>OY757922.1:18559981-18592481 GCA_963585895.1 Sepioteuthis lessoniana
TAACACCCAACATTATAAAGTAAGGATCAAGGGTAAAGTGGTAATTTACTAAGCTTTTTGCTTAGATGTGGCACGAGGCCATATGAAAGGGGCACCCAAAGAGACTCGAACTCACTCGTGTGGGTTTGCTAGTCGAGCTTGCTAACCATTACACCACCAGAGGCACCAAGGGTAAAGTGGAGCAATCCAGGGAATGGAGTAGCGCCTCTCCTACACCTCTGGGTTGTAGCTATTGAAAAGGGAGTCTTTGGGTCACCCTCGATTAAGGTCGCCAATTTTACTTTCATACTTACCCACAATGACAATGCAGGGTTACTCCACACTACACAGATTTCCAGACCTCGAGTCCCACCTTAAAATCAAGGACACCCCTTTTTTGGTTGGGTATTACCCCTTTTGTAAGAGATACAGTAAGATTATTATTCTAAATTTCGCAGACAGTGTGATTATATTTAGCATAGTGAAAGACAAGGTTTAAATGATTGATTAGAGGACTACTTCGCCAATCTTCAAAATCAGAAAGCTTACCTTAATTGACAATATGCAGTTAAATTCCTGTGAATTTGATCCTCACAAAGAGCCGCATACTTGCATCACTCTACTATGTTGATTTTACTGACAATCAGCGCCGTAAAACTCTGAGTTGTGGGTCGCATATATGTATTTAATTTGAATATACAAATATAAATATATATAAATAGATGCTATTGAATCCTTGTACTCTAATGGTAGAGGTTGCGTGGGTATGACACTAAACTGCATTGGATTTTGAGGTTCCAGTTCTAGAGATATGGGAGTATGGAGTACCCCTTTATCCTCATTACTCCCAGGTCGACTCTGACCCGAAGTTGCAGTACCTGGTAAGGTTCCACCTCTGAGTCAAATAAAACTGCTTACAAATTATTCGTATTTACAAGGACCGTGTCGAAAATCAAAATGAAAAAAAAAAAAAAACGAACATAAAAGATTCTTAAGTAACAACTACACAATTTTTTTTTATTATGAACGTACACTGAAGGTAATTGCCTAACCTCTAGGCTTAGAATAATCCTAGACAGGTGGATATGCCGTTAAAATCAATCAATCATTCAGCCAATATAATTGCAGAGTGTTCTTAAAATTCTTTATAGATCGTATTGTTTGTTAATAAGAAATTGTAATGAACCGACCTTAAAGATCTTCAAGATTGGAAATTTCACGTTTAGCAATAAATTGCGTGGATATAAAAAGGACTTAATCTATAAAGAAAACACACGATCACGTTCCGATAAACTTCGATCATCAGGAAAGAGTTGTCGTGTGACATTAATGCAGGATAGCATTCAGGTTAGGAATTCGGCGGACAGGGTTCAAATTCAAGTTTAGACTGTTTGGGGTTTACTTAAAAATTTATGCCTGTTCTGATGGAAAGGCAGGAATACATTTCTCTCTATGCGTCAAGGACAGTAACTTTTACGGATGGGTAAATTGTAATACGGGGGATCCTTCTTCAGCCCTCTTAGACAGTCAATTTTGAAAGAAGGTTCCTTTTAGATTATTATTCAACTTAGTATTCACCTTATACGTGTCCATACGCTCAGCTACAGAAGAAGGGAATATTATGATGCATGGAATGCTACTTAGAAATGTAAACGAGAAAAAAAAACTGCCACAGAGAATATATATATATATATATATATATATATATATCGTAGGATTGTGAATTACGACTACTAAGCACCAGAAAAACATTTGGTTACCTCACTTATTAGGCTTTTTAGCTGGAATGAGTATCTGAAATTTTCCTCTTTTCCTCAGTTATGCCATCGTTTTCAGGCACGACGAAATTATGCCATCTTCTTGTTTTCAGACCAGATACACACACACACACACACACACATACAAGCAAAAACCAAGAGAGTTTGGTTCTGAGGATTCCGACCAAGAAACAGCACCTCCTAACTACACCAAAGAAATAGGTTGGATTTGTTTAACACTTTTCGAACATTTATTGCTGACCCTAAAATTATGATCAAACCAACCAGAATCGGGGAAACATATAGAAAGATTATAATATTTCAGTTTCATTTTAAATGAATCTTGGCTTATTAAAATTATAATTATTATTTTTTTCAGTGGAAAGTTTTTCATACCACCGTGAGCAGATGGTTTCTCCCTGGAGTTTGATTGTCAGCAAGTCCCCGGAAGTCTTCCGGACTTCACTTAGTATTCTGGTCGATCAAAACTGTAGTTTGGATGGTTTCCACTCGTCCTATAATTTCCAAGTCCTCCCGTCCCTTTATCAATCCTTTGGTGACTGTACCGAGTGCACCAATCACAATTAGTATCACCGTCACTTTCATATTCCACAGTTTTTTGAGTTATCTTGCAAAATCTTTGTATTCATCTCTCAGTTCGCTGTCTTTCAGTTTTATCATGTGGTCAGCTGGAACGGTAAAGTCCATTATTTGGCAGGTTCTCTTTTCTTTTGCTGATTATTATAAGGTTTGGTCGTCTGGCCAGAATTAGATGATCCGCTTGTATCTCAAAATCCCAGAGAATTTTGTGAGTCTCATTTTCCAGAACAGATTCTTATTTTGCGTATACCATTCGTTTGGATGGTCAAATTTAAATTTTTTGCACGATTCCCATTGGATCAACTTTCCCAACCAGTCATGTTTACTCTTATACCCTTCTTGCGCTAACTTACTGCATTCGCTTATCATGTGATTGATCGTTTCATCTCTATCTCCACGTAATCTACGTCAGCTATTTTGTTGCGTCTTTTCTATTCTTGCTTTGATATAGCACTTACGTTTTGTACTAATCTCAGAAGAGATTCAGTTTCTCTCTTAAAGGTTTCCCTATTTCTTGAACTTTTTCTCTTGACTACTTTAAGAATGGTCCTGATTATCTTACAAGGGGGACAGCCCAGGCTTTTATCCCTCTCATGAGATTTCTGCTATATAGTTGTTGTAACCGAACAAAACGGTTATTGAATGAGAAATAACCAAAACGGAGGTTGGAAATGAAATCGAAATCTTTATAACATTAATAAAATACAATACTTACTAGCAGCGTGAAGAAGGTAACCGTTGCTAGCAGTGACTACTTTTTATGTTTTCACCCCCTCATAATAGTGTCCAACGTATTTATGAAGAATGAGACATACCCATTAATGTGCATAAGCTATCGGTCATATGGAAATCAGATCTGACCGATAAAATGAAACGCAGTTTCTTCCAAGCAGCGGTCGTGTCGATACTGCTGTATAGATGCACTACTTGGACGCTAACTAAACGGCTGGAGAAGAAGCTGGACGGCAACTACACAAGAATGTTGCGAGCAATATTAAACAAGTCCTGGCGGCAACACTCCACAAAGCATCCAAATATACGGCTACCTGCCTCCAATCACGAAATCTATCCAAGTTAGACGAGCCAGGCACACAGGACACTGCTGGAGGAGCAGGGACGGGCTCATAAGTGATGTACTCCAGTGGAACCATAAATATGGACCAGCTAAAGCAGGACGAACAGCTAGAACATACATACAGCAGCTATGTGAGGATACAGGATATAGCCCAGAACACCTGTCAGAGGCGATGAACGATAGGGAACAGTGGCGAGAAAGGCTCAGGGATATCCGTGCTAGCGGCACGACATGATGATGATGAATTCTCTTGAGATACTCTTTTAAAATTTTTTCTTTCATCTCCATTTGCTTGATGGTGTTTGCTTATAATATTGGCAAGTATTTGTAGGTTTCCTTTACTCTGAGCGTTCTGATTTTTTCTTGGTTTGGTAGTTCTATTCCTTTTGTCATGTGTCGTTTCCCAGTTCTCATTATGAGCATGGCACATTTTTTATGTCGAATTCCATTCCTATATCCTGACTGTATATTCTCACTGCCTGTATCAGGGTTTCCAGTACTTTTTCATTTTTTGCAAACAGTGTGATTGATCTTTTCCTGCGATTTGTAAAATGTTAGCGAGGGCGACCAGAAGGTTCCCTTTTCAATAGCTACTGCACCGAGGTGTAGGATAAGGCGCTACACCTTTCCATGGATTGTTCCACTTTACCCTTGATACGTACCTTATATTGCTGAGAGTTAAGCAAGGCAGTATCAAGTACCATTTTTAAAGTCTTTAGTATGACACGACCTGGGATTGAACCCAGGGTTTTATCCGTCAGTGAATTTCTTAAGTGAGAGGTTGAGTTGCATCATTGCTATCACAAATATTAATAGTAATAGCACATCTTCCTGGAGGATGCCTCTCTAGATTTTCAACTTGGCTCAGCTTTTTCCTCCTGCTGATTATTCCACTCTCTAGTTTTCCATGGTTTTCTAGATAAAGATTTATGATTTCGTTGGATATACTGTACATTTTTAGACAGTCTATAATCCAGCTTTGCGGAACCACATCGTATGCCTTTTTGTAATCAATCCACGCCATAGATACATTTTTCCATCTCATTTTGCTCTTCTTAAGAGTGTGTTGATCAATGTGTAGTAGCTCACCTGTTCCTCTGGTCCCATTGTGGCATCCGTTCAGTTCCTTTGGGACAGTATGAAGTTTATTACCATATAAAAAATAACCACTTTAATATGTGCCGTTAGTATTTTCTGCATTATAAGTAGGCACGTTATAGGTCTGTAGTTGTTCGGGGCTGGTGATTTTTAGGGACTTTCTTGATCCGGTTGGTCTTTCCTTTTGTCATCCATTAGGGTCATCTGTTTCTTGTAGGCATCTATTCACTTCGACATCAAGTATATCATGAATGGATGAGAATTTTTAAAACTAGAATGCATGCCATCATGGTCTGCAGTTTTCCAATTTGGTATTTTCTTTAGAGTTGCTCTGAGGGAATCTAAGTGTTTATTTATTTTCGGGCTTTCTTCCAGCCCTCGCATCTCTTTTTTCCTATTTATCCATTTGGTGGTTCTGCTATGATCTCTGGGTTCCCATATTTTGCTCCAAAATTGTTTTGCTTCACTCGAATTCAGTTGTGGGTTTATCTTCGTAATTTTTCCACCAACTTGCGGGTAGAATTTTCTTTCGTTGTTTTGAAATGTCCTGTTTTGTCTGTATTGTTTGATCCTATCTCGGTATCTTTTTAGTCTTGCTTCTTTTGCCAGTACCTTCTGATTTATCTCTTCGAGATGTATCTTTTGTTTTAATTGTGTTGCTTTGCTATTTTCGTCCCAAAATATTCTCGCTTTTTTCTTTTGTTTAAGCATATATGTTTATCGTCGAGGCTTTCTTATTTGTCTTTCCAGTCTGATTTTTCATCCAGGTTTTGAATTTCTGTTCGGGTTCTTCTTCTTCTTCTTCTTCTTCTTCTTCTTCTTATTATTATTATTATTATTATTATTATTATTATTATTATTATTATTATTATTATTATTATTATTATTATTATTATTTGTGAGCTTTCACGCTTGATCTAAATAGATTTCTTTCACTGGAGTCTGAGTAACACCAAGTCTCCTCAGAAGCGTAGGTCGCTTCTAAATATCTTAGTTGATTTTTGTAATGTTCTGGTCTCGATGGTCTAAAATCTTCCTCTAAACTCCAGATCTCCCTGTTCTTAGAGAACGTTCCAAAGGCTCCAACTACTATTACTGCTATTACTACTCTCTGCGAGTTTTCCATTTCAGTTTTAACTAGAGGTTTTCCAATGAAGTACCTCCAGGTCTCTAGGACTCTTCAAAGTATTGATGCTGGTCTTAATAAAGCGGTGGTTTGAGTAGTCTCGATTCTTACTCTGATCTTTTCCCCCTCCAATCTCCTTTCTAAGCATGCACCAACTACGTGGTACATTCAATAGGTTTCCAAAATTCTTTTGTACAGGCTTTTAAAATTGTCGTAGACTCTTGAAAATTCAGCATGTTATTGCTATACATCTTATGAAATGACTGACCAATTTTTATGATTTCAGCTTTAAATTAACAGCTACAGCAGCAATTGGAATACACCCTACTAAAGCCTGATTGTCACAGCTGGTGAATTTCAAAAATTCAATCTGGACGTGAGGACACTTAAGAAGAACGATATGCAATAAAATTGTGTTTTAAACTTGGAAAAAATGCCACAGAAACGTATGGAATGCTTCAGACTGCTTTTAGAGTACCTTGCATGAATCGAGTATCAGTTTTTGAGTGGCATAAGAAGTTCAAGGAAGGCAGAGAGTCTGTGAGGAATGAGGAGAGGTGTGGGAGGAGTAAGAAAGTCAATACACAAGAGTTGATTGGCCAAAGGGTTAGGGTTAGGGTTAATTTAGGGTTTGGGTTACTATGTTGAGGTTTTAAGAGAGTTCAGGCAGAGATTCCGTCGGAAGAGGCCAGCACTCTTCAAATCGAGTCAGTGGCATTTCCAGCAGGACTATGCACCAGTCCACAACTCCATCCTTGTCACAGACAATTTGACCAAGATAGGCATCAAGACAGTTCCTCACCATCCCTATAGTCCAGACCTTGCTCCCTGTGACTTTTGGTTATTCCCTAAGCTCAGAGGCTGTCGTTATGAGACAATTGAGGAGATGAAAGAGGCTGTGACGAAGGTCATTGACATGATCACAAAAGAGGACTTCCATTGGGCTTTCCAAAAGTTGTTGGAACGGTACAAGTGCATTGCAGCCAGAGGAGATTACTTTGAAGGGGACTAGAGTTTCATGTGTGTACTATCCATAAAAGTGTCCATTCGAAAAAGTCTGGAAACTTATATAATGATCCTCATACAACTGGCATCACTGTTACTTTCATGCTCCACAATTGTTTTCAGTTCCCAGGCAAAATCTAAGTATTTTTTTTTATCTTTTAGTTTCTTTTCATTTTCACCCTGTAGTTATTATTATATTGCTCGTAGCGAGTTTTTCATACCAGCGTTAGCTGATGGTCTTTTTCTGGAGTTTGAGTGACAACAAGTCTCCAGGACTCTTCTCAGTATTCTAACTGATCTTATAATGCTGTATTTTGGATGGTCTTCACATGTTCTCCAACTTCTAACTCTTCCAGCTCCTTTACCAAACCCTTTGGGATCGTTCTAAGTGCAGCAATTTCGACTGGTTCATTAGCCAAGCGGTTAGAGTGTTTGCCAATGGCCCGGGAGACAATGGTTCAATCTCAAGTCGAGTCATACTAAAGACTCAAAAAATGGCGGGGGTGTCTTCGTGGTGTAATGGTTAAAGCGATGGACTGCGGAATCGTAGTAAGCGAGTTCGTACTCCAGTCGCGCTATTACGTTCACTTTCGGACAAATACCCTTGGGAAAGGTATGAACCCCCTTATCCTCCCAGCTATGGATTAAATAGTACTGTTCTTCTATGAGAATGGCTTTGGCATTAAATAACCTAAAAAGAGTTGATATGCCATTAAACAAAGAAACCAAACCAAACCAAACCAAACCAAAAAATGGTACTTGATGCCTCCTTGCTTAATACTCTGCATTATTAGGTATGGATCAAAGGTAAAGTGGAGCCATCCAGGGAAAGGTGTACGCCCTCTCCTACACCTCGGTGTAGTAGCTATTGAAAAGGGAGCCTTTCGGGTCGCCCTCGACTATGGTCACCAACTTTATTTTTTTTTACTTATCCCTGTCACCTTCAAGATCGATTGCTTGAATAATATTTACTCCTTTGAGAGTTCTTCTCATCAGCTTTTAGCTGATGGTTTCTCACTGGAGTTTTAACGACAGCAAGTCTCAAATCTCCCGGACTCTTTACAGTATTCTGGCCGACCTTAATAACGCTGTTATTATTACTCCTTTGAGAGTTTTTCTCACCTGTGTTAAGTGATAATTTTCCTCGGGGGTTTGAGTAACAGCATGTCTCAAGTCTCCCAGGCTCTTCACGGTTTTCTGGTTATTCTCTTATTTTCAAGTCTTCCATTCTCTTTTCCAATCATTTGGGGATTACAATTATTATCACCGACGTCTTAGTGTTCTATTTTTTTTAGTTCTCTAGCGAGGTCTAGGTACTTATTTCTATTTTGTTTTCTTTTAATTGTAATCTGTTGTCTGCTGGGACGTCAAAGTCTATTATTCGGCAGGTCCTCTTTTTTTTTTTTGTTCACTACCTCAAGGTCTGGTCGTCTGGCCGAGATTAGGTAATTCGATTATACCTCAAAATCCAAGAGAACTTTGAGCGTCTCATTCTCCTGAACGAATTCTAGGTTGTGCATATACAACTTGTTTCAAATGACAAACTTCATTTTCTTGCACTATTCCCAGTGGATTTTCTTCCTTACCCAGTCGTGTCTAGTCATATTCCTATTCCGCTAATTAACTAATTTCTCTTATTATGCGATTCATCCTTTCGTCTCTATCACTGCATAACCTTCATTTGCTATTTCGTTACATCTTATCAGTTTTTGCTTTAACCTAGTTGGTCTTTATACTATTATTATTATTATTATTATTTACTCCTTTAGAGTTATTCAAATCAGCGAGATCTGATGGTTTTTAACTGGAGTTTGAGTGACAGCAAGTCTCCTAAAGTCTCCTAAAGTCTCCAGGACTCGTCTCAGGATTCTGGCCGTTCTTAGCAATGCTGTCGTTTGGATAGTCCCTACCCGTCCGCCAACTTCCAAGCCCTCCGGGCCTTTTAGTAATCCTTTAGTTATTGTGCCTAACGCACCAATCACAATTGGCACAATCGTTACTTTCATGTTCCACAGCATTTTCAATTCTCTAGCAAGGTCGAGGTACTTATCCTTCTTTTCACTTTCCTTCAGATTTATTCTGTGGTCCGCCGGGACAGCAAAGTATTATTATTATTATTATTATTATACTCATTAGAGTTTTTCACATCAGCGTTAGCTGATGGTCTTTCACTGGAGTTTGAGTGACAGCAAGTCTCCTCAAGTCTCCCGGACTCTTCTCAGTATTCTGGCCGTTTATTATTATTATTATTATTATTATTATTATTATTATTATTATTATTGTTGTTGTTGTTGTTGTTGTTTGCGACTTTCACTACCAGCTTTAAATGTCGTCCTTTCTCCGGAGTCTATGATTAATATTTTTACTTGTATTTTCCTCCATCGTTTTTTTTTAATCACATTTTGCACGAGTCATCCTTTCTTCGACCGTAAGAAACAGGGCAGATGGGGAACAATACAAAACAATAAGCTTTTGCTGAAACACAATCTCACGTTCTCTTTCCGCCTTCGGGGAAAACTGGTTAATCACACCAGTTGCCAACCAGGTTTCCCCGTCGGGCCAAAGAGAACGTACGTTCGAATAGCACCTCGGGCTTTTACTTAATTCTTGCTTCCGATATTCTCCTTTTCTTCCTGACAAGGAATTAAAAAAAAAACGATTGAGTTGAGATAAAAACAGCTTGAAACTAAAAACCGATGAAATACAATTCGAGTAAAAATTGATAATAATGATGGTGGATAATAATGTTATTTTATAAAAGAAAAACGTAATGGAGGCAATGTATTATATTCGTTTCTCAAGCAGATTTGGTTCATATAACACTGATGAAAATACGGAAACACAAACTCGATAATTATTCGAACGTCTCTGAACATCAAGGTTTATCAATGTTTTCTTATTTCTTTTTTAATAAGCAGGATTGAAATGAATAAACCCTGTGGCGTAGTTGTTACAGTGCTGGCCAACGAGTCCAAAGTAAGCAGGATCGAACCTCGGTCGTGTTATTGCGTTCACTTTTGTACTGAGTCACCCTTGACTAAGGTCACAAACTTCATTTGCTTTTTACTATATCCCACCTCCGGCAGAAGTGCAAGGCGCTTTTTCCACCCACAAAAGCTGTCCTTGGTTATGAAACTAAACTGCTTTATATGGGGAACTCTAGGTGAGTTAGGTATCGATTACTCCCAGATCCACCCCAACTGAGAGTAGTATTGTTTGGGTCCCATCTATGGGTCAAATAGATCTAACTGAAAATTACTCGCATCAATTAAAAATACCTGATAGCATATTATTGCATGTGAATTATTTAAGAGAATTTAAAACTCATAGACGAATCGATTTTCTATCTGGAACAGCATTATTCCGAAATCATATAAAATGAGCACGAAAAGCTGTGTAGCAAGTACAGGTTAACCTATCTTAAAAACAAACTTTCCACTGCTTGGTGTGTATCGGTCCAAGCTAATATCATTACTGTTTGTATCAAAAGATATGGTTAGATATTAATTAGCTAGATGGAGCTACTATTACAACTTGCCAAATATCATTTGTTCCACACGAATGACAATTTTCAAATATGAGAAGTAATTCTACCCCATACAAAATATGCTCTCTTTATCTCTCTCTCTCTAATTCTTTCTTTCTTTCTTTCTTTCTTTCTATCACTTTCACTTTATATTTTTTTTGTAACGCTAAGAAAGAAAACTCAACGAACGTACTACAGTCGTCGTATGAAGGCCCAACAATTCAATAAAAGATGAAAAATGCTTTAACACACACATATATATATATATATATATATATATATATATATATAGTTATTGTTAAATGTCAAAAATTCACAATTATTTCCTCCTAGATCTCAAGTTTCACATTTTCGATCCTCAGGCGGGGAAAAAATAGAATGACTGAACAGATATGTTTATATTTCTGTCCGTACGTTTTTACTTATTTTCGTGGAAAGAGTGATTTTAGAGTATTCTAATATGGATTTTAAAGTCTCTCTTTCTCTCTCTCGATATATATATATATATATATATATATATATATACATATATATTTGTGCGTCTGTGTGTGTGTGTGTGTGTCAGTGTGTGTGTGTGTGTGTGTGTCTATGTTTGCGTGTGTACTTGGTTATTTACTACACCCTTCGCCAAAAGCAAAACATTATTCAAGGACAAGTTTTAAGCATAGAACCTCGCACGTACGAGAATGCACAGCTGAGTGTGGTGGTGATGGTGGTGTGGGTGGTTGTTTATCTGAAAGAGAGTGGAGAAGTTGACGACTACGAAAATACATCCGCATGTTCAGTACAGAGCTTTGCTTAGATATGGCACACGGTACCTGCTGTCGCTTAAGAGGTAACTCGTTTTAGTACCAAAAAAGCTGCTTAACTTCAGTGATCTAGTGAGAATCGAAGATGTCTGTGTGACGCACAGGCCTCAAATTGCTTACACTGTTGGTTGTTGCTTTAATTGTCCTCCATTCTTATTGTTAACAGGATTCTCGCTGCTTAACTTTGCTGATCGAGCAGGAACTGATGCTTTCAGTATGACTTGACCATTAATATTTATTTATGAGGTACATTCAATAAGTTTCCTGACTTTTTTTGCACAGGCATTTAAAATTGAAAATTCAGTACGTTATTGCTATACATCTTATGAGATCACTGACTATTTTTTATAAGTTCAAGTTCAAATGAACAGCTACAGCAGGAATTGGAATATACCCTACTAAAGCCTGATTGGTGAATTTCAAAAATGCAATCAGGACCTGGAGACACTTTAGAAGAACGATATGCAATAAAATTGTGTTTTAAACTTGGAAAAAATGCCACAGAAACGTATGGAATGCTTTAGACTGCTTTTGGAGCATCTTACATGAATCGAGCATCAGTTTTTGAGTGACATAAGAGAGTCAAGGAGGGCAGAGTGTCTGTGAGGGATAATGAGAGCTGTGGGAGGAGTAAGGAAGTCAATGCACCAGAGTTGATTGGCCAAACGGTTAGGGTTAGGGTTACTATGTTGAGGTTTTAAGGGATTTCAGGAAGAGATTCCTAGGGAAGAGGCCAGAACTCTTCAAATCGGGTCAGCGGTATTTCCACCAGGACAATACACCAGCCCATAACTCCATCCTTGTCACAGACTATTTGACTAAGATGGGCATGAAGACAGTTCCCTAGCCTCCCTATAGCCCAGACCTTGCTCCCTGTGACTTTTGGTAATTCCCTAAGCTCACAGGCTGTCGTTATGAGACAATTGAGGAGGTGAAAGAAGCTGTGACGAAGGTCATTGACACGTTCACACGGGAGGACTTCCATTGGGCCTTCGAGAAGTTGTTTGAACGGTAGAACAAGTGCATTGCAGCCGGAGGATATAACTTCGAAGGGGACTAGAGTTTTATGAGTGTACTATCAATAAAAGTGCCCATACGAAAAAAGTCTGGAAACTTATTTATTGATCCCCGAATCTCTGTTCATTTTTATTCTGGTTTGTATGCATTCACATATATACTCCCTATCTCTTTTTCATTCTTTCTGTCTTTCCTTTAATCAAAAGAACCCATGGCCACTAAAACACACACACACACACACACACACACACACACACACACACACACATATATATATATATGTCTGAACATGTTCTGTTAAAGACCACCGACTGTTTCCTTTTCAAAATATTCAAGTGAAGACGCTCGAGTCTTCTTGCTATTCTTCTTAGGTCTGAATCAAGACGGTAAAGAAAGCACCCCATGCTAGCCCAAGCGCTTTCGACCATTTGGCTTTTCTTTTGATAAAAGGAAAGAGAGAAAGAATGAAAGAGAGAGAGAGAGAGAGAGAGAGAGAGAGAGAGAGAGAGAGATTACGAGTATGTTTGTGTGTGTGTGTGTGTGTGTGTGTGAATGCATATGTGTGAGAATAAACGCGAACAGAGATAAATTAACAATAAACTAGCTGAACCCGTTGAAATTCTACAATAAACACAATTGATATTATACAATATTTAGTCACCTTAAGCTCACCAATTGAGCACGAAGTAGCACTGCCTAATAGTTCATTTAAACGAGTGATTGGTCTTTACGGCAAGTTAAATCTTCTTGGGTTATTTCATATAAAAATGTAAATATAAATGCACAGGGGGTTAGGGAATCGCATTCACTGTACATTTATATTCACATTTTTCGTGTAATCGTTTCTTAAGAGTTCTTAGTGGGTCTTCTAAGCTGCATTTTGCGTCCCCACAAACCTGGTGTTAGTAAATCATTGCTGTCATCCACCATTGGACTTTTAAGTATTAGTTACAAAAAAAAAAATTAAAAAAATTGTATATTCAAAAGGGCACGAAAGAATTAATTGTTAAGTATACTAACAGAAATGTGCACTTTTCAAACTAACCAATCAATGTCCTGCATTCGTAGACGCCAGATATCAAAATCATGTTAAGGTGACTTCTTCCAACCAAGCTCAGTAACGAGCGGACGTTAAAATGGTCTCTGCTACAATTCCAGCAGTGAACGAGAGCCGTGTGAAGTGCGTTAAACTTTGGTATATACGACACAATAACTTCAGTTAAGTGGATTATTATATGTTTATTCTTGTATAATATTATATAGTCGCAAACAGAACAATTTGTTTGCAACAGTAATACTATAATAATCTATAATAATACAATAAAACTTCCAATGTGTTCATGTTTTTCCTGATACTAACTTCGGTTTTCAACTTTATCAACATAGTTTGCGGTCCAAATTCTCTTAATTTATATGTAAATTATCCATAATTAATTATTACGCAAAACTTATTTGAATCAGATTGAATATAATCAAAGAATAGAATAGTTTAGACGCTTGCTCTTCCCATTACTACCGGATTTCATAGCGAAATTTTCCAAATTTAACTAGATATAAAATAGTAAAGAATAAAATTATAGTTATTTCTTTGTGTTAATTGATCTTGTAGCAAACAATTTTTTCTCTAAACTAGAATTACTTCTATAATAAACAGGGTTAGAGATATAGTCGCCTCTCACAGTTATCCTAATACAATAAAATAAGTATTTACGAAAGTAGAAAAGAACGTAAAATAGAATACAGTTAAACCCGGATATAAGAGAGTTATAGGAACTTAATAAGAAGTCTCTTATATGCGGGTTTGGTCTATTTTATATACATTAACACAGACTCTATTTTGGGACCAGAGAAAATAGCTCTTATATCCAAGTGTCTCTTATATCATGGTCTCTTATATCCGGGTTAACCTGTAATACAAATTATTAGGTTTTTCACAGACATGCAAAATAACAAGTTTAAACACATAAAAAAAAGGAACAAACAACAATAACCAGAATTGGTTGGTCTATATACATATATGAATTTTATGTGAAGCAAGGGGTATATGAATAGTACGTTTACAATGAGGATATTTTACGGACAGAGATAAATGGTTTTCCTTTTAGTCTCTTGTAAGAAATTTTATATCTAAAAGAATATTTTAAAGGTTTTGCATCTCGTAAATATGGTTACTTACAAAGTCCTGTAATGAGTTTATTATCTTGTGGATATTTAATCGTCAAGGTTATTTTCATCAAAGGTCCTTCGTCCTTTGTTTTATAGTTCCTTCACCATATTACTTGTCCGGAGTCCTAAGTTCAACTGAATTTTCTTTTACGAAAGAGGAATCTCTAAACTCGAAACAGGAAGTAACAAAGGGGTCATAAATCAAATCCTTCTTCAGACAACTGGTCTAGCACTTAGGGTGTTCTCTGGACTTGCTGGTGCAAATTTTGTTACATTTACTATCATTCATTTAACGCTGTTAAAAAAATTATAGCCTTTCTTCTCTTAAGAACAAGCGACAGCAAGTCTGCTTGTTCAAACATTATTATCATTATTATTATTATTCAACACATATCAATATCTATTTAAAAAGGTTTTAAATTTGGGGTCCCATAATCTCTTTTAAGATTTATCGACACTTTTATTGATCATTTCTATTAAAATCAAACCAATAAGAAATCAATGAAACAGCAGATATTTATCAGTTTTTATAAGATGATTATGCAAATGAGGCTTTCCTTTAACTCAGTAAACCGCTATATGGTTGTATATAAAAATAGGATTGAATGTTCTGGGTACGTGAATGATGCCAACAGCATTAATAAGAAGGAAGTTACCAAGTAACAGAAACTCACTAGAAAGTGAGAGGATAGGAAATGCTCCTTTAACCATTCTCATTTCCACCGAGCAGTTTAACTCTCTGCTTGTTTTGCGGGGTCATCCATCCTATCAGAGAACGAAAATGAGGCCAACAGCATTATTAACATAAAACCTGCTTCCCTAAATAATTGAATAAAATCATGGAGAATGTGACGTAAATAATAAAGGCAATTGTGACGTCGATGGTGACGTAGTTTTGATAGATGCATCAAGTAAAGTTGTTGAAAACCGTAGTCGAAGGCGACCGGACGGCTCTCTTTTCAATAGCTACTACACCGAGGTGTAGGGGAGGGCGCTACTCCTTTCCCTGGATTTCTCCACTTTACCCTCGATACGTACCATATATTGCTGAGTGTTAAGCAAGAAGGTATCAAGTACCATTTTTAAAGTCTTTGGTATGACGCAACCTGGGATTGAACCTAGGTCTCCCGGACCATTGGCGAACGTATACAAATGATAGGGTTACCAGCGAGACTGTTTCGGTCCGACTACCAGGGCTGTCTGCTGAAATATTGCCTCCTACCTTAGAGCAGTACCTGCTGCTATATATAAGTGAAAGAGATTATGCGTGCTAATGTATTTTAATACAATAATCGAGATTTTTTCAACATAAGATAAAAGAACTGTTTTGGTAATTTACCGGGGCACGCATAATCTCTATCGCTTATATATAGCAGCAGGTACTAGTCTAAGGTAGGAGGCAATATTTCAGCTGACAGCCCTGGTAGTCGGACCGAAATAGTCTCGCTAGTAACCCTATCATTTGTATATGTTGTATTACGGTTCTTTGTTAATATATTCAAGTTAATTCCTTTCTTGCGTCTTCCTTTCTGGCCCCTAAGAAATCCGCAACAAGAACAAATCAAATTACTATATTATTCCATTATAATAATCCTGTTAATGCTGTACTAATTTTTTGTAACCATTTACAAGATTCGAACAAACTTCTCTACGGATATGTTGGCACTCATAATGTGCATTCCTTCAAGTTGCTGCAGATCTATCAGTTTTTTTTATTTTCATTTGAAAAACTATTTCGCTAACAAGTACATCGTGATGAGGTAACTCCTCAGGATATTATCATGAATCATTAAAATGATTCCAAACGGAAAGACAGACGGACAGAATCTATTTCCTATATATCTATTTCAGCCTATTTCTATCCATCTTGTCCTATTTCTTTCTGAATATCTTAACCTGTTCTTATATAACCATTTCAGCCTCTTTCTTTCTTTCTTTCTATTTCAATCTGTTAATATCTACCTGGTCTCATTCATATCTATCTATCTATCTATCTATCTATCTATCTATCTATCTATCTATCCTAACCTGTTCTTGTATAAACGCCTTAGCCTCTTTCTTTCTTTCTTTCTTTCTTTCTTTCTTTCTTTCTTTCTTTCTTTCTTTCTTTCTCAGCCTGTTCCCATCTATCTATCTATCGTAACCTGTTCTTACATAACCACCTTAGCCTCTTCTTTCTTTCTTTCTTTCTTTCTTTCTTTCTTTCTTTCTTTCTTTCTTTCTTTCTTTTCAGCCTGTTCCTATCTATCTATCTATCTATCTATCTATCTATCTATCGTAACCTGTCTTTATATAACCACCTAAGCTTCTTTCTTTCTTTCTTTCTTTCTTTCTCAACCAGTTGATATCTATCTCAACTTGTTCATATCTATCTATCTATCTATCTATCTATCTATCTATCTATCTATCTATCTATCTATCTATCTATCCTAACCTGTTCTTATATAACCGCCTTAGCCTCTTTCTTTCTTTCTTTCTTTCTTTCTTTCTCGACCAGTTGATATCTATCTATCTATCTATCTATCTATCTATCTATCTATCTATCTATCCTAACCTGTTCTTATATAACCGCCTTAGCCTCTTTCTTTCTTTCTTTCTTTCTTTCTTTCTTTCTTTCTTTCTTTCTTTCTTTCTTTCTTTCTCAACCAGTTGATATCTATCTGAACTTGTTCATATCTATCTATCTATCTATTGCGCTTTCTAGGCCAGTCATCAGAGTGGCACTTAGCTGTTCTGAAAACCTCGACTTTTTAAATTCTCCCTCATCTTCTACCCACTCTGTTGTCCCCATTTTCCAAATATAGAACATCTTCCTCCTCACATTCTTTTCTGCTTGATTTCAGTTATTTCTGGCAGTCAACCTGCAATACATTAATACCGCCGCCGCCGCCGTTTTAATAAATCTATATTTAGCACAAGCTCCTGAGAGCACACATACGCGAGCTAATTCACTCAAAGTCACATATGTAGCCATTACGATCCCCCACAACAAGATCTATGCTTAACAATAGAATCGACTCGATTGCTTTATTGAAAAGGGGTAAGTTTTTCTTGATCACGTGTTTTTCCGTGGATGAATACACCGTCATCTCTTTGTACCATATTCACAATTAACGCTATGTGCGAAATGGACATATAATGTTGATAACGATAGAATATATAAAGAACATAGGAATCTCAGAATTCGAAAACACGTAACGACTTCTTGTTCAGGTACGAAACCTTTTTATTAACTTTGAGTTAAAGGTTTCGACGTAAGGAGGAGAGACACAATTTTCTATGCTGTCTTATTCATTTGGCCCCCATCTCGAGCGGCCCCATTAGGGCGCACGTTCGCCTCGTTCCGGCGAGCTCCAAAAGTCGATCCTTCTCGTTTGGTGTCTAGTACCCGACTCTTTCTCTCTTCAAATTCTCACACAAACCTCCGCGCGCTTCCGGTACGTGACGTCACCCGCACCTTGTCACCCAGTATCGTCTCGGACTATTATGACATCTGAGTGACACGTCCATCCACCCGCGCGCACCCGCGTTAACACCTGCTTCAATGTTACACCCAACCAACCCATGTGCTGGGCCGAGAGGTTCTCAGCCTAACTAAACTCAAAGGCATGAACCGAAATCCCTCGGCTATTTTATAACATCTTCATCTTATCTTTGTGTTTTTGTTTCCGTCAATTTTTGCTGAGACGCCCGATGCACTGCAATGTTAGAGAAAAGAAAAAACAGTTTAGAAAATCAAATTAAGATGCTTTGTTGATTGAATCATTGATTTTAACGGCATGCTAACTCACCTGGGGTTATGTTATAGTTTAGAAAATCGAATTCATTGTACCTTTGAATTTATATTTTTGTGATGTTTTTTAAGACTTTTTTTCGAATACAGTCCTATCGAATACTAATCATTTTAAATAAACTTATTTGGCCCATTGGTGACATCCTAACATTGACCCATTGGTGACATCCAAACATTGGCCCATTGGTGACATCCTAACATTGCCCCATTGGTGACATCCTAACATTGACCCATTGGTGACATCCTAACATTATTTGGCCAATTGGTGACATCCTGGTTCAGGATGGTACTGTGAGTCATGGTTAAGATGGAGAACTCCTCATTCTCAAGATTTCAGAACTGAAGTGGTAACATCAGATGCAGTTTAGCATTGTATCCAGGACCACCCTCCGTCTTGAGGAGGGAGCTCTTACTCCTCTGGGGGAGTTATAATCAGTATATTCTAAGCCCTGCCGACGTGGTAAATACTTTGCTAGATTTTGTACCCATTGGATGCCAATGAATTTATAACCAGAAACGAATCTACATTGTAAAGGAGAATAGAGTAAGAATTCATATCGACTTTATTTAATTTCTTTTTTTAAATTCATTTTTCGTTGTTAATGTGTTTTAGTGTTTCAGATTCTTGGTGAGATAAAGGGAGGTACAGAAAAAAACAAACAAAAAAAAAACCCAGTCGTAAGTTAAGTGTTGATTACGCACGGAATAAAATAATTTTTTTACATCATCGTCGTGATAAATTGTGTGTTTTTTTATTTAGTTCTCAGCTTTCAAGTTATGTTCTGTCGTATCCTGGGTATGAAAGTAAATTACGAGGGAGGTAAATTACGAGGATCATTATATAAGTTTCCAGACTTTTTTCGTATGGGCATTTTTATTGATAGTACACACATGAAACTCTAGTCTTCTTCGAAGTAATCTCCTCCGGCTGCAATGCACTTGTTCTACCGTTCCAATAACTTCTCGAAGGCTCCATGGAAGTCCTCTTGTGTGAGCGTGTCAATGACCTTCGTCACAGCCTCTTTCATCTCCTCAATTGTTTCATAACGACAGTCTCTCAGCTTAGTGAATTACCAAAAGTCACAGGGACCAACGTCTGGACTATAGGGAGTCTGAGGAACCGTCTTGATGCCCATCTTGGTCAAATAGTCTGTGACAAGGATGGAGTTGTTGACTGGTGTATTGTCCTGGTGGAAATGCCACTGAACCGATTTGAGGAGTGCTGGCCTTTTCCAACGGAATCTCTTCCTGAACTCCCTTAAAACCTCAACATAGTAAGCCTTTGGCCAATCATCTCTAGTTTATTGACTTCCTTACTCCTCCCACACCTCTCATAATCCCTCAGAGACTCCCTTCCTTCCTTGAATCTCCTATGCCACTCAAAAACTGGTGCTCGATTCATTCAAGATGATCGAAAAGCAGTCTGAAGCATTCCATACGTTTCTGTCGCATTTTTTCCAAGTTTAAAACACAATTTTATTGCATATCGTTCTTCTAAAGTGCCCTCACGTTCAGATTGTATTTTTGAAATTTACCAGCTGTGACAATCAGGTTTTAGTAGGGTGTATTCCAATTCCTGCTGGAGCTGTTCATTTGAATCTGAAATCATAAAGATTGATCAGTCATCTCGTAAGATGTATAGCAATAACATAGTGAATTTTCAAGTGTCTACAACAATTTTGAATGCCTGTACAAAAAAGCCTGGAAACTTATTGAATGAACCACGTATATATATGAACATTTTTCCAATTTCAGTTTTAAAAATCCGTTAAAAAATAACCTATCATCAAAATTCTAAAACACGTAATCCAATATTTTCCGCTAAAACAAAATACTATATATATATATGTATATATATATAAAATTGTAAAAAGAAAACCAAAGCGTTTTAATTATTTCTCTAGTAGGCAGAGTTAATCTGTCAAGGACATTTAGAAAAAATATCTTGAGTTTTCACTATGATCTCTTTTCTCAACAGGGTTCTCAGTTGGATTGAAATTAATAAAAATTTCTTTCCTTACATCACAGTATGAGCAATTCCAATTCCACTTCCTGTAACTTTCTGACTAAAAATCGGAAGTGAAGAAGCGTCGAGCTGTGCCAAAAGAAATTCGTTATTTGAATAATTGCTAATGTAAATGGTAGTAATAATAGCTAACTATGTCACCAATGGGGCAATGTTAGGATGTCACCAATGGGCCAATGTTTGGATGTCACCAATGGGTCAATGTTAGGATGTCACCAATGGGCCAATATATATATATATATATATATATATATATTTATTTTTATTTTATCCAAAAGATCTGAAGAAGTCCTGTTACTTTTTTCGTGTTTCTGGAAATTTCAAAAATGCGTAACAGGATTGAAATAAATTTATAATCCTATGTGACCGGTTTCGTTGTTTTTCTTAAAGAAAGTATATATATATATATATATATATATATATATATATATATATATATATATATATATCACATAAGCTGAAGCAAAATAGCTGTTCTCAACAATTGAGTACTCTCGGTGGTCGATAACGTATAGGTAAAAAAATAAGTAAAAAAATCCACCACTAAAGCTGAGAATGATTATAGGTCTCCGTTAAGATATTTTAAAGACTTTACATCAGTCGGGTTTTGATTCTAGTTTAAAGCATCTCACGTATCTTGCACCACTAAAGAGTTGAGATACAACGAAACGGTCTGTCTGTGGATGACAATATATATATATATATATATATATATATAAACGTAAAACTTTTAAAAATTACTCATATTTTTTGTAATGATATTTATTTTGGCAGACCTTATATTTATAATTATTTGGTCTGTAATTTAATTTTTTTTTCATTCTACATTGAGCTCTCTTTTTGGATTTTGAATAAATGGATATTGTAGAAAGAAAACACGAAAAAAAATCGTTCCCACCATTAGCTGACCTTGCGTTGGATAATATAAGGATCTCTCAGTGGATGACAATATATACGCTCCTCACTACGAGGGTTGAGCTCTTACTGAAGGAATTAACGGCTGCCACTCGCATAATGCAAAGCTCTTCGAATGAATTGAGCACTCTGGTATCCCATAAGGCAAAATGAAAACAAGCGAAACCTACTACATAATGCCTTATAATTCCCGAGCTGACGTATGTCGACTGTTGGCTGAGTAGTTTGATACTAAGTCTAACGTAAAGTTGGGCGGGTTTCAATCCCAGCTTTACGCGTCCAACGTGTTTAACCACACTGAAGAATTGTGATACAACGAAGCAATCTGTCTTTGGATGACAATAATACACACACACACACACACACATATATATATATATATATATATATATATATATATATATATATCTTCGTTTGTTCCTGACTTTAAAAAGTGGTTCAAGATTGTGTCCTAAGGGGTGTCCTCGGGCCCAGAGTAGTAGCACCTGATAGGCTCCTCTCTATGGGTCAAATAGAACTGTTTGACATTTAAACTTAATGCAAATGAATGACTTATGCTCAACTGAATTGTTTAAAATTGAACTGTTTGATCATTCTACTACGTGTCAACAAATGACTGAACCTGACCGATAAAATGAAACGTAGTTTCTTCCTGGCTGTCGATACTGCTATATGGATGCACTACGTGGACGCTGACTAAACGGTTGAAGAAGAAGCTAGACGGCAATCATACAAGAATGTTAAGAGCAATATTGGACAAGTCCTGGCAGCAACACCCACAAGGCACCAACTATACGGTCACCTACCACCTATCACGAAAACTATCCAAGCTAGACAAACCAGACACGCCGGACACTGCTGGAGAAGCAGGGACGAGCTCGTAAGTGAAGAACTCCTGTGGACCCCCGCATATGGCCAATCAAAAGCAGGACGACCAGCTCGAACATACATACAGCAGCTATGTGATGATACGGGATGTAACCCTGAAGACCTGCCAGAGGCAATGAAGACGTGGAGAAAGAGGGTCAGGGATATCCGTGCTAACCCAACGACATGATGATGATGATGATGATGATGATGTTAGTGATATATAGCAATACTTGCAACGATTGAACGTTGTTGACTTACGCTGAATTCAATTGTTAATGATTGAAGTTTGACCATTTAACGGTGTGTATCGACAAAATGTGTTTACAAATCATATACTTAATATATATGTAAAAACAGGATTTGGCATTAGATACCCAATAATGGTTGATATGTCATTAAAAGAAACCAAACCAAATGTACCAAACATGAAGAAACTACGTTTCATTTTATCGGTCAGGTTCAGTCATTTGTTGACACGTAGTAGAATGATCAAACAGTTCAATTTTAAACAATTCAGTTGAGCATAAGTCATTCATTTGCATTAAGTTTAAATGTCAAACAGTTCTATTTGACCCATAGAGAGGAGCCTAACTTAAAATTCCTTGATCTCTAAAGCACAGAATATCCCCAGACGGGTTAACATACCGTTAAAATTAATCCGTATAAATCTTATAAAACACAGTTCGTGCCCGTGGTGTAATGGTTATCGTCGCAGGAATTGGACACGGCGACACGAGTTCAAATCCTGGACTGATTGCATTTCACATAGCACTAATACCCTTGGGAAAGGTATGAATATGAATTATTCTCCCTCCAGCAATGGGTAAATAGTAGGGCAGACTAGGTCTTCAGCCTTGGTGAGACAACTAGTCTAGGAGAAGGAAAACTCTGAATTCAAACCTGTTAAACTCCGCTTAAAAATTGACCTTGTGTCATATCCTGCCTGAGCGGAGGGGTTGGGTAAATATGATTACACACAGTTCGAATAAAAAAGATCTCCGATAATAACTTGTTAACCATAGTAATATGGGCCAAAATCGGGCCCCTGGGCTCATAGGCCAATCTTAATGAATCTTGATATGTGATAACCTTTCATCTTAAACTCTGCTTAAAAATTGACCTGAGCAGAGGGGTTGGTAAATATGGATAACCTTTCATCTTACAGAGTGTTTTAACGCTATTGGTTCTCAGGCAGTTCCTAATCCTCACTTTTAGAAGTTAGGAATTTTTCAGCATTAGGAAGATCAAAAACAGTTTTCGAAGCCATAACTTTTTGAAATATCGCAAATAGATTTCTTTTATCATCCCCACAACACCCTGTCGACTGGGGCTGTAGACTAAGTCGATTGAATCTCTGCAAAAGACCAAGACCATTCCCCTTAAACCATCAGACAATTTAAATGAATTATCGGTATTACATAGCAATACTTGCAACCATTTAACTGAGTGCAAACAAATGAGCGCTTGGTCATTTCAAAAATACCTAAAAACTACTCGCTTAATTTGTAGAAATGTATTTAGAGTATTTGGTATTTACTTACCTGCAAGGGTTGATATGCCAATCATCATACTAATTGTCATCATTTGAACACTTTCAAATTTGAGGACATTAATTTGAAACAACTTTTAAGAATTAAAAATCAATATGTATTATAATCAAAAGGGTCTCATTTCTTTTAATGGCAAAACTTTGAAATTAGTTTACCTCATATACTTTGGTAACAGTATCTCATCAACTAAAAGTAATGCCAACGTACACATAGTTAAAGCATGGACTGCTATGATTATATGGAAACGTGTTCTCTCGGATAAAATAAAAGAGGAAAACTTCATACCGGTATTACTGAATGCTTACTCCACTTGAACCTTGCCCAGTCAGCTGGGGCTGTAGAATACACTGACTGCACCTCTGCAGAGGGGTAAGACCCCCCCCGCCAATGAGTGTCCTAATATGACACTAAACAATCTGATGGTGAGGTTCCAGCAGTGCTGGAGCTTTGGGGAATGCGGAGTACCCCTTCATTGCCATCGCTCCCAGGTCCACCCTGTCCCGGGGTGGTAGCTCCTAATAGGGCCCTATCTATGGGTTAAATAGAACTAACAGCATACTGATGCTAAAATGAATTGAGTAAACTGAATAGCTTAAAATAGAAATGTTTTTGACAATTAAACCGTACTTACACTTAAACAGCGTGCTTATGCTTAACTGAATTATTTCAAATAGAACTGTTTTTCGACATTAAAACTGTATTTACACTTAACTGAATTATTACATATAACTGCTTGAATAGTTTGAAATGGAAATGTTTTTGACAATTAAACTGTGTAATTATGCTAAACTGAACTGTTTTCAATAGAACAGATTATTTACTTAAAAAAGAATTTGGCGTTAAATAACCAACAAAGGTTGATATGCCATAAAACCAAACAAACCAAACCAAACCATCTACTTGAACCCTTACGAAGCTCTTGGAGAAATGGCTACATGGGAATGACTCAAGGATACCGCATGTTATTTAGAACAATTACTGGAGGCATCATCTTGCAAATACTGGAGGCAGTATCTTACAAATATTTGCGGCTGCATCTTGCAAACACTGGAGACAGCGTCTTGCAAATATTGGAAGCAGCATCCTAAAACTACTGGAGGCAGCATCTTGCAAATACTGGACGCATCATCCTACAAATACTGGAGGCAGCATCTTGAAAATATTCGAGGCAGTATCTCGCAAAAGTACAGTTTTACCGCCACTTACCTTCTTATTGAAAACCATCCAAGTAAGACGAGGAAAATTAGTCTGAACGATGTTTGATAGGGATGGGTGATGAGTGAGAGTCAAAGGAATCCTTGCAGTCAGCAATCCTTGATGATAATGATGTTGATGATGATGATGCTTTAATTCTGTATGCTTTATATATATATATATATATATATATATATATATATATATATATATATATATATATATATTTGAATAGAAGCCGCCTACAACTCCATTAATCTTTTTTATCCTAATATTTTCTTTTTCCAAAGTTTTATATTTAGAAAAAGTCCTTTAAGCTTAACGCTTTGTGTTAAACTTTATGCATGTATATGTGTGTATGAGAGGGAGAGAGACAGAGAGAGATAGATAGAGTGTGTATGTGTGTGTGTGTGTGTGTGTGTGTGTGTGTGTGGAAGAGAGAGAGAGAGAGATAGAGAAAGGAAGAGAGAATTGATCAAAAAGTTACTGGAATTAAAAAGAAATGTTTTCATGCTCATTCAAGTTAAAAATAATTATTCGATTCCCCGTGGACTATTTTCTTTTCAATGAGATACACCAGCGGTTTCAAATTCCGCAGATCGTAGGCAACACGTGGTCCATAGACTACTTATCTATCACTCACATTGAAAGCATTTTCCGAAGCAAAATTTCCCCAGAAACTTTCCAGAAATCAAATTTCTGCTTTTTTTTTTTATATACTGGACTATTTTATTAGTTCACATTCTCGCAGGCAATTACTGCGATATGTGCATTCATTTTGATAAATTAAATCTCTCCCAAGGTGTTGAAGTTGAGCGTGAGAATTTGAAGGCATTTTGAATCCTTTTTTTCTCAAATCTTGGGTCACATTTCTTTCCCAGGACTAAATGGACCTTTTTGTTGTATAACCATAATATAACTGTACGTGTACATATACAAATATACACTTATATGTGGAAACATCATTAACCGGTAATGAATGACTTCAATAACGAACGAATACACTTCTTTACAAAAATATAAATCACTCTCATTTTATTTTCGAAAGGGTTATGTTCTATTGTGTGCGAGAGTTAAGTGGAGACACAGACCGACTGCTATATTGACCCAAGTTCTTCTCTTGACCATAACAGCACTTCTTTCGAATCTTGGCTGGGGTTGCTCAACCGTGGGTCATTGAAGGCCCATCCCTCTGCAAGCTGGTTCTCACTTTAGCATTCCTGTCTCAACTGATCAACGGTCGCGGGTACCCTGTTTATATTCTTTCTTAACGTCCACCTGCTTCAGCTCTTCTTCGGTTTATTTACACCGGTGTATCTTTTGATTGACGGCTCGGTCGAAGCTCAGTATATAACATTTGGTGTCCTTGGTGTTTAATCCTTTAAGAGACACAGGTAAAAAATGCATATGTCTAATTTCGACCTCAATAGTTGGTTTTACATCAGGTAGTATTTTAGTATATAGTTTGTTTAAATATTTTTATCTTATCATGTTCGTTCATCTTTTATATATATATATATATATATATGTGTGTGTGTGTATGTGTATTATAAGAGTGCATGGTTGTCACTATCTCACTTGCTGGGTTTGTGGTGGAACAAATGTAGTATAATTTGGAGAGTGCTCAATATCTGTGATAGAGCTATTATATAATATAATAATAAACTGTGCGCTTACATTTGAACTGCGTACTTATGCTAAACTGAATTTTTTAAAATTAAAGTGTTTTTCACATTGAAACTGTACTTACGTTAAACTGAATTGTTTAATATAGAACTGTTTTGACATTTAACTGTGTATAAACAAAATCTATACTTATACTAAACTGAATTGGCTGAATTAGAACTGTTTGACTAAACTGAATAGTTTGAAATAGAAATGTTTTAACGATTAAACTGGGTACTCATGCTAAACTGAATTGTTTGAAATAGAACTGATTATTTGTATAAAAATGGATTTGGCATGAAATAACCTACAAAGATTGATATGCTATAAACCCAAACAACCAACCAACATAGAGTAAATAGAAAAAAAGCATTTTTTTCTCATGAAACCGCTTTTGTGAACAGGATAATGAAATTTTCGAAACATGATTTGAGAATATATGTGGGGACTGATATATATGTAAGTAATTTTCATTACAATTGCAAATTTCGGAAAACTACTAATTTCGAACCATCTTTTGTATATATACCTTAAGCAAATAAACGCTAAAAGGAAATGTTCAATTTTGCCTATTTTTACAGAGAAAATAGGTTAATTTCATTATCCAGAGAACAATAACAAAATTTTAAAGGGAAAAAAAAGATGTTTCCTATCATTGTACAACATAAGTTATTAAGAAATGACACATCCTATCCAGAAATAAAATTTGCATTCCATGGTATAATTAAATATTCTGAAAACATTAAAAAAAAAACACATTAAACTCCAGCATTACAGGATTGTCCTTATTTTACATATGTATTAAATATATTGCTTTTAAACAGATGTTGTAGATACACAGATAAATGATCAAATTGTTATATTTCTAACAATTCATTTGTTTTAACTCATAGATAGGACACTATCACTCCGGGCCAGTGTGAACCTGCCAGCGGCGGCAATAAAGAGGTACTCTCCACTTCCAAAAGCTCCAGCATTGCTGTATTGTTTTGTGTCATATGCAGGACACTCATTGGGAAAGGGTCTTACCCCTGTAATATTACGGACGGGCGCTGTCGTTGAGTTGCGGCGCTCTCAAGTTTGGGAACGCGCGAGCACATCAGCTGTCATCAATCACTGGGTACATGGGTCTGACGATCAAAAATATCACGAGCCTCGCTCGTGCAGGCAGAATGATCGGTAGAGTTCAAGCGTGATCTTAATATAATCACGGGTGAATTTTCACATGCTACACTATTGTTTTCACTGGTGATCATCGAACCTTCCGGAACCTTCGAATTTATCCATCAAATCGCTATATAAGAAATCAAGTAACGAGATTTTGGCAGTTAAAGGCAGGTTTCTAAACAGGTTCAACAGAGGTCCATGACGCCCCAACCCATGCCATCCCAGCCTGTCAGCAATTCGACTGATATGAAAGTATCAACAAGCCAACGATAACGACGCCACCGTCATTGCCAAGAAGAGGAGGGAGGAAGAACGCTATAAAACAAACTTTTTTATCTACCGTCCGCTGGATAAAAGCGACTACTATTTTCTTCCTTAAAATTCAAGTTTTGAGTGTTTCTTTTCTGCGAACTCCTTTCTTTCAGACACGACGTATTTTGGTCTTATGCTACACCCCTCTGTAGAGACACAGTCGATGTATTTTACCACCCCAGCCGATTGAGCAGTTTTTATTAATGAACGATACTCTCTCTCTCTCTCTCTCTCTCTATATATATATATATATATACACACAATCTCTCTGTACGAGTAGAATGTTACACAAGATCAATTTTTTAAAGACAGTTTAACTCGTTTGTATATAAACTTTTACCTCTTCCAGAACAGTTACTACACCAAGGTTAAAGAGCCCAGTCTGTCCTGCTATTTTCCCACAGGGGAAAAGAGAATTCTTAGACTCTACCTTTTCCGAGGGTAGAAGCGTTATGCGAAATGTAAACTGCCTCGTACAAGAATGTGTTTGTGTGTGTATGTATGTATGTATAGTTAAAGTCTCAGTCTCGGTGACCACGTCTCCACCCACTTCCATTCTTTTTAATTTTTTTCCTACTTTTCAAGTCGGTTTATATTCACCAACGTTGCCACACTTCCAGTCGATAAACTTATATTCCTTTCTGACTTTGACGCTAAATCGATTTTTCAATTCGATAAACACGCATAAATCACTTGAAAGGTTGAACATTCATTTCAACATAAAACAATAGCCACCCCTGCCAGCTCTAGCCCTGCGCCATTTTTTCCCCGCGCAAAGATAGAGTATATTTGTTCTATATGAGTTATGTATAAGCATTCACTTTGTCTCCCCTTCCTTCCTTCCCTCTCTCTCTCTCTCTCTCTCTATCTATCTATCTATCAACACAATTAAATAGCTTTAATTATTGCAACATAACACTTACAATTCTATCAAATATTAATCATTTGTTTACACACCGTTGAATGGTCTCATGTATTGCTATTTGACATGAATAGTTCTATTAGTCGTTAATCATTTCCTTGTACACAGTGAAATTATATCAAGTATTTTGATTTAATATAAATAATTCTATCAAGTATTCCTACCATATATAAACAATTGGTCCACAGCAGTAAGGTTTCGAACAATGATCACCTATAAACAGATACGACAAACCCTCAGATAGTATAAATAGAGGTAATGTGCTGTTTGTGTAGACTTGTTAAAGAGGAAGACATTTGTCAGTGGATTTCTTAGAGAAAAAGACTTCAGTAATAGCTTGGCCGGTACACTATTGGTTGAAAGTGATTCTGCTATCGTTCTAGGAAAGACTAGTGTTACGGCTTGAAACAATCTTTCGTTTGTCTTATTTTCTGTGGGATGCGCCCTTGGTGTAATGGTTATCGTCGTAGGAAATAGACACGACGACACGAGTTCAAATCCTGGAAGAGACTGATTGCATTTCACATAGCACTAATACCCTTGGGAAAGGTATGAATCCAATTATTCTCCATCCAGCTATGGGTAAATAATAGGGCAGACTGGGTTCTTCAGCCTTGCTGAGGCAACTAGTCTAGGAAAAGGAAAACTACGAATTCAAACCTGTTAAACTCCGCTTAAAAATTGACCTTGTGTCATATCTTACCCTGGGGGTGACCGTGGTGTAATGGTTATCGTCGTAGGAAATGGACACGGCGACACGAGTTCAAATACTGGACGATACTGATTGCATTTCACATAGCACTAATACCCTTGGGAAAGGTATGAATCCAATTATTCTCCTTCCAGCTACGGGTAAATAGTAGGGTAGACTAGGTTCTTCAGCCTTGGTGTGGCAACTAGTCTAGAAGAATGAAAACTCCGAATTCAAACCTGTTAAACTCCGCTTAAAAATTGACCTTGTGTCATATCCTGCCCGAGCGGAGGGGTTGGGTAAATATGGTTTGTCTAATTTTCTATTTGATGTGTTAATTTCGGTTGGAATGAATTACTTGGACTTTTGTTAAGTTGTCTGCTAATTATTTCTTTTTTTTATACCCATGTGAGCGTTACAAAAAAGACAAATCTAAAATCTGGGAGAAACAATACATTTTTTGAACGACCTTCGAGTATATATATATATATATATATATATATGTGTGAAAGAATTTGTGGAAAAGTGGATGAACTGAAACACTGGCAACGGATTAAAAAATATCTCGTCTTTATTTCAAAAAGACATCCTTAGAATCTGAGGAAGACTTTTCAAAATAAAGACGAAATTTCAATTTTGAATCTTTGATCAGTTTTTCAGTTTATCCACTTTTCCATTTATTTTTTCACATCTTGACAGAATTACCAAATCAACCATTGCTCCACACACACACACACACACACACACACATATATATATATATATATATATTGATAGAATATGTAAAAGACTACTTATAGAGGAAATGCAGTTTTCTTTCTGATACTGCTTAACATCAAGGAGAAAACGACTTGTACAGTATAATGATTTTTTAAAAAATTAGTTTAAAAACTAATTAATAAACAAGTTTAAGACCCAAGCAAGTATCCAGTAATTATTAGTTTCACGCTTCCGTTGTCTTTAAGATAAAAGATGGCGCAATTTAAGGTTGCAAAAAGAAAGGTAAGGTGCCAGATCTAAATGATGTGTAAAGGAAAAATAACATTTCGAAGGAAACGATTATATTTAGGAAATACGAAACTCAAATTAGAATCTAACGTAGTTCCATTAATTCAATAATTTGTTGGTCTTTACATCATTATTTTAAAAGAAACTGACTCTCCCCACCTGGAAACCTGGCGTCCCATAATCTTCTTCAGCTATAGTTCCCTTCACTTGGCCTTGGTTGATATTCAGGTCAGCAGACCCTTTACATTTGTTTGAATGATGATAATAATTATAATAGTAATAGTAACCAAAAAAGAGAACCTGTTGAATAGTGAACTTTGACGTCTCGGCCGACCACAGAGTGAAAATCAAAGATAACGAAAAAAATAGACATGTACTTAGATCTTGCCAGAGAACTAAAAAGGCTATTGAACATGAAGGTGATACAATTGTAAATAGTGCACTTGGAACGATACCCAAAAGCTTGTTAAGAGGTCGGGAGGATTTAGAAATCAGATGATGTGTGGAGACCATCCAAACTACAGCATTAATGATGTCGGCTAGAATAATGAGAAGAGTGCTTGAGACCTGAGGGGATTTTCTGTCACCCAGACTCCCGTAAAAACCATGACTAAACGCTGGTGTGAAAAACTTGCAATGAGTAATAACATCAACATCATGTCGTGCCGCTAGCACGGATATTCCTGACCCTCTCTCGCCACTCCTCCCAACCTTTCATCGCCTCTGACAGGTCTTCAGGGCTTCAGGTATCCTCACATAGCTGCTGAATGTATGTTCGAGCTGGTCGTCCTGCTTTTGCCCGGTCATATGTAGGGGTCCATAGGAGTACATCACTTATAAGCTCGTCCCTGCTTCTCCAGCAGTGTCCTGCATGTCCGGTTCGTCTAACTTGGATAGTTTTCGTGATGGGAGGCAGGTGGCCGTATAGTTGGTGTCTTGTGGGGTGTTGCCGTCAGGACTTGTTCAATATTGCTCGTAGCATTCTTGTGTAATTGCCGTCTAGCTTCTTCTCCAGCCGTTTAGTTAGCGTCCAAGTAGTGTATCCATAATGATAATAATCCTTAACAAACTGTTTGACTCGTTGATGAGACTCAACAGGTAATACCACTCCGGATTAGAGTGGACCAGGGAGTAATGGAAATGAAGAGTTACTCCAAATTTCCCGGAGTTTCAGAACTGGAGCCTCATCAACAGGTTTAGTGTCATATTAGGACACTCGTTGAGTGGGGACGTTTTACTATTCTACAGAGTTGCAGTCGGTATATTCTACAGCCCTGATCGACAATGCGGTATTTTATATGAAAATGCGCAACTCACTGGTCTAGTGAGTAGAGTGTTCGCCAATGGTCCGGGAGACCTGGGTTTAATCCCAGGTTGCGTCATATCAAAGACTTTGAAAATGGTATTTGATACCTCCTTGCTTAACACTCAGCAATATAAGGTACTTATCAACGGTGAAGTGGAGCAATCCAGGGAACGGTGTAGCGCCCTACCCAACACTTCGGTGTAGTAGCTATTGAAAAAGGAGCCTTCTCTTCGCTCTCGACTATGGTCACCAATTTTACTTTAGATAGCAGTTCATTGGCCTAGTGGTTAGAGTGATTGCTAATGGTCCGGGAGACCTGGGTTCAATCCCAGGTCAAATCATACCAAAGACTCAAAAAATGGTACTTGATACTTCCTGGCTTAACACTCAGCAATAAAAGGTACGTAAAGTGGAGCAATCCAGGGAATGGAGTAGCACCCCCCTACACCTTGGTGTAGTAGCTATTGAAAAGGGAGCCTTCTCGTCGTCCTCGACTACGGTTGCCAACTTTACTTCATATAGCTGTAAGCAGATCGTTTATATGAAAAAAGGTTACTTGAAGCCAAAATTTCTTACGAATGATTCTAATTATCAGTTACTTGAAGCCATGTAATTGCCTGCAAAATATACTGACTCCAACAATAGATAAACTGAAAGTTAAGATGTCATAAAACCGACCAACCAACTAAATAGTTTTATTTCTAATGTCTATCTTTATTGTTCTCTATCATCTTTCAGTTACCTCAATCATTCTTCTTTCTCTACTCATTTTTTTTTTGTTTAATTCTCTGACTAGAAATTTGCTTGTTCTTCTTAGTTAACCACTCTTTAACACTCACTTAATTTGCCTTTTCTTTCTCTTTAATCTCTATCTTTCTCTAGTTCCTATCCTTTCTCTTTATAAAGTGTGCTGTAATCATAGC
>OY757922.1:18594981-18717819 GCA_963585895.1 Sepioteuthis lessoniana
CACAACTCTTCCATTAGTGTTTCAGTGTTTGGACCCCAATTGTCAAAAAAAGTCATCAACAGTTGATATGATGTTGTCATATGAATTTTTCAGCCAATGGACTTTCCATACGACCCTCGTGTATATGATCATTCACTGAAATTCGGCTACTTTATTATGAGTAAATCTAACGGAAAATAACACGCCTTATGGAAAATCAGTTGATTTCTATTAAAAAAAAAAAAGGCTAATTCTGGTACAAAAAGAATCTCAAAAAGCTGAAATTTTGAATCAGTATTTTTGCATTTATGGACTAATCATCACATTCGTATGAGAAGCCAGATTTTTTTTCTTTGAGATGGCAGACGATAATATTTGGATTTGCTTCGCAATATATGAAAGATCACCCTCCCCTTCTAAAAACAAAACGAAGAAATATTTCCCCTCCTTGATGATTATAAATACGTTTTTTTGCAACCAATCAGAATCATAAATAGATTAAACCACTTTTTATGTAATTTGAAGCCAACATCTTATAAATAAAGTGATAAGAAAAATTAAACTTCAGAATGCAAAAGAGATTCGTTTCTATTCTCCACATTTTTGTCTTGCTTTCTTTTTTGATCGAAATTTAACTAAGGGGGGGTCCTCGTGGTGTAATGGTTAAAGCGATGGACTGCGGAATCGTAGTACGCGAGTTCGTACTCTAGCCGCGCTATTATGTTCACTTTCGGGCAAATACCCTTGGGAAAGGTATGAACCCCCTTATCCTCCCAGCTATGGGTTAATTAGTACCACTACTGTTCTTCTAGGAAAATGGCTTTGGTATTAAATAACCTATAAAGGTTGATATGCCATTAAACCAAAGAAAGAAAGAAATTTAACTTTCAAGTCATATCAGAATGAATTTATTTCCAACTTCACATAATTATGTAGACATTACAACATTTTTTTCTTCTTCTTTTCCTCTTTAGACGTGCTACTACTAACATAACATTCTTGACTGGGAATTATTAAGCGTAACATTACACATGCTAATTATCTATGTACATAGGGAGTCGCGTCTGTTTTGGTACGTACGTGTCGACGTATGACACCGAAAAGAAATGCCATTAATCATTAAAATTACTATTATCCATTAATATGTTGTAATACGAAAAAATATAAAATTTCGATTTTGATTTTTACTGACTGAATGATATAATTCAATAATTAAAAGTCAATCGATTTTTTGAACTCTTTGCAATTCATCATAAGTAGGAGAAATAAAAAAAAGAAGAGTATTTCTTAAATTTTTTGAAAAACTTTTCGAAAATTATTGGTTTGTAATTCAGTACTAATTGTAAAAATAAAAAGGATTCTTAATTTTTTAGAGAACAAAAAAATAAGTCATGAAAATGTTTTAAACCAAGGGTACATTTCCATTGACTTGTTCTATAGTCTGTCCTCCCTTTAACTGTGAAACCCTGCAAAAGAGTTCAAAATCATTTCTGGGCGTAGAGTTCTTGAAAGTTTCCAATCATTCTTGCTTCTGTGGCAGAATTAATGCCTATTGTAATTCAAAAGAAATCTTTTCGCGTCTTTTTCATTCAATTCAAATGTCGAGCTGGACATTTTCTGCTTTTAATCATTTCCAGCTGTCAGACAAAAAAAAAAGCAGAGAAAAATAAAATTTGAGAGAAAAACAAAGAAAAGTAAAGTAAAAAAAAAACTTGTTCTAATAAAATTACAATAACAATAAAAACAGCAGTCCAGTTTTCCAAACCCTTTGTACTATACTTATCTGCCCTTGGCATTTTATTATTGTTGTTACCTCCCTTACTAGCATTCTTCAGTCGATGAATTCGCCTAGTCAGGGAATGTTTTGTTTGATAAATCCTTGTTAAGGAATACCTGTCTTGTCAACTCGTTTCACCCTTAACGTCTTTTCTTTCACCTGCTGGCGTTTTTTGACTTTTCTGTATAGTAGGATGAAGGGAAGTAGGAAACTCTAGAGACAAAAAAAAAAAAAAAAGGAAGGGAAATAATGTTAGTGTTAAAATTTGCAAACGTGAGGGGAAATCCTTCAAATTTGGTGCATTTTAGAGGAAACGATAAACGTATGTCATTTAATAGGCGTTGTTTGGTCTGACACTGAGGCCTTTGGTGATATATAAGTAAATTCCCGTGTTTAAGTGGCTAACGTATTGTAGTTAGAAAAGGAAAAGACCAGTCGTTTTATTACATTCAGTTTCAGACTAATACCTTTAGAAAAGGTAAAAATTCCTTTATTTTCCAGCTATGGGATAAATAGTACCAATATTGGTCTCCTAGAAGGGTGAATTTAGTATTGAATAAACGACGAGGATTGATATGACATGAAACAAAAAGACCAAATTATTAGACTTGTTTTTTTTATCTGTTCGTACACTTTAGTTCGGAACAGGATCGTTGCTACTTACTTTGATGTCCAGAGTATTATATCAAAATGTATCTGACGATGAGGCTGAAGTTCTAGAGATCCTGGGAGTGTGGAGTACTCCTTAATGCCTATTACTCTCAGGTCCACTCTGACACGGAGTGGGAGTACCTGTTAGAGCCTCATCTGTGGGTTAAATAGATTCGATAGAAATTATTTGTTTTCGATTGGCCCGTATGAAAAAAAAAACTCGTTAGAAATAGCTACTCAGAAAATATAAAAATGAACACGACTCCCTAATTTATAATTTTTCCTTAACCCCTAATTTTTTACCAAATCTATTTGACTCATAGTTGGGACTCTAATATATACAACCATGTTAGAGTGGACCTGGGAGTAATGGCAATGAAGAAGTACCACACATTTCCCAGATTTCTAAAATAGGTGTTTAAAATTTTCTAAGTCTTACACACTGGCATTAGGTTGCTTACAGTACATGCTGTTATTAAGAAGTCACCTATCTAAGTACTGAACAGGCTCATCGTTGCTTAACTTCAGTCATCCGAGGGAGGGGGGAACGGTAGTCTCAAGTTAATTGGAATTACTCATGTGGATACTCGAGTAACCTGTGTCATATTCTTTCTAGACGGTAGAATATCGGATCATAGTGTAGTATCTGTAATTGTGGAAATTTAATCACACCGGTTTGGATTGGTTTGGTTTCTTTGTTTTATGTCATTAAACTTCGTGGGATATTTTACACCAAAGCAATCTTTGTTGACGATATTTAACCAATAGATGGGGAAATAAGGGTTCATGCCTTTCCTAAAGGTATTAGTCAGAAAGTGAATGTAATAGTGCGACTGAAATTCGGACTTGCTTACTTTGAGGCGACAGTCTAGCATTTTAGTCTTAAATTGCATATATAACCAAAAGTAATAAAATAATAACCTTTTTATTTGTTTGATTTTGTTGTTATTTTGTACTAATTTTGTCCCAAAATACTTGTTACATTTGCATCTATATCTAATGCACGAATGGAACAACTATTATAGAACATTTAATTATCAGTTTTGTTGAAGTATCACATCTTTTTTTTTCCTGCACAGTTTATGTCTCACAGCTATTAAAATATCCGTGAGATTTGCACGGGTAGATTTACAAGGAGATTCCGGCATTTTAAAATATTATTTTAAACTGACGCTCATAGCCATGAAGCTTGCTCATAAATGATGGTAAATGAAAGGAAACTATCTGACCGGTCTGCTTGAAACAAGGTTAAGTGTTCGAATAGTTGTGTACCCTTGAAAGAAACACCGGAAGTGAAAATAAATCAGCTGACAATTATAATGCTTTAAAATGCAACGTAGAAGGGAAGCCTGTTATCAGAGCTTCGACATTTTCAGAAGAGCTAGGATCATTGTAAGATATCACATACAGAGCATTACATACGTTTTAAGAAAAACTCTCAAAAGAGTTTGGATGATTGACTGATACTATATGTAGAATGTTACATTACTTCAAGAAACATACAGATACTCTTCAGTTGATAAACAAAAATACTTTTAATAGAAGTTAATTCTGAGATGCGCAGATACTCTTCAGTTGATAAACAAAAATACTTTTAATAGAAGTTAATTCTGAGATGCACATATAGAACTATTTTATTATATAAAAACAAGAAAGTAGAAATTACGAAAAATATAAATTCTTTTCGCTTACTCTAACGTGTTTTATTTTCTTGTAATCTTTTTCTTTTATGACATGTATCCCGTTTTATGTTTACACATGTGCTGCACATGGCGCCTTTGTCGGGTAATCTATTCGTTCAAGAAAGAGAGTACATTTCAATAATTGTGACGTTATGGCGTCAAAGATTGGTTGCTTGCCGCAGTTGTCATGTCTGCTAACCCAACTAACTACTAGGATTAAATTAGCATTAAGATAAGCCGCCGCTGGGATTTGGATGATAGCCTTGAAAGAAATACTGTTTCGATCTATCTATCGATTGTCAAAGTCTATAGACGTCCAGAAAGAAACTCTTAAAAAATATAAGAATAAAAAAACAAACAGAAACACTAAAAAAGAAAAGAAATTCGGACAGTGGGGTAGGGATATTTTTTTCTTTGAGAGCATGTGTTCATATTAGTGATAATATAGGGTCAGGCAAAATGATCTGACACATTTGTAGGTTTAATAAAAGACAAATAAAGTAAAGAAATAAAAAAGTGTTTTTATTTTCAAAAAGTACATATAATGCCATTCTGTTTCATTAGGTTTTGAAAATTAAATCAGTCAAATAGGATCCGTTATTGTCTTCACACTGTCGAAGGCGTTCACGAAAGTTGTCTATAACTCGGCGGGTCATTTCATGTGGAATGGCAGTAATTTCTTGACGAATTGCATCTTTAAGTTGTTCAATAGATTGAGGGCAATTACTGTATACCTTTGACTTGAGGTATCCCCAGAGAAAAAACTCACACGGATTTAAATCAGGTGTGTCAGATCATTTTGCCTGACCCTGTATATAAAAACCTTTTCTTATAAGAATTATTTCTCATAAGTGAATGCAAAAAGGAATCCTCGGAGACTTTGATTCTCACTCTCTGTCAGTTTATATGGTATCTCCTTGTCTGCTTCTGGTGGAGTAACCGTTGAGTAGCGGCTAACTAACTGGATTGCAATCTCATTGTAAGCGAGTTCGAACTGTAGTCGTGCTATCACGTTCACTTTTAAACAAATATGCTTGGGAAAGGTATGGATTTCCTTATCTCCCCAGCTATTGGTTAAACGGTAAAGTAAAGTTGGCGACCGTAATCGAGGGCGACTAGAAGGCTCCCTTTTCGATAGCTACTACACCAAGGTGTAGGGGAGGGCGCTACTCCTTTTCCTGGATTGCTCCACTTTACCTTTAATCCTTACCTTATAATACTGAGTGTTAAGCAAGGTAGCATCAAGTACCATTTTTTGAGTCTTTGGTATGACTCGACCTGGGATTGAACCCAGGTTTCCCAGGGAACACTCTAACCATTATGCCAACGACTATATTTCTACAAGGATGGCTTCTGCAGAAAATAACCCATGAGGGTTGATTTGCCATTAAACAATTAAAGCAGACCAAATACATCGTTTATAATATTTGGCTTCTGAAGACAAAAGTTCATTTTGAAGCTTTATCATATTTACCAACCTGCCCGAGCGGAGGGGTTGGGTAAATAGTATCATATTTACCAACCCCTCCACTCAAGCAGGATATGACACAAGGTCAATTTTTAAGAGGAGTTTAACAGGTTTGAATTCAGAGTTTTCCTTCTCCTACACAAGTTGCCTCACCAAGCCTGAAGAACTCAGTCTGTCCTACTATTTACCCATAACTGGAGGGAGAATAATTGAATTCATACCTTTCCCAAGGGTATTAGTGTTATGTGAAATGCAATCAGTCTCGTCCAGGATTTGAACTCGTGTCGCCGTGTCCATTTCCTACGACGATAACCATTACACCACGGGCACCTCCATTTTGAAGCTTTATTGTCGAGGAAATGTAGCGTCACTCTATGTCGGGAAATAAAACATTTTGATAAAGAAGTTTTAGAGATAAAAGCTGATTTGTTCTTAGTAAAATTGGAGAAAATCTAACAAAACGCCAATCATGAACTGTGTTGATACAATCTTTCTCTTTTACCGACCGTCTTAAAGCAATCTGTCTACGGAAAATTGTATTTGGAGTGCTGACGTCACTGGTAATATTGTTTAGTTATTAGATTCAGCTTCTTTTGCGGAACGCTGTTGATTCAGTTCTTTATTTAAAGAATATTACATTTACAGTCAGAACTTTCATTTCATTTCCTTTCTTATTTCCATATAGAATAGTTCGTTATAGATCGTTACTTAAGGTGTTCTTAAAAACAAATGATTTAATTTTAGCATGAATTCTTAAGTTATGCTAACCAACCTCACCAACTCAGCACTTCTATTGGTATTCGTTATTTAACCTCTAGTTTAATATGTGATATTCAAAAATGCTGATATACTCAAAAATATAAAATTCTTTTGATGCATTTGGTTACTTTCGATTTGTTTTTTGATATAGTTCTCCAAAATATTTCTTTCAATCAAAAAAGAAAGGAATAAGTTTTTTCCTAATCTCTCATTATATGTTATGATAGCCATCCTCACCAACTCAGCATTTCTTCTGGTATCTTATATTGATTCTTTAGTTCATGTGTGATATCCGAAGATACTTATACACCTGAAAATGCAAACATCTTTTGAAGCGTTAGGCTTTGAGATTATTCACGTAAATATTTCTTTGAATTTTCTATATGTAATCAAAAGCTAACGGACTATTACTGGTGAATTCGATTCTCACTATGTGTTACATATTTCTTGACTTAGGCACAGCTAACACTGCGGCTCGAATTCACAAAACCGTAACTTAATATTCAAGGTTTCTTCAAACTGTTTTAAATACAAACAAATTAGTAATGGTTGGCTGGTTGGCTGGTTGGGTTTTATGGCATATCAACCTTTATAGATTATTTAAAGCCAAATCCATTTTTATGTAAATAGTTCTATTTCAAACAATTCAGTTTAGCATAAGTACGCAGTTTAAATGTAACTATACTTTAATTAGGGAAACATTTCTATTTCAAGCTATTCAGTTTAGTCAAACAGTTCTAATTCAGCTAATTCAGTTTAGTATAAGTACAGATTTTGTTTACACACTAGTAAATGTCAAAACAGTTCTATATTAAACAATTCAGTTCAGTGTAAGTAGAGTTTCAATGTCAAAAACAGTTTTATTTCAAACGATTCAGTTTAGCATAAGCACGCAGTTTAAATGTAAGTACGGTTTAATTGTCAAAAACATTTCTATTTCAAGCGATTCAGTTTAGTCAAACAGTTCTAATTCAAAGAATTCAGTTTAGCATAAGTATGCAGTTAGTTCTATTTAACCTATAGATAGGACCCTATCAGGTGCTACCATTCCAGGCAGAGTGGAGCTGGGAGCGATGGAAATGAAGAGGTGCCCCGCATTCCCCAAAGCTTCAGCATCACTGGAACCTCACCATCAGATTGTTTAGTGTCATATCCACGACATCCGTTGTTTTGTTTTTTTACCCCTCTGCAGAGATGCAGTCGGTGTATTCTACAGCTCCAGCTGACTGGGCAAACAAATTATTAATGATTTGTAATTTAATATTCAATTAATCTATTCGAGGATGAATGGAAATTGTATTTGATTACAAGAGATAGATCAAGTAAAAGGTTTAAGAAGCTTTGCCCTAGATTAAGTGGATATTGGAATTAAGCTCTGTGACCATTTCGTTAATTCTTGAATTAACAAAACGGTACAAAACGATACTCAAGTATCATACGACTTTCCAAGACCTAAGATTTAGTCTAATATGAGGAATCACATAATACACCAGATAGAAACTTTGTGTACAAAGTTAGCCAAGAATAGGACTACTTTGTATCTTGTGTACCTCATGGTCACCTGAAATTAGGCTAAAATATAGTTTGCAGAAAATCGTACGATTTGCAAATATTTATGATATACAACTTTAATATATTCATCATATTGACCAACCCCTCCGCTAGGACAGGATATGACACAAGGTCAGAAATAAAATAATTTGCTAATGATGTCAAACTACTTGTTAGACTACTTACATAAAAAAAACAACACAGATAAATCTAAATAAAGATATTTGGAAATTGAGATTTAATGGTGAAAAATATAAAGCACTACATATTCATCACCCCCCTCCGCTCGGGAAGGATATGACACAAGGTCAGTTTTTAAGCGGAGTTTAACAGGTTTGAATTCGGAGTTTTCCTTCTCCTAGACTAGTTGCCACACCAAGCCTGAAGAACCCAGTCTGCCCAACTATTTACCCGTAGCTGGAGGGAGAATAATTGGATTCACACCTTTCCCAAGGGTATTAGTGCTATGTGAAATGCAATCGGTCTCGTCCAGGATTTGAACTCATGTCGCTGTGTCCATTTCCTACTACGATAACCATTACACTACGGGTACCTCCTTTAATATATTTATGCAATTTTGTTTTTTGTTGCAAAGATTCAGTGCTTTGAAGGTTTGTAAGAAATCATATTTAATAATATCCGTTCCGATTGTATCATTTTCCTTCATCATCATCATCATCATCATCATGTCGTGCTGCAAGCACGGATATCCCTGACCCTCTCTTGCCACTTCTCCCTATCGTTCATCGCCTCTGGTGGGTCTTCAGGGCTACATCTCGTATCCTCACATAGCTGCTGAATGTAAGTTCGAGCTGGTCGTCCTGCTTTTGCTCGGCCATATGTGGGGGTCCATAGGAGTACATCACTTATGATCTCGTCCCTGCTTCTCCAGCAGTGTCCTGCATGTCTGAAATAATAAAAATCTCGATAATTTTGATTTAGAAGAAATATAACATTTAAAAAAATGTTAATAGTGTATTTAATTGATGGGTGATTCTACATAATAGACTCAATGAGCCAAATACAAATCTTGCCAGAAGCTATTTCCGTATCACTTAACGCTACGCTCTTGGGAAAGGCATGAACCCATCTATAAGTAAAATATTTGGATAGACTGAACTCCTGATCCTTGGTAAGGTTACCGGGATTTTATGTGTATTTTATTAATTCATTACAAAATCCAAAAGCATTAAGGAGGTATCTCCGTGGTGCAGTAGCTAACGCACTGGACAGTGACATCGTGGTAGGCGAGTTCAAACACTAGTCACACTATTATGTTTGCTTTTAGACTAATACCCTTCAGTAAGGTATTAGTCCTCTAATCGCTACAGTTAAATAAACCTCAATGTCATTTTACAAGGATGGCTTTGGCATTGAATAAGCCATGAAAATTGATATGCCATTAAACAAAAACAAAACAAAAACGAAAAAGAGCATTGAATAAAAATATGAATCGGCAACTGTTGAAAAATAAGTAAAGGCATTATATATTCATGCGGTTCTATTTTTAGTAATATAATTCAGTGCTTTGAAGTTCAGTAATAAATAATCCCTAATGATATCCATTTTGATTGTATGATATTCCATTATAAATGAGAAAATATCAGTAAATTTGATTAAGAAACCAAAAAATACGAGAGAGAGAGAGAGAGAGAGACATGATCTGGTTTTGTTTGGTTTGGTTTTATGGCATATCAACCATTGTAGGTTATTTAATGCCAAGTCCAGTTTATACATATATATTAAATATATGATTTCTAAAGACATTTTGAAGATACGTGGTGCATTCAATAAGATTCCAAACTTTTTTTGTACAGGCTTTTTAAATTGTCTTAGACACTTGAAAATTCAATATGTTATTGCTATACATCTTATCAGATGACTGACCAATTTTTATGATTTCAGGTTCAAATGAACACCTACAGCAGCAATTGGAATACACCATACTAAAACCTGATTGTCACAGTTGGTGAATTTCAAAAATGCAATCTGGACGTGTGGACACTTTAGAAGAATGATATGCAGTAAAATTCTGTTTTAAACTTGGAAAAAATGCGACAGAAACGTATGGAATGCTTCAGACAGCTTTTCGACCATCTTGCATGAATCGGGCATCAGTTTTTGAGTAGCATAAGAGATTCAAGGAGGTCAGGGAGTCTGTGAGGGCTGATGAGAGTTATGGGAGGAGTAAGGAAGTCAATACACCAGAATTCATTGGCCAAAGGGTTAGGGTTAGGGTTACTATGTTGAGGTTTTAAGGGAGTTCATCAAGAGATTCCGTCTGAAGAGGCCAGCACTCTTCAAATCGGGTCAGTGGCATTTCCACCAGGACAATGCACCAGTCAACAACTCCATCCTCGTCGCAGACTATTTGACCAAGGTTGGCATCTAGACAGTTCTTCACCGTCCCTATAGTCCAGACCTTGCTCCCTGTGACTTTTGGTTATCCCCTAAGCTCAGAGGCTGTCGTTATGAGAGAATTGAAGAGATGAAAGAGTCTGTGACGAAGGTCATTGACACGCTCACACAAGAGGACTTCCATGGGGCCTTGCAGAAGTTGTTGGAACGGTAGAACAAGTGCATTGCAGCCGGAGGAGATTACTTCGAAGGGGACTAGAGTTTTATGTGTGTACTATCAATAAAAGTGTCCATACGAAAAAAATCTGGAAACTTATTTAATGATCCTCGTAACACTGTTAAACAAACCTGACTGTGTTCGCCAAAGGCCTGAGAGATACACTATTAATACAATATCCATATACAGATCAAATTCTGCTTTGTAATTCAGAAAAAAATGCTCTATTAAATACTTTTTGTGTCTATTCTTTCCTGAAATTATCCAATCTAATCTTAGAATTTTCTACACTGTTGCTATTCTTGATCTAATTAGGGCGTTTATTTCAAAAATATAATACTTGACTGACCAAAAAATCCAAATGGATTGTGGAATTTGTTTTTGAAATCTGTCTTGACAGCAAATTTTCAGTTTTAGGAGAAATATAGAAAAATGTCTACCATGAATAAAAATACCTTTATTTTGGATTTTTTTGAAAGTTTTAATTAGAGCACCTCTCATTCTTCTTTTTATAAAGTAAAAAGTAAGTGAAGTTGTCGACCATAGTCAAGGGCGACCCGAAGGTTCCCTTTTCAATAGATACAACAGCGAGGTATAGGGGAAGACTCTACTTCTTTTCCAGGGTTCTTCCACTTTACTCTTGATTCATACCTTGTAATGCTGATTGTTAAGCAAGGAACAATCAAGTACTATTTTTGAGTCTTTGGTATGATTGAACCTGGGATTGAACTCCGGTCTCTCAAACCATTATGCCAATAAGCCGGTAAAGTTGGTAACAATATTTTCTCTCATCTCTTACTGTAACAGCAATATTTTACTGTTTTTATCATTTTTATTCTTCTTGGTGTGCTCTTTAATTTCAGTCATCATCATTATGTCGCACTGCTAGCATGGATTTCCCTGACCCTCTCTTGCCATTCGTCTCTATCGTCCATCGCTCCCGGTATGCCTTCAAAGCTATATATCCTGTGTCGGCACAGAGCTGTTGTATATAGGTTCTAGCTAGTCGTCCGAACTTGTCTATGTGAAGGGGTCTCCTGAAGTACATTGCTTATGAATTCACCCTTTCTTCTCCAGCAGTGTCCTGATTGTCTGATTCGTCTAACTAGGATAGTTTTCATGATGGGTAGTAAGTGGCCATACAGCTGATGTTTTGCGGGGTGTTGCCTCCAGGACTTGTTCAATACAGCTCACAGCATTCTTGTGTGATTGATATCAAGCTTTTTCTCCATACGTTTAGTTAGCGTCCATGTGGTGCATCCATATAGCAGTACTGATACGATCGTTGCTTGGAAAAAACTGCGTTTTATTTTATCGGTCATATCTAATTTGCATATGGCCGATAGTCTATCGATAGCTGTCCATGTCTTCATTCTCGGTTGATGAGACGCTGCTTCCGACGTAGGAGAACTTGTCCACAAGTTTCAGAGGACCACCCTTTACTGCGGAAATGTCACTTCTTGGATTAAAGGAAATGTATTGTTTTCTCCTGCGTTGATATGGAGGCCTATGCCACCTGCTGCTCCTTCCTGACTATGTCATAGCAATCTTTCGATGGCTGTGTTTTATTCTCATCCATATAAGCTATTCTAAAAGATGAGTTGCAATAGTTCCCCGATCGAACTGTTTGACCCCTGGGGTTCGTCCACCCAGCATCTAGTTAGGCACACCGTTGACCTGTCGTTGGGTTCATCCATCTTTACGTCCACAACGCTGCTTCCCATGGTTTCCGATGTATATCTTGTGGGGAAATCCGTTTCCTTCCCTTACTTCTTCTCCCTTCCCCAGTACATGTATTAAGTTTTAGCTTAGTATATGTCCACAGTTGCTTTATTTTTAAAATTCATCGGAGAGTCCTTATTTATAGCTTATCACAATCTTAAAGGCTTTTTATTTTTACACAAACGTAGGTTTTCAAACATTCCCCAATATTTGCAAAAGTATAAAAATCTTTTACCTCGTTTTACATTGTTTAGCTGTAAACTAAGATTCAGATTAATAGTCTTTTTCATTTAAATTACAGATAATATTTAGTTTGGTTTGTTTAGTTTTATGGCATATCAACCTTTGTAGGTTATTTAACGTCAAATCCATTTTTATGTAAATAATCTGTTCTATTGAAAACAGTTCAGTTTAGCCTAAGTACACAGTTTGATTGTCAAAAACATTTCTATTTCAAACTATTTAAACAGTTATATGTAATAATTCAGTTAAGTATAAATACAGTTTTAATGTCGAAAAACAGTTCTATTTCAAATAATTCAGTTAAGCATAAGCACGCAGTTTAAGTGTAAGTACAGTTTAATTGTCAAAAACGTTTCTATTTCAAGCTATTCAGTTTACTCAGTTCATAAGTATGCTGTTAGTTCTATTTAACCCATAGATAGGGCCATATCAGGTGCTACCACTCCGGGCCAGAGTGGACCTGGGAGCGATGGCAATGAAGGGGTACTTCGCATTCCCCAAAGCTCCAGCACTACTGGAACCTCACCATCAGATTGTTTAGCGTCATATCCAGGACACTCGTTAGGGGGGGCTTTACCCCTCTGCAGAGAAGCAGTCGGTGTATTCTACAGCCGCAGCCGACTGGGCAAGGAGATAATATTTAGCAAAGATATTACGTATAATAATATCTAAAGAATGCATTTAAGATAACAGTTTAGTAAAAAAGATAAAAGTAGTTTTCTAGTTCAAAACAGTGGCTACAGATTTTTTAAAGTTTTTTTTTGTTTCTTACAACCATCCAAGTCATATTAAGGTGGAATGGGAAAGCTCTTAAAATGTTTCGTCTTTTATAGAAATATACAAGTGTCGTTCTAGTGTTTTCTTTTTCATTTTCATCTTCTTTTTCTTTTTTTAATTCATCCCTTTTAACCCCCTATTCTCCTTCTATCTCACCACCCAACACCAAATCCTTAAATCATTCCATTTTTACATTAACTTAGGTTTTAACATTACTCTCTAATTTCCATGTCTCGACACTTGAGTCAAGGGGGGTGTCCTCGTGGTGTAATGGTTAAAGCGATGGACTGCGGAATCGTAGTAAGCGAGTTCGAACTCCAGTCACGCTTTTACGTTCACTTTCGGGCAAATACCCTTGGGAAAGGTATGAACCCCCTTATCCTCCCAGCTATGGGTTAAATAGTACCACTACTGTTCTCTCAAGGAGAATGGCTTTGGCATTAAATAACCTAAAATGAGTTGATATGCCATTAAACGAAGAAACTAGAGTCAAGGGTTTTATTAGGGTCTAATATATTCGGCCATGGTCCGTGAGATCAGGGTTCAATCTTAGGTCGAGTCATACTAAAGACTTAAAAATGGTACTTGATACCTCCTTGCTTAACACTCAGCATTATAAGGTACGTATCAAGGGTAAAGTGTAGCAATCCAGAGAAAGGAATAGTGCTCTCCCCTGCACTTCGGTGTTGTAGCTATTGAAAAGGGAGCCTTTGGGTTACCCTCGACTACGGTCGCCAATTTTATTTTACTTACTTTTATATATTCAAAACAACATTTGCTTCTTTTGAAATAAAATTTTTCACAATCCTCCCAATCATTACATTTAACATCGATACAATAAACAAAATATGATTGTCAGCTTTGAATGTATCATCAAAGTCAACCCTCAGATCGCATTTCCCAACTTATCTTTTTTTTATTTCCTTGTTGCTTAATTTCTATTCAGCTTTCATGTTTTTGTATTCAATATGTAATACTTTATAGAGGTGCCCGTGGTGTAATGGTTATCGTCGTAGGAAATGGACACGGCGACACGAGTTCAAAGCCTGGACGAGACTGATTGCATTTCACATGGCACTAATATCCTTGGGAAAGGTATGAATCCAATTATTCTCCCTCCAGCTATGTGTAAATAGTAGGACAGACTAGGTTCTTCAGCCTTGATGAGGCAACTAGTGTGGGAGAATGAAAACTCCGAATTCAAACCTGTTAAACTCCGCTTAAAAATTGACCTTGTGTCATATCCTGCCCGAGTGGAGGGGTTGGGTAAATATGAATATGTGGTTCTTTACATTTTTTCCCATTAAATCTCAATTTCCAAATATCTTTATTTAGATTCATCTGTGTTTTTTTTTTTTTTTTTTCTGAAAGTAGTCTAACAAGTAGTTTGACATCATTAGCAAATTATTTTATTTCTGCCTTTTATCATTAGGTACATTAATTATGAATATAAGATAATAAAACCTTTCTTTAAAAGATTGGTAGACGTGTTCCTTTTTGTGGTGATAATGTAAATAGCTTAGCTGGAGTATTTGCCTCTTATTCAATTGATACTCTTCCCAGTTCTTATCATTGAAGGTGAATGCGAAATAAATATGCAACTGAAAGAATAACAAACTTTGGAATACCTGGAGTATAGAATATTAAGTAATAATGAGTTCTACGTAAGCTTTTATTTCTCACGTAAACATTATCACTTCCAATTATTATTAAATGATAAAAGAAAACTAAGCACCAAGATAACCCTCAGCAATAAAGATACTATTATGCAGAAATGTATCATACAATCTATGGCAGTGTTTCCCAACATTTTCTTACTAATACCACTTGCCCAGTCGGCTGACGCTGCGTCTCTGTAGAAGAGTAAGACATCCCCAACGAGTGTCCTGAATATGACGCTAAACAATCTGGAGGTGAAGTTCGAGCAATGCTGGAGCTTTGGGGAACGCGGAGTACCCCTTTATTGCCATCGCTCCCAGGTCCACTCTGGCCCGGAGTGGTAGCACCTAATAGGGCCCTATCTATTGGTTAAATAGAACTAACGGCGTACTTATGATAAATTGAACTGTTTGATTAAACTGAATAACTTGAAATAGAAATGTTTGACAACTAAACAGTGCTTACATTTGAATTGTGTGCTTATGCTAAACTGAATTATTTAAAATAGAACTGTTTTTTGACATTGAAACTGTATTTACACTAAACTAAATTGTTTAATAGAACTGTTCTGACATGTAACTGTGTGTAAACAAAATCTGTACTTATACGAAACTGAATTAGCTGAATTAGAATTGCTTGACTAAACTGAATAGCTCGAAATAGCAATGTTTTTTTACAATTTAACTGTACTTACATTTAAACTGTGTGCTTATGCTAAACTGAATTATTTTAAATAGAACTGATTATTTACATAAAAATGGATTTGGCGTTAAATAACCTACAAAGGTTGATATACCATAGAACCCAACAAACCAAACTAAACCAAACCCAACGAGTGACCTGTTTTTTGACACTAAAAATCTGATGGCGGAGTTCCAGTCATTCTGGAGCTTTGGGTAACGTGGAATAACCCTTCATAGCCATTGCTTCCAGGTCCACTCTGTCCCGGAGTGGTAGCACCTGTTAGGGTCCTATCTATGGATCAAATAGAACTAAATTGTAATTACGCTAAACAAAATTGTTTGAAATTAAATGTTTTACATTTAACTGTGTGTTTAAACTGCGTACTTATGCTAAGCTGAATTTTAAAAAATAGTACTACTTTTGACATTTAAACTGTGTATCTATGCAAAACTGAATTGTTTGAAATAGAAATGTTTATATGCATAAAAATGGTTTGGGCATTAGAAAACCTACATTGTTGATATGCCATAAAATCAAATGGTTGATATGCCATAAAACCAAATGGTTGATATGGCATAAAACCAAAACCAAACCAAACCAAAACTAAACCAAACCAAAACCAAAACCAAAACCAAACCAAAACCAAACCAAACCAAAACCAAATCAAACCAAAACCAAAACAAACCAAAACAAGACCACCTTAAAACACTCTTAGCGCAACGTTTATCCTCATAGAAAATGGAATCAGCGACCAGAGTTCAAATCCTGGACAGTTCTGTTTTTATTTCCCTTTCATGCTTCACTTGTGAAAGGCATGAAACCATCACCTTTATCTCCAGCTATGGGCAAATAACTGGTAAAACTCTATAACTTTGGAATAGCAACCATTCTAGGAAAAGAAAAACTGTAAATTAAAACCAGTTTTACTTCTCTTAAAAAATAACCTTATGTTGCATCCAGTTTTTGATGGAGGGATTTGATAAATTCATACAACTGTCCCCCAAATTCTACTCATATTTAATAAGGATTTTGCTTTCTTTATCTAATGGCATATCAACGTTTGTGAGTTATTTAACGCTAAATCCATCCTTGAAGAAGGACACTAGTGGTACTATTTAACTTATATATGGAAGGATAAAAGGGTTCATGCCTTTTTCAATAGTATTTGTCCAAAAGTGAATGTAATAGCATAAGTGGTGTTAGAACTCGCTCACTACGACGTTGCAGTCCAGAACATTTGCCACAACCCAACTGGAGTTTCTCTCTTACGTAATATATGTAGTGCTTATATTTTAACTTGAAATTAATGCCAATAATTTTTCTTTTTTCTTTTCTTATATTGTTTTTATAGATAAACCTCTGTAATAATTCACTTTTTAATTGGCTTTTCATTCTAAAATGAAGTGATTGTAGATTCTGTTGTAGTTGATTCACCTATGAATAGAGAATAATGGACTTACCCAAAGGGTATATTAATCAAGAATTAAGCTGGTAGACCGAGCAGCAGGGGAACAGCAGCTGTAGTAAGGCAGACTAAAAGTTTTGATTTTTTTGTCTGAGTTTTGCTACTTTTGAAAAGTGAGTTATTATTATTGTTACATTTGTTAAAATTTGTTATTGCATATTTGTTATTATTGTTAAAGCTTCGTGACCCCCCTCAAACTATTGTTGTTTGTTTGTGAGGAGGGTCAAACCGCGACTCGATTTATTGTTTTATTTTAAAAAGAAAAACGACCGCCATTTTTTATCAAATCATTCATCGGTCTCTGTTTTAATTGACTTTTTATATATCATTCGCGTTCATCTCCCCCTAGCTGTGTTTCACAACTATGGGGGAGCCAAACAATATCAATTCTCCGCTGGACAATATTAATTCACAACTGGACATATTCGAAACACGACCCTCCCCAATGCCGGAAGAAGCTTTTGATTTGTCTACTTCTGCAAGCACGATACCACCGGCCCAAAAACCAAAGGAAACAGCAGTCTCTTGGTCTTCACATTGTGTGAATAAAAAATCCCCTTGTGACTACGCAAGAGACAGGGTCGAAAAGTATGGACAATATTTCAAAGATGGAGAAATTCTCCCAATACCAGAACTCGTGGAGGCGGTCGAGCCTAAGACCCTGTCCTTCGTAGTTACGGACATAAAGACCAAGAGACTAGCAGGAATAAAAAAGGAGACCTTTGAGGACCTGCTAAAAACGGCAAACATCCCAGGGAAGTACTTTTACCGGCGAAGCTTTGCAACCTGGGATGTTTTGTTACCCTCAGAGGAAGCAGCGAAAAAACTAGCCGGTGGTAATATTACAACACGCTTCTTTCGGCTACAACCAGAATATCGAGGCAAGAGACGAATACGGGTCACCGTATGCAATGTATCAATGCAACTAAGTGGAGATGTCATCGCCGCCTATCTAAGTATATACGGCGGCGTGGAACAAATCACACAGGTGACATCAACCCAAGGAACCGCCTACGGTGACTACGTCTTCGTCATGTGCCTCGATAGGGGAGGGTTCAATAACATTCCGCACAAAATTAAATATAGAGACACAACGATGACTGTGATAGTCGAGGGCAGAAAACCACTATGCTGGTCATGTAATAAGATCGGCCACTTCTCCAAAAACTGCCCTCAGAAAATGACCACCACAACAACAACAACGACTACTACCACTAATGTTACTACTCCTTCACCTGTCATCACAATAACAGCACCAATTGAAACAAGTGAAAACAACAAAGACAACCTCAATAAAAAAGACGACGGAGGATGGACCCAGGTAACCAAAAAAAAAAAGGGAAAAAAACTCCCATGAAAAAGCCATCAACAACGGAAAACAAAGTAAATTCATCAACTGATCCAACAACCGTTACTAATATCTCTACTGCTACTACTTCTACATCGACCATTAGTACGAAACAATCATCATCAGCATCAACAACTGCAACAGAACAATCATTGACAACAATAGAACCAATGGACATGTCAATAAATCTCAAAAGAAGAAGGGATAGTGAAGATTCCCTAACGAAAGAGGGGGAGAAAAAACACCCCAAAAAACCAGCACAAAAAACACCCCCCCATACCTCAACCTAAGGGGGACAAAACAACAGCAGTCCCAAATCAACGACCAGCACAATTGATCCCACCCCCACAAAAACCAAAAACTACCCCAGTCACTCCAATTGAAATACCACTACCCCCTCTCTTTCACCAATTACAACCCCCAAAATACTTACAAGGTCACATTCGGTGACCAGACTTTCACCCTCTCCACAAACACCGTCAACATCAACAGCATCAACATCATCAACAATACATAAAGCAAGAGCACGCTCGGCTTCTACGGAAGCCCGGCGTGCTATAAATGCATTTTACTTTTGTGAAGACACATTCGAAAATCCACACCTAGATCGCCTATTAAAACAAACATTGAAACCATTACGTTCACTTAAAAAGATTGACGAAAAGGACATAACTAACCCGTATCTGTTCAAGGACGCACCTATGTTGACCACATTCGTCCGTTCGGCTGGCAACCGGACTAAAGAACTGTGGCACTTCATTGACGAGGCCAGCCGGACGGACGTAATGCTTGCCGATGTAAAAAAAATACCATGCTCAAAAAAATGCTTCCCTTTTGTTCGGGCAGGGTCCCGATTTTAGTTCACTCGTCATTTTATAGGTCCCTAAAACTGAGGTACCCCATGGATGTCAGAGGAATTAGCAGGGACGACCGAGTGAGTACTGAGCTCGGCACCGGTTCCCTGCGTCAGGCCGTCGGCATCCTCACCCCGAAGGATTTCCGGCCCATAGTCGCCAGTGAGTAAGGTAAGTGGGATTGATGGCTCTAAACCTTGCTACTTTGAATGTGAGGGGATTGAGGGATCCGGGCAAGTGTACGCGCTTGCTTGGTGAACTCAAAACTCTCGGTGTAGATGTTGCTGCAGTGCAGGAAACTCACTTCACTTGCGGTGCCGACTGTCGTGTGCTGGAAAGCGATTTTAGCGTCTTCTCAGCATACGGCAGCCGTACCAGCGTTGGGGTTTCTTTGCTAGTTGGACGCAGCCTTGATGCTGATGTTGACGTTGTTTTTGCAGGTGACGGGGGCCGACTGGTTGTGGCCGATGTTGCCGTGAAAAGTTTCAAGTTTCGTCTGGTTGCGGTTTATGCGCCCAATATCGTTGTGGAGAGGGTTTCATTTTTTCGTCGGTTGGCGCCGTTCCTGGACGATACGAAGCGGCTAGTTTTAATGGGTGATTGGAATGCGATCCTTGATCCCAAGATAGATAAGGTCGGTCGGGGAGCTAGTCGTGCGGGAAGGTGTGAGAGCAGCCTTGTCGGCTTCGTGACTCGTCACGGTCTCGTCGACAGGTTTCGTCTTGATCACCCAGGGCGGGAGATGTGGACGTGGCTAGATAGCTTGCCCTCTGCCAAAGTAGGTTCCTACTTGGACAGAGTGTTAGTGAGACGAGCTGACATTGACTTTGTTAGTTATCCCACGTTCCACCTGATAGCGTGGACTGACCATAAACTTGTTAGAGTCAGTCTACGGTTAGCAAATAGGCCTTGTCTAGCCGGCTACTGGAAGTTCAATACCTCCTTACTGGAGATACGGGACTTCCGGGATCGGCTGGAATCCCTAATTCAGCGGGCGTTAGTGGGGGCGGTTACCGGGAATAGGTGGTGGGGATCTCTTAAACATAGGATTAGAGATTTCGCTACCAAGTACGGTCGCCAGCTCAACTTAGATAGGACCAAGGAAGCGAAATCTATAGACGATAGAATTTCCCGAGCGGTGGCAGGGGGGGACTCCATACACGTAGAGCTAGCTAAGGGGGACCTTGAGCGCGAGAGTAGCGAGCGCTACAAGGGATACGTAGTTAGATCTAGGTTAAAGAGAGTTCTCAACGAAGCTGTGAAAACGAACGCGACTGCGCGTGAAGAAGTGCGAAGGTTCCCCGATCGGTATATCGTTTCTGTCAAGGCCCCGGATGGGCGACTGCTGCGATCGGGTCGCGAGATTCGTGACGCCTTTCGGGCGCACTTTCGGGATCGCTTTGACCGCTGTACTGATCTCCCGCTCCGGGAGTTTCGTAGCTATCTTGCCGACTTCCCCCGCCTTGAGGTGGCTGAAGCGGCTAGCTGCGAGGGTGTGGTTACTGAATGCGAAGTCCGTGACGCGTTGAAGCAGGTTGGCCTCAACAAGTCGCCGGGACTTGATGGTTTGCCCTATGAAGTGTACTTGAGGATGTCGCACATGTTTGTGCCTATTCTGACGGATATGTTCAACCATTGGTTCGCCCAGGGAGCCATCCCTGGTAGCGTTACCAAGGGCGTGATCACATTGCTGAAGAAAGGTGGCAGGCATGTTTGGGAGGGTTTAGATGACTACAGGCCCATAACTCTGCTTAACAGAGTTAAAGATTTTGGCCCGGGTCTTAGCGAATCGTTTACAGCTTGTCATTAGCGATCTGATCGGCTCTGAGCAGACCTTTGCTGTGAAGGGAAGATCAATCCAGGACAACCTGCACTTGATTCGCGAGGTCCTAGAGGGCATAGAAGACGGCACCAAGGCCGCACTGATCAGTTTAGATCAGTCCAAGGCCTTCGATAGGGTTGACCATCGGTTTTTGGCGACTGTTTTGGAGACTGCCGGATTCAAACCGGAGTTCCGCAGATGGATTAGCATGATGTACCACAACCCTCAGGCAGTGGTGCAGGTGAACGGAAGGCGTTCGAGGGTGTTCGCGGTCGAGCGTTCGGTCCGGCAGGGCTGCCCGTTGTCTCCTCTTCTCTATGTCCTAGCTTTGGAGCCCCTGCTCCGTAGGCTTAGGGATAGGACGACAAATCCGGCCCTACACGGTGTCCCTTTTGCTGGCCCTCTTACGGCAAGGGTTTTCGCGTTCGCCGATGATATCACAGTTTTTGTATCCCACCGCTTGGATATAAAGGCTGTGAAGAAGGCGGTTAGCGAGTACGAGCGGATTGCAGGAGCCAAGGTCAATTTTGACAAAAGCGAAGGTTTGCGGCTCGGTGCTTGGAGGGGTAGCAATACTCTTCCAGGGCCCTTCCGCTGGAGTGACGGACCCGTCCGCATCCTCGGGGTGTGGTTCGGGCTCGATCTCCAACTGGAGCGAAATTGGTTGGAAATACAAGCCAAGGTGAATGCTCAGGTGGGAATCTGGCTTTCAAGGAGGTTGTCCTTAAAGGGCAGGGCGGAGGCGTGCGCCGTGTACGTCTTCCCCTTGATCCTTTACCGATTGGCTGTAATTCCTCTGCCTAAGGTACATCGGTTGGCAGACATGCCCGATTGCGCTCGCTGCGCCAGTGGTTTGGAAGAAACGGCTGAGCACGCCTTCTACTACTGCGAGCGAGTTCGACCGTTTTGGGATCACGTCGGCGAGTGGACGGCTCGCATCGAACCCAAACAGCTCGTGCTGCTCGACGTTGGTTACGTCGTGGACAACGTTCTTCCTCCGTATCAGGGTGAGAAGCGTGTGGTGTTTCTCGCGATCCTAGCTGTAGCTAGAATGGTGATTTGGACGACGCGAAACAAGGGATTGTATGACGATGCAAACTTTTCTCATCGTGATCTGGTTTTGTATTTTCGGCATCAGCTGAGGGTCAAAATCAGATGCGATAGAAAACGCTTGGATCGCATAACATTCAGCAAAAGGTGGGTGCATGCAGCGAGCCTGGTCGTGCGAAAGGGGGCAACGTTGGAGTCATCCTTCCCTCCTCTGCCGGCTCATGGCGTCTACGGTACGGGTCCTTAGAGACCCCACCCCTGGTAAGTAGGACTATTTTTTCCCCTTGAAACCTAGTTAGCAGTATGTTTGTGAGTCATTGTCCCCGTCATCTAGCCGTTAGTTCTCAAGATCTTCCCCATCCCCATTATTTTTGTACCTCAACCCGTATCCCAGTCCGCTTTTTATTGAAGATCTTGAACATTCATATGTATAAAAATTATACTACCTGGTCGTATCCACCCATACCACGCCCAAGCCCTTATTTCTTTGACCCCTGTAGATTAGGATTCCTGCCCCACCTAGGGTAGGTCCGGCTTGTTTCCGGTTTTTTCGCACCGGAAAACGGTCGGCCTCCAATTTTTATAGACGGGGGGATGGGAGGGCAACCAAACGGGGGATTTTTCCTTTGTTTTTGTATATATTTCGGGGTTTTTTCTCCCATTCCCATCACATTCATTGTAAATAAATCATACTTGTAAATAAAAATCATTCATCAATCTCGGGATTTTAAGTAGGATTTCTTCATAGAGCAAATGTGGTATTTTGGTGATTGCTGCGCATATGGTGATGGATGAATGGTTATATATTGTACTGCTGAATGGGTCGGCAAATGTGGCTAGCTAGGTGTCCTTAGAATATATAGAAAAGAATGACCGCTCCCTTTCTCTCCCCCAAAACCTCAAGGCCTTGTGCCTTCTGTGTAATATACGCAGAAATAAAAGCAGCTGTAGTAAGCACCTTGCCTGTTTTCGTGTACGTTGAACCAAGGAAACCCTCCTCAGAGACTTGGATAAATTTGTGTAGCACCTCATATCTCCGTGTTGAGTTATTTATTGATTCCCTGTTAATTAAACTGCATGAATCAAAAATAAATAAATAAGCTTGATACAATATTTGAATCAACTTATCCTTGCTTGTTTATCGGACATAAAAATGCCTTAATAATGAGGTTACGCAACCTCATCACCATCACCAGCACGGATATCCCTGACCCTTTCTAGCCACTTCTCCCTATCGTTCATCGCCTCTGGCAGGTCTTCAGGGCTACATCCCGTACCCTCACAGAGCTGCTGTATATATGTTCGAGCTGGCCGTCCTGCTTTTGCCCGGCCATATGCGGGGGTCCATAGGAGTACATCACTTATGAGCTCGTCCCTGCTTCTCCAGCAGTGTCCTGCATATCTGGTGCGTCTAACTTGGATAGTTTTCGTGATGGGAGGTTGGTGGCCGTATAGTTGGTGCTTTGTGGGGTGTTGCCTCCAGGACTTGTTCAATATTTCTTGCAACATTCTTGTGTAATTGCCGTCTAGCTTTTTCTCCAGCCGTTTCGTTAGCGTCCAAGTAGTGCATCCATATCGCAGTATCGATACGACTGCTGCTTGGAAGAAACTGCGTTTCATTTATCAGTCAGGTCTGACTTCCATATGATCGATAGGTTATCGATAGCTGTTCATGCCTTCGTTAGCCGCGTGTCGATGTCTTTTTCGGTTGAGGAGACACTGCTTCCTAGGTAGGTGAACTATGATTACGCAACCTAATAAGCAAATATTATTCCAATTCAGACAAATTCTTATATTCTTCCCAATCCAATTTTGTCAGACAGTTTTTCAAACACAAAATAAAAGAGTTTGACTCCAAACAGTGTCTAATCCTTAACTTCATAATAACCTAGGAATTCAAATGAATGTTGATGATTGATTGATTTTAACGATATATCAACGCTTTTTGGGTTATTTTATGCCTAGAGGTTTGGGAATCGCATTCATGGTAAGTCACAAATAACCACAAAAGACAGTTTAAGAAGGCCTTAGAGTACAACGGCTGAACCTTTGGGAATATAAGAAACAAGATGAGAACAATAATCCAAGACGTGTAAATAGTATAAATAAGACTTCATCCTAGAACTTTATGCATAAAAGATTTAGTCTGAAAAGGTTGGATTTAAACGTTATAGAAAAGAGAAGAAAGTAATCCTTATAGTCTATATAATTAATTTGACTCGGTTTTTCTAAATGTATTAGTAAACTCTTTAGTTATTGTCTTGCTCCAGAGAACAAGTTCAAATCTAGGTGTATTATAGCACTGAAGCTCCAAAGAAAAACAATTCTAAAATCTATTGCCTCGTTACTAGCGAATGTAATTTGTTTACTTGTCAGACTGTCACTTCTCCTTTAAAAAGTCCTTCCTTTTCTTTCTAAGCAATTACTTTTAACCGGAAGGCAATAAAAAGCAGACAAGAAAATGGGTGTGTTCTACTTTTTAGATCTACAGACGAACTATTTGAAAAGTTTTTTTTTTTTTTTGTATTTTAATAGGTGATGAAACTTATCGGGTATCACCAAAGCGATTCATGAGACGGGATCGGTGAACCAATTTAAAGTTTTGGTTATCGCCATTATTGTTAAGTTTGTTCTGCAACTCCTGGGATGAAAAAAGAAAGAAGATAACAAACAAAATACTAAACAAACAAAAATTCTATTTGATCTGTTCATAGTTTTGACTGTTGTTTCGTCTGATATGATTGATAAGGAAAAAAATAACACTGAAAAAAAAAAAATCGAGCACGATATTTCAGCACACGCAAAATTATAAAACTATCAATTAGTATCATGAAAACTATTGTCATACGAACAAGTAGAAAATTGATTTCTTTCTCTTTAACTCTCTCTCTCAGATCTTAATATGACGTCAGTTGGATTTTTCAAATATCATCATCATCATGTCACGCTGTCAGCACAGATATCCCTGACCCTTTGTCGTCACCCCTCCCTATAGTCCATTGCTTCTGCTAGGTCTTAAGGGCTACATCCCGTATCGGCACAGAACTGCCGTATGTAGGTTCGAGCTGGTCGTCCTGCCTTTGCTCGTCCATTTGAAGGGGTCCACAGGAGTACATCACTTATGAGCTCGTCCTTACTTCTCCAGCAGTGTCTCGCATGTCTGATTCATCAGGTTTGAAGCAAAATGAGGAATATTCTAGTATAATAATAAACATAATAAAACAAAATTGATTTTATATTCAAAACATAAACAACAATATAAGAGATACAAAACAATAAATATTCTCAAAATAGCCACCATTTTTTTTTTTTTCAATTATTGTGTCAACACGTCTTCGAAACTATTTGCATGCCTTTAAAATAAATTTTTGAGACATTTTATTCCATTCCTCCTCAATACCAGTCTTAATCGAACCAATATTTGGATGAGAAGTGGCATTTCTTTTGTTTTCTAAAACGCCCCAAATAGAATATTCAAGTGGGTTAATGTGTGGGCTTGATGGAGGCCATAAAGAAACTTCAATTTTTGGGGGCTTGGTTTTGGCATTAAGCAAATCATTGATTCTTTGTCGTTTCTTTTTTTGTTCACTTATATTGGGATGAATTTTAATGAAAAGTTTTTCGAATAATAGAGGTAATCATGAAAATTCATATTTATCGCGTTTTTTTTTTTTTTTTTGACTTGTCAGACAAAAAATGTTTTTAAAATTATTCCAAAGTTGGCTTCCGCACCCTATATACATTTATACATACAATGAGTTGGAGTCTAATAGATACAGATACACGCAAGAAAGCCCAAATAGCGTAACAATCATTGTTGTAGGAAACGAACTTGGCGACTCGATTTCGAATCTTGGAAGAGGTTGTTTGCATTTACACATAAACTTGTGAAAAGTATTAATCTAACTCTTCTCTCTTAATGTCTCTAATCTTGGACAAGGATAAATCCGTTTAAAAGGTTATCTTTTTCTAACATTGTGGCGAGATTGGAAAATGCGCACGTGCGTGCGCGCGCACACACACGTCTATATATATATATATAAAGTAAAAGTAAAGTTAGCGACCATAGTCGAGGGTGACCCGAAGGCTCCCTTTTCGATAGCTACTACACCAAGGTGTAGGGGAGGGCGCTACTCCATTCCCAGGATTGCTCCACTTTACCCTTGAACCGTACCTTATAATGCTGAGTGTTAAGCAAGGTGGTATCAAGTTCCATTTTTAAAGTCTTTGGTATGACTCGACCTGGGATTGAACCCAGGTCTCCCGGGCCATTGGCGAACACTCTAACCCCTGGGCCAATGTCCGGTTATCGATTACTATATATATATATATATATATAGTAATATATAATAATATATATATATATATATATAAAGTCCTCGTGATGTTGTAAATGGTGTCCTAGACTGCGACATTGTAGGGAGTACGAACTTCAGTTGCGCTATTACTTTCACCTTTGGATTAATGCCCCTTGGGCAAGTCATGAGCCTCCTTCTCTCTCCAGCTATGTCTTAAAAAGTACAACTACTGTCCTTCTGCCAAGATGGCTTTGGGATTAAATAATACGTGAAGTTTGATAGGCTATTAAACAACATTGCTCAATAGGCAACTGAAGAATACACCGACTGCTTCTCTGCAGAGGGGTAAGACCCCCCCCAAGTCACAACGAGTGCCCTGGACATAACACTCAATAATCTGATGGTGAGGTTCCAGTAATGCTGGTGTTTTAGCGAATGCGGAGTACCCATTCATTGCCATCGCTTTCAGGTCCACTCTTGGCAGGAGTGGTAGCACCTGATTGGGTCCCCTCTATGGGTAAAATAGAACGAAACTGTGTACTTATGCTAAACTGGTTTGTTTGAAATAGAATTGTTTTGACATGTAAACTGCCAACTTATACTAAACTTAATAGTTTGAACTAGAACTGTTTTTGTATGCTAAACTGGATTCTTTGAAATAGAACTGTTTTTGATATTGAAACTGTACTTACGCTAAACTGAATAGTTTGAAATAGAACTATTTTGACATATAACCGTGTGTAAACAAAAGCTATACTTATACTAAACTGAATCGTTTGAATTAGAACTGTTTGACTAAACTGAATAGCTTGAAATAAAAATGTTTTTATCAATTAAACTGTGCACTTATACTAAACTGAATTTTTTTAAATAGAACTGTTCTTTTCTATAAAAATTGACTTGGCGTTAAATAACCTACAAAGGTTGATATACTATAAAACCCAAACAAACAGAAAAACAATTAAACAAAAAAAACAAACAAACCTCAAACCAAACCAAACTATATATATATATATATATATATAGTAATAAACGTTAAAATTGAAAAGCCTAATTTTACACCGCCTTGTGCTCAGCGGGCTTGCAGGGTGCCGTTCGTTCCCGCCAATTCCACCAGCTAAACAGGGCACACACGTGGGCTGTGATTTCCTAACGCTATTTAATATTACTGATATCACCCACTCCCTAGCTGAACCCCATTTTAAAGCCACTAGGTGGGTTATAGGTGAGTTATTGAAATTCAATACAGCTAACTGGTTAGCTTTCCCCCTCAAATACAAGGCCTTCGACAAATACAGCACTTCGACAACAAAAGAAGACTCTGAACTGCCGTGTGTGGGTCAACAAGATTAAAATAACAATATTCTTTTATTGAACAAAAAGAAAGAAAGAAGATGCAATTCAAGTAAAATCCAGGAGCGAGAAAGCTTTCTTTTAAAGGACGGCAGGTAAAAACACAGTTCGTCAGCGCGGTTGGTACGGTCCGCTTTCTTTCAGACTTTGGGGTTTTATGGCTGAGCCCGAATTCAAAATCTCAAGTTTATCATTCGAGGAATATTCCCTCTTCTTTTCTCCTCTATCTTATCAGAGGTATTCTTTCCTTCTGTAATTTGTCTTTTATTCACGTCAGCATGAATGCAGCAAGAGAAATTTAAATATACTTCAGTTTTATGGTCACTTACTTGGGATTTTGCTGAGTCTTTTCTTTTCTCTTTTTCCTCTCGTTATTGGGCTTCCATAACTCGTTGATAGATTGATGCACGTCTTATTTCAGATAAGACCACGATTATTTATTATCTCTTTCCTCGTGGACAAGTCTCTGGCTTTGGGTATTTCATTTAACGAGGCCTACCAGACCCCGGAGTACGAATTCATTCAGAGGAGAAGCTTTTTCTTTTCTCTCGGTGTTTTCTGCGCGGCATGACTTCGGAATCTGAGTTTCTTCCGTATCCCAAATTATGTGTCTTCGCTTTCCAACGAACAAATAGCAACTAGTTATTTTCCGTAGTTTGAAAAATGACCACGTGTTGGCTTTTTGGCACTTTATTTCTCCGCACCCATCATGGTCGCTGTCTGCCTCTCTCTGCAGACGCATACATGGTTAAAAGTGAGTGGGATTCTGTCAGGATCATGTCACCTAATAATAATTGGGGAGAGTTGAAAAGAAACGGCGTTTCCACTACCATTATTTTTCTTTCTTGGTTACTACTATAGTCCACTAACGATTCAACGTTTGCTTTCTTTCCCCACAACCTAGCAAATGTATGAGGGTATCATATTTCCTCGTCACATTAACTATTCTCCATCTCTCTCTCTCTCTCTCTCTCTCTCTTTCTTTCTTTCCACATACGTATAGGATTACATCTCTCAAATTCATAGGCGTTATGAAATTATATATATATAGGCCCCACCGACAGAACAGCCAGTCAGTCAAGTTGCTGAGAAGAGCAGTGAAATCAGAGCAGGAACCGTCTTGAAGCCACCTGCGGAGTGGCAGTGGCCCCTACCATGGAAGCATAAGAAGCAACAAGTGGGGCTCTGAATGTGGTCAATATAGCAGTCCTCCATTAGTCTCTGTTTGTGTGCTTCGTCTCTGTCTCTCTCTCATCATCATCATCATGTCGTGGCGCTAGCACGGATATCCCTGACCCTCTCTCGCCACTTCTCCCTATCGTTTATCGCCTCTGGTTGGTCTTCAGGGCTATATCCCGTATCCTCACACTGCTGTATGTTCGAGCTGGTCGTCCTGCCTTTGCTCGGCCATATGTGGGGGTCCATTGGAGTACATCACTTATGAGCTCGTCCCTGCTTCTTCAGCAGTGTCCTGAATGTCTGGTTCGTCTAACTTGGATAGTTTTCGTGATGGGAGGTAGGTGGCCGTATAGTTTGTGCTTTGTGGGGTGTTGCCGTCAGGACTTGTTCAATATTGCTCGCTGTATTCTTGCGTAATTGCCGTCCAGCTTCTTCTCCAGCCGTTTTCTTAGCGTCCAAGTAGTGCATCCATACAGCAGTATCGATACGACAGCTGCCTGAAAGAAACTGCGTTTCATTTTATCGGTTAGGTCTGACTTCCATATGATCGATAGCTAATCGATTGCAGTCCATGCCTTCGTTAGCCGCGTGTCGATGTCGGTTGATGAGACACTGCTTCCTAGGTAGGTGAATTTGTCTACCAGTTTCAGAGAGGTTCCGTCTACTGTGGAAATGTCGCCTAAGAAAGATAAATTTTTAATAAGAATTGTATTATTGCCTCACCATTTAGTGGTTATACAACATTAATATACTTTCTTAGAGCATATTTCAACCTAAATCTTTGTACTTCTTCTTCAGTACTTTGTTCATTCCATTTGGAGTTTTTTTTTCTAACTTCATTCTACTTATTTCTTCGTATTTTTTTCGTTTATCTTTTACAATTTTTTCTTATTGTTTCTTAGGTTCTTTTTTGGCTTCTTTTTTATTTTAGTACTTTCTGTGTACTTTCTTCTACTTTCTTGGTTTCTTTTTGTCTTTCCTTTCGTCTTCGTTTTTCTTAACATTTTTTCTTTTTTTTTTTTTTTTTTGGTCTTTTTATTGTTCCTTCTTACTTCGTCTTCTTTCTCACTATTTTTTTTCGCAGCTCCTTAAGAATTCCATTTTTGAACCAGTTGCAAAAATATCGGGAAAAGAAAAAAGTTCGGAGTGACTTCTCAACACCTCAGAAAGATTAGATTATTTTTTTTATCTTCTTTCTTTTTTATTTATTTATTTCATCTATTTTTCTTTTCGCCAAAGCCTTATTGGAAAAAAATCGAGAAAGATAAAAGTACTGGCTGGAAAAAATGCTTCGAATAATCGACAGTATTTAATGTCCGAACTTCAGAAAACACTTACATTGAGATTATTTTTCTTCTCTTTTTTTTCTACCTACTTTCTTTTTCTTTAGCAAATTGTTTTTCTTAGTCTCGCGTCCTGATATCTGCCAAAGTTTCTTTCATTTTGCCGATTCCTCATTCCATAGGGGAAAACGAAGCTGATATTCTAGTACCAATCATAGAAAAAACATTGGTGTATGATATACGAGCTTCGATGTATTTCACACACACTGCCCTCGCTTTTTTAAATAAAAAATGATTTTTCGTTCCATATCATCCCCGTATAAATGACTTTGTTTATTTCTTGGATACGTTTGATATAGATAAGTTTGTTTTCAACATCACAACGCACACTCACATAGAAGAAAATTCTACAACCGAGAAAGGATACGTATGTTTACACCACTTTTTTTATGGAAAAAGTACCGCCATAAACATCGTTTTTGTTAACCCAAAATGTATAAGATATTTATAGTTGGAATGAGAAGTGTTTCAGTAGATATCCGTTGTTTCTGGTTCATATAATTCAAAATAGACACCAACTTGACTTGAGAAGCTTTGCGAAAATGTTAGAGGTTCAAGTCGGACATATTTGACTTGTGATTGAGTTTTGTTCGTTGTTATAAAATGGTTTTGAATAAATCATTCTTCTCCGCTAACATCAGTCATCGCCATACATTCTATGCATCACATAAAATAATTAAATATATTTGGGACAATAATTTTAGTATATCATATCCATGAAAATAACATTCGATCGGAGAAAGAATTGAGACTGTTCATTTTGGTTTGGTATCTTTTGTTAATGGCAAATCAACCTCTGTGGGTTATTTAATACGAAAGCTAGAGAAGAACAGTAGTGGTACTTTTTAACCCAAGGCTGGGTGGGATAAGGGGGTTCATAACTTTCTCAAGGGTATTATTCTGAAAGTGAACGTGACTGGAGTTCGAACTCACTTACTACGATGTCGCAGTTCAGCGTGTTAGCGACTACGCCATGGAGATACGCCTCCTGACACTGTCGAGACCCCAACACCGTTGAGATGTGCTAAAACACTTTAAAAACCACTAGTTAAAACTGTTGTTAAAAACTTCTGATGAATAATAATAATGTTATTAGGGTAAAAAGTTAACAAAATCATAGGAAAAGATGACTCATTTTATGTATATGGATGATTGCAAGATATTTGCCAAACATATAAAAGAAGTACAAATCTTTATACAAACTATAAGAATATACAATCTGGATATAGAAATTGAATTAGGATTGAAAAATGCACGATTTCGATAATGAAAAAGAGGAAAAGAAAAACAACGGAAGAAATAGAATTACCAAATCAAGAAAGCATCAGAACACTTGTGTTGCATATTGCCCATTGACCGAGCCGGATGTTCCAGCTGTGTAAACAATGTGATTGCGGGATGCACCAGAGTAAATAAGCGAAAGCACGTCACGTGGTTGACAACCGAAATATTTGGGCGTTGTGAAATCATATATACACGACCCACAGCAAATACAGGGAGTCTTGCAGGGGTCAGTCTGAAGTCTGAAATCTTGGTCCAAGATACGGTCAGTCACGGATATTGGGCGCCAGGCGGCCGGTGGGGCAAAGGCCCATAATGGTTACTGGCCGGGAAGCAGAAGAGGCAAAGATGTAAGGACCTGAAGACAAGACGGCGTAGTATGGTCACGAGAAATAGAAGTTATTGGTCAATATGGCAGTCTGTCTTCGTCTCCTTCTGTCTCCCAAGTTCTCATACATACAGTTTGGTTTGGTTTCTTTGTTTAATGGCATATCAACCTTTTTAGGTTATTTAATGTCAAAGCCATTATCCTAGAAGAACAGTTGTGGTTCTATTTAACCCATAGCTGGGAGGATAAGGGGGTTCATACCTTTACCCGAAAGTGAACGTAATAGTGCGACTGGAGTTCGAACTTGCTTACTACGATTCCGCTGTCCGTCGCTTTAACCATTACACCACGAGGACACCCCCCATAAATACAGTAGCTACGATCCGTTTCGAGAAATAAAGTGTGAGAGACATTTTTTTATAAAGAAATGCGTTGCTGCGTCTTCATTATGCCGCTATACAACACTTATCGTGTTGCATAGCCGTAATACATATACAACTATACACATATACATGCAGAAACAAAATCAACAATAATGACGAACGAATACACTTCTTTAGAAAAATATACCTCTCTCACTTTATTCGAAATGGTTTCGAAAGGGTTGCGAAAGGGTTATGTGTGAGAGGTCAGTTGGAGACTGAACAGACTGCAACAAATTGACCCCAAATTCATCTGTCTTTAGCAGCACGTCTTTCTCGTTCTGTTGTGCAGCTCAATCGGGGGTCCTGAGGGCCCAGCCCTCACTGGGAGCTGGTTCTCACTACAGTATCTCATCTCCAACTAACTCAACTCTCCATGGCACTAGGTTATATAATTGTTTGACATCCACCTGCTTCCCGTGGACCTCACAATTGCACCGAATTCAACCCGTCCACAGTCAAGGTTATATCTTGATATCTTCGACCGGATGCACCTGTTATTTACATAGGTGCATCTATTAATTGACTGCTCGGCCGAGGGTCAATATGCAACAGTAGCAAAGGAAAATTACAAGTACTTGGGAATATTTGAAGCTGACATCATTAAACTAACAGAGATAAAAGAAAAAAGAAAAGAGTTATTTAGAAGAACTTCTCGAAACCAAATTCTGAAATCTTATTAAAGGAATAAATACCTGCGCAGTTCGTCTGGTAAGATACTCTGGATCATCCTTGAATAGAGAAAAGAGGAACTCTGACATTTAGATCGCATGGCAAGAAAATTGATTACTATAAAAAAGGCCTTACACTTGAGAGATAATATATACAAGATTGTATGTGTCAAGAAAAGAAGAAGGAAGGGGTCTTGACGGAATGGAGAATTGTGTAGATGCATCTTTATTTAGTCAAAAGTGCAAAGAAAGATTAATCGCAGCAGTCAATTGCAACTGTTGCAACAGAAGTATTAATAGAAAAACAACAAAAACACAGAAACAGAAATGGGAAACAAACAACTGTATGGCTATTTCAAGAGACAAACTGGCAAGATACGAGAAGATACGAGCATGGCTTAAGAAGGAAAATCTTAAGAGAGAAACTGATCCTCTTCTGAAAGCACCGCAAAACAATGCCACAGGAACCAAAAAATATTCAAGTAAAAATCAATAATAATAATAATATTTAAGCTAACAGACTTCGCCGTTTCAGTAGAATACATAAAATAAGTTGTAGTAGTTGGCGACCGTAGTCGAGGGCGACCAGAAGGCCCCCTTTTCAATAGCTACTACACCAACGTGTAGGGGAGGGCGCTACACCTTTCCTTGGATTGCTCCACTTAAACCTTGATGCGTACCTTATATTGCTAAGGAAAACTCTGAATTTAAATCTGTTAAACTCCTCTTAAAAATTTACCTTGTGTCATATCCTGCCCGAGCGGAGAGGTTGGTAAATAGTACCTTATATTGCTAAGTGCTATGCAAGAAGGTATCAAGTACCATTTTTAAAGTCTTTGGTATGACGCGACCTGGGATTGAACACAGGTCTCCCGGACCATTGGCGAACACTCTACCCACTAGGCCAATGAGCCGGTTGAAAGGAGAAAACTTGGGAAATATCAGGACTACCCCAGAGAATTAAAAAAGAGTAACGTGAAGGTAATGGTAAGACCAAGAATAATCGGAGCAATCAAAAAATTTCCAAATAACTTAGAAAATATTATCAGAAACTAAACATCCGGGGAGAAATTGAAATTTTGCTGACGACAGCAGTTCAGAGATTCGCAAGAATACATTGGACAACTATAGAAGAGCGGCATGCAATCACTTTGACATCAGTAAAAAACACCTGTTTCGACGAGAGTAAAAAAACTTGAAATAATGTAAATAATGATAATAATTACAAATAAGAACTAAGTATAATCAAAAACAGACAAGGCAAAGAAAGTAGCAGATGTTGGTTACGTGGTGATTTAGACGAAATGATCAATCACATGGTAAGCGAATAGAGTAAGTTTGCCCAAAGATGTATAAAACTAGACACGACCGAGTGGGAAAGGTGATACAAGGGGAGTTATTCAAGAAGTTTAAATTTGACAATACGAACAAATGGTATATGCACAACACAGAATCCATTCAGGAAAATGAGATGCACAAATTTCTCTGGCATTTTGAAATAAAAACGGGTTATCTAATCTCGGCAAACGACTAGACCTAGAAAAAAGAAAAAAGAAAATATAACCTGCCGAATAGTGAACTTTGCGGTTCCGGCTGACCACAAGATAAAACTCGAAGAAAGCAAAAAGAGAGATAAATACCTGGACCTTGCTAGAGAACTGAAAAAACTATGGAACATGAAAGTGACAGTTCTACCAATTGTTACACACGCGCTTGGCACAGTCACTAAAGGATTAGTAAAGGGACTGGAGGACTTGGAAATTAGGGGATGAATGGAGACCATCCAAACTACGGCATTGTTGGGATCAGCCCGAATATTGAGAAGAGTCTTGGAGACTTAAGGAGACTTGCTCACTCAGACTCCAGTGGAAAGTCATCAGTTAACGCTGGTGCGAATTCGTCCCTACTTCTCCAGCAGTGTCCTGCATGTCTGGTTCGTCTAACTTGGATAGCTTTCGAGATGGTTGGTACTATTTACCAACCCCTCCGCTCGGGCAGGATATGACACAAGGTCAATTTTTAAGCGGAGTTTAACAGGTTTGAATTCAGAGGTTTCCTTCTCCTAGACTAGTTGCCTCACCAAGGCTGAAGAACCTAGTCCGTCCTACTATTTACCCATAGTTGGAGGGAGAATTATTGGATTCATACCTTCCCCAAGGGTATTAGTGCTATGTGAAATGCCATCAGTCTCGTCCAGGATTTGAACTCGTGTCGCCGTGTCCATTTCCTACGACGATAACGGCTACACCACGGGCACCTCCTTAATGTGATGGGTGGTAAGTGACCGTACAGCTGCTGTTTTGTGGGGTGTTGTCTCCAGGACTTGTTCAATATTGCCCGCAGTATTCTTGTGTAGTTGCCGCCATTCGTTTAGTTAGTGTCCATGTAGTGCATCCATATAGCAGTATCGATACGACCGCTGCTTGGAAAAAACTGCGTTTCATTGTATCAGTCAGGTCTGACTTCCTTATGACTGATAGTCTATCGATAGCTGTCTCTGCCTTTGCTTGTCGCGTGTTGATGTCTGTCTTGTTGATGAGACACTACTTTCGAGGTAGGTGAACTTGTCCATTAGTTTCAAAGGCCTACCGTTTAGTGTGGAGATGTCACCTCTTTGATTAAAGCACATGTATTCCGTCTTTTGTGCGTTGACATGGTGGCCTATGCCACCAGCTGCTCGTTCCAGACTATTTAGCTGGGTTTCGGGTTGGACAGGTGTATTTGCCAGAAGAACTATGTCAACGGCGTACTCCCCGTCCGTAATTGTTTGTGCGGGGTATCTTCTGCTTCTCTCTTTTGCCAGCTTGAAACTGTTTTCTTTCATTAGTGATATGTCATAAAACACAACCAAAACAAACCAAACCAAAACAGAAAAACTGAAAGCTGTTGGGATCACCACAGCAAACAGGAAAAATATATTAATACGAAAGAGACCAAGACATGAAAAGACACAAAGTAAAAGACAGGAAGACCAAAGAACGAAAGGAAGTAATGGGTTTTGGCTAAAATTGCAAGTAAGGGCTAAAATAAAACTGACAGATGTAAGAATATGAGAATATAATTAGCCCAAGTGTAAAGTGGATTTCCCATGAGAGCAGGATTCTGTGGGACTTTCAAATTCGTCTTCGATATCTCAACCTTTCTTTCACGTAATCGTTTATTTGGCGGCACCCAAGGGGAGCACAATTCCGTTTTAGCCACCAAGTCGATTCTCAGCCCATCTAGAATCTTAAATGGTGACTACCCTGATTCTAAAGAATGAATATGCTTTGGTTCGGTGCCAGTCGGTTTTCTTCCCTGTTTAGTTGTCGCTTTTTCCTTTTGTCCGAAGAGAACGTGACACGTAGACACCGAAGATTAATTTGTTCTGACCTCATGAAATGATTGCAAACTTTACAAACTGTTTTCACCATCTTGACGAGATTTCTTGTCTGACTTCTCTCCTTCAGTTCCGTGACATAATATTCTGCTAGATAATTTGGAACCAGAAGGTCATGAAAGTCCTAAGTTGTCTGAATTCTTGTATGGTGTATTGGAATTAGTAATTTTTGACGAGTTATTTCTTTCTCCTTATTTCTGTCGGATTTCTTCGCAATGATCAAGTCATTACCTTCTCTGTTTCTCTGGTCCGCTGGTGAGTTTGGTCCTGGGGCGTTACTTCTATCTATCTATCTATCTGAACGAGTGGGATGAGACACAAGATCTATTTCAAACAGAGTTTAACAGGATTGAATTCAGAGCTTTCCTTTTCCTAGACCAGTTGCCACACAAAGGTTAAAGCGCCCAGACTATTTACCCATAGCAGGAGGGACAATAGTTGGATTCATACATTTATTAAAAATAATCGGGCTATATGAAATGTAAACAGCCTCATCCAGGAATTGAACTAAGGTCACCGTGTCCATTTCCTACGACGGTAACAATTGCATATCAAACTCAAATCATATTGTGTGTTGTGGATAAGAATAGTTTGGCAAAGCCCACCCCGCTCCAGGTTTACAACTGTTTTGAATTCTGAGTTTTTCTTCTTTATCTGTTGTCATACGAAGATTAAATAGCACAGCCTGACCTACTTATAATCCGTATTTGGAGAGAGAGAGAGAGAGAGTTGTTAGATTCACACCCTTTTTAAATGTATTAGTGGTATATGAAGTGCAAACAGCCTCGTTTTGTCTGCTTTCGTTTGGTTGTGTTTCATGGTATATAAACTCATGTGGTTTTTTAATGCCAAATCCTGTTTATACGTAAATATACCTACATATGATTTGCAAGCGAATAGGTTGTTGGCAACTGTATCTTTAAACGAGTAACAGCTCATTTGTTTGCATACAGTTTAATGATTTAAATTATTGTCATCCAACACTAATAATCCCAGTGAACTGAATTACCATGAACAGAAAATCCAGCGAACACTTATGCACGACATACGAAAACACTGGACAGCTGGTTCGACCTTATTAGGTCTCATCAGCAGAGTATACCGTGATTTCCACCACTGGAGATAGAACCAGTGACTACAGACTGCAGAGCCAAAACTCCAGGACCGTTGGCGAACACTCTAACCACTAGACCAATGGGTCGGTTAGTTTAAATATAAGTACGGTTTAATTGTCAAAAACATTTCTATTTCAAGCTATTTAGTTTAGTCAAGCAATTCAGTTTAGCATAAGTATGTTGTTAGTTCTATCTAACCCATAGATAGGGCCCTATCAGGTGCAACCACGCCCAGCCAGAGTGGACCTGGGAGCAATGGCAATTTTCCCCAAAGCCCCAGCATCCCTGGAACTTCACCATCAGATTGTTTAGTGTCATATCCAGGACACTCATTGGTGGGGGTCTTGTCCGTCTGCAGAGATGCAGTCGGTGTATTCTACAGCCCCAGCTAACTGGGCAACACAAAGGTTGATATGCCATCAAATTAATTTTTTTTGTGTGTGTTGAGTACGTGTAGTAGGTTTAGCGCAACGGTTATTGTCGTAGGAAATAGAATAGGCGACCAAATTTCAAATCCTGGATGAAGCCGTTTGTGATTCCCATTGCAATAATGCCCTTGGGAAAGGCATGAATCCATCAATTCTCTGTAGCTACGTGTAAATTCCGGAGTAGACAAGATTTTTAGCCTTAGATAAGCAACTAATTTAAGAGAAAAATAACTTTGAATTAAAATCAGGCATACTCCATTTGAAATGACCTTGTGTCACATCCTTCCTGTGACAGACGGGTTAGATAAGTATATTTGTATATATATATATGTATATATATACATATATATATAAAAATTATTGATATATGCAAATTTGTAGAGCAAAGTACTTAATGGAATCATTTGTAGTTACAGGGAGATGCAAATGAGAGGAGAAAAAGAAAAAAAAATCAAATAGGAAATATCTTATAATAGATGACACTAGAGTTCTTTCATCCGGTGATTTGTCAAGTGATACAACCGGGGGACGTTTAAAAGTCAAGAATATAAACGACAAATGAGTAAAAATGGGGTGATATAAAAAATATTGGCTCGACAAAGGAGAATGGAAGAAAACGAATAAAACCACCCTTAGCCACACCAGAAACATCTCCAAGAAGATATAAGGAGTACTTTGGATTCTGCTTACACAGAGATGGGCGATTAGACAAAATATAAATTACCTCGAGGACAATAAGATGTTTCGTCTTGGCTTTATGTAAAACAGCAAAGCACTCATCATTATTATCGGCCGCACAGGTGTTCCTAGCATTAAAATGATCGCATTCAAATAAATAAACCATTTCGCCAATGCTTGTTGTGCGCAATGACACATAGGCAAAAAAGGTTGCCGAGGAATACCAGACTGACGAATATTTGGTAATCCATACATTCTTGGTCTATGCGAGCCTATGGGACAGATTAACTCATAAACTTCTCTGTAAATCAATTTTTTTAAACATTTCAAGAAAACGCCCGACATGCATTGGTGAAATGGATTATTTAGATATTCAATCCTGTTTTAGAATTTTATTCAGGATTTTGAGTTGGCGATTCATTTTCTTTTGCTTCCATTATTCGTCAACTCTCTCCAAGAGTTAACTCTCAATTTTTGGTGTCTTTTGATTATGCTTCGTTGTTTACTAATGTTCCTCTTGATGAAGTAATTTCAGTCTGTGCTGAATTTTTATTCCGTAGGCCTTTGACATCAGTTCCTTCATTCCCAGAAAATGTTTTTGTAGAATAGATGGAATTGGCTACTAATTCAGTTTCCTTTAGATTTAACGGCACCGTGTATCGCCAAGTTGACAGTATTTCGATAGGTTCTCCCCTTGGCCTTATAAGTTGGCCCAGTGCTCGCATATATTTTTGTCGAATTTTAGGAGAGACTCATTTTTGCCAGGTTCCCTAATCCTTACATCTATTTTCATTTAATGAAAATAAGTTTTAAAATAAAACCAAACGTATGTCAATTTTATGTAGGAGTTTGTTGTTTTAATCGCCATTTTATATTTATGTACAGATTTTTTAAAATTAAATTTTTTTTTTTTAAATTTTAAATTTTAATTTTTTTTATTTTTATTTTTTCTCTGTAAGTAAAAAAAAAACGGGAGGGGGAAGAAGGGAAAAGGAAGAAATACATATCGGAGTGAACAAATAGCCGAATAACGACATCATTGTGGCTCAAAAGCAAAAGTAAAGTGGCCTCCCGATTTTTAAAGGAAAGATTTAGAAGTCATCAGTAGAGCTTAGCTCTGATTGGCTATTGCAAAATTATATATAGAGCCATTTCTGAGGTCATTTTTTTTCTCCTTGTGTGGATGTGCAGGTTAGCTGCCGGGATGGGAGTTGGAGTATGATCAATGCCAACTGGGTCATTTGGGTGAGAGGGTCTGATGTTGCAAGACCCGAAACCCCCCATGAATCCAAAGAAAACATCACTGATGACCCATCCCGATGCATCAATGAATATGTATGATATAAAAATTACATTGATGACATGTTCGCTTGTTTTAGTTCACATAACGAAGCTTTGTTGTTCCTCCATTACTTGAATGATTTACATTGTTCCTAAACTTTTTCTAAAGAGGAAGAGAAAGACAATAAATTACCATTTTTAGATGTGTTGGTGGAACGCTGTTCGTCTACTTTCTTGACTTGTAGATATAGAAATCCTACATACACGGGGTTGTATCCAAGTTGGGATGCTTTTGCTCCTAAATCTTGAAAGGTCAACCTGAGGTGCTTTAAAAATACAGGCGACATCTCCACACTAAACGGTAGCTCTCTGAAACTAGTCGACAAGTTCCTACTTAGGAAACAGTGTCTCATCAACCGAGACAGACATCGGCACGTGACTAGCAAAGGCATGGACTGCTATCGATAGCTATTGGTCATATGGAAATCAGACCTGATCGATAAAATGAAGTGCAGTTTCTTCCAAGCAGCGGTCATGTCGATACTGCTATATGGATGCACTACATGGACGCTAACAAAACCCATGGAGAAAAAGCTTGACAGGTACTACAAAAGAATGCTGCGAGCAATATTGAACAAGTTAGACAAACTAGACACGCAGAAGACTGCTGGAGAAGTAAGGACGAGCTCATAAGTGACGTACTCCTGTGGACCCCTTCACATGGACGAGCAAAAGCAGGACGACCAGCTCAAAACTACATACAGCAGCTCTGTGCCGATACGGGATGTACCTTTGAGGACCAGCCGGAAGCAAAGACGATAGGGAGGGGTGGCGAGAGAAGGTCAGAGATATCCATGCTGATTGCGTGACATGATGATGATGATGATATTAATGGCGTTAAAGATTTCTTCAGATAGCAAGATCAAAAGTGAATTTGAGCAAATAAGAAATATTTTTGAGTAATGGGTATCCCTAGAAAGTTATTAGTGATACAATTAACTTAACTGTGAACAAGTTCAGGAATGACATTTGACCCTTTATACCATAGCCATGATATGGCTATGTGTGAAATGGACATCGAATGTCCATAAAGATAGAACATAGGAATCTCGAAACACGAAAAACGCTTACGACTTCTTTGTTCAGGTACGAAACTTTTCATTACCTTTGAGTTTAAAGGTTCTTCGACATAAGGAGAGAAAGGCACAATCTTTCTATTCTGGCTTTTTCATCTGACGCCCCAACCAACACGTGTGACACCCGCCACAAAGGTCTCCGCGAGCAAGCGAAAACCAACCATCTTCCCCCGAGGCAGGTCTCATCTCAACTAACTGACCTTTTCAAAATCTTCCAAAATCATCCGCGCGCTTCCGGTGCGTGACGTCATTCGCACTTTCTAGCCTCCGTTTCCCATCTGGGCTATTTTGACATCTTTGAGTAACACGTCCGCTCTGCGCGCGCGTGTGTGAACACCTGTGTTAATGTTGCACCTAACTAACCCATGTGCTGAGCCGAAAGGTTCTCAACCTAACTAAACCCAAAGGCATAAACCGAAATCCCTCGGCTATTATATTACACCTTCTAAAAGGTCAGTTTATGTTAGACTTCCTTGCATTTGTTCTGCAAGCCAGTTAATTCCTGATTAGGTTACTTCTACAGTTACACGCTTATATAATGCGGTAAATTTTGAACTATCTTAACTACCAGAGCTGTATTTCACTTTGTCCATAAATATATACTCCCTATCTTTCCGCAGAGTAATTTGATTTATAAATTTCAACTTCTCGAAGTAAGGGTGAGACAGCATGTTCCACGAGGAATTCGTGATCGCACAACGTTTGCAAATGTTAGATTCTGCTTTCTACAAGATGTTGAATGCTATAAATATCTGTGCAGTCATATATAACGATGAGTGCTTTGCCGTTTTACACAGTGAGAGGACGAAGCAACATCCTAATGTCCTCGAGGCAATTTATATTTTGTTAAATTGCCCGTCTCTGTGCAAGCAGAATCCAAGGCACTCATTATACATTTTTGGGGATGTTTTTGGCGTGACTTACGGTGGTTTTATTCCTTTTTTTCTTTTCCTCCTCTATCGAGCCATCATTTCTCACATTACTCCCTTTTAACTCCTTTGTCGTTTACATTCTTGACTTCTAAACGTCCTCCAGCTGGATCACTTGACAAATCACCGAATGAAAGTGTCATCTATAATAAAATATTTCCTTTCAAATTTTTCCTTTTCTCCTCTCGTTTACATCACCCTGTAAATACATATGATTCAATTAAGTATATATATATATATATATATATATATATATATGTTCAAAGTGCTCATGGGGTAGCGGTTACTGTCGTAAGAAATAGATACAGTGAACCGAGTTCAAATCCTGGACAAGGCTGACTGCATTTCTCGTTGCTCTAATATTGTCGATCCTGTCATGGGTTACTAGTTGGATAGACGAGCTCTTCAATTTTAGTATGGCAACCTGTTTAGGAGAAGGAAAACTAAATTCAAACCTTGTGTCACATCCTGTTTGTGTGGAGGGTTTTAGATTTTAAAACTTTCTTTCACATATTTTAATGTTAAAGTGAAAGGAAGTTAGGGTTTCAAAGAGGGATTAGTTTTCTGAAAAAAAATTGTGCTTATATATATATATATATATATGTGTGTGTGTGTGTGTGTGTGTGTGTGTGTGTGTGTGTGTGTGTGTGTTTTATTCAATCTATATATCATATTTCCTCCGATAAAACTTTATGATGAAGTTTTATCGGTGTTATTTATTCTATAGAAGACATAAAACTTATAGTTATGAGAATAATGTAAGAAAATGAGATCCTAATAACTTTTAGTATATATATATATATAGGGTGTCCCCAAAATGTATACACATTGAAATAAATATATATAAAAATGTGTATACATTTTTTGGGATACCCTATATATATATATATATATATATATAAATGTATACGCTCCCCCATGGGGGTTGAGCACTCTGGTGAAGGAATTTTAGACCGCCGCTCGCATAATGCAAAGCTCTTCGAAAGAACTGAGCACTCTGGTAACCGATAGGGTATGAAAAATGTTAACAAACGGCTGCTGCTGTTACTACATAATACCTTAAAAATTCCCTTAGCCAAACGTGGTACGCTTGTTGGCCGAGCGGTTTGAGACTTAGTTTACCGTAAAGTTGGATGGGTTTCGATCCCGGCTTCGAGCGTCCTACATGTCTAGCCACATTGAAGGGTTCTGATAGAACGAAACAGTCTGTCTGTGAATGACTATATATATATATATATATTCATACCTGTGTGTGTGTGTGTGTGTGCTTGTGCTTATGTGTGTGAAAAGTAAAATTCGCAAGCCAATTAAATTTTCATATTGATCCTATCATGTGTTTCAGCTATCAAGAAACTCTTCAGATATTTTGAGAACTTTCGCCCAGACGGACTGTTGGCAGGGAATATTTCTAGATTCTTTTCATGTTATTCTCTTTCTCAGTGTTCACGAATCTCATGGTTGGCTGCCTATTCTACCGTTAATCCGATTCTTGTGCGTGACGGAACCACGCCCTTCAATTGACTGATGGATTGGCCCTCGGGACTGATTTATGGCACTGATTGCTTTGTCAGATTATTTGGCTGCATAGATCAGTTTATCTAAACAGGTGACTCTGTTATCGCACCTGTAGGCAACCAAGTATTTTACTTAGTCTAAATTAGTTTAACTTTCAGTTTTTAGGTGATTGTTTCGTTTTTTATGATTTGTAAATTCATTTTCTGGATACATTCTTAAAAGAGCCTGAGACTTTTGTACGCTATTAAATGGTTCAAATATTGTAATTTAATACTAATAATTATATTCAACTGTTATATAATTAAGGAATGATTTTTTTTATATTACTTATTTTTCGTTAATTATATTTTATCGTTTAGTTTGGTAAGACTTTGAACTAGTCGGGTTAGGAGTTCAATACATTAGTTTAAAAAATATTTTGTGATCTTCTATAGCAAAATGATTTCATTTTGTGGGGAGGAGAGGTGCGTTATATAATTAAGGAATAATAATGTTTTTTATATTACTCATTTTTCGTTAATAATATTTTATCATTCAGTTTGGTAAGACTTTGAACTATTTCGGTTAAGAGTTCAATATACTAGTTTAAAAAGTATTTTGTGATCTTCTATAGTAAAATGATTTTATTTTGTTAGGAGGAAAGGTGTGTTATATAATTTTTTTTGCTATCAATTGATTAGTTAAACAGTTCTATTTAACTCATTGGTGATGCCCTAATAGGTGGTACCATTACAGGTCAGAGTGGGTCTGAGAGTGGGCCGTGAAGAGTTTACTCCACATTCCCCAAATTTTCAGGACTTGCGATCAGATGCAGTTTAGTGTCATAATCGGGACATTCGTTAAGGGGAGGATGTTTTAAACCCATTTTTATACAAATAATCAGTTCTATTTTAAATAATTCAGTTTAGCATGAGTAGACAGGTTATTTGTCAAAAACATTTCTATTTCAAGCTATTAAGTTTAGTCAAACAGTTATAATTAAAAAAATCCAGTTTAATATAAGTAATGTTTTTGTCCACACACAGTTAAATGTCAGAACAGTTCTGTTTCAAACAATTCACTTTAGCAAAAGTACGCAGTTTAAATATCAACACAACTCTATTTCAAGTAATTAAATTTAGCATATGGACACATTTAGGTTCTATTTGACCTATAGATAGGACTCTATTAGGTACTACCACTCCAGATGGGAGCAATGGCAATGAAAGTGTACTCCACATTCCCCAAAGCTCTGCATTACTGGAACCGCACAATCAGAATTTTTGTATCATATCCAGGCCACTCGTTGGGTGCGCGGGTGAAACCCCTCTGCAGAGACGCAGTCGGTGTATTCTACAGCCCCAGCTGACTGGGTAGTTCATCTTGGTATTCAAGTATCTTAATTATAAGCTCGTTCTCTGGATGTAAAAATACTATTAAGGAATCTGTTTTTATGGAACAGGACATTGTGGAGCCTCATGTAAACTAAACGTTCATCTCTTTCCACTTGCTCTCGACCTCATTACAAACAATTTGGTTCATTAAGTTATTGATTCCTATGAAAAGAATAATAATTTGCAATTGAATAAATAATTTTGATTGTTAAAATCTTACATCTTGGTATTCAATAACGTATTTTGTTCAGAAGGGGCCCAGAAGTGCACACGTCACTAAGAAGCACTCTTATTCAACTTGAGATATAACTTATTCGATTAATTAAAGTCAATATATTCTCGTGTGTTTTTTTAGCCTTGACTTTTCCACTAACATCGTAATGGCGACTTTAAATCAATTATAAAAAAAACTTTCAAATTGGCAACGGAATTCTCTTACTTCGTAATTATCAACAACTTCATCAATATTAATTTATTAATGTCATGAGTTTTCGTTTTTTTTTACGAAAAATTTTATATCTGAGGTGTCAAATGTTGATTCCAAATTGAAAATAATTTTAGACTACAGAAATCTAAGAAAAACGCGCCAAAAGTAAATTATCCATACAACAGATAAATGGAGAACATGCTAACAGAATTGAATAGAGCAAGTTTTCAACTTCAAATCACTATCTAGCCTAGTCGGCTGGGGCTGCAGCAATACACCGACTACATCTCTGCGGAGGGGTAAGACTCCCCAAGCGAGTGTCCTGATTATAACACTAAACAATCTGATGGTGAAGCTCTTGTAATGCTCGAGCTTTGGGGAATACGGAGTACCCCTTTATTATCATCGCTCCCTGGTTCACTCTGGCCTGGAGTAGTAGCACTTATGGTTCTATCCATTGGTTAAATAGAACTAAACAGTTTACTGATGTTATACTGAATTGTTAGAAATAGAACTGCTTTTACACTTAACTGTGCTTAAACAAAAAAACTGTGTTTATGGTAACTTCAACTGTTTGAAATAGAACTGTTTTTGACATTTAAACTGTGTTCTTACGCTAAACTAAATTATTTGGCATTAAATAACCTATAATGGTTGATATGCCATAAAATCAAACCAAACCAAACCAAATGATTATCATACGATATCTATTGTTCACTGCAATAAACAAGAGCCTGAATACGGCTGTTATAAACGAGTTGATCCTAAAATTATGCCTTTTGTTTATCTTTACGATTGAGAAAGATTTAACCTATTTACCCAACCCCTCCGCTCGGGCAGGATATGACACAAGGTCAATTTTTAAGCGGAGTTTAACAGGTTTGAATTCAGAGTTTTCCTTCTCCTACACTAATTGCCTCACCAAGGCTGAAGAACCTAGTCTGTCCTACTATTTACCCATAGCTGGAGGGAGAATAATTGGATTCATATTTTTCCCAAGGGTATTAGTGCTATGTGAAATGCAATCATTTTCGTCCAGGATTTGAACTCGTATCACCGTGTCCATTTCCTACGATGATAACCATTACACCACAGGTAGCTCCATTTTTCTCCCAACCCCTCCGCTCGGGCAGAATATGACGCAAGGTCAACTTTTCCCAAGGGTATGAGTGCTATGTGAAATGCAATCAGTCTCGTCCGGGATTTGAACTCGTGTCGCCGTGTCCACTTCCCACGACGATAACCATTACACCACGGGCACCTCCCGAGAAAGATTTAACCCACCTTATACCCGACAGCTATGTGTTAAATAGTTCTACTACTATTCTTTTACAAAGCCGGCTTTGGCATTAAATAACATACGATGGTTGATATGCCATTAAGCAATGAGACCAATCCGAAACCTTCGGGTATGGCACAAATATTTGTATTTGCAATTAATTTTAATAGACACACACTTCTTTACTTCAAACAGATCTGGTGGATCCATTGATTGGGACCCGATCAAGTTGGGCCCAGTCATCGTCTATGCAGAGGGGTAAGATCCTCGCCCCCACCACCAATGAGTGTACTGGATATGACACTAAACAATTTGATGGTGAGGCTTCAGTCTTGGAGCTTTGGTTAATATGGAGTAGCCCTTCATTACAATTGCTCCCAGGTCCACTGATCCTGTGTGGTAACCCTCGATAGAGTCCTATCTATGGGTCACATAGAATGCCTTGACATTAAAACTGCGTGCATACAAATGACTTATGTTAAAGTGAATCGTTAGAAATAGAACAGTTTGATCATTTGATAGTGTGTAATGACTGATGTTTAATTGAATTGTTTGTGAGACATATACTCGAAATCATTTAACTGTGTGCCAAAAATAAAAAAAATGAGCTCAGGCACATTTAGAAATATTATTTATAAAATGTGTTTGTAAACAATATATATTTGATGTATGTATAAAATTGGATTGGCGTTAAATAACCTACGATGGTTGATATGCCATAAAACTAAACCAAACCAAACCTAACAGGTACTATCACGTTGCCTCAGGGTGGAACTAGAAGTAATGACTACAAAAGGAATGACACCGTACTGCCCAAAGGTCCAGAATCGGAGCTTTACCATCTGATGCTTTTAATATCACACATATGCTAACCCCTTTTTGGGGAGTCTTACTTGTCTGGATCGGAGTGCTTCATTTCTGTTTACAACTTCCTCAGGTAATATTTGAAATATAAATAAGGTTATAGAGAAAAAAAAAATAAAGAAAAAAGGAACATCTTATTGTATCCCGGGTTTAGCAAATCTATTTACTAAGATGAACTTGATCAGAATAGTTGGGAACCCGGTGAAGATTCAATTCATTACACTTCCGTTAGGTCAGTGAACCGTAAAACGATGGTTAGTGACCTCGCCTCGCGGACAATTTATTTGTATACAGGGATTCGAATGCCATCAAAAACATGGATCTCTGCCAATATAAGCCTGTCTTAGTAAAGAAGAAGAAGAAGAAGAAGAAGAAGAAGAAGAAGAAGAAGAAGAAGAAGAAGAAGAAGATATAAATAAATAAATAAATATGTGTATTAAGAAAGGAAGAGTTTTAAGAAGAAGAAGAAGGGGAGGAGAAAAGTTTTAAGAAAAAAAAACAAAGTCAGAAAAAAGAATAAAGAAGAAATTTATAGTGATAATAAAAAGAAAGTGAAGGAAGATGAAAAAAGAAGAGACTGGATTGGTATAAGTACCGGACGACTTGGAAATAACGGGAAGGGTGGAGACCATCCAAACTACTACATTATTGAGATCGGCCAAAATACTGAGGAGAGTCCTTGAAACCTGAGGAGACTTGCTGTCACTCCAACTCCAGCAAAAGACCATCAGCTATCGCTGATGTGAAAAACTCTCAAGGAATAATAATAATAATAATAATAATAATAATAATAATAATAAAACACATGACCATGCATAAGGCATTACATCCCAGAGATGACGTTGACAGACTGTATGTATCGAGAAAGGAGGGAGGAAGAGGACTTGCTAGCATTGAAGACAGCGTTGACGCATCGATACAACGACTCGAGGACTACATAAAAAAATATGAAGGAGGACTGATTACAGCCATCAGAAACGATACTGACAACACGATGGACAACAGAATGACAATAACTAGGAAACAAAAATGGAAAGAAAAACAACTCTATGGACGTTTTAAATGACTAAGACAACATCTCATGCGGGAAAACCTAGACGTGGCTAAGAAAAGAAAACTTTAAAAGAGAAACAGAATCTCTCCTAATAGCGGCACAAGACAACGCCCTAAGAACCAATCATATCAAAGTAAGAATAGATAAGATGCAACAAAATAGCAAATGTAGGTTACGTGGTGATAGAGATGAAACCATCAATCACATAATAAGCGAATGCAGCAAGTTAGCACAGAAGGAATATAAAACTAAACACGACTGGGTGTGCTGGGTTTTTCACTAAGAGATGTGCAAGAAACTTAGATTTGACTATACGAACAAATGGTATATGCACAACCCAGCATGTCCTTGAGAATGACATACATAAACTCCCATGGGACTTTGACATACAAACGGATGATCTAATATCAGCCGGACGACCAGACCTTATAACAACAACAACAACAACAACAACAAAAAGAGAACTTGCAAAAATGTGGACTTTGCTGTCCCGACTGACCATAGAATAAAACTGAAAGAGAGTGAAAAGAGAGATAAGTACCTCGTGCTTGCGAGGGAATTAAAAATTTGTCCTGAAGACCTACCTAGGGCGATGAACGATAGGGAGGGGTGGCGAGAGAGGGTCAGGGATATCCGTGCTACCAGCACGATATGATGATGATGATGGAACATAAAGGTGACAATTCTATCAATCGTGATTGGTACTTTTGGTACAGTCACCAAAGGATTATTAAAAGGATTGGAGGACTTGGAGGTTGGAGGACGAGTGGGGACCACCCAGATTACAACGTTATTGAGAACGGCCAAAATACTGAGAAGAGTCCTGGAGAATTGAGGAGACTTGCTGTCACTCAAATTCCAGTGAAAGACCATCAGCTAACGCTGATGTGAAAAACTCTCAAGGAGTACATAATAATAATAATAATAATAATGATAATAATAAAGATGGTGAACGAAGGGGATGGGGAATAGAAAAAGAGTAAGGGCTGAGAAATAAAGATCTAACAGAGAAAGCTTAACTGAAGAATAAACTGAAGAAAAAGTGAAGAAAATCACGTCAAAGATCTGAGAAAGGAAAAAGAAATCTGGAGAAGAAATCGAGAAGAAATGGAAAAGAAAAGAAAAGATTTCATAGACGAAGTCACAGAAATGAAGAAGATAAAAGAAGCCAAGAAATAGGCAAGAAAGAAAGAAAGAAAGAAAGAAACGAACTGCATGAACAGACGATAAAACAAGACGGGGAAAAACGTAAAGAAATGAATGCAAATAAATCAGTATTCAAGACGATGTATAAAATCAAATTATTGATTGAAAATGCACGGGAAATTTCATTATAGAAATGGTAAAAGCTGATTGCCATTGAAAAAAAAAAAACCTTTTGGATAACAACTATAAAATAAAACTAAATTCCTCTTAGCGTAAATATCGGACGGGTGAAATGAGCTGAATAATTCATAGGCAAAATCGCGAATTACACAAACTTTCTTTTTATTATATTTTGAGACATTTAGATTCTTTTTGTATTAGTCGATAATCATACGAAGTTTTGAATATCAAGTTAACTATTAAGCTTGCGCAATCGGCTCCATTGGTAGTGGCCTCAACATAAAGTTGTAGACATTTAAAGGTGATCTTTGAATCTTAGTTACATGTTTTTCTTTTTTACTGATGGATTGCTGAATTCTTTTGATTTTTCCGTACATTTGTTTTCACCCATACAGCAGATATTTGAGCTGCTACTTATATAGATTGATTTTAATTGTATTTTAACTCCTTTAGGATTATTTTAATTGTATTTTAATTGTATTTTATTTAATTATATTTTAATTGTATTTTAACTCCTTTAGGGTTATTTCATATCGATGCTTCGGTTTTACGTTATTTGATTAATGGTATATCATTTTTCCTGGGTTATTTAATGCCAAAGCTATCTTCGTGGAATTGGAATCGTTGTACTAAAAAAACATAACTGGAGAGGGTTTATAACTTCTTAAGTAGAAAATCGAACGTAATAACACGACTGGAGTTCGAACCTGCTTACTATGATGTCACAGTCCAGCTCTATTGCCACTACGTTATGGTTAGAGCTTTGAGAATAGCGTAAGATTCTCCTTAAAAAAAAAGGTTGATTTAAAAGAGAGAAGTACTTGAACCTTGCCGGAGAACTAAAAAGCTATGGAACATGAAAGTAACGGTAGTACTAATTGTAATTGGTGCGTTTGAATCAGTCTCCAGGGCTTTGGAAAAGAGGCTAAAAGAGTAAGAAATCGAAGGATGAATAGAGACCATCCAAACTAAAGATCGGCCAGAAGAGTACTGGAGACCTGAGGAGGCTTGCTGTTATTCCAGGAAAAAAAAAACCAACAGCTAACGCTTGTGTGAAAAACCTCGCAAGAAATTATGATAATAGTACTGGGGAGAGTCCTGGAGACCTAATCAGACTCCTGTAAAAGACTACATCTAAAGCTGCAGAGAAAAACTCTTCCGGAGTACAATAATAATACCAGAAGACCAGCCCTTGTGTTGATTAACAAGAACAAGAGAACTTGTCATCAAGTGGATTTTGCGACTACTAGTTAGAAAAACTTGCGAGCAGCATAATAAAAAAACAATAGCAGATGTAGTTTATGTAGTGATAGAAACGAAACGACCAATCACATAATAAGCGAATGCAGCAAACTAGCGTAAAAAGAGTATAAGACTGGGTAGGGAAAGTGAGCCACTGGGAATTGTGCAAGAAGTTTAAATTTGGACATACGAATGAATGGTAAATAGACTATCTAAAATCCGTCCTAGAAAATGAGACGCACAAACTTTTCTGGGATTTTGAGATACGTATGGATCATCTAATCTCGGCCAGACGACCAGAACTAGTGATAGTCAACAACAACAAAAAAAATAAAATTAAATAGAAATAAAATAAAATAAAATAAAAGGAAAAGCAAAAGAAAAAAGAGAACCTTCCGGCTGACCACAGAGTAAAACTGAAAGAAAGCAAACAGAGAGATCAGTACCTAGACCTTGCTAGAGAACAAAAAACAAACAAACTATGGAACATGAAAGTGACGGCAATACCAATAGTTATTGGCGCGTTCGGTAGAGTCACCAAAAGATTGGTACAAGGACAGGAGGATTATGAAATAAGAGGACGAGTGGAGACCATCCAAACTACTGCATTATTAAGATCGGCCAGAATACGAAGAAGAGTCTTGGAGAATTGAGGAATCTTGCTGTTTCTCAAACTCCTGTGAAAAACCATCAGTTAACGCTGGTATGAAAAACTCAAAAATAAGTAAAATAATAATTGTATGTTCATATTTACATTTTATGACTGGTTGTTTCTTATAGCTTTACAGAAATCCGGCCATGGGATGCATATCTCTACATCGCTATGGCCTGCAATTAACAATATCCAGGCGGCAACACCCCACAAGGCACCAACTATACGGCCACCTGCCTCCCATCACGAAAACTACCCAAGTTAGACGAACCAGGCACACAGGACACTGTTGGAGGAGCAGGGACGAGCTCATAAGTGATGTACTCCTATGGACCCCCACATATGGACGAGCTGAAGCTGGACGACCAGCTAGAACATACATACAGCAGCTATGTGAGGATACGGGATGTAGCCCAGAAGACCTGCCAGAGGCGATGAACGATAGGGAAAAGTGGCGAGAGAAGGTCAGGGATATCCATGCTAGCGGCACGACATGATGATGATGATGATCATTATTATCTGATTAACAGGGTTATTAATGTATTAATACTGTCTATAATTAACATCCTTATAAGCGGTTCAATAACAGGTTACAACATTTTAGGCTTTTAGCTATTTTTCGTCCAGCTGCATTAAGTGGAGGGGGGCCACGGACATAGTGGGGGCACTGGATTCTAAGTGTTAATAGTATATGCTTACATAACTCCTTCTCCAAAAAGGATGTGAAACAAGATCAATTTTTTAGTTGAGTATTGCAGGCTTGAATTCAGAGTTTTCCTTCTCCTAAATTGCTTGCCTAACCAAGGATAGAAAAACAGTCTGTCCTACTATTTCAGCATTTTAACTCAGGTCACTGATTCCATTTCCAACAACAATAACGGTTACATTAAGTTCACCTCCCAAATGAGCCATTCGTATATGGATTTTCTATTGTAATAGTATGTATATATTCACAGTATAACACAAGATGATACTCGAACCAATTAGGTTCCTGTTGTATAATTATATGAATGCTTTTGCTTAGAAAAGAAAGAAGTATTGTAATATATGTACTTGGGTTATGTTATTTGAGATAATAAATGAGAAGTACAAATATTAACTTTAAAATAGGAATTTTATTCTTCGTATACAACGCCACGTGTTGGCTAGAAAAATGTCCGGCGGTCAACACGTGTGTTTAGTGTTTGGAATATCTTCAGCAACTGCCTCCTCTTCTGTCTTGGGTCGTCTTCGGCAACTGCTACTATCTCCGCTGATTGGCCAGAGGGAGAGGGAGAGCGAGAGAGAAAAGGAGAGAGAAGGGAAGAGAGAAGAGTGAGAGGCGATGGATTCTGGGATAGCATTCCTTGGCCGAGGTGGAAGTAAGGACCAAGATTTCTGTTAAGGTAGTATTGACTGCCCATTTACTGACCTTAGTAAGGGAGGTGATACTACAGTATACTAAAACCTGAGCTTCGAAGGAGACAATCACCTGAAAGTTGCAGGTTCAATCCTCACAGCAGGCGAGTAACAATACAGGAATACTTAACACTTGTACCCGGTTATGGCTAACGGAATCAGAACAGGCAACCTCCGTGATTTCAATAAAGGATGTAGTTCGAAGTTCCGTGAAGGTTCCCGAGTTCGACAAACACCTGAAGAAGGCCGGAGGACATATCAGCCGAAACGTTGTGGAAATAACAATAAAGATGAAGACAATAGTCCGAAAAACCTTAATGATAAAAATATACTAATCAACATTCGATAGCTTACTTATTTATATCGAGAATTGGTTTGGTTTGGCTTGGTTTTATAGCATATCAATCATTGCAGGTTATTTCATGCCAAATCCGATATATATGATTTATAAACATAAGTCAACAAGGTTAAATAGTTTCAAGTGTTGCTATGTATCACTAATATCAGTCATTTTTTTTACACATTATTCAATGACAATACAGTTCTATTTCAAACAATTGAACCCAGGTCTCCCAGACCACTGGCGAACACTCCACTCATTAGGCCAATGAGCCGGTTACAACTTTAGATTTAATATAATCATAACTATTTTAAATTGTGCTGCAAAGTTCATTATTCTTGAAGTTAGAGAGGTTTTTATAAAGATCAAGCTGTCGTGTGCAGTCCTTTTTGCTGGGTTACTCATACAAACATAATAAAAAATTTCGAAATCTATAAAAACTCATTTCAAAATCTTTATTGGTGTCCATTAAGCTTGACATTCTGCCTCGTCCTTTTAATTCAACCCAGTTTGTTGGGGATGTAGAATACATCGACTGTTTTACTGGAGAGAAATGAGATTCCTTCACCAATGAATGTCTTGTATATGACATTAAACCATCTGATGAAGTTTTGGGGTCATGTCTATGGGTAAAAAAGAACAAACTGTATGCAAACAATTGGCTGATGTTAACTTGTAACTGTTATATAGCAATACTTGAAACCATTTAATTGTGTGAAAAAAGAGTTCAGGCTCATTTAAGAATGCTACCAACAAAATGTTTACAAGTTATATATATATATATATATATATATATATATATATATATATATATATAAAGAGACTTTGGTATTTAAATAACCTCCAATGGTTGATATGCCATAAAACACAACCAAACCAAAACAAAACAAATCCTCAATATTTAACATATATGTGTAAACAATATTTGGCATTAAATAACCTGCAAAGGTTGACATGCCATAAAACCCAACCGAATCAAATCATATACATCTAACATATATGTATAAAAATGATTTGGCATTCAATATCCTATAATGGTTGATATGCCATAAAACACAACCAAACCAAACCAAAACAAATCCTTAATATTTAACATATATGTGTAAACAATATTTGGCATTAAATAACCTGCAGAGGTTGACATGCCATAAAACCCAACCGAATCAAATCATATACATCTAATATATATCTATAAAAAGGATTTGGTATTAAATAACCTACAATAGTTGATATGTCATAAAACACAACCAAACCAAATCCTATATATTTAATATATATGTATAAAAAGGATTTGGCATTAAATAACCTACAATAGTTGATATGTCATAAAACACGGCCAAAGCAAAGCAAACCTATTTATGGAAATGATATTAGAGTTAATTATCAATTTTGAAATAAGAAGTACTTAATAATCTATTTAGTTATTAATAGTATTATGATAAAGATGAGATCGTATGCAGACACCACATTTTCTTGTACATTAGATTAGGAAATACTATTTTTTAACATCGAAAATTTTCATTTTATTGCATCCCCCAAAATGTGCCATTTTTTCTGTGTTATGGAAGCATAGAAACATATAACAATCTGTTTATTTCTTATAACATAAATATCAGCTGATACATTTTTCGACTCTTCTATGATTTTATGAAAATGTTTCAGTTGAATAAAAAACGTATTTAATGGTATTAACTAAAACGATATAATACACTATCTGCATGCCCTAAAATACGCTGACTACATCACTTGTCGAAGGAGAAGACTCCCTTTCACCCTCTCAAAAAAAAAAAAAAAAAAGAGTATTCCAGCTAGGACACGAAACTTTCTAAAGCACTTCGATATTATCGAACCCTTAGTAAAGCGGTTGCATAAATTCATCATTTAGTCACCTTTATCAAGCAAAAGGCCAGAAGTAAGGGGTACCCAGAGAATATCACAAACACTGGTCAGATACCTTAGTTTAACATAAGGTAAGAAATAAGAGGCGAACTCGCTAGCAATGGTCTGCTAGCTTAGCTCTCTAACCATTACACCACGTGAAACACACAGGTCATTTACAAAGTTTAGCTTTGCTTAGCACAACGCTACAAGTATGAGGCACGCAGTAAGAATCAAAGTCATTAGCTAACTCTAACTATTACATCTCGTGCCGCGCCCGGGTCATTTACTAAGATTAGCTTAGCAGAAAGCAATAAGTACGAGACCCAGTGGAAATCGAACTCACTACCTATGGTCTGTTAGCTCTCTCTAACATCATGTGAGGCACCCAGGTCATTTAGTAAGCTTAGATTAGTTTAGCAAAAAGCAATGAACACCCAGTAAGAATCGAACTCACTAACAATCATCTGCTCGTCAGGTTCACATTAACACTCTGTGAGTAGCCTTTGCTTCGCTTGGCATACAGTAAGTAAAGTTGTCGACTTTATTCAAGGGTGAACCTAAGGCTCCCTTTTCAATAGCTACTGCACCGAGGTGTAGGAGAGGGCGCTACTCTATTCCCTGGATTGTTCCACTTTACCCTTGATCCTTACCTTATATTGCTTCGTGTTAAGCAAGGCGGTATCAAGTACCATTTTTTGAGTCTTTGGTATTACTCGACCTGGGATTGAACACTGGTCTCCTGGACCATTGACGAACACTCTACTCATTAGGCCAATGGCCTGTCTTAATACGTAGTCAATGTAAGCACTGATCCCTAATCCACCCTGCAATGGGTTAAATACTATCACTGCTGTTTTTCTGCGAAGATGTCTTTAGTATTAAATAACCCGTGAAGGTTGATATGCCATTAAAGAAACCTAAACATACGTACTGAACTGGTTTATCGCAGCTTAACTTTGTGAGTTTCGCCGAGAGCAATGCTTTCAACGAATAATTTCCATAGTAAGGCATCAATAGACGTTTTCAGAACGATTTGACCCGAAGTGGATAGACGATCCTAATTTTTTCGACACTTTTGACTCAGAGACGGAAATGGCTTCAGAAATGACCCATTTTAGCTGAAGTTTAACGGATTTGAAATTCTAATTCGTGATTCATCATGCTGGTCTGAATTGAATCCATCTTGTATTGAAACACCTGCTAATTTAATTTGATGTTAAATGACCCGAAAAGGGTTAATACACCGTAAAACAAAACAAATAACTAACCAACTTTTTCCGCTTCATTTTCTTGACACATATTGTTTGTCTATGTCATCTCTTGGATATAAAGCCTTTTCCATAGCCATCAACTTGCTACTTCTTTTTCTTCTTCTTATTACATGTATATATATGATTTTATCATTTGTTTCACCTGTAACGTTTTTAAAAAACGCCAAAACATCTATAAATGTTCAACTATATTTTTTTTATTAATTTTCTATATATTATATAGTATATGTTAGGTTATCAGACACGTTTTGTTTAATTTCTGTGGCAATTTGATCTTGGTATATCCACTGTTTGATGCTTTCTATTTATCTTATCGTCAAAACCATATAATTTTGGGGTCTACTCAAGCACGTACTACCCGCCCGAAAATTCTAAAACGATAAACGCCAGAAACGAGTTAATTGAGAAATTTCAGAACATAATTTGATCTCTCGGCTTTTATCGTTGTTTCTTAATTGTGACTTTTTATTCATTCTAAATTGGACGTCAACCCTTATGTTTCTTCTAAGCTGTTTGTCAAATCTTTCTTTATGAACAAATTGATAAGGATCGAACTCCAACTGGTTAATTATGATAATATCTCTATAATCAAATAAAATACAGTATGCTGTATCTCACTGAAATTTCGTTAGCCATGTCCACGAAGATTAGTATACATTGAGTGCATTTCAGAAGAGGAGTAAGATCTCCTTAAAAAGGTTTTCTTGGTTTGATATCTGATGGTGAGACTCCAGTTCTGGAGTAACCTACATTTTAATAATCCCCAGCGCTCCTCCGAACCCGTTGTGGTTGTGTCTTTTTGCATCTTAGCAATGGGTCAAATAGATGTATGGGTTAGTTATTCATATTTAGTCGGACTCTGTGCAGAAACAAAACTAAAATCATAATACGTAACTGACTTGGGCTGTAGACACCAACTGCATCTCAGCGGAGCGATAAGACCTCCCCTAACGAGTGTCCTGCATATGACGTAAAACTATCCGATGGTGAGACTCTAGCCTTTCACATTTAGTGGTTGTAGAGTATCCCTTCAATTCCATTGTTCCTTGAGCCATTATATCACGGAATGGTCATATCTATAGGTGAAATAGAACGAACTATGTACGCAAACAAATGATTGATGTTAAATGCTGACTGTTATATAGCTATACTTGAAACCATTTAACTGTGAGCAAAATTGAGCTCAGGCTCGTTTAAGAATGTTATCTACAAAATGTGTTTACAAATCATATATATATCTAATATTGTGTATAAATAGGATTTGGTAATAAATAACCTGTAATGGTTGATATGCCATAAAACCAAACCAAAATCAAAAACAAAAAAATAAAACTTTTAAAAACGACACACAAATGTATATGTAAATGCAAAAATAAACGTAAAATAAATATGATTTTCTAACTTCTAAATAAAAAAAAACCCACTCAGGTTGACGTGCCGTTAAAATCAATGAAATTTCTTTCCAAACAATTATTTGGACAATTAACCTCCTTGTCAATACAAAGTTTTCTCCGGCGTTTTTCAGTGAATAAAGTTTGATTTGCGTTTGTTTACTTTGATTTAATTGCACACACACACACACACACACACACACACACACACACACACACACACACACACACATATATATATATATATATATATATATATATATATATATATACCAGTACGACCAGCACGAACATATGTGAGGATACGGGATGTTGTCCTGAAGACCTACCTAGGGCGATGAACGATAGGGAGGAGTGGCGAGAGAGGGTCAGGGATATCCGTGCTACCAGCGCGATATGATGATGATGATAATGATGATGATGATATATATATATATATATATATACAGGGTGGAAAGATAAAATGGTCGTTCTAAAGAAAACAACACTACAGCTTTATTTTTAAACTTTTATTGAAAAAAACATAATAGGTAACTTGATTATGTAGTAGAGCTGACATCTATTCAATGTAGCCGCCTTCAGCCTCAATCACCGCCTCGATACGGATACGGAACTGGGAGCATGCCTTTTCCACAAGCCCCGGCGGGAACTCGGCGAATACTCGGCGAATACTCGGCGATCAGGCTGGCTTTGGTGTTGTGGGAGGTCATGTTGGTGAGATTCTTGACGTATGACCAAACGAAGTAGTCCAGTGGGTTCAGGTCGTGGTAGGAGAGGGGCCAGTGAGAGAAGGGTAGAATGTCGTAGCACTCCTTCTGAAGCCAAGCCTGGGTCTCTTTGGACTTGTGGGCCGGTGTCGAGTCCTGCTGCCACACCCAGGGTCTGCCACCGGCCACCTGATTGCACCAGGGGATCACCACACCCTTCAGCACATCCAGGTACACTTTGGTGTTGACTTTCAAGCCGACTTCGAAGAAGTGAGGTGGCATGATGTGGCCCTTACTTGAAACCTCACCAAAGACCATAACCATAGCCGGAAACTTTGTTTTTATCACCCTGGGCACGTCCCTGTTATTCGTGGCAATCCAGATTTGCATTTTGAGGGTGCTAGCAATGGTCCTGTTGTCATAACTTGGATCAGTAGAGAGCATGAGTTGTACAGCGGCGCATTTCTGATCTCGCTCGTTGAGCATTGTGTCACTTTCAGACATGATAGAAGGTTCCTATCGCTTTTGAGATTTGTACACAACTGGGTAACTAGTAGATGGTCTGCAACAAAAAAAAGAAAACCGGTTTTCATTAAACGGAAATAGAATCATGACGTCTTTTCTAGGGCGACAATTTTATCGTTCCACCCTGTATTAAGAATGAAAGTAAGTCAAGCTAGCGACCGTAGTAGTGGGCGACCCGAAGGTTCCCTTTTCATTAGCTACTACACCGATGTATAGGGGAGGTCTCTACTCCTTTCCCTGGATTGCTCCACTTTACCCATGATCCGTATCTTATAATGCTGAGTGTTAAGCAAGGCGGCATTAAGTACTTTTTTTAGTTTTTGGTATGACTTGACCAAGGATTGAACTCCAGCCCCTGGACCATAAGCAAAATGTCTTACTATTAAGCCCGGTACAAGAACAATTACTTGAAACTATTTTTATTTACAAATTGATTTTTATCAATTACTTGAAACCATGAAACTATGTTCAAACAAATGATTCTTATGAAGCAGAAATAATTACAAAACCCATATAATTATTAGTATTAGATAGGAATACTTGAAACCAATCCATTGTGAGTAAATTACGTTATTAGACTGGAATACTTGATTACATATTGTGCGTAAAATCTTTTTAGAAACAGCTACTCAAAAAAAAATAAAGAAAATAAAAAAAAAGAAATGTAAACGTAAAATAAATGCGTTTCCCTACCGTCTTGTCAGAAAATTACCCTTGACAGGTTGAAATACCGTTAAACACAATCAATCCATTGAATAAAACTAAAAAAAAAAAAACAAACAAACTAACAACTTGATCGATGTGGAAGAAAATTAACTGATACAAGACTGGCCCTTTGGTAGAAAGATTGAAATGTTTTGATTCTCCAAAATCAAATTCTTAAAATTTGACCCCAATTTAAAACCAGAAATTGAGAAATCGTCTTTTTTTAGGCTTCCATTCTTTAAGATTATGTACATTACAATGTGGTGGAAACTAACAAAAACATTTTATATCATTTTATTTCTATGTTTTTGTTACTTTAAGTTTGAAATTATTTCTGAATTATATTCATAATTATTCCTAATAACCACTCGATTATAATTTTTAAAAATTATTTTCAAATCGTGTCATGTTAACATCTAAAAAGATATCTTTAAATAAAAATTGAAACAAAAACGAAAGAAACAATATCAGTAAAAATTTTATTTGCAAAATTTCAAAACAAAACCATTATAAATAATTATTCTTTAATTGGAAGAATCCTGGTATTCAAAGAGTTTTATGTCTGGTTGAAGTGAAAATCATCTGAATGGAGAAAACATTCGACTACTAGAGGTCGCGGTTCGTTTTATTCCAGACGCTTGTTGATATAAACAAAACTGCTTGATTTGATTTCTATCAATAATGATTCAATTGTTCTGTGTATGTTATCGTAACGGTAGATCGTAGTGAGATTTGTGGTTTCATTATAGGATTAAAATACTCGAACTCGAAGTAAAATAAAGTAAAAATTAAATTAATTTATGCCATGTAATTGAGGAACACAATCTGCAACTCAACTTTGATGATAGACAGGTTTTTGTTGGCATTCGGCTTGACCATTAAAACTTTACAGAAGCAGTAAGTATTCAATTGAATACTTCTATATATATATACCTGTGTGTGTGTATGTGTGGATGACTATATAGATATAAATACTCCCCTATCGTTCTCTAGCGAATGAAGTAATCGTGTTACCATTAGCGTTTATTGCAAGTCTCTTCATATATGAATCGAGGTCTCGGTAGCCGTTAAACAATAGTAATTGTGATTCATAACCGTTTAAAATTTACTTCGCTGCTACTGGTTCCTCGTGGCTGAGGGTTAGAGGCTAGGATTGGCGTTTGAGTCAACCGGGTTTCGATCCCAGCTACGGGAAGCTAGTATGTCTAGCCACATTGATAAGTTCTGATAGAACGAAACAGATCTGTCTGTGGATGACTATATATATATATATATATATATACAGACTAGAGGTTGTTCCCGTGGTGTAATGGTTAAAGCGAGTCCTGTCACTTTCCGATAAATACCCTTGGGAAAGGTATGAACCCTTTTATCCTCCCATTTACTGTCTTTCTAAAAGTATGGATTTTGCATTAAATAACCAGAGAAGGTTGCCATTGACAGTCTGTTTCGTTGCATCACAACTCTTCAGAGTGGCTAGACCTGCTAGATGCTTAAAGCTGAGATCGAACTCGGGATAACTTTACGTCTCCAAGTGTAGAAACGAAGAAAAGTTTTTGCTTTGCCATATGTGCTTAGACTATCAGGTAACAGTATATTTTTACTTTCAAAAGAGGAGAGTACCCTTTTATAGGAGTGGCAATGGGAGTAATACAGCCGTATTTCAAGTGCAAATGGTGGTATATCTGTAATTTTTTTTAAAAGGTCACGAAACAAACAGGACAGAATGTTTGTGTAGAGTTTGAGAGATTACACATTTAGTTGATCTTTTTTTTTTGATGAGTGGTGGGGATACATTTGGTATCTTTGCAATAAAAATGCTGTCATCAAACACCGGTAAAAAATGTTTACTTTACTGAAACATGAAAGAGGCCCTCTTATGATTATATCAAATCTTCAGAACAGTAATTCTCAGAGGGCAAGAATTTTGCTTCAAGAGAAGGAATGTCTAAGATAAGGAATTATACCAGATGGAAACTGGCATTAAATTAAATGAAATGATTGATTTAAACGGTTGGTCAACTCGCTCAGGATTATTTAATGCTTAAAGCTTAGAGAATTGCGTTCTTTGTAAGTTCATAATTACTTTTTGATGCAATTGTTTTTACGAGGTTTTTTTTTCGTACTGTTAAATTGGACATAGATGATTTTTAAACAGAACTATTTGATCCATTGATTGAACCCAAACAAGTATTATCACACGAATACTCTCCTGCAGGCTCATCATCAAATGCATTTTAGTGTCATGCATAGAATATCTTTTTTCGGTAGGTTTTACCTCTTCTGTTGGGTATGTTATCAGCATATTCAAAACCCTGTCAGTTTAACTTTGTAAATGTGTTTGGTTTGGTTTAGTTTAGTTTGGTTGTGTTTTATGGCATATCAACCATAATAGGTTTTTTAATGCCAAATCCTCTTTATACATATATATTAAATATATGATTTGGTTTGGTTGTCTTTTATGACATATCAACCATTGTAGGTTATTTAATGCCAAATCCTCTTTATACATATATATTAAATATATGATTTGGTTTGGTTTGGTTGTGTTTTACGGCATATCAACCATCGTAGGTTATTTAATGCAAAATCTTCTTTATACACATATATTCGATTTATATGATTTCTGAACACATTTTGGAGATATCATTCTTAAACAAGCCTGCGCTCCTTTTTTCACATAGGGAAATGGTTTCAAGTATTGCTATATAAGAGTCACAATCAAACATCAGTCATTTGTTTGCTCACATAGTTTGTTCTATTTGACCCATAGATAGGAACCTTTGGGTTCTTTAAAGGATCCTTTTCGCCAAACTGGGATAGTATGCTGGTCTTGAAAATCAGCGTTCGAAAATGTTGCCATAACTTAAGTTTGAATCCGTTCAGTCAATTGAGGTTATAATAGGTTGACTATATCATCTGCAGAGCGGTAGGATTACCAACCCGTAACACCCTTTCGAAAAGGTTTCCTGGGTATGACATTAAACTGCATTTCTTTGTGAGGCTCCTTTTATGAATATTTGGAAAGTGTGGAGCACGACTTCATTGTCATTACTCCCAGGTTCACTCTGATTCGGAATGGTTGTATGTATTAGGGTTCAATCTTCAGATCAAATAGATCTGTTTGAAAATTATTTGTATTATATATGAGTACTTGAACCCATATATCTGAAAGTTAATTTATACTTTTGAGAATTGTAAGTTGAAGCTACAATTGTTTACTAATGATAATGATTAGTTATCTGAAACCATAAAAGTGTGTTCAAACAAATGATTTCTATTCGGTTGACGTGGTAACTTCTGTTTGATTTATAAAGAGAGGAACTTGGCACAAAAACTTGAATCAGAATAATAAGGGAGTTATAGCTCAGCAGAAATATTCTTTTAGACAAAAACCTCGTCAGAGAGAGAGAGTGTCGAGAAATTAATGAGACTGATTAAAAAAAATTCATATTGTCAACTCAAATTGAAAATCAGTTGATCATAAAATTGTGTATTAATCCTGAGTATAAGATAGGAGTACTTGAAACCTTTATCTGTGTGCAAATTATTTTTATTAGATTGGAATACTTGGTATCATATGACCGTATGCAAAAAAAAAAAAAAAAAAAAAAACTGTTGAAAAAAATAACTAGAAGAATCGTTCGAAAAGTTCTAAGCCCCACTCAGAAAGAAGAGCCATAAATGAACATTTTTTTTTAGTGTGGCGACCCACAGCCACGTTTTATAAAAATAGAAAAAAACTAATTCAGATTTCTGTCTTAATATCTGTGAAAGTGGGACCAATTCAAAAGTGAGAAGTGTACGACAAATCTGAATTATTAGAGAGGCTTAGAACTTTTTGAACAATCCTTGTAGATAAAAAAAAATGTAGATATGAATATATCTTCAGGTATGAAATAACCCCAGATAGGTTGACATGCCGTTAAATTCACTCACTCAATCAATCAATCAATTGAGTCTAAATGTCAATCACTGGTAAAAAAAAGTCTTAAATTCCCATCAATTTAAATAATCCTTTCAGTTTTGTCGATTGTATGAATAAAAGCTGCTTCATCTTGTTTCGTAAATCCAGGAATTGGAAATTTCTTTCTTTTTTTTTTGTATTTGACCTAACGAGATTCTTTAAGAGGAGAAAATCAATAGCAGACGTTAATAGACATATTCTAGACACACAGTTAAACGTGCATGGGTTCTTCCGATATTCAATGCTGGTTTGTTTTATCTACATATAGGCAGAGTTACCTTACGCTTGGCAAGTTGACCAATATAGACAAAGTTCTACAAAATTACAAATGAAAAGGTTAGACTGCAACAGAAGAGTATTACAAAGGGACAGCAAAGCAGGACTCCGATTTAAACTTGTTATGTAAGGAAAAAAAAACGAATTTACTCTACATTGTGATCCACTGTATGGACGTTCAAAGAAAAGAATTTATCAGAAAGGAAAATTCGTCTTCTGTGAGGTCTTGGTCTGGTTTAGGATAGTTATATGGCATATCAAACATTGCTAATTATTTAATGCGAGATCCCGTTTTAACAAATATATTAATTATATGATTTGTAAACACATTTTGTAGATACTTACAGATTAAAAATCAAACAGTTTTATTTCTAACAATTCAAATTGATATAAGTCAAAGTTAAGTAGTTCCAGACATTGTTATGTATTGCTAAGGAGGTGTTAAGGAGGTGCCCGTGGTGCAATGGTTATGATCGTTGGAAATGGACACGGCGAAACGAGTTCAATTCCTGAACGAGACTGATTGCATTTCACATAGCACTAATACCCTTGGGAAAGGTAGAAATCCAATTATTTTCCCTCCAGCTATGAGCAAATAGTAGGGCGGACTAGGTTCTTCAGCCTTGCTGAGGCAACTAGTCTAGGAGAAGGAAAACTATGAATTTAAACCTGTTAAACTCCGCTTAAAAATTGACCTTGTGTCATATCCTGCCCAGGCGGAGGGGTTGGTAAATATGGTTATGTATTGGTAAAAATTTATTTAAACATCAGTCATTTGTTTACACAGAGTAAAATGATCGAACAGTTCTATTTCAAACAATTCAATTTAGCATTGGTCATTTGTTTGCATGCAGTTTAAATGTCTAACAGTTCTATTTAAACCATAGATAGGACCTTATCAGATGCTGCCACTCCGCGCCAGAGTGGACCTGGGAGTGATAGCAATGAAATGGTACTCCGCATTCCCCAAAGCTCCAGCATTACAGGAGCCTAAGCGTCAGATCGCTTTGTGTCATAAACAGGACACTGAGGAGGTCCTACCTCTTTGTAAAGATACAGTCGGTGTATTTTACAGCCCCTGCCGATTGGGCAATCTGTGAGATCTGATTGATTGATTGATTTTAACGGCATATAAACCAATCTCGGTTTATTTCATAATTTAGAGAATCACATTTATTGTAAATTTATTATTACATTTTTGTGTAGATGTTTTAAGGAGTTTTTTTGTAATCGCTTATATGATATCATATATTCTAATCAAAAATTGTGACTCTCTTTTGTATTGTGGCTAACGTACTGGATGTGACATCTCAATAGGCTAGTTCGAACTCCAGTTCACTCTCAGGCTTGGGAAACCCATGAATTCCCTACCCCCACCAGCTATAGGTTAAATAGTACCACTACTGTTTTTCTAGAAGTAAGACTTTGACATTAAATCACCCACGAAGACTGATATGCCATTAAACAGGGAAACCAAGCCAATATAATACAATTAATTTACCCATACTTGTATGATATCAAGTTTTTCTATCTGATAAAAATAAATTGCACAGAGTTATATGGTTTTAAGAATTCCTACCAACTCCTATTGGCATAATGGTTAGAATGTTAGCTCATGGCCCGGGAGACCGGGGTTCAGTCCGGGTCATACCTAAGACTCAAAAAATAGTACTTGATGTCTCCTTGTTTCACACTCAGTACTATAAAGTACATATCAAGGGTAAGTCGAACAATCCAAGGAAAGGAGTAGCACCCTCTCCTACACCTCGGTGTGGTAGCTATTGAAAATGGATCTTTCGGTCCACCTCTGACTATTATCGGCCATCTTAAATATGGTTTAAAGTAATTATTTTCATATTATAATAGTCATTTATTTACACTGATATATGATTTCAAATAACCAATCATAATGCTTAAGAAACAATCATTGCTTCCTTTAACAATTATAAATACAAATATTTTATTGTTATACGGTATCAAGTATTCGGATTCAATACTAATAATTCTAAAATATAACTATTTGATTTATAGGTGGGACTCTAACAGGTAACACAAATCCAGGACAGAGTGGACCAGGGAGTAATTGCAATGAAGGAGCATTTCTCACTCTCCAGAAATAAAGAATCTCATAATTAGATGCAGATTAGTGTCATATCAGGACATTCCCTCTTTTTTCGGGGATCTGGAATCTTACCACCTCTGCAGGAGATAGAGTATTCAAAACCCCACCAACAGGGTACTTGTTGTGGGAAGATGCAGAAAGAACAAATTTTGCTTGCAATCAAGTTTGTGGAACTGAGACACTATAAACGCTTCTATCCCCTGGGGTACATATTTAGAGGCAATTATGCATATGTGTGTAAGTGGGAGTGTGTATACGTAACAAAAATGAATGTATTTACCCAAGTCCTTAACCACGGGCTGGATGTGGCTCAAGCGGAGAGCCGCTGGTTTGATTTCGGAGTTTTCCTTCTTCTAAATTGGTTACGCTACAAAGGTCAAAGAACTGAGTCTGCTCGTCTTTTTACTCATAGTTGGTAGAACTGATGGATTCATGCCTTTTGCTAGAGCATTAACCTTGTGTAAAACGTAGCCTTGTTGCCCAGTTGGTTGTGCAGAGGGCTAATAGGCCTTTAACGAGTATCCTAGATATGACACTAAACAATCTGATGGTGAGGTTCCAGTGATGCTGCAGCTTTGGGGAATGCAGAGTACCACTTCATTGCCATCGCTCCCAGGTCCACTATTGCCCGGAGCGGTAGCTCCTGACTGTGGGTTAAACAGAACTAAACTGCGAACTTATGCTAAACTGAATTGTTTGAATGAGAACTCTTTTGACTAAACTGAATGGCTTGAAATAGAAATATTTTTGACCATTAACCTGCGTAGTCATGCAAAACTGAATAGTTTGTATTCGAACTGATTATTTGTATAAAAGTAGATTTGGCATTAAATAACCTACAAAGTTTGATATGCCATAAAACAAAAAAACAAAACAAAACAAAAACAAAACAAAACAAAAAACCCCAAAAAACAACCAAAACAGCCTTGTCAAGAATTTGAACTTGGGTCCCTGTTTCCACGATGATGACCATTACACTAATCGTTAGAGGAAATTGATCCGGCGATCTGGGATGAAGTGTTTGCGTTTCAATTCATGCCAATGCCCCTGAGAAATACATGGAACCTCACTGAGAATTCAGGTCTGGTTTAGTCATCATCTTCATCATCAAGTCGTGCCGCAGGCAAGGATATCCCTGACCCTATCGTTCATCACCTTTGGCTGGTCTTCAGGGCTACATCCCGTATTCTCACATAGTTGCTGTATGTATGATCGAGCTGGTCGTCCTGCTTTTGCGCAGCCATGTTGTAAGCAATACTGAACAAATCCTGGAGGCAACACCCAACAAGGCACCAACTATACGGCCACCTGCCTCCCATCACGAAAACTATCCAAGTCAGACGAACCAGACATGCAGGACACTGTTGGAGAAGCAGGAACGGGCTCATAAGTGATGTACTAAGTGATTAGTTAGCAATACATTAATAGTAAAAAGTAAGTAAAGTTGTCGAGGGGGACCTGAAGGCTCCCTTTTCAATAGCTACTACACCGAGGTAGAGGGGAGGGCGCTGCTCCTTTCCCTGGATTGCTCCACTTTACCCTTGATACGTACCTTATATTGCTGAGTGTTAAGCAAGGAGGTATCAAGTACCATTTTTAAAGTCTTTGGTATGACGAGACCTGGGATTGAACCCGGATCTCCCGGACCATTGGCTAACACTCTATCCACTAGACCAGGCTATAATGTTTGTCTATTTATTTCCTCGCAGGGGATCAAGTGACAATTTTAGAGTTTATCCGCAATATTTAATTCATTCATTTTTTAACGAGAAAAACTTAGGTCGATCTATATATGAGATAAGCATTAAATAATTTTAAATGGAGAATCAATCGCATGTCGTCTTGTACACGAAACAAATGGATATAGATAACTTTATCTAAAGAGAATACAAGGTGATCAAAGCTAGATACTTTGGAATTCAGTTATGTCTGTTTTACGCCAAAAAATAGTTGTACACGGCAATGAGACCAAGGATAGAGTCCTCTCTTGTTGCTTACTAAAAACAAGAGCCGTCTGAACAATGGATGGTTGGTGATGGTAGGGCTACAGGCGATGTTGGCCAGAGATGAAAGTGAAACTGGACGAATTGGCTTGAAAATACTGGCTAGCGGCTGGAGGAAAGTTAAAGGAGAGTACACGATATTAAGCGAGAGAAAAAAGGAAGCGGAAAGATAGAGAGGGGAGATAGTGTATCTAATGGACAAAAAGAACATTACGTAACGTATAAATGAATGGTTCGTTAGCTATTTGTTGCTAGTACACTCTATTTGGGAAGCTGTCCGTATCGTTCAGTACTCGGTGTTCAAGTTAAACTATGTATACTTGCCAAGTTCAAAGTGGACATTAATGCACACGTTGATTCATACACACCAACATTGATACACAGCAATGTCGAAATTAAATGTGTTTCGCGGTTGATCTAGTAAAGTTCCACCCAGTGATAAGATTTCGAACTCAGATAAAAGCCGAATGATTATTTTCAAGGAAAATTCGAGTTGGATAGTTGAAAGAAAGGGAAACACCATGCTTTGGTTTTCGGACAGAACAGAGCACAAAACTCTGCCCCCAAATTATAGGGCCTATAAGGGTTCCATCTTTGAGCCAAATAAATCTGCTATACAAAAAATGTTACTATGAATATACAATGAACGTGGTTCTCTAACCACTAGATATAGAATAACACTAGACGGGCTGACAATGCCGTTGAAATTACTCAAAATGAATAAACAAATAAATAGATAAATAAATAAAAAAAAGATAAATAGAAAAACAATGCGATTCTGTTTCTGGTTTGGTTTGGTTTGGTTTTATGGCACATCAACCTTTGTAGGTTACTTAACGCCAAATTCATTTTTATTCAAATAATCAGTTCTATTTCAAACAATTCAATTTAGCATGAGTACTGTAAAGTTGCATATAAATAATTATCTCACGACGAGAGTTTATTTTAAGCACATCTGATGTCGGGGCAGTCTGACACTTGACCCCTTCGCAAAATAAGTCCTAGTCAAGACTCCTGTTTCGGGCATAAGGTAATTAGCGAATAATGTGGGGGGTTAATTTGGGGCTAGACTCATCTCGACGCTGGCGAGGGGGTTTCCAATTTCACTTTCACATACCCTACCAAGTCCTTCGTTTTCATACCCCTTCGGATAACGGAAAGCATGGACTTCTAGGTTAAAACAAAATATCATTCACTTTAGTCAAATTTCCAAAATTTAGGAAGGGTAGAAGGAAAAACAGTTTTAAGTTGTACTTATCTTTTCGAGGGCTAGTTCCTTTCTTTTACGGGCGAGCGGCATTCTGTAGAATCTGGCAGCTATCTTCTGTCCAAAGATTCTGTTTTACTCTTTCCTCGGAGCTCGGTTATTTTGGCGTCCATCTCTTGCCAATGTCTGTCCAGAACTAAAGATCCTTTTCCAAATTTCCTCTGACGAAAAGGTACTATTTTTTGGTGCTAAAGGCTCAGCCAATCATTTCTTTCTATTTCATCCGGTCATGCCACTACAACGACCTACATTCCCTTCTCTATCCACCCGACCACAGGTCAGGGAGTGCTGGCAGCGTTTAACCTGCATTCTAACTGCTTTAGCGGTCAGTCTCTGGGGCTTGTTAGTTCAAACACAGAAGGTAAAGAAATTCATCTTCCCTTTTCCTCTCTCGGTGGCATACCACGTCACAGTACAGAGTTTGTCAAGAACATTTCTATTCCAAACTATTCAGTTTATTCAAGCAGTTATATAAAACAATTGAGTTTAGTGTAAGTACAGTTTCAATGTCAAAAATAGTTCAATTTAAAACAATTCAGTTCAATTTCAAATAATTCAGTTTAGCATAAGTACGCAGTTTAAATGTAAGTACGGTTTAATTGTCAAAAATATTTATATTTCAAGCAATTCAGTTTAATGAAACAATTCAGTTTAGCATAAGTATACCGTTAGTTCTATTTAACCCAGACATAAGGCCCTACCAGAGTGCACCTGGGAGCAATGACAATGAAAAGGTGCTCCGTATTCCCCAAAGCCTCAGCATTACTGGGACCTCACCATCAGACTGTTTAGTGTCATATCCAGGTCACTTATTAGGGGGTCTTACCCTTCCGCAGATGTGCAGTCGGTGTATTCTACAGCCCCAGCCAACTGGGCAAACTGTTTCTGGAGATTATGGCTCCTGTCAGCACCTTACCATTGTTCTAAACGGTAGAATCCTTAGCAACATATAAAATATGGCCAATAAATCAGTAAACTTCTAAATGTCAGCCCAATCGTTTTGAGCAGTACAATACACTGACTGCTTCACTACAGTGGGTAGTGAAGCACTTCTGTGGACCCACTTCTTGGACCCACTTCTGTGGACCCACTTCTTTGGACCCACTTCTGTCAATGAGTGTCTTTAATATGACACTAAAACATAGGATGGTGAGGCCCCAATTCTGGAGCTTTGAGTGAATGTGTAGTATCCTTTCATTACCATTACTTCCAGATCCACTTTGGCCAGGGTTGGAAAACCTGATAGGGTCCTATCTATGAGTCAAACAGAAATTTTCGCTGTTATACTGTGTCCAAACAATGACTTTTGCTGGATTGAATCGTTAGAAATAGGACTGCTTGATAATTTACCTGTGTGTCAACAAATAAGTGATGTTTAATTGAATTGTTGGTGATACATAGCAATACTTGCAACCATTTAACTGTGTGCAAACGAATGAGTAATCTTGAATTGACATTTAACTTTGTGTAAGCAAAGTCTGTTCTAATACTAAACTGAACTGAATTAGCTAAATTAGAACTGTTTGATTAAACTGAATAGCTTGAAATAGAAATGTTTTTGACAATTAAACTGTGTACTCATGCTAAACTGAATTATTTGAAATATAACTATTTTCCTAAAAATGGATTTGGCATTAAATAAATAAATTTTTGTGACCTGTATGTGACACTAAGCAATCTGATGGTGAGGTTAAAAAAAAAATCTGAATATGAGCACAGAAAAAAATCATACATAAATAGGAAATTACCCACGAACTATGTGTGCAAACATATGATTGATATTAAATTGTAATTTTTATATCGCAACATTCGAAAAATTTTTACTTTTTTGCAAAAAAATGATTAATTGCTAATAGAATTAGATTTGATTGGCTACTTGGTTGGGTTTTAGGGCATATCAACCATTGTAGGTTATTTAACACCAAATCCATTTTTATGCAAACAGCCAGTACTATTTCAAAAAATTCAGTTTAGAATGAGTACACAGTTTCGGTGTCAAAACATTTCTATTTCAAGCAGTTCAATCTAGCATAAGTACACAGTTTAATTCCCCAAAATTTTCAATTTCAAGCTATTCAGTTTTTTTTTAATGGGTGAAAATTGACGGTGAAATGGAATAAACCAAAAAGCTGTTTTTTTTTTCGAACTCGTCGATTTAGATTGGTATGAACTGCTCACAGAAGTTAAAGGCAAAAGTCCGTACTACATTCGGTTCGTGAGCACTGGTGAATTTCCGGAATCTTCAGAGCTACGACAAGTGCATGAATACACACATACACATTCACACACACACACACGCATACACGCACACACATTGGTATACACGCGCGCTCATAGAACACATATGCGCTCACACGCACACACGTACACATGTATATATACACACACATACTCTCACGCACAAATACGCACACACATATACACACTAACATTCACACACACACACATGCAAACGCACACGCTCTTACACACGTATAGAGATACGCACACATACACACACAAACATACAAACAAATCAGTTCAGCATAAGTACGCAGTTTAGTTCTATTTTAATCCATTTTTATTCAAATCAGTTCTATTTCAAACAATTCAATTTAGCATGAGTACACAGTTCAAATTTCTGAAACATTTTTATTTCGAACAATTCAGTCTATTCAAATAGTTCTAATTTAGCTAATCCAGTTTTAATTAAGTAATTTAAGTATGTATAGATTTTGTTTACACTCAGTTAAATATTAAAACAGTTCTATATTAAACCATTAGCATAAATACAGTTCCAATGTCAAAAACAGTTCCGTTTCAAACAATTCAGTTTAGCAAAAGTACGCAATTTAAATGTAAGTACACAGTTTAATTGTTAAAAATATTTCTATTTTACGCTATTCAGTTTAGTGAAACAGTTCTAATTTAAACAATTCAGTTTAGTATATGTATGCAGTTTAGTTCTATCTAACCCTTAGATAGGGCCCTATCAGGTGCTACCACTCCGGTCCAGAGTAGACCAGGGAAAAGTAGCAATGAGGGATGCTCTGCATTCTACAAAACCCCAGCATTTCTGGAACCTCATGATCAGATTGTTTAGTGTCGAATCCAGGACACTCGTAGAAGGTGGGTGTCTTACCCCTCTACAGAGGTGCAGTTGGTGTATTCTACGGCCCCAGCCGGCTGGGCAATTAATAGAATTATTCGTATTTGAGAGTAATTCTTGAAATTATTTAACTGAGTACAAAAAGAAACTGTGTTCAAGCTCGTTTAAAATGTCATCAACAAAATGTGTTTAGAAGTATCATATTTAATATCTATCTATCTATCTATCTATCTATCTATCTATCTATATATATATATATATATATATATATATATATATAAAATTCGGCATTAAATAACGAAAGTGACGAACTAAATGAGACTGTCAGTTGTTGAGCTCGCTTGATAATCTCCCAGTGCTACTCTGTGGATTTATCTCTATGGCTTGGAGCACCGCCTCAGAATCTATGTTTTTAGGCCTGACCTTGCTTAATCCTCGAGGTTCTTGTTACCTAAGCAAAATTTCTGTTGGAAGTAACTAGAAAGGGAGATAACTCCAAGGTTATTAAGAGTTATCCCACAGGAAATGGGCGCATGCCTCGAGAGCACTGACGTCAACGGGGACAATTCAAGATGGTGGACGGACACTGAACACGTGTAGATCTCTCTCTCTCTCTCTCTCTCTCTCTCTCTCTCTCTCTCTCTCTCTCTCAATTTTCCACAAAATTCCATATGTAGAGTAGTGACCTTTAATTATCATTTTATATAATAAAATACTGTTAACTAAAAACGTTCTTGGTGATTATTCCCATTCAACAAATGTACCACTCGGCATAACACAAACAACAATTTCTTTAACCATCCAGTTAGTGTATTTGGTTGCTTCTTTGGTTCTATTGTCCCGTTCAAACCCTGTGCTGCTTTCAAATCCCATACGGAGTGAAGTAATGCCTAACGTGTCATCGCACTCTCTGCTTCGATACTACCAACCATAATGGATGCCTTACACGACTTGAACTGCTTTAGGGACGTGATACACGCACCATAAACTGGCATGAATCAAAATGTTTTAAAACTTTTGACTCTTTCGTGTATTTAGTTTTCCAAGACGCTCAACAAAATAGAAATTCGAGCGACTGTTACAGAAAACCATTTCCTTCGTAGTATCGACTCAAATTGCCATTAAAAACAAAAAAAATTTTTCTGTGTTTTTCTTTGAGCTTTTTTTTGGCATTGGGAAAAGGAAAGTTCCACGAAGCGTGTTTAAAAAGAGTAACCAGGCAAAAGGTTTTTTTGGAATTGTTGCCATCAAATGCATTACTGACCCTGGGAGAAGGTAGTCGACTGTACAGAGGACAAGCGTATTTTACGTGTTCCATTGGTGCCTCCATGACAAGTGCTCTCGGCTCCTATAAACCAAGAAATCTTTTTTTCTTTTAAATAATGAATGACAAGGCATATACTCGTTAGTTTATTTTTATACGTGCAACTTTCATATGATATTGACTGTAATAGCAAGTGTCTGTAACTTGGCAACGTTACAAGACATTTGAGACGCAAGAAAAAAATTTAGCAAATATGTGCATTTACTATCTAGTTGAATATGTTTAATACACACGCACGGAGATAGATAGATTTGCTGATTCACTGATATATATATATATATATATATACGCTGCTGTTTCAAATGCGTGAAAATTGACGGTGAAATGAGATTAATTTATAGTTAACGGCAAATCCATTTTTATGCAAATAGTCAGTTTGGTCTAGTGGGTAGAGTGTTCCCCAATGGTCTGGGAGACCTGGGTTCAATCCCAGGTCGCGTCATACCAAAGACTTTAAAGTTGGTACTTGATACCTCCGGGCTTAACACTCAGCAATATAAGGTATCTATCAAGGGTAAAGTGGAGCAATCCAAGGAAAAGAGTAGAGCCCTTCCCTACATCTCAGTGTAGTAGCTATTGAAAAGGGATCCTTCTAGTTACCCTCGACAAAGGTCGCCAACTTTACTTACTATTTCAAACAATTCAGTTTAGAATTAGTACACAGTTTAATAATCAAAAACAATTCAAGCAGTTTAGTTTAGCATAAGTACACAGTTTAATTATCAAAGATATTTCAATTTCAAGCGATTCAGTTTTTTTTAGAATGTATGAAAATTGACGGTGAAATGAGATTAATCAAAAAGCCGTTTTCTTCGAACTAGTCGATTTATATCGGTATGCACGCACACACGCACACACATACATACACTGTCTCACACAAACTCACGCAAACACAAACACTCTTCCCTAGTCGGCTGGGGCAGAAGAATACTTCGCTTTTCTGTAGAGGGGTAAGAAATCACCCCTCAACAAGAGTTCTGGATAAGACACGAGAACTCTGATGGTGAGGCTCCTGTAATGCTGGAGCTATGATGAATGCTGAGTATGCATTCATTGCCAATGCTCCCAGGTTCACTCTGGCCTGGAGTGGTAGCCTCTGATAGGTCCTATCTATGAGTTAAGAAGAACTAACTGCGTACTTGCGCTAAACTGAATTGTTTGAAATAGAAATGTTTTTGACATTGAAACAGCGTACTTATGTTTAACTGAATTGTTTGAAATAGAACTACTTTTGTATGCTAAACTGAATTGCTTGAAATTGAACTGTTTATATGTGGCATTAAATAACCTACAATGGTTGATATACCATAAAACCCAACCCAAGCAAACCAAAGCAAACTCACACACACACACACACGTCCACTGAAATATTCATTGATTTCTATGGAAGTAAATAATGGAAATACATCCGATATTATAAAAAAGATAGAAAAATAAAGTAATTCAGAAGTGATGAATTTATTTTAAAGGACACAATGTTGGATAGTTTAATAAAACCTCCGTTGTTGTTTAAGCAATATTTTACCCATATTAAAGTCCTGATGAAGGTTCATTAAAACCGAAACGTTTTAACGTTGACTTTGCATTATAATAAATTCATCACTTTTGGATTACTTTGTTGTCCTATTTTCTTCACTCATTTCCATATATAATCATCATCATGTCATGCTGCTAGCACAGATTTCCCTAACTCTCTCTCTCTCTCTCGCCATCCGTGTCTGTCATCCATCGCTTCCGGTAGGTCTTCCAGTCGACATCCTGTGTCTGTACAGAGCTGTTGTAGATACGTTCTTGCTGGTCGTCCTACACTTGCCCATCCATATGAAAGGGTCCATAGGAGAACGTCCTCGCTCCTCCAACAGTGTCCCGGATGTCTTGTTCGTCTAATTTAGATGATCTTCAAGATGGCTGGTTAGTGGCCGTACAACTGCTGTTTTGTGGGATATAGCTTTCAAGATTAGTTTAATTTAGCTCATAGCATCTTTGTGCAATTGCCGTTTGGCTTTTTTTCTATACGCTTCGTCAGCGTCCAAGTGGTGCATGCATACAGTGGTATGAATACGACAGCTGCTGGGAGAAAAATTGCATTTTTTTTTATCGGATAGATCTGGCTTCCATATGACCGATAGCCAATCGATAGCAGTCCATGCCTTCGCATGTGGAGATATTTCCACTTTGATTAAAGCATATATATAACTGTCCCACAGAAGTTCACACACACACACACACACACATATATATATATATATATACGATATGTCGTATATATCCATAAATGTTACTAATATAGCTTGATATGTTTATAAACAAAATGTGCAGAATATCAGTTATAGAGCATATATATCTAATTTAGAATAGGCGGGAAATTACAGTCTTTAAGCACCATTGATTCTCTGACTATGCTATCCCAGCTTTGATATATGAGTATATATTTATATATCTATAATAATAATGATAACGAATAAATATATATTAGATTTATATATTTAATGCCATGGAATTAAATGTATAAATCTGATATATATATATATATTTATTATATTATAGCTCTATCCTAGATATTGAGCACACTCCATATTATATTGCACTTGGTTCGCCACAAACCCACAAAGTGATTTAGTGACAACCAACACTGTTATAATATAGATATATTGTAATAGTTTATTGTTATCGCTAGTTCACTTGGTGAGTAAATGGTGGACCAAAATTTGGTTGGTTGGTTACTTTGTTTAATGGCATATCAACCTTTGTAGGTTATTTAATGCCAAAGCCATTCTCTTAGAAGAACAGTAGTGGTACTATTTAACCCATAGCTGCCAGGATAAGGGGGTTCATTCCTTTCCCAAGGGTATTTGCCCGAAAGTGAACTTAATAGCGCGACTGGAGTACGAACTTGCTTACTACGATTCCGCAGTACATCGCTTTAACACCACAAGGACACCCCCCAAAATTTGGGGTATTATCAAATAATCCTTAATTTCAATGATAGAGCTCCTATACATATAGGAATGTAAATATATATATATATATTGGCCCAGCGGTTCAATCCCAGGTCGAGTCATACCAAAGACTTTAAAAATGGAACTTGATACCACCTTGCTTAACACTCAGCATTATAAGGTACGGTTCAAGGGTAAAGTGGAGCAATCCTGGGAATGGAGTAGCGCCCTCCCCAACACCTTGGTGTAGTAGCTATCGAAAAGGGAGCCTTCGGGTCACCCTCGACTATGGTCGCTAACTTTACTTTACTATATATAAAGAGTGTATATTTAGGCAGCAATTTATTATTCAAGTAAGTTTTGTTAAAGACGATGGAACATTGTTTATTATTTTTCAAGACTCATTGATATTTTTCTAACGTCGGGATCTAGATGGTAAAGGAATTGTCACATATCTTCTGCCTAAGCGCTTTCGACCATACCTTTTGGTCGTCATCCGGGGTAGATTAGTTTTGACTTGATTGTTGAGTTTTTATTGTTTTAATAATTTGTAGCGTTTTGTTTTAAAGTTGTCGGTTGCAACGTTTCCAGCGTTTTGTTTTAAAAGGTTCGGTTGGAGAAAGGTTTACGAATTGAGTTAGTGATTTTTAGTAATTAAAATACTTGACATGTTGGTGCCTGTATTAAATGCTGTTTTATTTTATTTATTTATTTTTTCTGCATGTTGCTTCTAGGATTTGCAATCGATTTTTATTATTGTATTTATATATAATTATTGTATTATCTGTGAGAATCTTCCTAACATCGGAAGATGTAAGTTGTTTAGTGCTATTGTTGTATTTTATAATTAAAATGTTTTTCCATTTTTTTTGCAGAAAAGCACAAGGGATGGGAAAAATGGATGCCATCTTTGATTTGAATATTCTTTAAGAAACTTTAGTGAATTTGATATTTTCATCATGGTACCATATTGAATTTTATTTGAATTTTAATTCTAGTAATGCAGTTTATAGAATTAATTGTTTTCATATTCTTTTTTGTACAGTGAAGATTCGAGTTGGTTGTTCTGTTCAGTTGCGTCGAATGTTAGTCGGAGTAAATTTAATTTCGAGAATTAAATTTCATTGAAAGAACTTTTAGGAATTTTAAAAATCAAAATTTTAAGTTCACTCGACGTTTGTGGCATCGCGGATTCAGATGAGCTTTCTCGGAGATTAAGTATTTGGAAATTTTGATGCATTCTGTTTAGTTAGTGGGTAAACCGATAAGAATCGTGATATGAAACGCGCCGAGGAAGTTGGAGTCCTAACAGGAAGAGATTAGGTGAAATGGCAGGAACCCTGTATCATGAAAGTCAATGTAGCGCACTGAAATATAACGGCAGAGACCAATGGAAAGTCAGTAAATTTGGTACAATTTTGTCGGTCATTTGTCTAATGAGTAGAATGTTCGCCAATGGTCCAGGAGACCAGGGTTTAATCCTAGGTCATGTCATACCAAAAACTTAAAAAATAGTACTTGATGCTGCCTTGCTTAGCACTCAGCACTATAAGGTAAGGATCAAGGGTAAAGTGGAGCAATCGAGGAAATAGAATAGCGCCATCCCCTACATCTCGGTGTAGTAGCTATTGAAAAGGGAGCTTTCGGGTCACCCTCGACTAGGTCTCCAACTTTACTTACTTACAAGTGTTGGGTATTGACTTCTGTCGATACAACGGCGGAAGTCAGACCTTGGTTGAGTGAAAATCACAGAAAACGCGCTTGATACCTAAAGTAAAAAGGGCGCGGGTGTTCTCGGCGGAAATTCCATGTAAATTGCGTGGGGGACCTGTTGGAAGGATGCGCAATCACATACATTGTGTAGGCAGCAGGCTGGAGGTGACTGGTTTTGTTTTTTTCTTAAAGGAATTATAGCTCTGTAATGTGTGTTACATTTAGCTCTTTACCAGGAATATTTAAATGTTCATTGTTGAATTTGTTTTTTTTTGTCTTGATGGAATTACTCCCAACTCCGGTTTAACTGGACCGAATAATACTATATATATATATATACATATATATATATATATATATATATATATATATATATATATATATATTAATTAAAATCAGTATACTGTTAAATAAAGTCTAAGATTGTGGTAAAACTTGCAAAAACCGTCTAAGTTCTTAACAAAGATATTGTATTATTGCAAGGAAAGCGTCAATAAAATAAAATATAAGATATGATATGAAATAAGACTCACAAGTCTAAATATCATGCTCTCGTCTATCACGGGAGTTTATATTGACCATATATATTTAGATTAATACAAATTACTTAGTGTTGTATTTATGATCAAAGAACACAACTTGAAATAATTTTGTTTCAAGGGGATCCTTTTTTTTTCAAACGACAATTTCTGACCTTAAAACAACATAATTTCTCTCATAATCTCAACAATCTTTCTATAACACTTGTATAAGTATACAATGTTGTTTAATTTGGTTTCTTGGTTTTAATGGCACATAAATCTTCATGGGTTATTTAATTGACCAATAAAATGAAACGCAGTTTTTTCAAAGCAGCAAGGGGGTGTCCTTGTGGTGTAATGGTTAAACCGATGAACTGCGAAATCGTTGTAAGCGAGTTCGTACTCCAGTCGCGCTATTACGTTCACTTTCGGGCAAATACCCTCGGGAAAGGTATGAACCCTCTTATCCTCCCAGCTATGGGTTAAATAGTACTACTACTGTTCTTCTAGGAGAATGGCTTTGGCATTAAATAACCTACAAAGGTTGATATGCCATTAAAAAAATAAATAAATAAATAAATAAAGAAAGAAAGAAAGAAAGAAAGAAAGAAACTTCCAAGCAGCGGTTGTGTAGGTACTGCTGTATGGATGCACTACATGGACGCTAACGAAACGGATGGAGAAAAAGCTTGACGGCAACTACACAAGAATGCTGTGTGAAATATTGAACAAGTCCTGGAGACAGCAGGTGTACGTCCCCCTGCCACCCATCACGAAAACTATCCAAGTTAGATGAACCAGACATGCGGAACACTGCTAGAGAAGTAGGGACGAGCTCATAAGTGACGTACTCCTGTGGAAACCTTCACATGGACGAGCAAAGACCAGCTAGAACCTACACACAGCAAGTCTGTGCAGATACGGGATGTAGCCCTGAAGACCTGCCGGAAGCAATGGACGATAGAGAAGGGCGGCGAGAAAGGGTCAGTGATGTCGTTGCTGATGGTACGACATGATGATAATGATGATGGTTATTTAAAGCCAAAGCTATCTTTCTAGAAAAACAAAAGTGTTATTACAATATTTAAACCATAGCTGAGAGAATTAGGTTGGTTGGTTGGTTGGTTGGGTTTTATGGCATATCAACCTTTGTAGGTTATTTAACGCCAAATCCATTTTTATGCAAATAATCAGTTCTATTTCAAGCAATTCAGTTTGGCATGAGTACAGAGTTTAATTGTCAAAAACATTTCTATTTCAAACAATTCAAGCAGTTATATATAACAATCCAGTTTAGTGTAAGTACAGTTTCAATATCAAAAACAGTTCAATTTCAAATAATTCAGTCTAGGATAAACACGCAGTTTAAATGTAAGTAGAGTTTAATTGTTAAAAACATTTCTAATTCAGCTAATTCAGTTTAGTATAAGTACAGATTTTCTTTACACACAGTTAAATGTCAAAACAGTTCTATGTTGAATAATTCAGTTTAGAGTAAATACAGTTTCAATGTCAAAAAACAGTTAAATTTCAAATAATTCAGTCTAGCATAAGCACGCAGTTTAAATGTAAGTACAGTTTAATTGTGAAAAACATTTCTCTTTCAAGCTATTCAGTTTAATCAAACAAATCACTTTAGTATGTCGTTAGTTCTATTTAACCCATAGATAGGGCCCTATTAGGTGCTACCACGCCAGGCCAGAGTGCACCTGGGAGCAATGGCAATGAAGGGGTGCTCCGTATTCCCCCAAGCCCCAGCATTACTGGGACTTCACCATCAGACTGTTTAGTGTCATATCCAGGACACTCGTTACGGGGGTCTTACCCTTCTGCAGAGGTGCAGTCGGTGCATTCTACAGCCCCAGCTGACTGGGTAATACTCATTTAATATCAAAAAAGTTTAATTTCAGATTATTCAGTTTAGCATAAGTACACAGTTTAGATTTCAAAACAGTTCTATTTCGAGCAATTCAGTTTAGCATTTGTACGCAGTTTTTGTGTCAAAACAGTTCTATTTCAAACAATTCACTTCAGCACAAATACGCAGTTTAAATGTATAAAAACATTAAACGCCAACCACCGTTTAGTTCTATTTAACCAATTGATAGGACCCTTATCAGGTTCTGTCATTCCGGACCTAGGAGCGATTGCAATAAAGGGGTACTCCACATTCCCCAAAACTCCAGCATTGCTGGAACCTCACCATCAGATGGTTTAGTATTCTATCCAGGACACTCATTGTTGGGGGTTACCCTTCTGCAGAGGTGCAGTCGGTGTATTCTACTGCCCCGGCCGACTGGGCAACGGTAATTAGGAGATTCATTCATTTTCTAAGGGTATTAGTCCGAAAGAGAACGTAATTACGTGCTTGGAGTTCGAACTCGCTTACTACAGTGTTGTAGTCAATCTCTTTAATCATTACGCAATAGGAACTTCCTCTTACTATCCAGGCACTTAATTATCTCTTGAAAAATACTCTCACAAACTCCTCCAAAATGTTTTCCACTTTTTGATTTCAAAATTAAGCAAAGAAAAAATGTAAAAAAAAAAAGGATATTGTTGAAGTGCTTAAGTTTAAAAAGAAAGAAAAAGAAAAGACGTAACTAACGAAAAGAAAAGACGTAACTAAACAAAAGAAAAAAGTGTCTTTTCCTCAGATCAAATAACTTAGGCACAGATTCTCTTCGAAATCTTTTATCGCAGCAAAACGCGATCTCGAACAGATGTAATGTCTATTTTTTTTTTTTTTTGTCTTTATATTTTTAAACATTTTTTCTTCGATCAATCTGAATTTCCTCTTGTCTTGTTCACTGATAGATTATCAGCACATCACTAAACGTTCTATCGATACTCAGCACGTTTTGACGTTTAATTATCAGAATATCTGTAGCAGTTCTTTTTTGGAGCAGACACTATCTCTTAGACGTCAATAAAATCCGGTCCAAGAATCAGTAGACTGCGACAGCTGACACTAGAAAGTTGACTGTTTGGGCTAATATATTTTTTATCATTGTCCTATAAAAGTTTTATCTTCAATCAATTCATAGTGACTGTTTCATTCATTGTTTAAGAAGAACGCCCTATCGGTGAGGTTAAGAATATGCTGACTAAAGCCTCTACAGGCGCGTATGACCTCTCCCCTCTGGTTATGACAATAAACTATATCTGAAGATCTGGCTCCAGTTCCGAAGATCTGGGGAATGTAGTGTACTCCTTCAGTACCATTACTCAGAGTTTCACTCTGAACTATAGTGGTAGTATCTATTCGGTACCCATCGATAGATCGAATATTGTGATTGTTTTGTTGGGTTGTATGGCATATCAACTTATGTAGGTTATTTAATGCGAAATCCATTTTTAAGTAAATAATCAGTTCTTCTATTTCAAACAATTCAGTTTATCATAAGTACACAGTTTAATTGTCAAAAACGTTTCTATTTCAAACTATTCAAGCAGTTATATATAACAGTTCAGTTTAATGTAAGTACAGTTTCAATGTCAAAAATAGTTCAATTTAAAACAATTCAGTTTAGCATAAGCACGCAGTTTAAATGTAAGTAGAGTTTAATTGTAAAAAATATTTCTATTTCAAGCTATTCAGTTTAGTCAAGCAGTTTTACTTCAGCTAATTCAGTTTAGTAAAAGTACAGATTTTGTTTACACAGTTACATGTCAAAACAGTTCTTTGTTAAACAATTTAGTTTAGTGTAAATACAGTTTCGATGTCAAAAAACAGTTCTATTTGAAATAATTCAGTTTAGCACAAGCACGCAGTTCGAATGTAAGCACGGTTCAATTGTCAAAAAATATTACTATTTCAAGATATTCAGTTTAGCATAAGTATGCTGTTAGTTCTATTTAACCCATAGATAGGGCCCTATCAGGTGCTACCATTCCGGGCCACAATGGACCTGGGAGCAATGGCAATGAAGTGGTCTTCCCCATTCCCCAAATCTCCAGCATGGCTGGAACCTCACCATCAGATTGTTTAGTGTCATATCCAGGACACTCGTTGAGGGGGTCTTACCCCTCTGCAGAGAAGCTGTCAGTGTATTCTACAGCCCCAACCGACAGGGCAAATAGATCGAATAAATCTGTTTGAAAATATTAATATTAGATAGGAATATACGATGTAACATAATTAAACGGCTCATAGAAAACTGAAACTGAATTAATAGATTGATAAATAATTAAATAAATAAGGCATAAAGTCTCTGAATAGCCCGGCCAAAGCACTCATAGTAATTAAAAATGACTAGAAAAAACCGGGCGTTCGAAAGGAGTGGAACCACCGGAAACGGGCATGTCTCTGGCCCCGGCGGAAGTGTTGGGACGGCCTGTTTTTTTTGTTTTTTTTTTTGGTGGGACAGAATTGAAGCGACCGGCGTAGAAGGAAGTCGGATATAAGTTTTATCCCAAGAGAGAATGCAACTTTTTAATCGGAAATATCAACTAATCTTTCTCTCTCTTATCGTTGCCCAGTCGGCTGGAGCTGTAGAATACACCAACTGCACCTCTGCAGAGGGTTAAGACCCCCCCACAAGTGTCCTGGATATGACACTAAATAATCTGATGGTAAGGTTCTAATAATGCTGGAGCTTTGGGGAATGCGGAGTACCCCTTTATTGCTATCGCTTCCAGGTCCACTCTAGCCCGGAGTGGTAGCACCTGATAAGGGTGCTATCTAGGGGTTAAATAAAAATAAACCATGGTTTCTTGACTTTACTGTTTTTTTGCATTTAAACTGCGTATATCATGCTAAACTGAATAGTTTAAAGTAGAACTGTTTTGACATTAAAACTGCATACTTATGCGAAACTGAATTGCTCGAAATAGAACTGTTTTGACCTCTAAACTGTGTACTTAAGCTAAACTGAATTATCTGAAATAAAACTCTGTGTATTGCCCAGTCGACTGGGGCTATAGAATATACCGACTGAACCTCTGCTGAGGGGTAAGACCCCTTACAACGTGTGTCCTGATATGACACTAAACAATCTGACAGTGAGGTTGCTGTGATTCTGGGGCTTTGGGGAAATGCGGAGTACCCCTTAATTGCCATTACTCCGAGGTTCACTCTGGCCCGGAATGATAGTACCTGATAGGACCCTATCTATGGGTTAAATCGAACTAAACTGCATACTTATGCTAAATTGAATTATTTGAATTAGAACTGTTTGACTAAACTGAATAGCATGAAATAGAAATGCTTTTTACAATTAAACTGTGTACTTACATTTAAACTACGTACTTAACCTAAACTGAATTGTTTGAAAGGGAACTGTTTTGTCATTGAAACTGTAATTTACGCTAAACTGAATTGTTTAATATAGAACTGTTTTGACATCTCACTGTGCGTAAACAAAATCTGTACTTATACTAATCTGAATTAGCTAAATTAGAACTGTTTGACTAAATTGAATAGCTTCAAATAGAAATATTTTTGACAATTAAACTGTGTCCTCATGCTAAACTGAATTGTTTGAAATAGAACTGATCATTTGTTTAAAAATGGATTTGGTGTTAAATAACCTACAAAGGTTGATATGCCATAAAAACCAACCAACCAACCAACCTCCCTTATCGGACAACTCACGGTAGCGAGTCAACTAAAAACCCTAAAAGAAAATAGTAAAGTGACTGTGTTGTTTTTCTATATCAATCTTTGCATTTTCTGACATATGCTTGAGTGATCACGTGGCATATCTGCCCCTGCTAGCTACATGTTCGGTATTTTCAATAGCATATAACCGTAAATTGATTTGATTTCTTTGCTTAATGACATATCAACCATCGTGGTTTATTTAATGCCAAAGCCATCCTAGTAAAATAACCCTAGTGATACTATTTAACTCAAAGCTGAAGATAAGGGGATTCATCCCTTTCCAATGAGTATAAGGTCTGAAGGTGATCGTAATAGCGCGACTGGAGTTCGAACTCAGTTACGACGATATCACAGTTGAGCACGTTAGTCAGGACAACATGCAGACTTTCTGTACCATTACGATACCAAACAAATCAAAAATTGACCTTGTGTCCTGTCCTGCCCGAGTGGAAGGGTTGGTAAATAGGATCAACCAAAGTAGGTATCTACTATAACATGTAACGCTTCAATCAGATTATATACGCACTGCCAACTAACAGGTACTGAAATCGTGCAAAACTTTTGACTCATCCTAGTGTGTTCTCATTAAACGACGTGATTAAGATTAACAGGTGCCGAAATCGTGCAAAACTTTTGACTCATCCTAGTGTGTTATCATGAAACGACGGGATTAAAATTAACGGGTACTGAAATCGTGCAAAACTTTTGACTCATCCTAGTGTGTTATCATGAAACGACGGGATTAAAATTAACGGGTACTGAAATCGTGCTAAACTTTTGACTCATCCTAGTGTGTTCTCATTAAACGAGGTGATTAAGATTAACAGGTGCCGAAATCGTGCAAAACTTTTGACTCATCCTAGTGTGTTCTCATGAAACGACGGGATTAAAATTAACGGGTACTGAAATCGTGCAAAACTTTTGACTCATCCTAGTGTGTTCTCATGAAACAACGGGATTAGAATTAACGGGTACTGAAAACGTGCAAAACTTTTGACTCATTCTAGTGTGTTCTCATGAAACGACGGGATTAAAATTAACGGGTACTGATATCGTGTAAAACTTTTGACTCATCCTAGTGTGTTCTCATGAAACGACGGGATTAAAATTAACGGGTACTGAAATCGTGCAAAACTTTTGACTCATCCTAGTGTGTTCTCATGAAACGACGGGATTAGAATTAACGGGTACTGAAATCGTGCTAAACGTTTGACTCATTCTAGTGTGTTCTCATGAAACGACGGGATTAAAAATAACGGGTACTGAAATCGTGCAAAACTTTTGACTCATCCTAGTGTGTTCTCATGAAACGACGGGATTAGAATTAACGGGTACTGAAATCGTGCTAAACTTTTGACTCATTCTAGTGTGTTCTCATGAAACGACGGGATTAGAATTAACGGGTACTGAAATCGTGCAAAACGTTTGACTCATTCTAGTGTGTTCTCATGAAACGACGGGATTAAAATTAACGGGTACTGAAATCGTGCAAAACTTTTGACTCATTCTAGTGTGTTCTCATGAAACGACGGGATTAGAATTAACGGGTACTGAAATCGTGCAAAACTTTTGACTCATCCTAGTGTGTTCTCATGAAACGACGGGATTAAAATTAACGGGTACTGAAATCGTGCAAAACTTTTGACTCATTCTAGTGTTTTCTCATGAAACGACGGGATTAGAATTAACGGGTACTGAAATCGTGCTAAACTTTTAACTCATTCTAGTGTGTTCTCATGAAACGACTGGATTAGAATTAACGGGTACTGAAATCGTGCAAAACTTTTGACTCATTCTAGTGTGTTCTCATGAAACGACGGGATTAAAATTAACGGGTACTGAAATCGTGCAAAACTTTTGACTCATTCTAGTGTGTTATCATGAAACGACGGGATTAAAATTAACGGGTACTGAAATCGTGCAAAACTTTTGACTCATTCTAGTGTGTTATCATGAAACGACGGGATTAGAATTAACGGGTACTGAAATCGTGCAAAACTTTTGACTCATTCTAGTGTGTTCTCATGAAACGACGGGATTAAAATTAACGGGTACTGAAATCGTGCTAAACTTTTGACTCATTCTAGTGTGTTCTCATGAAACGACGGGATTAGAATTAACGGGTACTGAAATCGTGCTAAACTTTTGACTCATTCTAGTGTGTTCTCATGAAACGACGGGATTAGAATTAACGGGTACTGAAATCGTGCTAAACTTTTGACTCATTCTAGTGTGTTCTCATGAAACGACGGGATTAGAATTAACGGGTACTGAAATCGTGCTAAACTTTTGACTCATTCTAGTGTGTTCTCATGAAACGACGGGATTAGAATTAACGGGTACTGTTATCGTGCAAAACTTTTGACTCATCCTAGTGTGTTCTCATGAAACGACGGGATTAAAATTAACGGGTACTGAAATCGTGCAAAACTTTTGACTCATTCTAGTGTGTTCTCATGAAACGACGGGATTAGAATTAACGGGTACTGAAATCGTGCTAAACTTTTGACTCATTCTAGTGTGTTCTCATGAAACGACGGGATTAGAATTAACGGGTACTGAAATCGTGCAAAACTTTTGACTCATTCTAGTGTGTTCTCATGAAACGACGGGATTAGAATTAACGGGTACTGAAAACGTGCAAAACTTTTGACTCATTCTAGTGTGTTATCATGAAACGACGGGATTAAAATTAACGGGTACTGAAAATGTGCAAAACTTTTGACTCATTCTAGTGTGTTATCATGAAACGACGGGATTAGAATTAACGGGTACTGAAATCGTGCAAAACTTTTGACTCATTCTAGTGTGTTCTCATGAAACGACGGGATTAAAATTAACGGGTACTGAAATCGTGCAAAACTTTTGACTCATCCTAGTGTGTTCTCATGAAACGACGGGATTAAAATTAACGGGTACTGAAATCGTGCAAAACTTTTGACTCATCCTAGTGTGTTCTCGTGAAACGATGGGATTAGAATTAACGGGTACTGAAATCGTGCAAAACTTTTGACTCATTCTAGTGTGTTCTCATGAAACGACGGGATTAAAATTAACGGGTACTGAAATCGTGCAAAACTTTTGACTCATCCTAGTGTGTTCTCATGAAACGACGGGATTAAAATTAACGGGTACTGAAATCGTGCAAAACTTTTGACTCATCCTAGTGTGTTCTCGTGAAACGATGGGATTAGAATTAACGGGTACTGAAATCGTGCAAAACTTTTGACTCATTCTAGTGTGTTCTCATGAAACGACGGGATTAGAATTAACGGGTACTGAAATCGTGCAAAACTTTTGACTCATTCTAGTGTGTTCTCATGAAACGACGGGATTAGAATTAATGGGTACTGAAATCGTGCAAAACTTTTGACTCATTCTAGTGTGTTCTCATGAAACGACGGGATTAGAATTAACGGGTACTGAAATCGTGCAAAACTTTTGACTCATTCTAGTGTGTTCTCATGAAACGACGGGATTAGAATTAACGGGTACTGAAATCGTGCAAAACTTTTGACTCATTCTAGTGTGTTCTCATGAAACGACGGGATTAGAATTAACGGGTACTGAAATCGTGCAAAACTTTTGACTCATTCTAGTGTGTTCTCGTGAAACGACGGGATTAGAATTAACGGGTACTGAAATCGTGCTAAACTTTTGACTCATTCTAGTGTGTTCTCATGAAACGACGGGATTAAAATTAACGGGTACTGAAATCGTGCAAAACTTTTGACTCATCCTAGTGTGTTCTCATGAAACGACGGGATTAGAATTAACGGGTACTGAAATCGTGCTAAACTTTTGACTCATTCTAGTGTGTTCTCATGAAACGACGGGATTAGAATTAACGGGTACTGAAATCGTGCAAAACTTTTGACTCATTCTAGTGTGTTCTCATGAAACGACGGGATTAAAATTAACGGGTACTGAAATCGTGCAAAACTTTTGACTCATTCTAGTGTGTTCTCATGAAACGACGGGATTAGAATTAACGGGTACTGAAATCGTGCAAAACTTTTGACTCATTCTAGTGTGTTCTCATGAAACGACGGGATTAAAATTAACGGGTACTGAAATCGTGCAAAACTTTTGACTCATTCTAGTGTGTTCTCATGAAACGACGGGATTAGAATTAACGGGTACTGAAATCGTGCAAAACTTTTGACTCATTCTAGTGTGTTCTCATGAAACAACGGGATTAGAATTAACGGGTACTGAAATCGTGCAAAACTTTTGACTCATTCTAGTGTGTTCTCGTGATCGACGGGATTAGAATTAACGGGTACTGAAATCGTGCTAAACTTTTGACTCATTCTAGTGTGTTCTCATGAAACGACGGGATTAAAATTAACGGGTACTGAAATCGTGCAAAACTTTTGACTCATCCTAGTGTGTTCTCATGAAACGACGGGATTAGAATTAACGGGTACTGAAATCGTGCAAAACTTTTGACTCATTCTAGTGTGTTCTCATGAAACGACGGGATTAGAATTAACGGGTACTGAAATCGTGCAAAACATTTGACTCATTCTAGTGTGTTCTCATGAAACGACGGGATTAAAATTAACGGGTACTGAAATTGTGCAAAACTTTTGACTCATCCTAGTGTGTTCTCATGAAACGACGGGATTAAAATTAACGGGTACTGAAATCGTGCTAAACTTTTGACTCATTCTAGTGTGTTCTCATGAAACGACGGGATTAGAATTAACGGGTACTGAAATCGTGCAAAACATTTGACTCATTCTAGTGTGTTCTCATGAAACGACGGGATTAAAATTAACGGGTACTGAAATCGTGCAAAACTTTTGACTCATCCTAGTGTGTTCTCATGAAACGACGGGATTAAAATTAACGGGTACTGAAATCGTGCAAAACTTTTGACTCATCCTAGTGTGTTCTCATGAAACGACGGGATTAAAATTAACGGGTACTGAAATCGTGCAAAACTTTTGACTCATCCTAGTGTGTTCTCATGAATCGACGGGATTAGAATTAACGGGTACTGAAATCGTGCAAAACTTTTGACTCATTCTAGTGTGTTCTCATGAAACGACGGGATTAGAATTAACGGGTACTGAAATCGTGCAAAACTTTTGACTCATCCTAGTGTGTTCTCATGAATCGACGGGATTAGAATTAACGGGTACTGAAATCGTGCAAAACTTTTGACTCATCCTAGTGTGTTCTCATGAATCGACGGGATTAGAATTAACGGGTACTGAAATCGTGCAAAACTTTTGACTCATCCTAGTGTGTTCTCATGAAACGACGGGATTAAAATTAACGGGTACTGAAATCGTGCAAAACTTTTGACTCATCCTAGTGTGTTCTCATGAATCGACGGGATTAGAATTAACGGGTACTGAAATCGTGCAAAACTTTTGACTCATACTAGTGTGTTCTCATGAAACGACGGGATTAGAATTAACGGGTACTGAAATCGTGCAAAACTTTTGACTCATTCTAGTGTGTTCTCATGAAACGACGGGATTAAAATTAACGGGTACTGAAATCGTGCAAAACTTTTGACTCATTCTAGTGTGTTCTCATGAAACGACGGGATTAGAATTAACGGGTACTGAAATCGTGCAAAACTTTTGACTCATTCTAGTGTGTTCTCATGAAACGACGGGATTAGAATTAACGGGTACTGAAATCGTGCAAAACTTTTGACTCATTCTAGTGTGTTCTCATGAAACGACGGGATTAGAATTAACGGGTACTGAAATCGTGCAAAACTTTTGACTCATTCTAGTGTGTTCTCGTGAAACGACGGGATTAGAATTAACGGGTACTGAAATCGTGCTAAACTTTTGACTCATTCTAGTGTGTTCTCATGAAACGACGGGATTAAAATTAACGGGTACTGAAATCGTGCAAAACTTTTGACTCATCCTAGTGTGTTCTCATGAAACGACGGGATTAGAATTAACGGGTACTGAAATCGTGCAAAACTTTTGACTCATTCTAGTGTGTTCTCATGAAACGACGGGATTAGAATTAACGGGTACTGAAATCGTGCAAAACATTTGACTCATTCTAGTGTGTTCTCATGAAACGACGGGATTAAAATTAACGGGTACTGAAATCGTGCAAAACTTTTGACTCATCCTAGTGTGTTCTCATGAAACGACGGGATTAAAATTAACGGGTACTGAAATCGTGCAAAACTTTTGACTCATTCTAGTGTGTTCTCATGAAACGACGGGATTAAAATTAACGGGTACTTAAATCGTGCTAAATTTTTGACTCATTCTAGTGTGTTCTCATGAAACGACGGGATTAAAATTAACGGGTACTGAAATCGTGCAAAACTTTTGACTCATCCTAGTGTGTTCTCATGAAACGACGGGATTAAAATTAACGGGTACTGAAATCGTGCAAAACTTTTGACTCATTCTAGTGTGTTCTCATGAAACGACGGGATTAAAATTAACGGGTACTTAAATCGTGCTAAATTTTTGACTCATTCTAGTGTGTTCTCATGAAACGACGGGATTAGAATTAACGGGTACTGAAATCGTGCAAAACTTTTGACTCATTCTAGTGTGTTCTCATGAAACGACGGGATTAAAATTAACGGGTACTGAAATCGTGCAAAACTTTTGACTCATTCTAGTGTGTTCTCATGAAACGACGGGATTAGAATTAACGGGTACTGAAATCGTGCAAAACTTTTGACTCATTCTAGTGTGTTATCATGAAACGACGGGATTAAAATTAACGGGTACTGAAATCTTGCAAAACTTTTGACTCATCCTAGTGTGTTCTCATGAAATGATGGGATTAGAATTAACGGGTACTGAAATCGTGCAAAACTTTTGACTCATTCTAGTGTGTTCTCGTGAAACGACGGGATTAGAATTAACGGGTACTGAAATCGTGCTAAACTTTTGACTCATTCTAGTGTGTTCTCATGAAACGACGGGATTAAAATTAACGGGTACTGAAATCGTGCAAAACTTTTGACTCATCCTAGTGTGTTCTCATGAAACGACGGGATTAGAATTAACGGGTACTGAAATCGTGCAAAACTTTTGACTCATCCTAGTGGGTTCTCATGAAACGACGGGATTAAAATTAACGGGTACTGAAATCGTGCAAAACTTTTGACTCATTCTAGTGTGTTCTCATGAAACGACGGGATTAAAATTAACGGGTACTGAAATCGTGCTAAACTTTTGACTCATTCTAGTGTGTTCTCATGAAACGACGGGATTAGAATTAACGGGTACTGAAATCGTGCAAAACTTTTGACTCATTCTAGTGTGTTCTCATGAAACGACGGGATTAAAATTAACGGGTACTGAAATCGTGCAAAACTTTTGACTCATTCTAGTGTGTTCTCATGAAACGACGGGATTAGAATTAACGGGTACTGAAATCGTGCAAAACTTTTGACTCATTCTAGTGTGTTCTCATGAAACGACGGGATTAAAATTAACGGGTACTGAAATCGTGCAAAACTTTTGACTCATTCTAGTGTGTTCTCATGAAACGACGGGATTAGAATTAACGGGTACTGAAATCGTGCAAAACTTTTGACTCATTCTAGTGTGTTCTCATGAAACAACGGGATTAGAATTAACGGGTACTGAAATCGTGCAAAACTTTTGACTCATTCTAGTGTGTTCTCGTGATCGACGGGATTAGAATTAACGGGTACTGAAATCGTGCTAAACTTTTGACTCATTCTAGTGTGTTCTCATGAAACGACGGGATTAAAATTAACGGGTACTGAAATCGTGCAAAACTTTTGACTCATCCTAGTGTGTTCTCATGAAACGACGGGATTAGAATTAACGGGTACTGAAATCGTGCAAAACTTTTGACTCATTCTAGTGTGTTCTCATGAAACGACGGGATTAGAATTAACGGGTACTGAAATCGTGCAAAACATTTGACTCATTCTAGTGTGTTCTCATGAAACGACGGGATTAAAATTAACGGGTACTGAAATCGTGCAAAACTTTTGACTCATCCTAGTGTGTTCTCATGAAACGACGGGATTAAAATTAACGGGTACTGAAATCGTGCTAAACTTTTGACTCATTCTAGTGTGTTCTCATGAAACGACGGGATTAGAATTAACGGGTACTGAAATCGTGCAAAACATTTGACTCATTCTAGTGTGTTCTCATGAAACGACGGGATTAAAATTAACGGGTACTGAAATCGTGCAAAACTTTTGACTCATCCTAGTGTGTTCTCATGAAACGACGGGATTAAAATTAACGGGTACTGAAATCGTGCAAAACTTTTGACTCATTCTAGTGTGTTCTCATGAAACGACGGGATTAAAATTAACGGGTACTTAAATCGTGCTAAATTTTTGACTCATTCTAGTGTGTTCTCATGAAACGACGGGATTAAAATTAACGGGTACTGAAATCGTGCAAAACTTTTGACTCATCCTAGTGTGTTCTCATGAAACGACGGGATTAAAATTAACGGGTACTGAAATCGTGCAAAACTTTTGACTCATTCTAGTGTGTTCTCATGAAACGACGGGATTAAAATTAACGGGTACTTAAATCGTGCTAAATTTTTGACTCATTCTAGTGTGTTCTCATGAAACGACGGGATTAGAATTAACGGGTACTGAAATCGTGCAAAACTTTTGACTCATTCTAGTGTGTTCTCATGAAACGACGGGATTAAAATTAACGGGTACTGAAATCGTGCAAAACTTTTGACTCATTCTAGTGTGTTCTCATGAAACGACGGGATTAGAATTAACGGGTACTGAAATCGTGCAAAACTTTTGACTCATTCTAGTGTGTTATCATGAAACGACGGGATTAAAATTAACGGGTACTGAAATCTTGCAAAACTTTTGACTCATCCTAGTGTGTTCTCATGAAATGATGGGATTAGAATTAACGGGTACTGAAATCGTGCAAAACTTTTGACTCATTCTAGTGTGTTCTCGTGAAACGACGGGATTAGAATTAACGGGTACTGAAATCGTGCTAAACTTTTGACTCATTCTAGTGTGTTCTCATGAAACGACGGGATTAAAATTAACGGGTACTGAAATCGTGCAAAACTTTTGACTCATCCTAGTGTGTTCTCATGAAACGACGGGATTAGAATTAACGGGTACTGAAATCGTGCAAAACTTTTGACTCATCCTAGTGGGTTCTCATGAAACGACGGGATTAAAATTAACGGGTACTGAAATCGTGCAAAACTTTTGACTCATTCTAGTGTGTTCTCATGAAACGACGGGATTAAAATTAACGGGTACTGAAATCGTGCTAAACTTTTGACTCATTCTAGTGTGTTCTCATGAAACGACGGGATTAGAATTAACGGGTACTGAAATCGTGCAAAACTTTTGACTCATTCTAGTGTGTTCTCATGAAACGACGGGATTAAAATTAACGGGTACTGAAATCGTGCAAAACTTTTGACTCATTCTAGTGTGTTCTCATGAAACGACGGGATTAGAATTAACGGGTACTGAAATCGTGCAAAACTTTTGACTCATTCTAGTGTGTTCTCATGAAACGACGGGATTAAAATTAACGGGTACTGAAATCGTGCAAAACTTTTGACTCATTCTAGTGTGTTCTCATGAAACGACGGGATTAGAATTAACGGGTACTGAAATCGTGCAAAACTTTTGACTCATTCTAGTGTGTTCTCATGAAACAACGGGATTAGAATTAACGGGTACTGAAATCGTGCAAAACTTTTGACTCATTCTAGTGTGTTCTCGTGATCGACGGGATTAGAATTAACGGGTACTGAAATCGTGCTAAACTTTTGACTCATTCTAGTGTGTTCTCATGAAACGACGGGATTAAAATTAACGGGTACTGAAATCGTGCAAAACTTTTGACTCATCCTAGTGTGTTCTCATGAAACGACGGGATTAGAATTAACGGGTACTGAAATCGTGCAAAACTTTTGACTCATTCTAGTGTGTTCTCATGAAACGACGGGATTAGAATTAACGGGTACTGAAATCGTGCAAAACATTTGACTCATTCTAGTGTGTTCTCATGAAACGACGGGATTAAAATTAACGGGTACTGAAATCGTGCAAAACTTTTGACTCATCCTAGTGTGTTCTCATGAAACGACGGGATTAAAATTAACGGGTACTGAAATCGTGCTAAACTTTTGACTCATTCTAGTGTGTTCTCATGAAACGACGGGATTAGAATTAACGGGTACTGAAATCGTGCAAAACATTTGACTCATTCTAGTGTGTTCTCATGAAACGACGGGATTAAAATTAACGGGTACTGAAATCGTGCAAAACTTTTGACTCATCCTAGTGTGTTCTCATGAAACGACGGGATTAAAATTAACGGGTACTGAAATCGTGCAAAACTTTTGACTCATCCTAGTGTGTTCTCATGAAACGACGGGATTAAAATTAACGGGTACTGAAATCGTGCAAAACTTTTGACTCATCCTAGTGTGTTCTCATGAATCGACGGGATTAGAATTAACGGGTACTGAAATCGTGCAAAACTTTTGACTCATTCTAGTGTGTTCTCATGAAACGACGGGATTAGAATTAACGGGTACTGAAATCGTGCAAAACTTTTGACTCATACTAGTGTGTTCTCATGAAACGACGGGATTAGAATTAACGGGTACTGAAATCGTGCAAAACTTTTGACTCATTCTAGTGTGTTCTCATGAAACGACGGGATTAAAATTAACGGGTACTGAAATCGTGCAAAACTTTTGACTCATTCTAGTGTGTTCTCATGAAACGACGGGATTAGAATTAACGGGTACTGAAATCGTGCAAAACTTTTGACTCATTCTAGTGTGTTCTCATGAAACGACGGGATTAGAATTAACGGGTACTGAAATCGTGCAAAACTTTTGACTCATTCTAGTGTGTTCTCATGAAACGACGGGATTAGAATTAACGGGTACTGAAATCGTGCAAAACTTTTGACTCATTCTAGTGTGTTCTCGTGAAACGACGGGATTAGAATTAACGGGTACTGAAATCGTGCTAAACTTTTGACTCATTCTAGTGTGTTCTCATGAAACGACGGGATTAAAATTAACGGGTACTGAAATCGTGCAAAACTTTTGACTCATCCTAGTGTGTTCTCATGAAACGACGGGATTAGAATTAACGGGTACTGAAATCGTGCAAAACTTTTGACTCATTCTAGTGTGTTCTCATGAAACGACGGGATTAGAATTAACGGGTACTGAAATCGTGCAAAACATTTGACTCATTCTAGTGTGTTCTCATGAAACGACGGGATTAAAATTAACGGGTACTGAAATCGTGCAAAACTTTTGACTCATCCTAGTGTGTTCTCATGAAACGACGGGATTAAAATTAACGGGTACTGAAATCGTGCAAAACTTTTGACTCATCCTAGTGTGTTCTCATGAAACGACGGGATTAAAATTAACGGGTACTGAAATCGTGCAAAACTTTTGACTCATTCTAGTGTGTTCTCATGAAACGACGGGATTAAAATTAACGGGTACTTAAATCGTGCTAAATTTTTGACTCATTCTAGTGTGTTCTCATGAAACGACGGGATTAGAATTAACGGGTACTGAAATCGTGCAAAACTTTTGACTCATTCTAGTGTGTTCTCATGAAACGACGGGATTAAAATTAACGGGTACTGAAATCGTGCAAAACTTTTGACTCATTCTAGTGTGTTCTCATGAAACGACGGGATTAGAATTAACGGGTACTGAAATCGTGCAAAACTTTTGACTCATTCTAGTGTGTTATCATGAAACGACGGGATTAAAATTAACGGGTACTGAAATCTTGCAAAACTTTTGACTCATCCTAGTGTGTTCTCATGAAATGATGGGATTAGAATTAACGGGTACTGAAATCGTGCAAAACTTTTGACTCATTCTAGTGTGTTCTCGTGAAACGACGGGATTAGAATTAACGGGTACTGAAATCGTGCTAAACTTTTGACTCATTCTAGTGTGTTCTCATGAAACGACGGGATTAAAATTAACGGGTACTGAAATCGTGCAAAACTTTTGACTCATCCTAGTGTGTTCTCATGAAACGACGGGATTAGAATTAACGGGTACTGAAATCGTGCAAAACTTTTGACTCATTCTAGTGTGTTCTCATGAAACGACGGGATTAGAATTAACGGGTACTGAAATCGTGCAAAACTTTTGACTCATTCTAGTGTGTTATCATGAAACGACGGGATTAAAATTAACGGGTACTGAAATCTTGCAAAACTTTTGACTCATCCTAGTGTGTTCTCATGAAATGATGGGATTAGAATTAACGGGTACTGAAATCGTGCAATACTTTTGACTCATTCTAGTGTGTTCTCATGAAACGACGGGATTAGAATTAACGGGTACTGAAATCGTGCTAAACTTTTGACTCATTCTAGTGTGTTCTCATGAAACGACGGGATTAGAATTAACGGGTACTGAAATCGTGCAAAACTTTTGACTCATTCTAGTGTGTTCTCATGAAACGACGGGATTAAAATTAACGGGTACTGAAATCGTGCAAAACTTTTGACTCATTCTAGTGTGTTCACATGAAACGACGGGATTAGAATTAACGGGTACTGAAATCGTGCAAAACTTTTGACTCATTCTAGTGTGTTCTCATGAAACGACGGGATTAGAATTAACGGGTACTGAAATCGTGCAAAACTTTTGACTCATTCTAGTGTGTTCTCATGAAACGACGGGATTAAAATTAACGGGTACTGAAATCGTGCTAAACTTTTGACTAATTCTAGTGTGTTCTCATGAAACGACGGGATTAGAATTAACGGGTACTGAAATCGTGCAAAACTTTTGACTCATTCTAGTGTGTTCTCATGAAACGACGGGATTAGAATTAACGGGTACTGAAATCGTGCAAAACTTTTGACTCATTCTAGTGTGTTCTCATGAAACGATGGGATTAGAATTAACGGGTACTGAAATCGTGCTAAACTTTTGACTCATTCTAGTGTGTTATCATGAAACGACGGGATTAGAATTAACGGGTACTGAAATCGTGCTAAACTTTTGACTCATTCTAGTGTGTTCTCATGAAACGACGGGATTAGAATTAACGGGTACTGAAATCGTGCTAAATTTTGACTCATTCTAGTGTGTTATCATGAAACGATGGGATTAGAATTAACGGGTACTGAAATCGTGCTAAACTTTTGACTCATTCTAGTGTGTTCTCATGAAACGACGGGATTAGAATTAACGGGTACTGAAATCGTGCTAAACTTTTGACTCATTCTAGTGTGTTCTCATGAAACGACGGGATTAAAGTTAACGGGTACTGAAATCGTGCTAAACTTTTGACTAATTCTAGTGTGTTCTCATGAAACGACGGGATTAGAATTAACGGGTACTGAAATCGTGCAAAACTTTTGACTCATTCTAGTGTGTTCTCATGAAACGACGGGATTAAAGTTAACGGGTACTGAAATCGTGCTAAACTTTTGACTAATTCTAGTGTGTTCTCATGAAACGACGGGATTAGAATTAACGGGTACTGAAATCGTGCAAAACTTTTGACTCATTCTAGTGTGTTCTCATGAAACGACGGGATTAAAATTAACGGGTACTGAAATCGTGCTAAACTTTTGACTCATTCTAGTGTGTTCTCGTGAAACGATGGGATTAGAATTAACGGGTACTGAAATCGTGCTAAACTTTTGACTCATTCTAGTGTGTTCTCATGAAACGACGGGATTAGAATTAACGGGTACTGAAATCGTGCAAAACTTTTGACTCATTCTAGTGTGTTCTCATGAAACGACGGGATTAGAATTAACGGGTACTGAAATCGTGCAAAACATTTGACTCATTCTAGTGTGTTCTCATGAAACGACGGGATTAAAATTAACGGGTACTGAAATCGTGCAAAACTTTTGACTCATCCTAGTGTGTTCTCATGAAACGACGGGATTAAAATTAACGGGTACTGAAATCGTGCAAAACTTTTGACTCATCCTAGTGTGTTCTCATGAAACGACGGGATTAAAATTAACGGGTACTGAAATCGTGCAAAACTTTTGACTCATCCTAGTGTGTTCTCATGAAACGACGGGATTAGAATTAACGGGTACTGAAATCGTGCAAAACTTTTGACTCATTCTAGTGTGTTCTCATGAAACGACGGGATTAGAATTAACGGGTACTGAAATCGTGCAAAACTTTTGACTCATACTAGTGTGTTCTCATGAAACGACGGGATTAAAATTAACGGGTACTGAAATCGTGCAAAACTTTTGACTCATTCTAGTGTGTTCTCATGAAACGACGGGATTAAAATTAACGGGTACTGAAATCGTGCAAAACTTTTGACTCATTCTAGTGTGTTCTCATGAAACGACGGGATTAGAATTAACGGGTACTGAAATCGTGCAAAACTTTTGACTCATTCTAGTGTGTTCTCATGAAACGACGGGATTAGAATTAACGGGTACTGAAATCGTGCAAAACTTTTGACTCATTCTAGTGTGTTCTCATGAAACGACGGGATTAGAATTAACGGGTACTGAAATCGTGCAAAACTTTTGACTCATTCTAGTGTGTTCTCGTGAAACGACGGGATTAGAATTAACGGGTACTGAAATCGTGCTAAACTTTTGACTCATTCTAGTGTGTTCTCATGAAACGACGGGATTAAAATTAACGGGTACTGAAATCGTGCAAAACTTTTGACTCATCCTAGTGTGTTCTCATGAAACGACGGGATTAGAATTAACGGGTACTGAAATCGTGCAAAACTTTTGACTCATTCTAGTGTGTTCTCATGAAACGACGGGATTAGAATTAACGGGTACTGAAATCGTGCAAAACATTTGACTCATTCTAGTGTGTTCTCATGAAACGACGGGATTAAAATTAACGGGTACTGAAATCGTGCAAAACTTTTGACTCATCCTAGTGTGTTCTCATGAAACGACGGGATTAAAATTAACGGGTACTGAAATCGTGCAAAACTTTTGACTCATCCTAGTGTGTTCTCATGAAACGACGGGATTAGAATTAACGGGTACTGAAATCGTGCAAAACTTTTGACTCATTCTAGTGTGTTCTCATGAAACGACGGGATTAGAATTAACGGGTACTGAAATCGTGCAAAACTTTTGACTCATTCTAGTGTGTTCTCATGAAACGACGGGATTAGAATTAACGGGTACTGAAATCGTGCAAAACTTTTGACTCATTCTAGTGTGTTCTCATGAAACGACGGGATTAAAATTAACGGGTACTGAAATCGTGCAAAACTTTTGACTCATTCTAGTGTGTTCTCATGAAACGACGGGATTAAAATTAACGGGTACTTAAATCGTGCAAAACTTTTGACTCATTCTAGTGTGTTCTCATGAAACGACGGGATTAGAATTAACGGGTACTGAAATCGTGCAAAACTTTTGACTCATTCTAGTGTGTTCTCATGAAACGACGGGATTAAAATTAACGGGTACTGAAATCGTGCAAAACTTTTGACTCATTCTAGTGTGTTCTCATGAAACGACGGGATTAGAATTAACGGGTACTGAAATCGTGCAAAACTTTTGACTCATTCTAGTGTGTTATCATGAAACGACGGGATTAAAATTAACGGGTACTGAAATCTTGCAAAACTTTTGACTCATCCTAGTGTGTTCTCATGAAATGATGGGATTAGAATTAACGGGTACTGAAATCGTGCAAAACTTTTGACTCATTCTAGTGTGTTCTCGTGAAACGACGGGATTAGAATTAACGGGTACTGAAATCGTGCTAAACTTTTGACTCATTCTAGTGTGTTCTCATGAAACGACGGGATTAAAATTAACGGGTACTGAAATCGTGCAAAACTTTTGACTCATCCTAGTGTGTTCTCATGAAACGACGGGATTAGAATTAACGGGTACTGAAATCGTGCAAAACTTTTGACTCATTCTAGTGTGTTCTCATGAAACGACGGGATTAGAATTAACGGGTACTGAAATCGTGCAAAACTTTTGACTCATTCTAGTGTGTTATCATGAAACGACGGGATTAAAATTAACGGGTACTGAAATCTTGCAAAACTTTTGACTCATCCTAGTGTGTTCTCATGAAATGATGGGATTAGAATTAACGGGTACTGAAATCGTGCAATACTTTTGACTCATTCTAGTGTGTTCTCATGAAACGACGGGATTAGAATTAACGGGTACTGAAATCGTGCTAAACTTTTGACTCATTCTAGTGTGTTCTCATGAAACGACGGGATTAGAATTAACGGGTACTGAAATCGTGCAAAACTTTTGACTCATTCTAGTGTGTTCTCATGAAACGACGGGATTAAAATTAACGGGTACTGAAATCGTGCAAAACTTTTGACTCATTCTAGTGTGTTCTCATGAAACGACGGGATTAGAATTAACGGGTACTGAAATCGTGCAAAACTTTTGACTCATTCTAGTGTGTTCTCATGAAACGACGGGATTAGAATTAACGGGTACTGAAATCGTGCAAAACTTTTGACTCATTCTAGTGTGTTCTCATGAAACGACGGGATTAAAATTAACGGGTACTGAAATCGTGCTAAACTTTTGACTAATTCTAGTGTGTTCTCATGAAACGACGGGATTAGAATTAACGGGTACTGAAATCGTGCAAAACTTTTGACTCATTCTAGTGTGTTCTCATGAAACGACGGGATTAGAATTAACGGGTACTGAAATCGTGCAAAACTTTTGACTCATTCTAGTGTGTTCTCATGAAACGATGGGATTAGAATTAACGGGTACTGAAATCGTGCTAAACTTTTGACTCATTCTAGTGTGTTATCATGAAACGACGGGATTAGAATTAACGGGTACTGAAATCGTGCTAAACTTTTGACTCATTCTAGTGTGTTCTCATGAAACGACGGGATTAGAATTAACGGGTACTGAAATCGTGCTAAACTTTTGACTCATTCTAGTGTGTTATCATGAAACGATGGGATTAGAATTAACGGTTACTGAAATCGTGCTAAACTTTTGACTCATTCTAGTGTGTTCTCATGAAACGACGGGATTAGAATTAACGGGTACTGAAATCGTGCTAAACTTTTGACTCATTCTAGTGTGTTCTCATGAAACGACGGGATTAAAGTTAACGGGTACTGAAATCGTGCTAAACTTTTGACTAATTCTAGTGTGTTCTCATGAAACGACGGGATTAGAATTAACGGGTACTGAAATCGTGCAAAACTTTTGACTCATTCTAGTGTGTTCACATGAAACGACGGGATTAAAGTTAACGGGTACTGAAATCGTGCTAAACTTTTGACTAATTCTAGTGTGTTCTCATGAAACGACGGGATTAGAATTAACGGGTACTGAAATCGTGCAAAACTTTTGACTCATTCTAGTGTGTTCTCATGAAACGACGGGATTAAAATTAACGGGTACTGAAATCGTGCTAAACTTTTGACTCATTCTAGTGTGTTCTCGTGAAACGATGGGATTAGAATTAACGGGTACTGAAATCGTGCTAAACTTTTGACTCATTCTAGTGTGTTCTCATGAAACGACGGGATTAGAATTAACGGGTACTGAAATCGTGCAAAACTTTTGACTCATTCTAGTGTGTTCTCATGAAACGACGGGATTAAAATTAACGGGTACTGAAATCGTGCTAAACTTTTGACTCATTTTAGTGTGTTCTCGTGAAACGATGGGATTAGAATTAACGGGTACTGAAATCGTGCTAAACTTTTGACTCATTCTAGTGTGTTCTCATGAAACGACGGGATTAAAATTATATTTAAATCAACAACATAAGACACTAAAACTTATAAGATAGAAGAGCATTGGATGATATTTGCGCAAATGGAAAAAAATACTGACATGTTTCATTAGTCGAATTGTGGTACATAAATTCATATGTTCAAGACATAAATATGATTGATTAACTGAATTTGACGGGTTGTTAACCTGACTTGAGTTTTTTTAGCTCAGAACTTAGGGATTTAGGTTCATTGTACGTTCATATTGACATTCTTGCGCAGTTGTTATGTTAGCAGTTTTGGTACACAGTAATTAGGTTTGGTTTGGTTTCTTTATTTAATGGCATATCAACTCTTTTTAGGTTATTTAATGCCAAAGCCATTCTCCTAGAAGAACAGTAGTGGTACTATTTAACCCCTAGCTACCAGAATAAGGGGGTTCATACGATTCCGCAGTCCTTCGCTTTAACCATTACACCACGAGGACACCCCCACAGAAATTAGGTATTTCTATTTAATATAAATGTTTTGTACATAGTTGTATGGTTTCAAATATTCCTATAATGTTTTTCAGTAATTATAATATTTATATGGTTTCTGTTTAATAATGATTATTCATCGGAACAAAATGATATGGTTTGAAGTGAATGATAATTATCCTTCATCATCAGAATCATCATCACATCGTGCCGCAAGCACGGATATCCCTCACCTTCTCTCGCCACTTCTCCCTATCGTTCATCGTCTCCGGCAGGTCTTCAGGGCTACATCCCGTATCCTCACATAGCTGCTGTATGTATTTTCGTGCTGGTCGTCCTGCTTTTGCACGGCCATATGAGGGGGTCCATAGGAGTATATCACTTATGAGCTGGTCCCTGCTTCTCCAGCAGTGTCCTGCATGTCTGGTTCGTTTAGCTTGGATAGTTTTCGTGATAGGACGCAGGTGGCCATATAGTTGGTGCCTTGTGTGGTGTTGCCGCCAGGACTTGTTCAATATTGCTCGCAGCATTCTTGTGTAATTGCCTTCTAGCTACTTCTCCAGCAAGAGCTTCAATTGACTATTCTTAATAAAAAAATACTTTACAGGGGAATGTATCGTGATATGGTTGGTCCAAGTTATAAAGTAAATTTCTAAGGAAGGAGAGAGAGAGAAGAAAAAATAAGAAAAAGCAAGCAAAGAGTCTACGGTAAGCACTCGTTGTATGTCAGACAGTCACGGGTAAATGATAACGGTAATTAGTGACGACTAGAAAAAAACAGGAGGTCACAAATTTTCTGCACAGGTGTGGAACCACTAGAAACGGATATGTCCTCCCTCCGACACCTGGCAGAAGAAAGTGGATGTCTGTAGTTTGAAAGTGAGTTGGCCCCATTTTGGGGTGAACTCCGAAATGGGTCTCACACCAAACGTGATCCTGTGAAGAAGGAACAATTACGTTAGAACCAGAATTGAAAACTAAGGAGAAAATTCAAAGTCTGTCTCTGCTCTCTTTCTCCTCATGATATTTTCTTTCTCTTTGTCCAGCTAACGCGGGTGACTTAGTTCTCATACGCTGTTTCTTGCTTCAGGCAATACTAAAAATGTGTAGTAGCGAATAAACTTTTTTTGTTTATGAACTAAGACGGAGTTTCATGAGTTCGTCATCTTTTTTTCCACGACTAGGTGACAACAGGGTCCGACAACCACTTAAGGCGTAGCGATACCCGCATAAACCCGTTCGCCACGTGGTGGTACAAACGTCTGTTTGGTATCGTAATCCTATTTACCCAACCCCTCTGCTCGGGCAGGATATGACACAAGGTCAATCTTTAAGCAGAGTTTAACAGGTTTGAATTCAGAGTTTTCCTTCTCCTACTCTAGTTACCTCAGCAAGGCTGAAAAACCCAGTCTGCCCAACTATTTACCCATAGCTGGAGGGAGAATTATTAGATTCAAACCTTTCCTAAGGGTATTAGTGCTATGTAAAATGCTATCAGTCTCGTCCAGGATTTGAACTTTGTCGTCGTGTCCATTTCCAACGACGATAACCATTACACCACGAGCACTTCCAGAATGGCATATCAACCTTCGAGGGTTATTTAATGCCGAACTCATCCTTGTAGAAGAAAAGTAGTGATAGTACTTAACTTATAGCTAAGGGGGTTCATGCCTTTCCCATGGTTTTGAGTCTGATAATGAACGTAAAAGCGAGATCGGAGTTCGAATTCGCTTACTACACATGCCACTTGGCCACGGGATCTCCTCCAGTTACGATGGCAAACTATAATAAAGAAATGAGTTTGATCCACACTGAATGCTCCCGACTTGTGGTGCTGTGTCAGACTAGGCCTAATATACAGTTAGAAGCCAAATCCTATCAGAAAAAGATATTTCCGTCGAAAAGCTCAACCATCTTTTATGTGGGAATCTCCTGAAATAATTCCTTGCTTTTTCTCCGACTGGTAGACAAACTGACAGATTTACGAAGAACCATCCAATGATTTATTGATGTTTTACCCATTGTCAGTTTATCGATGAAGCTAAGGATTTTGCTTTGGGCAGCGTTTCATTGTCAACTTTCTGTTATAGAGCGCTTTTGAAGTAAAGCTTTTTTTTTTTTCCCTGGAAAACATTTCATTAAAAAGCCAAAAAATATTTGCTCAAAGGGGAAAAAAAAAAGATATCGATGAGAGATAAAAAATATTTGGAGGAATAAATAAATCATAATAACACATTTACATACATCATTGCGTGAACATTTTTGCAGGTATTTTGTCATTTTTTTCCCAATGTTTTTTTTCTTTTTTTTTTTTTGTGAAGGTGGGGGTTGTATCTCTATGTTTGAATAATTGTCATATTTGGTCTAACCAGCGCTAAAAACAAACCAGACATTATATTTATTTCTTTCAACGTATAAAAACACTAAAACACTTTATGAGCTTTTTCAAAGAGCTTACTGTTGACGTGATCATATTTATCAAAGTCCAAAATGAAAAGTACAGTTGTCAATAAAATGAATTTTTTTTTCTTTTTTTTCTTTTCATTTTTCTTTTATTTCTTTTTCGAAGTTATGATAGAAACCAACATATAGAGACTTTTATATTTATTGAAATTTACTCCATGGAAAAATATATAACTGAAAGTAGAAGTAAACAGTTTTAATATATACCAGATGACCTTATTGAAAGTTCAAAGAAGTTTTAATGTAATTGTTGATTCTCAGTAGGGTATGATACGTTAAAAATCGAATTTCATATTTGATCATGTTCATAACACACACACACACACACACACACACACACACAAATATTTATATAATTGTTATAACATGCCAAAAAATTAAATTGAATTGAATTGATAATAATCGATTATGAAATAAAACAAAACAGAATAAATGAATATATAAGTAAATTTGAAGTAAAATAATCACTCTGCCTATCAAAACAAACACATTATTAGTCTGATGAAGAGAACCACGAAGCCCAAAGGAGCTTACTCATATAAAATAAAAATCTGAAGTACCGCATTAAATTTCATTTGCAGACCTATTTATATATATATATATATATGTGTGTGTGTGTGTGTGTGTGTGTGTGTGTGTTAAAATGAGTAGGTCCACGAAGAGATTTGTTTTTTTTAGAATTATTTATTTTCTTCTTACATACGTTTATGTTTCTAGCTTGATGCTTTCGTCAGAGAACATGTATGGCACAAGGCCTAGTTAATAGGGTATCCAATGAGACTTGAACTCACTCCTTTTTGTAGTTTGAATTGTTTTCAGTCGGTTATCAGGTTTTTTTTTATGAATGCTGGTCCTTCCTTTTTCTTAGAGTGTGTTTCTCTTAGTCTACTTAACACACTCGAAGAAAAAGGAAGCACCAGCATTCATAAAAAAGACAATAACCAACTGAAAACCATTCAAACTACAAACACGAGTGAAATCAAGCTGGAAACATACACGTATGAAAGAACAAAAAATAGGAAGGTCCACGAAGAGATTTGTATTTTTTAAATTTATTTATTTTGTTCTTACATAATGTTTTATATATATATATAAATATATATACATATATATATATATGTGTGTGTGTGTGTGTGTTTCCAGCTTGTCACTTTCGTCAGAGAACATGTGTAGCACAAGGCCTTTTTAATGGGGTACTCAGTGAGACTTGAACTGACTCTTGTTTATTGTAAAAAATATTAACGTTATAGACCATTTGTAACACAACTCAGAAACGATTGCTTTTTATGCACTTAATACCATTTTGAGCAAAAAAAAATGTATGTATATATCGGCCAATTGGCCTAGTGAGAAGACTATTCGGCAATGGCTCGGAAGACCGGGGTTCAATCACAGGTCAAGTAAAGCTAAAAACTAAAAAAAATGGTACTTCGCTTAACACTCAGCATTATCAGGTACGAATCAAGGATAGAGTGAAAAAATACTGGGAAAGGAGTAGCATGCACACACACACACACACATATATGTGTGTGTGTGTATTGCAATAAAAATTTATTGTAACTTCTATATATATGATTGTAAACAATAAATACATTCTCTTATTATTGTTTTATATATATATATATATATATATATATATATATATATATAAGAAAATTTATTTATTGTTTACTATCATATATATAGTATTACTATCATATATATAGTATTACTATCATATACATAGTATTACTATATATATAATAGTAAACAATAAATACATTTCCTTATTATTGTTTTATATATATATATATATATATATATATATATATATATATAAAACAATAATAAGAAAATTTATTTATTGTTTATAATCATATATATTGAAGTTACAATAAGTTTTTATTTTCTGACTCTCTATAGCGGTTCGTCCCTATCATCCATCGCTCCCGGCAGGCCTTCAACACTACATCCGACGTCCATACAGAGGTGTTCTAGGGATTTTCTTGGTCATGCAATACTGACACCTCTCTCTCTCTCTCTCTCTCTCTCTCTCTCTCTCTCTTTCTCACACACACTCTCTCTCTCTCTCTCTATATATATATATATTGCAAAATGAAATAAACAAAAATGTTTTATCATTGTAATATATATATATATATATATATATATATATATACTACAGAAAAAAGAAATAACAATTTCCTTTTATTGTAATATGTATTTATATTAATCGGTCTTTTTTGGAAACCTTTCACTCTGTCGGACGAATACGAAAAGTGTGAAAATCAGGGTCACAGTCACTACCATATAATATATATATATATATATATATATATATATATATATATATATTACAGTAAAAACAGTAAATTAAGATTAATCGTTTTCAACGGTTCACCGGAAATGAAAATAAAAGAACTGAAAGAATCTTGAAACAAATTTCTTTAAATTTTACCCTTTTACAGCTGGTTGTTAGGTTGCTCTGATTTTATGGCATATCAAACCTTGTAAGTTATTTAACGCCAAATCCATTTTTATGCAAATAGTCAGTTCTTTTTCAAACAATTCAGTTTAGCATGAGTACACAATCTAATTGTCAAAAACATTTCTAGTTCAAGCTATTCAGTTTATTCAAACAGTTCTAATTCACCCAATTCAGTTTTGTATAAGTACAGATTTTTTTTACATATAGTTAAATGTCAAAACAGCTCTATATTAAACAATTCAGTTAAGTGTAAGTACTGTTTCAATGTCAAAAACAGTTCTTTTTCAAACAATTCAGTTTAGCATAAGCACGCAGTTTAAATGTAAGGACACATAGTCAAACACATTTCAATTCAAGCTATTCAGTTTAGTCACACAGTTCTCATTCAAACAATTCAGTTTAGCATAAGTATGCAGTTTAGTTCAATTTAGCCCATAGATAGGGCCCTATCAGGTGGTACCGTTCCGGGCCAGAGTGGACCTGGGAGCAATGGCAATGAAGAAGTGCTCCGCATTGCTCAAAGCTCCAACATCACTGGAATCTCACCATAAGATTGTTTAGTTTTACATTCAGGACACTACTTGGGGAGCTGGTCTTACCCCATCTGCAAAGGTGCAGTCGGTGTATTCAACAGCCGCCCCAGCCAACTGGGCAACCCTTTTACAGCAGTTTAGTATGATTAGATTTGTGTAAAAAACCACCGAATGGGTTTGGTCAGTTTTATGTGGTCGGCTTTTCTGGAAATGGTTAAACGGGTCGCCAAATTCCATACGAGCAGCGTGAGACTGGAAATAACGATTCATTCTAATTCGAGAATTGTTTTACATTGGCCTTTAACACGACAGACTCTCATCCTTTGATCATTGAAGTTTCATATTGAACTTTCAGATAGTTGTTCTTATCAAGCAATTTGCCATTTGAATGACCTTTGATTTTGTTACAACCATTCTCCTACTTTAACAACCTATATATATATGTGTGTGTGTGTGTGTGTGTGTGAGTGTGTGTCTCTCTCTATATATATAAATATATATAAATATATATATATAAAAGGAAAGGCAAGGTAATTCCCTGACTTCTGCTATTAACAGTATATGTTTATATATATATATATATATATATATATATATATATATATATATATATATAAGTGTATGTGTGTGTGTGTCTCTCTCTCTCTCTCTCTCTCTATATATATATATATATATAAAAGGAAAGACAAGGTAATGCCCTGACTTCTGCCATTAACAGTATATATATATATATATATATATATATAAGTGTATGTGAGTGTCTCTCTCTCTCTCTATATATATATATATAAAAGGAAAGGCAAGGTAATTCCCTGATATCTACTATTAACAATATATATATATATGTGCGTGTGTATATATATATATATATATATATATATTAGGAAAGGGAAAGTAATTCCCTGACATCTACTATAAACTATAAGATAGTACGAACGTTTATTTTGAATAGTCACGCTTAAATGATCGTGTTACACATAGGGATCGACATTAAGACATGAAATCTGGCCATTTTATATACTGCCAATATCCAATGATGTTAATATATCCTCATTTTCATCATCATCAAGTCGTTCTGACAGTAGGGAGTTCTCTGATACTCACGCATTCTCCATCCGTCTCTATCATCGTCCTTTCTCGGTTGGTATTCTAGACTGCCCCCCAGTGTCCGTACATGGCTGATGTATGTAAGTCTTTGCTGATCGGATAACACTGGTGTGTCCTTTCGTAGGAGTCCATCAGAAAGTATCGCTTATGATTTTATCCTTACTTCACCAGCAGGGCCTAACATGTCTTGTTCGTCTTTCTTGGATGGTTTGTGAGATGGGAGGCAAGTAGCCGTACAGCTGCTGCTTTATGGCGTGTTGCTTCCAGGATTTATTCAAGACAGCTTGGATCATTTAGCTTTTTCTCCAATCACTTTCTTAAATTTCAGGTGGTGCATCCACATGGTAGTAATAACACAACCACAGTTTTAAGGAATTCCGTTTTATTTGGCTCCAAGAATGTTCATAAATGTCTTCAACTGTGGTGCTGATTTCAAAAATATCTTCATCATCATTGGGCAATGTAGGGACACTCCGCATTTTGATTTCATAGCGCGGTGTGCCTGGAATTTATCCCCTACTCTCTCTATCACGCTATCCATCTCTATCAACTATTACTCTTAACAGGTCTCCGAGACGGCATCCAGTGTCCACGCAGATTTGACTAATATAGATTCTTCAGCTTTGCCAGCATATCTTGTTTGTCTTACTTGGACGACTTGTAAGATAAGAGGGCAGTGGCCGTAAAGATGTTGCCAAGATTTAAAAAAAATGGTAGCAACATCCTTGTTTTGTTTCTATCAAGGGTTTTCTGCAAGCAATTATTTAAAAGCCCAGGCAGTGCAGCCATACAATAGTACTGACACGTCTACAATTTGGAAGAATTCTCGTTTTATTTTATCTGAGATGTTAGATTTTTACTTTCTTGATAATCTGTCGATAGTAGACCATATTTTATCTTTGCCTACGTTGCTATCGAATTCAGTTGATGAGATTTGCTACTGAGCTAGGAGAAAATGTTGTATAGTCACCACAATGACCATATTTACCCAACCCCTCCGCTCGGGCAGGATATGACACAAGGTCAATTTTTTAAGCGGAATTTAACAGGTTTGAATTTAGAGTTTTCCTTCTCCTAGACTAGTTGCCTTACCAAAGCTGAAGAACCTAGTCTGTCCTACTATTTACCCATAGCTGGAGGGAGAATAATTGGATTCATATCTTTCCTAAGGGTATTAGTCACCACAATGACCATCTATACAAACACACAATACATCTACATCTACATATACATGCAGAATCATAATGACACACAATAAAGACGAGCGACACTGTCTTTTAGAAAAATATACCTCGCACTTTATTTGAAAGGGTTGTGTGTGAGAGGGAGTTGAAGACCGAACAGAACTGCAACATATTGACCCCCACTCTATTGGCAATGACCACGTTTCTTTCCCGTTCTACTGGGCTGCTCAGCCGGGGGCCTGAGGGCCCACTCTACTGGGTGCTAGCTTTATCTACCGCATCTTGTCACCAACGGGTCTGGTCTCCAAACTGGTCTGGTCTCCAACTGATCCGGTCTCCAAACTAACTGACTTACTGTCTTCACTGAGTTATATAATAGTTCAACGCCCCCTTCTTCTTGTGAGCGTCACAATTGCACTCATTCAACCCATCCACGGTCAAGGTTATAATTCTGATATTTATCGACCGGATGCACCTGTTATTTACATAGATGCATTTTCTATTTTGACAGCCCGGCCGGGTCGTAGGTCAATATACAACAAAATCATCTACTAATTTTAAAGACTTGTTTAATGTGAAGATGGCTAATTCTTGTTTTTTTTATCTATCTCGTATCATTTTTGTTTGAAGGAAATACATCTTGTAAAATCAAAGCTGTGATGCCATTTTCAGAATTTCAGAATTTAAAGAGGTGGATTTTTTTTTTTTTTTGGTATGCAAGATTTTTTGTTTCTGCTTTTATTTTATAATTCATTGTGCTTTGCAGATTTGAATATTTTCGGATTGTTTAATGATATTTTAGATATGGCAAAGAATTTGAGTTTTGCTGTAACTTTTTACAGAATATTATAATTTTATACATTGTTTCATACTGGCAACGAAAGAATCACTCTAAAAAATAAAGTATGATGCTTATAGAATTTCATGAATTTGTATGAATTTTTTCAAAAACTTGACTGATTTTGCCCTTTTTTGTGTTTCAATATATATATATATATATATATTCTTTAGTCCAGTCAATCCAGAGTTGGGAAAAATTCCGTCAGGACAATTAAATTATTCAACTTCGAATATTTAAATAGTCCTGGTAAAGAGCTCAATGTAACAAAAGTTACAGAGCGACAATATATATATATATATATATATAAATATATATATATATATATATATATAATTGGTGCCTTCAATAAGTTTCCAGCTTCAAATGAACACCTACAGCAGGAATTAGAATACACCCTCAGCTGGTGAATTTCAAAAATGCAATCTGGACGTCAGGACACATTAGAAGAATGATATGCAATAAAATTCTGTTTTAAACTTGGAAAAAATGCCACAGAAACGCATGGAATGCTTCAGACTGCTATTCGATCATCTTGCATGAATCGAGTATGAGTTTTTGAGTGGCACAAGAGATTCAAGGAAGGCAGGGAGTCTGTGAGAAATGATGAGAGGTGTGGGAGGAGTAAGAAAGTCAGAACACCAGAGTTGATTGGCCAAAGGTTTAGGGCTAGGGTTACTATGTTGAGGTTTAAAGGAAGTTCAGCAAGAGATTCCTTAGGAAGAGCCCTGCACTCTTCAAATCGGGTCAGTGGCATTTCCACCAGGACAATGCACCAGTCCACAACTCCATCCTTGTCACAGACTATTTGACCAAGATAGACATCAAGACAGTTCCTCAGTCTTCCTATAGTCTAGACCTTGCTCTCTGTGATTTTGGCTATTACCTAAGCTTAGAGGTTGTCGTTATGAGACAATTTAGGAGATGAAAGAGGCAGTGACAAAGGTCATCGACACGCTCACACAAGAGGACTTCCATGGAGCCTTCCAGAAGTTGTTGGAACTGTACAACAAGTGCATTGTAGCCGGAGGAGATTACTTCGAAGGGGACTTGAGTCTCATGTGTGTACTATCAATAAAAGGGCCAATACGAAAAAAGTCTGGAAACATATTTAATGATCCTCGTATATATATATATATATATATATATATATATATATATATAATTTTTTTTATTAAAAATGTCAAAGACCTGAAATTTTCTGAAGTTATCAAATTGACTTTATTGAATGAATCATGGTCAGAGATACCCAGTCAACTTTTTTCGTTTCTGCTTTTTTAAGAATAAAAGCCTATCTCTGCATATGTTGGTTCATTTTTAAATTTTTTCTTTTGATTTCGGAATCAACGATGAAGTATCACTGATTTGATGAAAAAAATCGTATGTTCTGTGACAGAAAATGCATTTTTTTTCAATATATTCCAACTTCCATTCGTCAAATATTCAACCGATCTGAGAAAAAATTACTGTTTTAAAAATCTTTTTGAAATTGTTTGAAGAAAACTTTAAAATGTTTCATGGGGCAAGATTTCTTCTTTCTGTAGGCCCTTTTGCCTCTCCTTACACACAGCACACAGTTTAGCCTATTGATAAATACCAGACCCAAATACAAGGTACCCCGCAAAAACAATCACAGACGCCGACTACGCTGATGACTTAGCGTTACTGGCGAATACGCCTAATCAAGCAGAGACACTACTGCTTAGTTTGGAACGAGATGCAGCAGGCATTGGCCTCCATGTCAATGCGCACAAAACTGAATATATGTGTTACAACCAAACGGGCAACATTACCACTCTAGACGGAGCCTCTCTGAGGCTAGTGGAGAAATTCACCTACCTAGGAAGTAGCGTCTCATCAACAGAAAACGACATCGACACACGGCTGACGAAAGCATGGACGGCTATAGATAGGCTTTCAATAATATGGAAATCAGACCTGACCGATGAAATGAAGCGCAGTTTCTTCCAGGCAGCAGTTGTATCGATACTGCTATATGGATGCACTACATGGACGCTAACCAAACGGCTGGAGAAGAAACTTGACGGCAACTACACAAGAATGTTGAGAGCAATATTGAACAAGTCCTGGCGACAACACCCAACGAGACGCCAACTGTACGGCCACCTGCCTCCCATCACGAAAACTATACAGGTCAGACGAGCCAGACACGCCGGACACTGCTGGAGAAGCAAAGACGAGCTCGTAAGTGACGTACTACTATGGACCCCCACATATGACCAAGCAAAAGCAGGACGACCAGCCCGAACTTACATACAGCAGCTATGTGAGGACACAGGATGTAACCCAGAAGACCTGCCGGAGGCGATGAACGATAGGGAAAAGTGGCGAGAGATGGTCAAGGATATCCGTGCTGGCGGCACGACTTGATGATGATGATGACATTTAAACTACTTTTTAATAGGCCAAGAAAGGCAGGAAACCATCTGTTCGACACAACACGCTCAGCTATGGGTGAATAGTATATTAAACTAGATTCTTTATCCTGCGTAGGACAAGAAGTTCAGAAGAATGAAAAGTTTATTCAAACCAAGTGTACTCAGTTTAAAAACTGACCTTGTGTCACATCCTGCTCGTAGTGTAGGGATTGGGTAGATACAAACATATGTACCATACTTTTTTTGTATAATAATAAGCATGTTGGATTAGAAAATGGTTATAACTAACTCCTTGAATTTTGGTTTGGTTGGGTCTTATGGCATATAAACCATTCTTGGTTATTTAATGAAAAATCCTCTTTATACATGTATATTGAATATATATAATTTGGTTTAGTCGGGCTTTATGTTATATCAGCCATTGTAGGTTATATAATTCCAAATCTTCTTTATACATATATATTGAATATATATGATTTGGTTTAGTAGGTATTTATGGCATATCAACCATTGTAGATTACTTAATGCCAAATCCTCTTTATATATTTATATTGATTACATATGATTTGGTTTGGTTGGGTTTTATGGCATATCAACCATTCTTGGTTATTTAATGCCCAATCCTCTTTATACATATATATTGAATTTACGAGATTTTTTAACACATTTTCTTCATAACATTTTTAATGAGACTGGGCTCATTTTTTTACATAGTTAAATCACTCCAAGTATTTATATCGAATTTTATTTACTATTAATCATTTATTTGTACACAGTTAAATGTCTCCAAGTTTTGCTATGTAACAGTAACAATCAAACGTCACTCATTTGGTTACATACGTTTAAATGGTCAAACTGTTCTATGTCTAACAATTCAATTCGTCATAAGTCATTTGCATACACACAGTTTAAAAGTCAAACAATTCTATTTAACCCATAGATAGGACCCTATCTAATGCTACCACTCCGGGTCAGAGTGAACCTGGTTTGGTTTGGTTTTCTTTCGTTTTATGGCATACCAACCATTTTAGGCAATTTAATGCCAAATCCTTTTTATACATATATGAAATACATGATATCTAATCACATTTTGTAAATAAAATTTTTAAACAAGCCTGAACTAATTTTTTTGATACAGTAAAATGGTTTCACGTAATTTAAAACAATTCAGTTTATTGTAAGTAAATTTTTTTTGCTTTTACACAGTTAATTGATAAACTGTTCTATTTCAAACAATTCAGTTTAGCATTAGTTCAGTTTAAATGTCAAACAGTTCTATTTGACCCATAGATCGGGCCTTATCAAGTTCTACCACTCCGGGTGAGAGTGGAACTGGGGACGAGGGCAATGTAGGGACACTCCGCATTTTCCATTACTGAAGCCTCTCCATTAGATTGTTTCATGTCACGTCCAGCAAACTCGTTGGAGGAATCTTACTCTGCAGAGATGCAGTCGGCGTATTCTGCAGCCCACAGTACAACAGGACACTCGTTGGAGGAATCTTAACCCTCTGCAGAGATGCAGCCGATGTATTCTGCAGCTCCACCCACCAGACAACTGGGACACGAGGTGATCCTGAAAGCAATGGCAAAGAAGGGTTAGTCCACATTCCCCGGAAACTCCAGAGCTGGAGCCTCACCATTAGATTGTTTTGTGTCATATCTAGGACAGTCATTAGGGAGTCTTACCTCTCCGCAGAGATGTAGTCAGTGTATTCTACCTCACTAACTTCTTGGAGATCCATAGTAATCATATTTACCCAACCCCTCCGCTCGGGCAGGATATGACACAAGGTCAATTTTTAAGCGGAGTTTAACAGGTTTGAATTCAGAGTTTTCCTTCTCCTAGACTTGTTGCCTCACCAAGGCTGAAGAACCTAGTCTGCCCTACTATTTGCCTATAGCTGGAGGGAGAATAATTGGATACATACCATTCCCAAGGGTATAAGTGCAATGTGAAATGCAATCAATCTCGTCCAGGATTTGAACTCGTGTCGCCGTGTCCATTTCCTATGACGATAACCAATATACCACGGGCACCTCCATAGTGATCCATAGTAATCGTTATAATTAATAATGACTGGTGGAGATTTATCTAAAAAAAAATTAGTAAAACTTTGTTTTTTGTTGTGATTTGTTTGTATTTTTAGTAAAATGTTAATTGGAATCCCGATACTTGAAAAATGTGCCATCTGAATTTGTGTGCAACTTAATGTTATGCTTGAAAGTATCTCAACGCCATAAAAAAAAGTAAAATAAATAATCAAATTGTACCGAAACGATCTTGTTTGAATTGAATTTTGTTTACATTTTGCTCTTCTATACGCATAATACACACCATCAAATATATTAACAAATGTCCTGAGGTCTTTTACAAACATGTAACGTGCAAAGATCTTAAAATGCTGAGTTTGAATTAAAAAAAAAAAGAAAAAAAAACAAACATTTTTATTAGATTTCTTTCCCAATAAAAAAAAAAACATCAAGAATTCACTTAAAACTGCGTTAAGTTTTAAATATAGTTTCTTTTTTTTTTCTACCTGTTTTTTTTTTTTTTTTTTTTTTTTTTCATTGTTGTTGACGACAAAACATTTTTTTGGTGTAAAACACGGGTTGCTTGGAATCCAGAGATTTAAAAAGTTAAAAAAAAAAAGAAAAGAAAAGAAGAAACGTTTGTCTTTTTTCAGTTCTGTTCTCAAACTTGCAATTAGCTTCATTTCTTCCTCCTAAAAGCAGGAGAAAGCAGAGATCAATTGACAAGTAAAACGACAATCGTCAGAATTCAGTGAATAATAAAAAAGAAAAATCTTGAAACCAATTTGTTAAGTGCAGCACAAAGTTTTGCATTAAATCTCTAAGACTTTTGTCGATATTTTTAATCCTTAACTATCAAGATCACCAGATATTGTCCAGGATATAATACACAGCAGTAATAAGGAAAAATGTTCGTGACGTATTAGTTATCGTTGTTGGAAATGAACTTGGCTACCCGGGTTCAAATCCTGAACTAAGCTATTTACTTTTCACATGGCGCTAATACTTTTGGGAAAGGTATAAATTCAACTATTTTATCTCTAGTTGTTTAACCTTAATATGGCAACCAGTCTTGGAGAAGGAAAATTATCTTGAGTTCAAGAAGGGTGGGATTTGGCAAGCTGTCAAAATAGGAAATGCACCTGTGTAAATAACAGGTACATCCGGTCGAGGAATATCAGGATATAACCTTGACTGTCGAGGGGTTGAATTGAGTGCAAAATTGTGACGCTCGCAGGAAGAAGAGTGGACGTCAAATTATTATATAACCCCGGTGACAGGAAGTTCAGGCCAGTTGGAGATAAAATGCTGTAGAGAGAACCCGCACCCAGCAGAGGGGGGCCCTCAAGACCCCGATTGAGCAGTTGGAGTTCAGTTGCAGTTGGAGAGAAAATGCTGGAATGAGGACCATGTCCCAGAGAGGCTGGGCCTCCAGGCTCCCGGTTGAGCAGCCCAGGAGAACGAGAAAGAAACGCTGTTATGGCCATAAGAGTGGGGGTCAATATGTTGCAGTTCTGTTCAGTCTCCAACTTCCTCTCACACAGTAAAACCTTTAGTAACCCTTTCGAACCCTTTCAAACAAAGTGAGAGGTATATTTTTCTAAAGAACTGTGTCCGCTCGTCTTCATTGCATCGTTATGTTTCTGGTTTGGTTGGTTTGGTTTGGTTTGTTGGTTTTATGGCATATCAACCATTGTAGGTTATTTAACGCCAAATCCATTTTTATGTAAATAATCTGTTCTATTGAAAACAGTTAGGTTTAGCATAAGTACACAGTTTAATAGTCAAAAACATTTCCATTTCAAACTATTCAAGCACTTATATGTAATAATTCAGTTAAGTGTAAATACAGTTTTAATATCGAAAAACAGTTCTATCTGAAATAATTCAGTTAAGCATAAGCATGCAGTTTAAGTGTAAGTACGGTTTAATTGTCAAAAACATTTCTATTTCAAGCTATTCAGTTTACTCAATTCAGTTTAGCATAAGTATACTGTTAGTTCTATTTAACCCCTAGATAGGGCCCTATCAGGTGCTACTACTCTGGGCCAGAGTGGACCTGGGAGCAATGGCAATGAAGGGGTACTCCGCATTCCCCAAAGCTGCAGCACTGCTGGAACCTCACCATCAGATTATTTTGTGTCATATCCAGGACATTCGTTAGGGGGGGGGGTCTTACCCCTCTGCAGAGGTGCAGTCAGTGTATTCTACAGCCACAGCTGACTGGGCAAGTTATGTTTCTGCATGTATATGTCTTATGTACCTATACAACAGCATCGCCACAGTCAAACTGAGTAACAGGACCAGAGAGAAAGTTATAAGTAAATAAATTAACATAAAAATGCATCAATAATCTTATAATTGAAGGACTTATTCATTTTAACGGCAAGTCAATTTGTGCAGGATTATTTCATGCCTAGTGGTTAAATATTCGCATACATTGTACTTTTAAATTTATATTTTTTGAGTAATTTCTTTAGATTTTTTTTTGTATTCAGTTATTTATGTCAAATATGTGTTTACCCATTCCATTAGTCTTGACCAAGATGCAAAACAAGGTCAGTTTTAAGAGGACTAACGATGATTTAAAGTCAGAGTTTTCCTTCTCCTCGGTTGATAACCTTAAGAACCTACTCTGTCCTATTATTTACACATAGGGCTAGAACACACGTTTTTATGTGGCTGCCAAAGGCATTATGATATGAAGTATTCCTATCTAATAAAAAGGATTTGAACACAGTTTCTATGGTTTCAAGTATTCCTATCTAATATAAATAATTTGTACACAGTTTCTATGGTTTCAAGTATTCCTATCTAATATAAATAATTTGTACACAGTTTCTATGGTTTCAAGTATTCCTATCTAATATAAATAATTTGTAAACAGTTTCTATGGTTTCAAGTATTCCTATCTAATATAAATAATTTGTAAACAGTTTCTATGGTTTCAAGTATTCCTATCTAATATAAATAATTTGTAAACAGTTTCTATGGTTTCAAGTATTCCTATCTAATATAAATAATTTGTAAACAGTTTCTATGGTTTCAAGTATTCCTATCTAATATAAATAATTTGTAAACAGTTTCTATGGTTTCAAGTATTCCTATCTAATATAAATAATTTGTACACAGTTTCTATGGTTTCAAGTATTCCTATCTAATATAAATAATTTGTAAACAGTTTCTATGGTTTCAAGTATTCCTATCTAATATAAATAATTTTTTACACAGTTTCTATGGTTTCAAGTGTTCCTATCTAATATAAATAATTTGTACACAGTTTCTATGGTTTCAAGTATTCCTATCTAATATAAATAATTTGTACACAGTTTCTATGGTTTCAAGTATTCCTATCTAATATAAATAATTTGTACACAGTTTCTATGGTTTCAAGTATTCCTATCTAATATAAATAATTTGTACACAGTTTCTATGGTTTCAAGTATTCCTATCTAATATAAATAATTTGTAAACAGTTTCTATGGTTTCAAGTATTCCTATCTAATATAAATAATTTGTACACAGTTTCTATGGTTTCAAGTATTCCTACCTAATATAAATAATTTGTAAACAGTTTCTATGATTTTAAGTATTCCTATCTAATACAAATAATATGCACACATGTTGTATATACTCTAGTATTTATATCTAATAGTAATATTTCATATAGAATTATATGGTTTTATATGACTATTTCGATTTTATGATAAACATTTCTTCGTACACATTTATGTTGATTTAAGTAACTAACTCATCTACGGGTCAAATAGAACTATTCATGCTTACCCGCTCATTGGCCTAGTGGTTAGAGTATTCGCCAATGGTCTGGGAGCCCTGGGTTCAATCCCAGGTCACTTCATACAAAAACTTTTAAAATAGTACTTGATAACTCCTTGCTTAACACTCAGCATTATAAAGTACGTATCAAGGGTAAAGTGGAGCAATCCAGGGTAGCGCCCTCTCCTACACCTCGGTGTAGTAGCTATCGAAAAGGGAGCCTTCTGGTAATCCTCGACTCCGGTCGCCAACTTTAATTACTATACTTGAATTCTTTTAACTGTATGCAAACAAATGACTGATGAAAATTGAATTATAAGTATTTCATAGCAATACATGAAACCATTTAACTGTGTGCAAACGAATCAATTGTGTTGCATAGAATTATTAGTGTTAGATAGAGATACTTGAAAGCATTTAAATGTGTGCAAACAAATTATGTCTGGATCGTTGAAAAATAGAATTACCAATACACTATTTGTTTACTCACAATATATATAGGTGAGTTCGATCCCAGCATGAAGCGTCCTTTGTTTGAAGTCACACTGAAGAGTTGTGACACAACAAAACAGTCTGTCTGTCGATGACAATATATACGCTCCCCAGCCGGTGGTTGAGCTCTCTGGATTAACGACTTGCACCTGCGTAATGCAAAGCTCTTCTAACGAATTGAGCACTCTGATATCCGATAGCGCAAAATGTAAAATAAAAAACGAAAGCTAATACGAATGTGTAATAATTCCATTCTACAGAGCAGTCGGTGCTTTTTACTGCCTCAGCCGATTGATGCACAGGACACTAGTCCTGTGCCTCAATCACAGGACACAAGACACTCTTTGAGGAAGGGTCTTACCTCTCTGCAGAGCAGCAGTCGGTACATTTTACTGTCTCAGCCGATTGGAGCACAGGACACTCGTTGGGGTAAGGGTCTTACCTCTCTACAGAGAAGCAGTCGGTGTATTTTGTTGCCTCAGTCGATTGGGGTACAGAACACTAGTTGGGGTAAGGGCCTTACTTCTCTGCCGAAAAGTAGTCGATGTATTTTACTGCCTCAGCCGATTGGGGCACAGGACACTCGTTGGGGGAAGGGTCTTACCTCTCTGCAGAGAAGCAGTCGGTGTATTTTACTGCCTCAGCCGATTGGGGCACAGGACACTCGTTGGGGGGAAGGGTCTTACCTCTCTGCAGAGAAGCAGTCGACAGGGCAAAAGATGTTATATTGTACAGTAGATTTTAGTTCAATGTCCAATGGGCAATGCAAATTTCAAACATTTTCTCTTACAATTTTTACATCGCAGTATAATAATAATAATGTAATACACTTTATGCATCTAAAAAATAAATATCAACTAACAAATGAAGTAATAACTTATTCAGTGATTAGCATATTTGTAGTCTTTTACAATTTTTTGCTGTCATCGTTTATTGATTAATATCATCATCATCATCATATCGCGCTGGTAGCACGGATATCCCTGACCCTCTATCGCCACTCCTCCCTATCGTTCATCGCCCTAGGTAGGTCTTCAGGACAACATCCCGTATCCTCACATAGCTGCTGAATGTACGTTCGTGCTGGTCGTCCTGCTTTTGCACGGCCATGTGTGGGGATCCATAAGAGTACATCTCTTATGAGTTCATCTCTGCTTCTCCAGCAATGTCCTGCATGTCTGGTTCGTCTAACTTGAATAGTTTTCGTGATAGGGGGCAGGTGGCCGTACAGTTGGTGTCTTGTGGGGTGTTGCTGCCAGGACTTGTTCAAGATTGCACGCAGCATTCTTGTGTAATTGCCATCTAGCTTCTTCTCCAGCCGTTTTGTTAGCGTCCATGAAGTGCAGCCATATAGCAGTATCGATGTGACCGCTGCCTGGAAGAAACTGCGTTTCATTTTATCGGTTAGGTCTGATTTCCATATAATCGATAGCCTATTGACAGCTGTCCATGCTTTCGTTAACCTCGTTTCGATGTCCTTTTCGGTTGATTCGACGCTGCTTCCTTGGTAAGTGAATTTGTCTACTAGTTTAAGAGGGGTTCCTTCTAGAGTGGAGATGTCCCCCGTTTGGTTATAGCACATATATTCCGTTTTGTGTGCATTAACATAGAGGCCTATGCTTGCTGCTGCTCGTTCCAAACTATGCAGAAGTGTTTCGGCTTGGTTGGGTGTATTTGCCAGTATCGCTATGTCATCGGCGTAGTCGGCGTCGGTAATTGTTTTTGCGGGGTACCTTCTGCTTCTTTTCTTCGTCAGTTCGAAGCCATTCTCTTTGAATTTGTCAATCGATGTTCTAAGTACGTAATCTAGACAAATGATAAAGAGGTACGGGGCCAGCGTGTCCCCTTGTAGTACTCCTGCTACAATGTCAAAGTATTCTGTGTCTCCATCGAAGTGGGTCATTCATATCAAGATTTCTGACTTGAATACATTTTTGTATTCATTGTACCAAATATTAAAAAACATATCGATTTTATCTATATTTATTATTGAAATAGTAAAATTTTTATCGAGCAAAGACATGAGGACATTTCATATTTCTGTACATTTTTCAGAAAATCTGTAAAACTAAACACAAATTTGATAAAATCCTGGCATTTTTTTTAATGTTATTCTTATTTTATTTTTTGATCTGAACTGAATATTGATTTTCTAAAAAAAAAGTGAAAAATCAAGCTGCTCTACTGTTCATAAGGCTTAGAGAAGGTATTTGTTCTTATTCTCTTTCGGACGTCAATCTCATTGGGAACGGACGATTATAACGCATATTTTATCCAATTTTCTCAATATTGTACATATGTGGTATAACGTTTTGAAGAGAAGTTATTAAAAGGTTACTTGTAGTTGACGATTTAAAACTTGATTCTAAGATAGTACTTGATTGTATTTACACATACACATTTCAAACGATTAGCTCCAATAAACCTATCACTTGCTTTTGCAAAAGGTTTCATAGTCTCTCCTCATTTTGGCCTACTCGGTAAGTTTTGTTTAGCAGTAGCCTGTTGTATATTTGAGGGTCGACCAATACATCAGGTATTGGTATAATCCAGAATTTATACGCCAGATTGTACGCCGTAATTTACGATATATATATATATAGAGAGAGAGAGAGAGAGCTATGGAATAAGAAAGATTTTTTGGAAAATAAGAAAGCTTATGAATTTTCTAAGAAATTTGAAGTGTTGATAATTTTAGTG
>OY757922.1:18718019-18728019 GCA_963585895.1 Sepioteuthis lessoniana
TGTAAATAACGATTCTTCGATATATACAGGTCGACTCGTGATTTATGTTCACGAAATTGCTGTTTCATTAAAATATCTTAAAGCTAATGGCTGTTCCTCTTCCATCCCTATGCCCTGTTGGCGAGGTATACAATAGGCTGACTGTAACCCCTGCAGTTGTGGAGGTGCCCGAGGTGTAATGGTTATCGTCGTAGGAAATGGACACGGCGACACGAGTTCAAATTCTGGACGAGACTGATTGCATTTTACATAGCACGAATACCCTTGGGAAAGGTATGAATCCAATTACTCTCCCTCCAGCTATGGGTAAATAGTTGGGCAGACTAAGATCTTCAGCTTTGGTGAGGTAACTAGTCTAAGAGAAGAAAAACTCTGAATTCAAACCTGTTAAACTCCGCTTAAAAATTGACCTTGTGTCATATCCTGTCCGAGCGGAGGGGTTGGTAAATATAGTAACCCCTGCAGTAGGATGAGAATTTAAAAAAGGGCCGTTCTAGGTATGACATAACAAAACGCATAGAGAGAAAGTTGTTGGTTGGTTGTATCGTTGGCTTTTATGGCATATTAAACTTTTTAGGTTATTTAACGCCAAATCCATTTTTATACAAATAATCAGTTCTCTTTCAAACAATTCAGTTTAGCATGAGTACACACTTTAGTAGTCAAAATATTTTTATTTCAAGCTATTCAGTTAAGTCAAACAGTTATAATTCAACCGATTAAGTTTAACGTAAGTACAGATTCAATGTCAAAAACAGTTCTATTTTAAACAATTCAATTTTGCATTAGTACGAAGTTTAGATGTCAAATCAGTTCTATTCGAGTAATTCAGTTTAGCATAAGTACGCTGTTTATTTCTATTTGACGCATGGATTGAGCCCTATCAAGTGCTACCACTCCGGGCCAGAATGAATCTGGGAGTGATGGCAATGAAGGGGTAGCCCGTATTCCCCAAAACTCCAGCATTACTGGAACCTCAGATTGTTTAGTGTCATAACAGGACACTAGTTGGAAGGGGTCTTACCCCTTTGCTGAGGTGGAGTCGGTGTATTCTACAGCCCCAGCAGACATGACAATAGAGAAAAAGCTAGATGGAAGCAACATAAGAATGCTACGAGCTATTTTGAATAAATCCTGGAAACAACATCCCATGAAACGACAGCTGTACGGTCACTTTTCTCTCGTTTTACAAATCGTCAATGCAAGACGAACAAGACACGCGGGACACAACAGAAGAAGAAAGAACGAACCCATAAGTGACTTTCTTTAACGGACCTCTACACACAGACGAGTCTGTGTTGGCTGACCTACAAGAACTTACCTACAATAGCTCTGTGCGGACGCAGGACGTAGTTTGGAAGAACTTCCAGGAGCGATGGATGATAGGGACGGATGGAGGGAGAGAGAGAGAGAAAGAGAGAGAGAGAGAGAGAGAGAGAGAGAGAGAGTCAGGGAAATCCGTGCAGTCAGCGCAATTTGATGATGATGAGGTATGACATGAAATTGTATTTAATGGTAAGACTCAGGAGATATGGGGTGTGTGGAGTACTCTTTCATTGCCATTTTCCCCAGGTCTACTCTGATCTAGAGGAGTAGTACCTGTTTGGGTCTTATCTTTGGACCAAATACTTGTTTGAATATAATTAGTATTAAATCAAGTGTCAACTATGGTTACTTGAAGTAATAATAATTCTAGTTACTTGAGATCATCTAACTTTGTGCAAAAAAAGAAGATTATTACTACTTATAGATAATTACTTGAAGCTATATAACGATTAATGATAGATTAGAATAGTTGAATCGATTCAACTACGTCCAAATTATTTGTTGGATAGGCATACAATATATTATATAGCTATGAGCCAAAAATTAAAAAAAAAACAACTCTCGAGCAACATCTACACAAAGATATAAATATAAATGTCCAATGAACACGATTCTCTAACCTCAAGGAATAAAATAACCCCAAAAGAGTCACTCAGTGAATCAATCAACCAATCAGTCATTTCTGAACGAATTATTCCGTTCCCAAAGAGTATTAAGGTCTTCATCAAAACTTCCGTAGTGTGAGTCGCCATGGTGTAGTGGTTAACGTGCTGAACTAAGAGATTGTAATTAAGCGAGTTCGAACTTCAGTTGCTCTTTTATATTCAATTTGGGACAAATACACATGTGAAAGGCATGGACCCCGCCCTTATCGCCTCAGCTATGGGTTAAATTGCCGTCCTACAGAAATGAATTTGGCGTTATTTAACCCACGAAGTTTGATATGCCAGTAAACAAAGAAACCAAATCAAACAAAATATTTTCCAAAGTCACCTGTATCTTTGTTAATACTTACTTCTGCAATAATAAATCAAGATCGAAAAAGAAATTTATAAATATATTATGAACGCGATTCTCTAACTTCTAGGTGTACAGCAGCTGGAAGAATGTCATTCAGGGACGTTTCACTGAAGCGACACACGCTCACACACGTGCTTTGCAAATACCGTTATACCGCATACATATAGAATAAATATAAGCGGCAATAATCCGCAGTCAGTAGACTCTAGACGTCCAGAGTCCAGTCTTCAAGCGGACACAACACAACAATGTACCGTATGAACCACCAACGCTCCAGTCCGACCTCAGCCAACACTGCCAACCCAACACAAAGCATTGTTACATAACGGGTCCAAAAATACAGCCACTGATATGAATACGCAAAACGTACATAGAATGTTCATAACTCATATATAGATAACATAGGAATCCCGAAACATAAAAACACTTACGACTTCTTAGTTCAGGTACGAAACTTTTTATTACCTTTGAGTTTAAAGGTTTTTCGACTTCAGGAGAGAGATACACAATCTTTCTATGCTGACTTTTCCACCTGCCCCAAAACCACGTGCGGCACCCGGGGAAAGGCCTCGGCGAGCTCCGAAAGTCAACCTTCTTTTTCGGAGGCAAAAACTCAACTCACTGACTTTTCTCAAATCACCCAAATCCTCAGCGCTTCCGGGCATGACGTCATTCACATCTCCTGGTCTCATTTCCTATCTGGGATTTTTATTTTGACATCTCTGAATGACACATCCTCCTCGTGCGCGCGTGAACACCTGCGCTCATGTTTGCACCAAACTAACCCATGCACTAAGTGAAAGGTTCTCTGCCTAACTAAACCGAAAGGCAAGATATATAAAACGAAATCCTTCGGCCATTATATTACAGCATTACTCTTGATGGGTTGACATTAAAATCAATGAATCAATATATTAATTTTCAATCCATTTATGTTTTAATTTGAATCTTACAATTTGTTTTTCAAGTATGTCCAATCAATTTTGCCAAGGTTTCCAAAATTCGACTTATACAGGAATATATACGGTTATTTGCTTTTTAATCTTATTCCTTTTTTGTTTATATCTTTTCATTGGTATAATGTCCCGTCTTTGTTGCTTTCGTCTTATTTTTGCTAATTTACTATGCGGCTTTTCCTTTCTTTGAATGAAAAGCTTGTTTGTTCAACACTATGACAGGTTGTAGCATTGTTACTTGCCTTGATCGTCCTATTTCATTCCCCTGACACCATAGTGTGTCATAGCAAAACTGACAACAATACAAACGGTCGTCAACCTTCCCGTCGTAGCAGTCAACATAGCCGCGTGACAAGCAGCAAAACAAAAGAGGGGCCATGTTGTTTTTCCTCAATGAACTTCGTAATCATTAACAATGTTGACTCATACAAATCGAAAAGACAAGTAGTAACATCGCTGCCCATGTCAAATTCTTCAAATAACTAAGATAATAAATATGAAGAAGAAAGAGCCCCTCGGGGTGCAATGCTTCATGATTTTGCCTGACAACCATTAATAATGATTTAGAGCTTGATAACTCTGGCCTTGTGCCACAAATTAATTAAGCTTAAATATTGAAGCAAATGTGCCAGACTAGGCGAAGCTTAGTAAAAAAAAAAAACATGAAAATAAAATAAAATTATTAACTTTATTCGGTGAGGGTATAATGAAATGAGAGCTTGGAATTATCCATATTTTGTAAGTTTGATTCTCACTTTCGCACTAAGCCAAAACTCTACTAAGCTTAGTAAATAACTATTGGGTTGTCCTACGGTAAGGTCATGTTAAAATAACCAGTCCCTCCTAGATCGACTTGGTCAAGAAGCGATGAGTCAGTTCAGTGATGAGTGACCATTTTGTAACAACAGCCACTGAAGCAACTTAAGGTCTGTGTGTCAGTTTAGTCGAAGAATAATAAGGAAATTTAGAAAATAACTTTTAATTTCTATTACTCTCAAGTCCACACTGACCTGGAGTGTTAAGGTCCTATGTATGAGTCGCGGAGATTCGTTTTAAAATAATTAGTATCTCATAAGAATTAGCAAAGCCATATAACTTAGTGCGAACGAATGATTATTATTAAATAAAATTATTCATGTTATAAAATCTCGAAAGCCTTGTTAAGGGATATCTTAAACCACGAACTAGTTTGGCTGACCACTAAGAGTAAATTTAATTCTCACTGGGTGCGCCATATTTCTGACTTAGTGTCGCATCAAAACTAATCTTAGTAAATAACAATGAAGATACCTTACGATCAAGACACGCTGCAGGCAACGTTTCCTTCCACATCACCAAAGTTAAGGAGCGATGATTTTGTTCAGTGTATATATGAGTGACCACTTAACGATAACAGTTATTGTAAGCACCTCTCCCGGTGTAATTGTTAACGAGTTCGTCTAGCAGACCTTCATATTAATTTAAATCTCATTTGGAGTCCGATAATTCTGGCCTTGTGGAATAGCTAAGCCAAGCTTAATAAGTTGATATTAAAACATGTGTGCTGGACAGAAAAGTGTAGTAAAAAGGGAAAAAAATCAACAACTATTAACGTAAATCATGGGGTACAATGATCTGAGAGCCAGAGAAGAAACCCATTACTAGTGAGTTCGATTCTCACTGGGTGAAAAATACTTATGGCTGTGTGGCCCCCAAACAAAGCTAAGCTTAGAAATAACTATGAATGCTAAACAGAATGTAATGGTTAACAAGCTAAACTAACAGCTGCTGTCTTACTGTTTATTTTTTTAGCGATAATATAGAGTTGCTAGACCCATACACACTTCAGTTTTGAATGTAGAGTTTTTTCCTTCTTCTAGGCCGGTTGCGTTACCAAGGCTAAAGACTATCCTACTATTTAGCTGAGGGGAAATGAAGGAGTCATGCTTTTCTCAAGAGCGTGCGTACAAAGAAAAATGCTAACAGTCTCGTCAAAGTTCGAACTTGGTTCGTCGAATTCGTTTGCATCTGGCCTAGTCGGCTGGGGATGTAGAATACACCGACTGCACCTCTGCAGAGGGGTAAGACTCCTACAACGAGTGTCCTGTATATGACACTAAACAATTTGATAGTGAGGCTACCGTAATGCTTGAGCTTTGGGGAATGCGGAGTACCCATTTATTGGCATCGCTCCCAGGTCAACTTTACCCCGGAGTGATAAAACTTGATAGGGTCCTATCTTTGGGTCAAATAGAGCTAGACTTTATACTTATGCTAAAATGAAATTTGAAATAGAACTGTTTTTGACATTTACTCTTAACTGTGTGTAAACAAAAACTGTACTCATGCTAAACTAAATTGTTTGAAATAGATCTGTTTATGTATGAAAATGGATTTGGCATTAAGCAACCAACAATCTTTGATATGCCATTAAACCATACCAAACCAAACCAAATTTGTTTCCTTCAGATAGACTTTACGCTATGTGGCCATCTAAGAGGTTGATATATAGACATAAGTTTGTTTAATTTCTCTTCTTGAGTATATGCAGATCTTCCTTTTTAAATGAATTAATCACAACGAATTTCGTATCATGAGGATCTGTCTTTTTGTGCATCTCGTCTGCTGACCTAACCACTGAACCTCAAAAACAATGCAAATAGAAGTGGCCTGTGCGCGATTGGAAAACCGGTTAACTGTCTGATGTCTCAAGTAGGGCCGCCAGATAAAAGGTTACAGTGTTTAAAAGAAGAATTGCAGCGCTTTAACCAAAGCCGGATCAGTCATTTTTGCCGAGTGCCTTTGTCTGATCGAGTGTCTGATTACATTTGTCAGAATACTCTGACGTTTCCGAAATACAAACGGTAAGCAACAGATACAAGCAAGACTGCAGGATTACAAATTGTTTGCGAGAAAGATGGCCGACGCGGCAGTTCATGAATGCTAGGGTGAGTTAAATGGGTGGTTGGTGGGTATTTTATGACATATCAACCCCTCCGAGTTATTTAAAGCCAAATAGTGTCATTAATATATATGTTAGAGTTCATTTGTTTACTCATAATTAGTTTCAAGTATGGCTTACGAATACTAATAATTCTGTTTAATATTAACTATTAGTTTCCATCCAGTTAAATGGTTTCAAGTATTGTTATTTAATATTTATAATTTTATTTCATATTATTCATTTGTTTGCACACAGTTAAATGGTTTCAAGTATTGCTTTTTAACATATAGTATCCACACTTTTTTTTAAATTCTAAGTTAAATCAGCTAAGAAAACGTAAATCAGAATATTCTCGGAAAAAAGGTTCCAAACTTCACTTAACTTGGAATATTTTTTAGCCAATCAGCAAATACATAGACTAGAACATTCTCGAGAAAACAGTTCAAAGTTTTTTCATAGAATCATAAAATAGGCGCCTCAATAAATAAGTAATTTCTACGATTCTCATCGATTAGATCAGGTCACAAGTTGTGTTTACACATACGTCCGTACATTTGAACTTTAGTTGACCCGAAATAGAATCTACCCGCATAAACTTAGCATATCTTATTTCGATCCACTCAAAGAGTATAAGAACCCTGTATTTTTTAATTCAAAAAAGGAGAAGGTGACACACAGGCGGCCACAGACGATACACGTGGAAGAAAAAAGTCAGACGCCCTCAAAGACATTAACACACCAACAGTGGGCTTGTATGACCAATAGATTAAGGAACTCAAAAATACCAGAACTCACACATACTCGCACACATACACATCTATGTAAGTACGAGTTGATCTCTCTGTTTGATTTTTGAAAAAATAAAAAATTCTTGCTTTGACATACAAACACACACCTCTATACCTAGCACAAATTTATGAACATTACTACCTTTTCATTTGTTATTTATCCAGTTGTGATAAAGTAAAATTATTTGTTTTTTTAACATTCTTGTTTTTGTCAATTTTCTTTCGTCTACGATTGTTTGTACAAATTGTGTAGTATATTGTGCAACTGGCACTCTAATTTACATCTTAGAGAAATAATCATTCCTCCACAAACATTCGTTATTTTATTTATGAAGTATTCCTATCTTATACAAACGATTCGCACATAGCTACATGGTTTCAAATAACTGCTAATGTTAAGAATCCTTTGTAAATGATTTTAACAGTTCAATAGTTCTGCAAAGTTACTATTTGCATGATGTTTAGACTGTTCACCAATGGCCCGAGAGACCTGGGTTCAATCCCTAGTCGAGTCATACCAAAGACTCAAAAAATGGTACTTGATGCCTCCTTGCTTAACACTCAGCAGTATAAGGTAGGGATCAAAAGGAAAGTGGAACAATCCAGGCAAAGGAGTAGCGCCCTTCTCTGTACTATCGAAAAAGGAGCCTTCGGGTCCCCCTCGACGAAGGTCGCAAACTTTACATTATTTACTACCACTCCAGGCATCAAAGCACCTTGAAGTGATGGTAATGAAAGTTTCATTTTGGTTTGGATGGGTTTTATGGCATAACAACCATTGTGGGTTATTTAATGACAAATCCTCTTTATACATATATATTAAATATACATGATTTGGTTTGGTTTGGTCTTATGGCATATCAACCCTTGTAGGTTATTTAATGCCAAATCCTCTTTATACATATATATTAAATATACATGATTTGGTTTGGTTTGGTCTTATGGCATATCAACCCTTGTAGGTTATTTAATGCCAAATCCTCTTTATACATATATATTAAGTATATATAGATAATTAGTCTAAATATTTTGTATATGATATTCTTAAATAAGCCTCCGCTCTATTTTTTTGCACCCAGTTAAATGGTTTCAAGTATTGCAATTTAACATTTACAATTTAACATCAGTCATTTGTTTGCACACAGTTCAAATGATCAAACAGTTCTATTTGACCCATAGATAAGACCCTGTCAGGTGCTACCACTCCGGTTTAGAGTGGACCTGGGAAGAATAGCAATGAAATTGTATTTAACATCCCCAAATCTCCAAGGCTGAAGCCTCGCCATCAAATGGTTTAATGTCATATACAGGACACTCGTTTAGGGGTGGACTCTTACACCCCTGCAGTCTGTATATTCTATAAACCCAGTCGATTGGGCTAGGTAATAAGAAAATACTCTATATTCCCTAAAGCTTCAGGACTGAAGCATCATCATCACACGTACATTAATGTCATACCTAGGACATTCAAAGTTTAATTTTTCTCAACACAATTGTCCCTTTGCCATCGCCATCAAGCGGTGAGTCAAAATTTTAGCAATATTTTGGTAAAATGAAGCTCCAGAGGCGTTTGTCCAAGATATGAATGTGACGAAACACACTAGTCTCTGAGGTGCCGAACTCGCCTGATACTCTCTGTGTATCACTCAACGGATTTGTCTCAATGCATTTGAACACAGCCTCAGAACCGACGCTTTCAGGCCTACCTAAACTTTTCTGATTAAATTTCTGTAAATATATACTACTGTAAACCTTACATCCCTTTGTGATATTCATTTCTAGCCCTTCAAGCCCAGAACAATAGCCCTTTACAATATTTGTCAACTGAATAAGATTTGGCCAACTAGTAGCCATCTGGATGTTTGGGAGTCGACCGACACAGCAGGTACATATCAAACCTTGAGTTTTGAGCTAAAAATCTTTAGGATTACAAATAAATATTTACTAAGCATCCTGTCCGATCAAGATGTACAAGAAGGTCGGTTTTTAAGCTGAGTTCAACGGGTGTGGATTCAGAGTCTTCCTTCTCTTAGACCGGTTGCCATATCAAATCTAAAGAGCCGAATCGGCCTAAGTATTTCCTTACAGCTATTGTAAGAACAGTTGGATTCTTACCTTTCCCAAGGGTATTAGCGCAATGTGAAGTGCAAAAGGCCTCGTCGAGGATTTAAACTTGGGTCACTGTGTCCATTTCCTATTACAATAACCATTACACTATGTACGCCTCCTCCTGAGGTCGGCTTATATGTCAGATTTTTGTGTAAATATGTGACAATGGCTGAAACATGGATCCATCACTTCACTCCGTGGTTAAATCGGTTGTCAGCTGAGTGGACAGCCACAGGTGAAAACCGTCCAAAGCGACCAATGACGCAAACATCAGCAGGCAAGGTTTCGGCCTCCGTATTTTGGCATGCGCAAGGTATTTTGTACATCGATTATCTTGAGAAAGGAAAGAACCATCAATAGTAAATATTATATAGCATTATTGCTGTGTTTGAAGGAAGAAATCACCCAAAAAACGGCCACAAATGAAGAAGAAAAAAGTACTATTTCTCCAAGACAATGCACCGTCACAACTCGATTGCAACGATGGCAAAATTACTTAGAATGCACTTCGAATTGCTTCCACACCCACCCTATTCTCCCAATTTGGCCCCCTGCAACTACTGGCTGTTTGCAGAGCTCAAAAGAATACTTCAGTGAAAGAGATTTGGCTCTAATAAAGAAGTGATATCGCAAACTGAGGCGTATTTTGAGGCTAAAGACAAATCGTTCTATAAAAAAGCAACGAATTGTTAGAGAAGCGTTGGAATCTGTGTATCACCTTAGAAGGAGACTATGTTGATGAATAAAGTCGAATTTTGCCTAAAAGATGTTGTTTTATCAGTTAGGCCCGGTTATTATTGAGTGATGTGTCATATATATATATATATATATATATATATATATATATATATATATATATATATATATATCGTTATGAT
>OY757922.1:18733019-18783019 GCA_963585895.1 Sepioteuthis lessoniana
AAAGAAAGAAAGAAAGAAAGAAAGATTAATGAATTAAAAGGAAAGAAGAAAAGGTGAAACGAAAACAAAGAAAAATGTTGTAATCGTAATAAGTAAAGGAGGGAAAGAAAGGAAAAGAAAAAGATTAAAAAGAAAATAGCAGCCAGAAAGAAAGAAAAAAAAAAGAAAGAAAAAAAAGAAGAAAGAAAGAAACCTAATAGAAATAAAGATAGAGAACTCTCTCCAATGAGAAAAAAAATCTTTGCATTTGATTACTTGCTTCAGAGGATATGGACGATTATTGGAAGAAAAAAGATTTAATAGTCTCGTTAGAAGTGGAGAGTTGAAATAGAAAAAGGCTTAATTAAGATAATTAAATGTAAAGAAAACAATCTTATACCTTGTTTATATCTGTACAGTAAACTTATTTATTTATTTATTTGTTCCTCGTGTTTCTTGTGGTGAAGTTTAACCCGAACTGACAAGGCCTGGGTGACTAGCAACAGAGGGAAGTAAAGATTCTCTCATTCCTAAAGGAAAAAGATATTCAACTGTGAAAATGTGGGAAGAAAAGGAAAAAGGTTCCCAATGTTTTCAGGTTATTGCTTTATCAGCTAGAAGAGCTTCGAAGAAAGAAAGAAAGAAAGAAGAGAGGGAAAAAGATGAAAGAAGAAGAAGAAGAAGAAGAAGAAGAAGAAGAAGAAGAAGAAATGCCTTGGGAAAAAACACAAACATGAAAAACAAGAATAACGTAAGTTGCCATATTGACCGCTTGCAACTTGTGTCTCCTTGACTACACACTTATATATGAGACGAAAGACAGAAAAGAGATTACTACATGTAAAGAGAGAGGATACATATATATATTTATATATATATATAGAGAGAGAGGGGGTGGGGAGAGACAGAGTGAGTGAGAGAGTGAAAACTTGTGAGAGACAGAGAGAGACGATGAAAAATGGAAACAAAGAGAGGGACAAACAAAATTTCAAAACAGGTTTCAAGTATTGCTACGTCGTGCCTTCAATAAGTTTCCAAATTTTTTTGTACAGGCATTTAAAATTGTCGTAGACTCTTGACAATTCAGTATGTTATTGCTATACATCTTATGAAATGACTGACCAATTTTTATGATTTCAAGTTCAAATGAACAGCTACAGCAACAATTGGAATACACCCTACTAAAATCTGATTATCATAGCTGGTGAATTTCATGAATGCAATCTAGACATGAGGACACTTTAGAAGAACGATATGCAATAAAATTCTGTTTTAAACTTGGAAAACATGCCACAGAAACGTAAGGAATGCTTCAGACTGCTTTTCGACCATCTTGCATGAATCGAGCTTGAGTTTTTTGTGGCATAAGAGATTCAAGGAAGGTAGAGAGTCTGTGAGGGATGATGTGAGGTGTGGGAGGAGCAAGTAAGTTAATACTGTGTCAATACGAAGGTCATTTACACGCTCACTCAAGAGGACTTCAATGGGGCCTTCCAGAAGTTGTTGGAACGGTATTGCAGCCGGAGGAGATTACTTTGAAGGGGATTAGAGTTTCTTGTGTGTACTATTAATAAAAGTGCCCTCACGAAAAAAGTCTGGAAACTAATTTAATGATCCTCGTATTTAATACAAATAATTCTATTTAGGTTCTTTTTTTAATGACATATCAACTTTCATAGGGTATTTAATGCCAAAGTCATTCTTGCAGAACAACAGTAAACAGAATTAGGAACGCCTGCAGTCAGGATTGAACCTGCAACCTCCAGATGATTGTCTCCTTAGAAGCAGACGCGTAACAATATAGGAATACTTAACACTTGTACTCGGTTATGGCTAACGGAATCAGAACAGGCGATCCCCGTTGATTCAATAAAGGACGTAGTTCGAAGTTCCGTGAAGGTTCCCGAGTTCGACAAACACCTGAAGAAGGTCGGGGGACATATCGACAGAAGCGTTGTGGAAATAACAATAAAGATGATGACAATAGTCCGAAAACCCTTAATGAAAAAAATCATCAAGCTTCGTCTCAGAAATTTTGACAACTAATATTTATGAGATTTACGACGGAGAATAGGAACAATGAATCCTTGTCTGCATTCTATTTATTGGGTGTTTCCAAAAAATTGATATTCTTTCAGATGAACTGGTTTATTTCAGAAAAATTGATATCATTTTGTAATCTAATAACATGGCCAAATCTCATATTTCAACACCATGTGCAGCTACAACTGAAAAATTATGTTTAATGTTTAAACGCCTTTTCTTTTCCAGTGAGTGTCATTTCAATACCTTTAAAATTTTATATCATTTGAAATCTATTGGGTGTTTCAGAAAATTGATATTATTTCGTAATCTAATAATTTGACAAGTTCTAGTCCAAATAATCTCAAATGTTAACAGCGTGTAGAGAAACAACTCAATATTCTATGATTAATGTATAAACTTCTTGCTAATATTGAAAATCTTTGGAAAAGAAAAGGCTTTTTTTTTAGGTATGTGCTGTGCTGTTTTGTGTGCTTGGAGAACTTTTTCACTGAAGGATCGCCTGCCGGAATTATAGTTTCGGTAGGGTCGCTTGGGAGTGCAAGTATGATGTTGGAAGACACGAAACTTATAAGGACCCCAAGAACATCATTCACAAAGCGATCCTGTGCACTGTTGGAGTGTGTGACAACATTATAGAACTTTAACCTGTTTCAACATATGATGTAAAAATTTGAGATCATTGGTCAAGTTACAGGATTACTAAATGATATAGATTTTTCCGAAATACCACACACACGCATATATATATATATATATATATATATATATATATATATATATATATATAAGATATCCGTAGAATATTCACTTTGCTGGGTCTGTAGAATACACTGATTGCACGTCTGCAGAGGGGTAAGACTCCCCCTAACGAGTGTCCTGGATAAGATACTAAAAATCTGAGGCTCCAGTGATGCTGGAGCTTTGGGGATTGCGGAGCACCTCTTAATTGCTATCGCTCCCAGGTTCCCTTTTGGCCCGTAGTGGTAGCACCTAATAGGGCTCTATCTATCAGTTAAATAGAACTCAAATGAGTACTTATGTTAAACTGAATTGGTTGAATTAGAACTGTTTGACTAAACTGAATAACTTGAAAGAGAAATGCTTTTGACAATTAAACTGTGCACTTATTGTCAAACTACGTACTTATGCTAAACTAAATTGTTTGAAATGGAACTGTTTTTGACATTGAAAGTGAACTTATACTAAACTGAATTGTTTAATATAGAACTGTTTTGACATTTAACTGTGTGTAGACAAAATCTATACTTATACTAAAACGAATAAACTGAATAGCCTGAAATAAAAATATTTTTGACAATTAAACTGTGTACTCATGATAAACAGAATTGTTTGAAATAGAACTGATTTTTTGTCTAAAACGTATTTGGCATTAAATAACCTACAAAGGTTGCTACGCCATAAACCCGAACAACCAACCAACCAACCAACCAACCGTAATCACTGCACTTGTGGATATTCGAAACCTTACATATTACCATTTCTGTTTTAGCTGAAGACAACATTAGGGCATCCTGCTGTGGTTTAATAATTAGCAAGCTCATCTCACAGATCCAGCACTCCTGGATTCTGGTTTCGGTCTTCACTGGATCCCTCATACCACCCTTCTTTTGTAAGATCTAAGCTTGTGTTCTTTTTGAAGAAGAAGAAGAAGAAGAAGAAGAAGAAGAAGAAGAAGAAGAAGAAGAAGAAGGGATAGGTAGTTTTTAAAAGAAAGAAAAAAAGACGGAAAAAAGACAAAGTTGAAAAAAAAAGAAAACATTGAAAGAAGAGACCGAATATCTTTTGTAAAAAGTGCAAATCCATTTGTTCCCACTACGAAGCAAAATGTGTAAGATAGTTGGAAAGACTCTGTGTGTGTGTGTGTGTGTGTGTGAGAGAGAGAGAGAGAGAGAGAGAGAGAGAGAGAGAGAGAGCACTAATCTATCAATCTATATTCCATCCGATTTATTTTGTAAGTGCCCGTGGTGTAATGGTTATCGTCGCAGGAAATGGACACGGAGACACGAATTCAAATCCTGGACGAGACTGATTGCATTTCACATAGCACTAATACCCTTGGGAAAGGTATGAATCCAGTTATTCTCCCTCCAGCTCTGGGTAAATAGTAGGACAGACTGTTTTCTTCGGCCTTGGTGAGGCAACTAGTCTAAGAGAAGGAAAACTCTGAATTCAAACTTGTTAAACAGATTGACCTTGTGTCATATTCTGCCCGAGCGGAGGGGTTGGGTAAATATGATACGATTTATTTTGTAGCTTCGGTCGTTTGTTGGGAATTTATGGCATTTCAAACTTTTGGGGCTATTCAATACCAAAACTCGTTTATATATATGATTTGTAAGCGAATGGTTCGTCGGTAAGTTTATTCTTAAACGAATTGTTAGATAGGGTCCTCTACTAGTTACGATACTTGATTGTGGCCCTGGTTCCTGATTAACGAACCAATCACAGATCATTTCATATACTTCTTTTTGAAGTCAGTATGGGGAATATCCTTTCCGCGTATCAGATTTTAATTGGTCATCCAATGAAACCACAATATAGGTACTTGTTTAATCAAACGTCCCAGTCTATGCCCTGTGGGAGAGTATCTCTGTTCTCATTAACCAAAACAATAATTAAAGATCTGATTTGACCTTTTAACCCCCTCCAAGTGGGCAAAAGATGTCATGATTTAAAAAGGATGAATTCACCAACAAAACCCTAAGCCTGTTTTTTGAAAGTTCTGTTAATCCATCATTGACCTTTTAAATTGACTTCTGGTTTGGTTTCTTTGTTGTAATGGCGTATCAACCTTTCTAGGTTATTTAATACCAAAGCCATTCTCCTAGAACAACAGGAGTGGTACTATTTAACCCATAGCTGGTAGGATAAGGGGGTTCATACCTTTCCCAAGGGTATTTACCCGAAAGTGAACGTAATTGCGCCACTGGAATACGGACTCGCTTACTACGATTCTGCAGTCCATCACTTTAACCATTACACTACGAGGAGACCTCCTAAATTGACTTTTGCATTTCGTTCAAAGTATATAAGTCTGTTTTATATCTTTAATTAAGGAAAATTACATTTTCCTAAATCAGAAATAAATGCATCATACTCTCCACATCAGTGAATACCTCATATTGTCATATAGAGCCCATATATTTGCAACCATTTAAATGGTTCAATTATTCCTTTCTAGCACTGTAGAATACACTGACTGCACCTCTGCAGAGGGGTAAGACCCCCCCAACAAGTGTCCTGGATTTGACACTAAACAATCTGATGTTGAGATTCCAGCAGTGCTTGAGCTTTGGGGAATGCGGAGTAACCCTTCATTGCCATCGCTCCCAGGTCCACTCTGGCCCGGAGTGGTAGCACCTGATAGGGCCCTATCTATGGGTTAAATAGAACTAAAAGCATACTTATGCTAAACTGAATTGTTTGAATAAACTGAATAGCTTGAAATAGAAATGTTTTTGACAATTAAACCGTACTCACATTTAAACTGCATGCTTATGTTTAACTAGATTATTTGAAATAGAACTGTTTTTGACATTAAAACTGTATTTACACTTAACTGAATTGTTACATATAACTGCTTGAATAGTTTGTGTTTCATTTTGACCTCCGACCCGGCCAAGCTGTTAAAATAGGAAATGCACCTGTGTAAATAACAGGTACATCCGGTCGAGGAATATCAGGATATAACCTTGACCGTGGACGGGTTGAATGAGTGCGATTTGTGATGCCCACAAGAAGAAGGTGGGTGTCGAACGATTATATAACCCGGGTAAAGACAGGAAGTCAGTCAGTTGGAGATCAGATGAGTTGGAGAAAAGATGCGGTAGAGAAAACCAGCACCCAGCAGAGGGGGCTGTTGGAGAGAAGATGCTGGAATGAGGACCATGTCCCAGAGAGGCTGGGCCCCGAGCCCCCCGGTTGAGCAGCCCAGGAAAATGGGAAAGAAATGCTGTTATGGCCATAAGAGTGGGGGTAAATATGTTGCAGTTCTTTTCGGTCACCAACTCCCTCTCACACACAACCCTTTCAAGTGAAAGGTAGATTTTTCTAAAGAACTGTGTCGCTCGTCTTTATTGTGTCGTCGTTATGATCCTGCATGCATCTGCATATGTGTATGTATAGTGTTCATGGTCATGGCTATACATCAGTTTGAAATAAAAATGTTTTTGACGATTAAACTGTGTATTTATGCTAAATAGAATTGTTTTAAATAGAATAGATTATTTACATAAAAATGGATTTGGCAATAAATAACCTACAAAGGTTGATATGCCATAAAACTCAAGAAACCAAACCAAAGAAATCCCTCTATGGTCTGAAATAAAGCGGTTGAAATTGGAACAACTTACTACACACATATTTCATCATCAACATGTCGTGCCACTAGAACTGTTTTTCGTCATTACAACTGTATTTACACTTAACTGAATTGTTACATATAACTGCTTGAATAGTTTGAAATAGAAATGTTTTTGACAATTAAACTTTGTACTTATGCTAAAGTAAATTGTTTTAAGCAGAACAGATTATTTACATAAAAATGGATTTGGCGTTAAATAACCTACAAAGGTTGATATGCCATAAAACCCAACAACCAACCAACTAATAATTTTCTTTGATTGTAATCATTTGTTTACAATTCAAAGGTTTGAAGTTTTTCTAACACTAATATTTCTATTAAGTATTAATCATTTGTTTATATACAGTATAAGTATTGCAATGAAACATGCGGTTTTCTGTTCATGAAGTATTCTTATCCTATCCAACCAAATTGCTCACAGCTTAATAGTTTCAAATAATTAATAATAATAATTAGAAAAGGAACAATAGATGGGAGCCAAGTATCAGAGTGGGCCTGGGAGTAATGGCAAAGAAGGGATATTCTTTGTTCTTCAAAACTTCAGGGCTGGTGCATCAACATCAGATGGTTAAGTGTCATACCCAGGACACTCGTTGGGGGAAGATTTTACTCAGGCAGGGGAACTGTTGGTGTATTCTACAATCTCAGCAAATTTGTATATATATATATATATCTGTGTGTGTATATATATATATATATACGTAGGTTTTGTAACCATTAATAATTGCCATATTTGATTACTTATTTTTTATTTTAGGAATTAAATTCTAATTTTATACTTCCCTGCGATATTATGTATTTAGGCTCTCTCATAATCCCATCTTTAATTTGCGAGAATGACAGAAATTGCAATTCAAAACTACTTAATATTTATTGTGGGAAATAAAACTGAATTAATCAACACAAACTCTGATATTTGAATTATATACACACTTACCGTTTATGTTTTGTCCATCATAAATTCCACCAAGTCGCAGACAGCATCTCTGCAGAAAGGTGGGACCCCAACCACAATGAGTGTCAAGGATTAGACACGAGACTGAGTCTAGTGTTTATGTCCATATTCTGGAGCTTAAGGAGGTGTGGGGTATCCCTCTATAGCTATTATGTAAAATAACTGGGGATTTTAGCTAATTATTTTTGCAGTAAATTCTTTTTCTAGTCGGATTGGGAGTATGTTTGAAAGGTCCAGACTCGAGTTAGCCTTTGTTTCGTGGACATGTCAATTCAAGTCATAATAAGCAAATAAGAAGATGGACAAGTCTGTTTTAGAATCAGCTGTGAGCTGATATTCTAAGATAAACGATTACGTTGATGTCAGCTGACATTTAGTAATGACGTGTGACTTAAAGACTTAGTGATAACGTGTAATGAAGCGATTAGGTAATTTTAGGAAGGTATACAAGAAACAGATTCGAAAACGAGGAGGAGAGAACAAATCCTAGGTCAGACGAATAGACAGCAGACCAGATGAGACCCAGGGGAGCAAGGCCCCGAACGGGGCTGGCTGATGGCTGAGGTCTTGCGTGTACAGAAACAGCCAGTCAGTTGAGATGTAAGAAAATCTCAATTCAAATTTTCGTCTTGCGCTTGTATAATCTATCTGCCTATCTATCGAGCTTATGCATTTCTCATTCAATCTCTCTCTTTTCGACGACGGCTAGAATTTCGCCGAAAATCTTCGTATCAAGCGAACCAACAGAAGTCGTTTTGTCTAGTGTTGGGCTACAGCTTTCGATTTGGTATAGGTAACGTTACAGTTATTCTCAAATCCACTCTTATCCGGAGTGGTAGTATCTTTTAAGATCCCATTTATGTGTCAAATAGAACGACAGGGCGTGGAAGCAAAATTAGGAATATTCTTGTATAATAATAAACGACTCTTTCATAAAACACAATAAAATGATAGATACAAAACATTAAATTAATTCAATATGGTCGTCATTTTTTCAATTATTTTATCAGCACATTTGCATGCCTTCAAAATAAATCCTTGAGACATCTTATTCTTTTCCTTCACGATAGCAGTCTTAAGCAAACCAATATATGGACTGGACGTTGCATTTGTTTTGTTTTCTAAAACGCCCCATATAGAGTAATCAAGTGGGCTATGGTCTGGGCTTGATGGTGGCCATAAAGAAACAAATTATTTCGAAAATTTTGTTTGGCTTGGTTTTAGCGGGAAGCTAATCAGAGGTTCTTTGTCGTTTCTTTCCTTGCTCACTCATATTGGGCCGAATTTTAATGAAAAAGTGCTTGAATAATAGAGATAACCATGAAAATTTAAATTTGTCATGTAGTTCTTTTTTTTCAAAAATCGGACTTATCAAACTAAAAAAAAGTTTAAAAAATTATTCCATATTTTGCTTCCGCACCCTGAAGAAAAGGCATAAATACTATCCTGTATCTTCCATATTTTGCTTCTGCACACTGTATCAAATCGTTTACTGTACTTGAAACCACTTGTATGAAAATGGATGAATAATGTTAAATAGAATACGTATTGACCTTTGTCAGGCCAGTTAGTGAGCATTTCAAAAAATAGGATGTGGAGCTGTGTCTTAAAGTAAACAAGGAATAGCGGAAATACCACGTGAATTGCGTGGGCAAATATGTGTGGGCGTCCGAAAAATATATCATGTCGGAAGTTTTCGACCCGGCGGTCAGTCAGAAAGAGCAGTCAGCCAAGTAGACAAGTCACCTCGTCTTGAGCGCTAGCTGGTAACGGTTGACCCCGGGGTGAGAAAACGCCCTTTATCAGTCTCCCGTGGAAGAAACATGAAGGAGCATGAACAAGCAAGGCTCTCTGAATATATGAATCGCAACGTGGTGTAAATCGAAACAGTTCCTGACCGACTCTCTCTCTCCCTCTCTCTCTCTCTCTCTCTCTCTCTCTCTCTCTCTCTCTCACTGCCAATTTCGCCACGACTTTCGTAAATAAAAGAGAGTTTATATTTTTATAAAAAAAGTGTTATAGCCTTTTTATTTCAGCTATGTAACATTTGAAACTGTTATGGACTAATCAATTGGTGAAATAGAACTGTTCAGTCTTTTACTAGATATCATTTTGAAGACTAAATAGAACTATTAGTGTTAAATAGAAAAACTTGAAACCATTTAACTGTGTTCAAACAAATGATTAGTATTAAATTAAATATGAATACTTGATAAATAGAATTACCAATGTTAAGTAGCAATACTTGTACCCATTTAACTGTGTACAAATAAATGAACAATATTAGAGTCGATGTGAATACTTGATAAATAGAATTACCGATGTTTCGCAATACTTGTAACCATTTAACTGTGTATAATTAAATGAATAGTATTAAATAGAGTGGTATTAAATAGGAAAATGGTACTATTTACCAACCCCTCCGCTCGGGCAGGATATGACACAAGGTCAATTTTTAAGCGGAGTTTAACAGGTTTGAATTCAGAGTTTTCCTTCTCCTAGACTAGTTGCCTCACCAAGGCTGAAGAACCTAGTCCGTCCTACTATTTACCCATAGCTGGAGGGAGAATAAGGGGATTCATACCTTTCCCAAGGGTATTTGCCCGAAAGTGAACGTAATAGCGCGACTGGAGTACGAACTCGCGTACTACGAGGAAAATGGTAATACATGAAAGCATTTAATTATGTGCAAGCAATCATCATCCTCATCATTATCTCGCGCTGCCAGCACGGATTTCCCTGACTTTCTCTTGCCACCAGTCTCTATTACCCATCGCTCCCGGTAGGTCTTCGAGGCTATATCCTGGATTTAGTACATAGCTGTTGTATATAGGTTTTAGCTGGTCGTCTAATCTTTCTTCGTCCATGAGAAGGGGTTCACGGGCATACATCGCTTATGAGTTCGTCCTTACTTCTCCAGCAATTTACCGCATGTCTAACTTTGATAGTTTTCGTGATGAGTAGTTGGTGGCCGTGTAGTTGTTGTTTTGTGGAGAGTTGCCTCCAGGAATTGTTCAATACAGCTTGAACTATTCATGTGTAATTACCGTCAAGCTTTTTCTCCATACGCTTTCTTAGCATCCACGTGGTCCATCCATGTAGTAGTACTGATACGACCGCTGCGTGGAAAAAATTGCGTTTTATTTCATCTATCAGGTCTGACTTCCATATGGTGGCCGTATAGTTGCTGTTTTGCGGAAAGTTGCCTCTTGGACTTGTTCAATACAACTTGAAGTATTCTTGTGTAATTGCCGTCAAGCTTTTTCTCCATACGCTTTGTTAGCGTCCATGTGGTGCATCCATATAGTTGTACTGATACGACCGCTGCTTGGAAAAAATTGCGTTTTATTTCATCTGTCAGGTCTGACATCCATATGACCGATGATCTATCGAAAGCTGTCCATGCCTTTGCTAGTCGCGTGTTGATGTCACTCTCGGTTGATGAGACGCTGTTTCCGAGGTAGGTGAACTAGTTTCAGTCAGGCAATATGACAGAGATGACCTGAGTTTTTTTCCCGCTTTCTTCATTATTATCTATTTTTAGATCTTAATTAATCAATTTATTTATGGGCGGGTGGGGATGGAAGCGCTAAACTTACTAAGCACCATCATGGTGGATTAAAAATTAACTTTAACAAATGTAAAGATTTTCCACCTCCCTGGAAAATATGGTTTAGAAACTCACTATTATTAAAACATGAATAAACGAAGGAATGAAGCTATCAATAACTGTTGGTTCACTTTTGTCTAACTGCAGGATCAAGGAAAAACATTCGAATCAACTGAAGACGTTACAAAGAATATGAATCTAACTTTTTTTAAACATTTCTAAGTAAGGAATTAATATTGATTAGAATCATGTAACTCAGTATAACCTGTCACTTAATACAAAGAGAAGATACTCACTTTCAAGTAATGGCTATTTTGACTTGATTATGGACCCAATATATTATCCCGCCTGTCTAGTAAGCTATAAGACATTTCAATTTTGTTTATATTTATACATATATAAATATATACCCACCCACGTCGCACAACAAGGATGCGACGATCAATTTTAAGCAGAGTTGACCAATTTTGAATTCAGAGTTTTCTTTCTTCTGAACCAGTTGCCACTGCGACGTTAAAATGTCTACTCTAACCTACTAGTTACCAATAGTAGGAGGGAGATTTGTGCATTAGTGCTATATAAAAGGAAAACAACCACATCCAAGATTTTAACTCGGGCTGTCATATTTATTTCCTATGACGAAAAACTTTCCAACGCGGACGCGTCCATATATATATATATATATATAGTGGTAGAATCTTGGATTGGCGTTTCAGTCAGCCAGGTTTCGATCCCAACTTCGGGAATCTAGCCTGTCTAGCTACACTGAAGAGTTCTGATTGAACGAAACTGGTCGAAACAGATGACAATATATATATATATATATATATATATATATATATATGTTAGGGTAAGATATCCGACTGACGTAAAGTCAGCCTGGTTTCAATCCCAGCTTCAAGTATCTTGCGTGTCTGTCCACACTGAAGTATTGAGATACAACGAAACAGTCTGTCTACGGATAACAATATATATATACTCCCCAGTGGTTTGAGCAACCGATTAAAGAATTGCCGGCTACCACATTCACGTAAATGCAAAGCTCTTCTCATAAACTGAGCCCTCCGGTAGTCGATCAGTATATAATGAATAAATATATTCATAAAATTCCTTATGATGGAAGGGACAATAGCTTTGGGGTAAGATAGGCAACTGGGTTTCGATCCCAACTTGGTACATCTCGCTTGTCAAGTTAGTCTGAAGAGTTTTGATACAACGAAACAGTCTGTATGTGGATGTCAATACACACACACACACACACACACACACACATATATATATATATATATATACGAATGAAGTGTTTGTGGTGTAATGGTTATCTTCGTTGTAAATGGACAAATCCTGGACTAAGCAGTTTATTGATATGCATCCAACTATTTTCACCCCAGCTATGGATAAATAGCAGGTGTCACACTATATCGCCATTGTGTTGGGTGTGGGCGTGTGCGCCGGTCAGACGATATCTTTGTCTATTTTGGTGCGAAACCCAAACGAAGGGCTTGAGCTCGATATCTCCCACGAGACTAGAAGTGGACGAGGAGACAAAGGTCCCAGAAAGAACAGAAGGTCAGTTGGCGATGGAAGACGGAGAACCAGTTGACAACAGTCAGCAGAAGGAGGCAGGAGAAGATGGAAGCATGACAGAGAAGGGAGTCAACAGAAGTCAGAAAGGCGACTGCTAAGACCTAATGACCTACAGACAGGCCGGGTTAACCAACGCGAGATGTCAGCATGGCTAGAAGCTTTTGTTGAAGTTTCGCGAAAAATACACGACTGCGATAGTCTACAGATGCACGGGGAATGTAAAGTGTCACATAGGGCAGACAGGGCAATTTAGCCTTGCTATGACAATCAATCTAGAATACCGAAAATTCAAAATTCAAACGTGTTAAATTCCGCTTAAAAATTGACTTTGTGTTCCATCCTACCCGTGTGGAGGAGTTGGATATATATATATATATATATATATTAAGTCTTTGCTTATGGTTAATAGGAATTGTAATTCCTTAAATTATTGTTAAATCTGAAGAACTACATTAAAATGTAGGTTAATTTACAGTAGAAAGGGAATTAGTGCCTACGTCTTGTTATTTTGTTATGATCCCTACCGATAACGAAAGAAAAACCGGAATTGGTCGAAATGGGGAGGAAACTCTTCACCCCACTTCACCCCCTTCCCTCCTGTGCCTATTCTGGCTGTATTCCTTATATCTATTATGATCTGAAGAAGTCATGTTAAATTTGGAGTTATTGAATCATATCAATACTCATTGCAGGATGGAAATAAATTTATAATCCTAACGTGACCGGATTTTGTTTTTCTTTAAGGAGTTGTTGCTCTGCGATGTCAATTACATTGAGTTCTTTACCAGGAATATTTAAATATTCGAAGTTTGAATTATCTAATTGTCGTGACGGAATTATTCCCGACTCCGGATAGACTGGACTGAAGAATATATATATATATATATATATATATATATATATATATATATATATATGGAGAAAAATTGAAAAACAAAGTAATCAAAAGTGAAGAATTTATTGTGAAAGAAAGTCGATGCTACAACTTTGTATTAACTTCATTTTGGATTACTTAGTTTTACAATTTTTCTCCATATTGTCGGATTCTTTTCCATAATTCACTTTCATATATATATATATACACGCGTGAGAGGAATGTGATCAAATGAAGTTTATTTTTCAACATAGCCCACCTTGTGGTCCACACACCTTTTCATCATTGTTTACGTATTTACTTCTCATTGATCAAAAAAGTTATAAACAGCAGATATGAAGTCATCGTATTAAGTTTTAAGATTATGAAATTTTCAGCCTACACACACACACACACACACATACACACACACACATTCTCTGTCTGCCTGTCTGTCTGTCTATCTGTCTCTCTTTTACTTCTTCTTTTCTCTCTCTCTCTCTCTCTCTTTCACACACACACACACACACACATATACACACATACACACACACACTCTCTCTCTCTTTCTCTTTCTTCTTCTTTTCTCTCTCTCTCTCTTTCACACACACACACACACACACACACACTCTCTCTTTTTTTCTTTATTCTTCTTTTCTCTCACTCCCTTTCACACACACATACACACACTCTCTCTTTCTTTTCTTTTCTCTCTCTCCCCACCAACATATATATATATATATATATATATTTCAATCTGACATGAGAGTCTGACGTTATTACGATTTATAAATGATTTAATGGTAATGACGTAATACAGTCTCTTATAAGCCAGATTGCGAAATGAAATATATTATATTTCACAAGGCAATATATATAACAACATTTCTATCACATATTAAGCGCTCTAAAAATAGAGACGATAATAAATTAAAAATAAAATATAATAAAAATTATAGATAGGAAATCTTACGATGAGGAAGATATAGAGACGAGAGCAAGCTGAAGATATTTTTGGAAACCCACAGTTTGAACTTTATACATGGGTGTTGAGAGCTAGACAGCTTCTGACGGAACAATTGTGAATAATTCTCGTTTTCGCGTCCTTATTTCACTGCAAAGCAGCCCATTATGGGGAGAGCACTACTTTCCCCACACGGAACTTAAAAGAAGCTTACTAGTATATGTCCTTTTCATTAAGTGCATCAGATTCCCAGGAATGAGTATAATAGTATGGTAGATTGGGAACCTTTGGTAAGGCGACCAATTAGGAAGAAGGAAAAAATCTGAACTCAAAATCAGAGGAGTGTTGTTTAGAAGAATCTGTGGCATATTGATGTACAATTTTTTTGTTATTGGCTTATCCAAAATGTCTATCTGGTTCTATACAAAACTTCTCCACTATAAACAAATCACCTGTGTAGGCAGTTCAACTACTCTTATATTTAATCGAACTGTTGAAAATAATAAGTTGAGATCGAATCCATCATGTGCATCATGTATATATATATATATATATATATATATATATATATATATATATCATCATCATGTCGCACTATCAACACGGATATTTCTGACCCTTTCTCGCCACACGTCCTTATCGTCCATTGCTTTTGGCATGTCTTCTGGGCTACATCCAGTATCTGCACAGAGCTGCTGTATGTATGTTCGAACTTGACGTGATATATATATATGAGAATAAGCTGTAAATTTCATTGGCTGACCAACATACTCTCAAAGAATAGGAACAATGAGAATTATTTTTCGATCTAATCTCCCTTGCGGTCCACACACATTTTCGATCGGTGTAGCGGTTCTTGGATCCTACTGGTGATATATATATATATATATATATATATATGTGTGTGTGTGTGTGTGTGTGTGAGTGTATGTGTGTGTGTCTGTGTATGGGTATGAGTGGGTGTAAGTGTAAGTGTGTAAGTGTTTATTAAACCATCCGGGGAACCAAGATGTGACACAAGGTCAATTTCTAAGCAATTCTTTTACATTTTTGAATTTAGTTTTCCTTCTTCCAGAGCAGTAGCTATGTAAAAATTAAAGAGCTTAGTGTGCCCTACTATTTATGAATTGATGGGGGTGAACAATATTAATATTTTCTCTCTTATATGGTTTCATTCATTCCAATTAATACAAAAAAAATCTAACATAGTTCTGCGGTATTGCGTATTCCTACTATTTATGAATTGATGGGGGTGAACAATATTAATATTTTCTCTCTTATATGGTTTCATTCATTCCAATTAATACAAAAAATTCTAACATAGTTCTGCGGTATTGCGTATTCCTACATTATACAAATAGTTTTTAACCCGGCTATGGCTGTAGAATACACCGGCTGCATCTCTGCAGAGGGGTAGGAGCTCCTACAATGAATGTCCTGGATAAGACACTAAGCAATCTGATAGAGATGTTCTAGTAATGCTGGAGCTTTGCGGAATGCGGAGTACTCCTGATAGGGTTTTGTCTATGGGTCAAATAGAACTGTTTGACATTTAAACTGAGCGGAAATAAATGACTTATGCTAGATAAAATTGTTTGAAATAAAACTGTTCGATCATTAAATTGTGTGTGAACAAATGCCTGATATTTTATTGAATTGTTAGCGATACATAATACTTGTTATCATTTAATTGAGTGAAAAAAAATGATTAATCTATATAAAAAAAAATGTAAATGTTTGTTACTAACCGATAATCTCCAGTTTTATACCACTAATTAGTTAAAAATTTTGTGAGAGTATTTTATTCGAATACGGGCGTGTTTTTGTATACTTAATATCCAAAAATATTACAATAATTAAATAAAAGATTTTTAATAAGTCGTTTTTTTCCCCGAAAAAAGCCAAACGCAAATAATGAAAGTAAACATTACTTTCGTTTTCCAAGAACATTACTTTCGTTTTCCAAGAATTTTACACGAGAATTTTTTTCTGCTTTTATCACTTTTCTTTCTTTTTTGGTTGTACTTAAACAGAGACACTAAATTTTAAACCATATTTCCTTGGTTCAGTAGTAAGTAAATTTTTTTTATTCTAACGAATTGTTTACTAAATATTTTCTTTTCTTTTTTCAACATTCCTTTTTTGTTTAACTTCAACGAAAGACATCCATTAAAAAGTTTTCTTTCTTAAACCATAGTTCATCGGTTCAGTAGTAACGAATTGCTTACTAAATATTTTATTTTCTCTTTTCAATATTTCTTTTTTTTTGTTTAACTTCAACGTAAGACATTCCTTAAAAAGTTTTCTTTTGTTAATAAGCTTTAAACCATATTTCGTTGGTTCAGTAGTAAGTAAATTTCTTTTTTTTCTAAAAACTTATTCTTAAATTTTTTCTTCATTTTTGATATCCCATTTATTTTGTTGTTTAATAAATATTTTATGGTGTGCCAATTATCATGTTGCGAAATATTAACCAGCCCAAGCTTTGAAATGGCACACGTCTTTCAGTAAAAAATTAATGACCAGCATCATAGAAGCAAAAATTTTGACTGGGCCTTTCAAAGGTGAAGATGTCCTCAAACCACGAATTCCTATGATTCCAACAGATATGTCATTTCAATTTAAGAGATTGCAGTTTCCAATTCGATTGGCATTTGCAATCACGACCAACAAAGCAGAGGGACAATCTTTAGAATTGTGTGACTTATATTTACACACTGATTGCTTCTCACATGGGCAATTATATGTTGCCTATTCCAGAGTCGGCAATCCAGACAATCTCTTTATCTACACGGAAACTGGAACTACCAAGAATATTGTGTATCCATAAGTATTGGAAAATTAAACATATTAGAAACATGTATTTTCTTTTTTTTCCTATTTAAACAAATTGAGCCTCAGCAATGCGTGGCCGGGTACAGCTAATATATATATATAAATAAAGACAGATTTATATCATTGATAGAGCATGTATATCTAAACTAAGATAGTATAATGACAGTCAGCAAGTGATGTTAATTATGCCCTCGCTATCTTAGTTGATATATATATATGTGAGGGGTAGTACTCTTTGTGCAATGTCTAAAGTGCTGAACTGCAGCCTCTAAGTCCAAGGGTTCGAACTGCAGTCGCGCTAATACGTTCACTTTCGGACTAATAACCTTTGGAAAGATATCAAGCCTTCTTTATCCTCTCAGTTATGTGTTAAATCGTATTATAGATGTTCTTCTATAAGGAAACCTTTGGCATTCAAGTTAAACTCAGCCTTCTGTCCTCGTTTTTAGCTTTTTTGTAATCCTGAGTTTGGTTGGGAATTATTAGGAAGTATCTAATATAATTATATGAGTTAGATCGCTATAATTGAAACCATTTAACTGTGTAGAAACAATAGCGATACTAATGTGCAAGCAAATTATTTCTGACTCGATTAAATATGAAATTACCAACCAAATAATCTTTTCCATATCAGGAATATCTATCTAAATGTTTGGAAACAAATGACTGATGTTAAATTGTTACTATTACATAGCAATACTAGAAACTGTTTAACTGTTTGCAAACAAATGATTAACAGTAAACAGAATTATTAGTATTTGATAGAAATACTTAAAACCATTTAACTGTGTGCAAAAAGAATTGAGCTCAGGCTCTTTTTAAAATGTTATCAAAAATGTGTTTACAAATAATATGTATTTAATATAGATGTATAAAGAGGATATGGCATTAAATAACCAACATGGGTTGATATACCATAAAACCCAACCAAACCAAATCCTATATATTTAATATATATGTATAAACAAGATTTGGCATTAAATAACCAACATGAGTTAATATACCATAAACCCAACCCAACCAAATCCTATATATTTCATCATCATCATCATATCGCGCTGGTAGCACGGATATCCCTGACCCTCTCTCGCCACTCCTCCCTATCGTTCATCGCCCTAGGTAGGTCTTCAGGACAACATCTCGTATCCTCACATAGCTGCTGAATGTATGTTCGTGCTGGTCGTCCTGCTTTTGCACGGCCATATGTGGGGGTCCATAAGAGTACATCTCTTATGAGTTCGTCCCTACTTCTCCAGCAGTGTCCTGCATGTCTGGTTCGTCTAACTTGAATAGTTTTCGTGATAGGGGGCAGGTGGCCGTATAGTTGGTGTCTTGTGGGGTGTTGCCGCCAGGACTTGTTCAAGATTGCATGTAGCATTCTTGTGTAATTGCCGTCTAGCTTCTTCTCCAGCCGTTTTGTTAGCGTCCATGTAGTGCAGCCATATAGCAGTATCGATGTGACCGCTGTCTGGAAGAAACTGCGTTTCATTTTATCAGTTAGGTCTGATTTGCATATAATCGAGAGCCTATTGATAGCTGTCCATGCTTTCGTTAACCTCGTTTCGATGTCCTTTTCGGTTGATTGGACGCTACTTCCTAGGTAAGTGAATTTGTCTACTAGTTTAAGAGGGGTTCCTTCTAGAGTTGAGATGTCCCCCGTTTGATTATAGCACATATATTCCGTTTTGTGTGCATTAACATAGAGGCCTATGCTTGCGGCTGCTCGTTCCAAACTATGCAGTAGTGTTTCGGCTTTGTTGGGTGTATTTGCCAGTATCGTTATGTCATCGGCGTAGTCGGCGTCGGTAATTGTTTTTGCGGGGTACCTTATGCTTCTTTTCTTCGTCAGCTCGAAGCCATTCTCTCTGATTTTGTCAATCGATGTTCTAAGTACGTAGTCTAGACAAATGATAAAGAGGTACGGAGCCAGCGTGTCTCCTTGTAGTACTCCTGCTACAATGTCGAAGTATTCTGTGTTTCCATCTGGTGATCGTACTTTTACTTTGGTGTTTCTATAGAGAATCGTTATTGCCGCTACGGTTTCTTTAGGTATGCCGTACGCTAGTAGGATTTGTTCCATCTTTCCTCTGTGAATGGAATCGAAGGCCTTGGTAAAGTCGACAAATATTAATGTCGCTTCATCCTATATATCTAATATATATGTATAAACAGGATTTGGGATTAAATAACCCACAAGCGTTGATTTACCATAAAAACCCAACCAAACCAAATCTTATATATATGTAATCAATATGTATTAAGAGGATTTGACCTTAAATAACCAACAACGGTTGATAGGCCATAAAACCAAACGAAACCAAACCAAATAATTTTCAAACAGATGTTTGACCGATAGACTGAACCTTAACAATTGCTACCACTCCAAGTCAAAGTAGACCTGGGAGTAATGGGGACGATGAAATAAACCACATGCCCCAAAACTTCAGAACTAGTGCCTCAGGTTTCATCCAGTTTAGTGTCATAACAGGACATTCTTTTTTGAGGGGAGGATCTTATACCGCAATAGGGAATATAATCATCGTATTCTAAGCAACAAAGATTTGGGTTGGTTTTTGGTTGGTTGGTTTGTTTTTATGGCATATTAACCATTGTACGTTATTTAATGTCAAATTCTGTTCCAACATATGTCAAATAAACAATCTGTTGGTTACATTTCTAAACGAGCCAGAGCTCATTTGTTTGCAACTATTGAATGGTTTTAAGTATTGCTATGTAACAGTAACAATTCAATATAACAGTTATTTGTTTGCACACAGTTAAGTGAACATACACACGATTTGTTAGTGAATAGGTTTTTGGTAATTTTATTCTTAAAAGTTTGAGCAAATTTGTTTGCACTTGGTTATATGGTTTGAAGTATTGTAATGCAATACTAATAATTCAATTTTTGCAAACAGTTAAAGAGTTTTAAGTAATGCTATTCAACACTAATTTTTCTATTACTCATTTGTTTGCACACAGTTGAAAGTTTCCAATTATTGTTATATAACACAAGCAATTCAATTTAACATCAGTCATTTCTTTGCAGTTGAATGTTCAAACAGTTCTATCTGACCCATAGATGGGACCCGAACAGGTACTACTACTTTGGGTCTGGGTAGACCTGGGATTAATGGCATTTATGACCCAGTTGCTGAGATAGTTGATTGTATTAATGATGGTTTGGTTGGGCCGCGAGTTTTTCAGTTAGATCTTAAGTTAATAAAAATCTTACAGCGGAAATGTAAGTCAAATTGGAAAGTTCAAGCGAGTGTACCCTGACCAGTTAAGTCTCATTCTACACAGGAAGACCAAATGTTAACAAAATAGATTCATGTCTTGACACAAGTTTGATTGAGTAAATGAAAAACACGGTAAACATTTGGGGACATGGGTGAGATGACGCAATAACTTAGGGAGATGACATCACACTACCAATATCCTGAATTTTGATATAAAAATTGGCAAATTTTGAAAAAGTTGTCCGGTAGAAGTTGGCGTTCTGGGAGTTCGGTCGAAGCGGGGAGGATATCTCATTGTGTCTCTGTTGATAGACCCTTACATATTCTCTCTCTCTCTCTCTCTCTCTCTCTCTCTCTCTCTCTCTCTTGTGCTACTGTATGCAGTCTGATCATTAAACCATATATCTAGATTATGAAGCGACATTTTCTATACATATATTGGACTTATTACTGTTATACCAATATGTTCCAAGAGATGATTGTTAATTGTTAACAGAGAGTTCTTGTCTTTGAGTTGCCAACTCCCAGGCAAGTTTGTTCCAGCGATCGTTGAAAGAAAAGGTTCTGTATGAATTGTGTCATTCCCTATCTGTGTATCTTTTAAACACAGCATGGATACAGAGAGAACTGATGGCGCCGTTATGTGTATAAGACCGAAGTAAAAGTACGATGACAACTATTGTACCGCATCTGGCGCCGTTACAAGGGTAAGATCAATTATCATTTGGTTCTGCAAAATGTTCTTGTGCACAACGGTATTACATTTGGCGTCGGGTATCGGCGTTGGGTATAGGAGACCGCAATATTGTTATAGTGGTGCCGTACTAAAATATTGCTATATTTGGTACTGTCCTCAACAATAGCATTACAAATGGTAACCGACCCCAGAACATGGTAACATATTTAGTGCCGAACTAAAGCAATAGTGATTTAATTGGTGCAGGATTGAACCATAGTACTATATTTGGTGACCTTGCCCTGAAAAACGACCCTTAAAACCAGGTGAAAATGATAGTGCAACAAGATATTTTTACTGGAGTACCGGGCCAAACGATTGTGTTATATTTGATACTGTGCCCAAGATAAGTATCCAGACGATGCAATCCACAGAGCTACATAATTAAAGGTGCTTCATATTTCCCAAAGCTCCAGGACTGAAACCCTGCCATCAGATGCAGTTTACTGACAAACCCAGGACGCAAGTTCTATTTGACCCGTAGGTAGAGTTACTACCACTTCAGGTCAGGGTGGACTTCTGAGTAATGGCAATGAAGGGGTTCTTCACAATCCCCAAAGTTTCAAGAATGGAGCCTCAACATCCGATGGTTTAGTGTCAAAGATGCAGTCGACGTATTCTTCAGCCCCAGAGAGAGGTCATAGAGAAGATTTTTCATGTTTAGATTATTGCACTAAAAGCAGCATTGGCCAAACGAACCTTAATTTGAAAATGCTATATTCGACCATTCGATTTAAATACTTCAAAAGGAATATATGTATATATATATATATATGAAGGAGGCAATTAAAAATATACTAAAACATTCCCCATCCTACATTCAATAAATAAAACGTGATGAATTATTCCTTCTCATACATATCGTCTTTCTTTGGAATTCCCAAGAAAGTTTAAATAATTCGTGCTAAGAAGAGTTAAACGTCTTAGATAAAACTTGATTTATTTTAAATTGCTACAAGGTGTGTATGCGTGTGAGTCTGTGTCTGCCCAAGAGTTAGAGAGAGAGAGAGAGAGAGAGAGAGAGAGAGAGAGAGAGAGAATGTGAGTGTGTGTGTGTTTGTGTGTAAGTGTGTATGTCAGTGTGAGTGTATGTGTGTGAAGTAGCCAAAGTTTATCTTTAATTTCGAAGCTAAAAAAAGTATCGTTAACATCCAGGCTGGGATTGAATAAATGTACTTACGCCTAAAGCTGTCTTAAATAAAGCTTTGATAAGTCTGGCTCAAGGGCAGTAGTGTGAGTAACCTGGTGAGGATCAAATTCAGTTATTTAACATTAGTCTGCTAAACTACTTTGCTAATCTTTGATCCAGATATAGAGCATCCGTTTGCTTAAGACTAATTAAATTTGATACTGAAAATAACATTACTGCTCAGTTATTGGTACATAGAATATGCAGTCTGTAACCCAAGTAGAAGGTAATTACTCCCAACCCCTAAAAGCGGGAGGGTTCTGGGTATGACACTGAATTATTTCTGTTAGTTAGGTTCTACTTCTGTATCTGTGTAGTGTGGAGTCGTCACTTCCTTTCCGTTACTTCCGGTCTCATGCTGACCCGTCGTGGTAATACCTGTTAGGCTTCCTTCAATTAGTCCAGTAGATCTTTTTGAAAAGGATTAGTATTCGATTGGAATACTTAATGCCATATAATTGTTAATTATTTCTTTTAAATATAGTTACTTGAATCTGTAATTGTTTACATCAATTGAATATTATTAGTTACTTTAAATCCTGTATCTTTGAATAAACAAATAATAATTATTAAAAAGAAACAACTAAAGCCATATAAACCTGTGCAAATTATTATTATTTGATAGGAATACTTGAAATTATACAACTGGTTGCAAATTATTGGTATTAGATTAGAATACTTTATACATAACTGTAAAATCTATAACAATGTACTTTGCACCATCTGGGCCCTTATCTTGGGTACAGTACCAAATATAGTTAAATGGTTTGACCCGGCACCAATTATAAGACTATCACTTGGTCTGGTACCGAATATGATATATTCTCGGGTAGGTCACCTTTTGTAACGCTATTGTTTCGGTAAGATACCAAATTTAACAATATCTTGGCACAGCACCGAAAATAACACTATAGTTTGGTCCAGTTACTCGTATCAAACTATATGCTAAATATGTTTGCACGGCACCTGATGTAGCACCATCGCTTGGCCGTGGGTTTTCAGGGTCGAATCCTGTATCTGGCTGTATCGTGGATTTTCAGGATCGAATCTTGGTAACGGTGCCGAATGCGGTACTACAGTTGTCATCGTACTTTTACTTTGGTCTTTTCCTGGTAACGGCGCCAAGTGCGTTTTCAGATGGTTTGTACATCAATCCTGTCCGTACCCACGCTGTGTTTGAAAGATCCGCAGATAGGGAATGACACAATCCATCTGTAAAATTTTCTGACGGTCTGGGTGATCCGTTGGAATAAAGTTGTCAGGGTGTTGGCAACTCAAAAACAAGAACCCTCTGTCGACAATTAAAAATCATATATTATTCGATGTTCTGATCAGTATACAGAAGCACGAGGAAGATAGATAGATAGATAGATAGAGAGACAGACAGACAGACAGACAGAGAAATATGTAAGGGACTATGAACGGACATAAAGAATCATGTCCCCATCAGCTCGACCGAACTCTCTGAACTCAAATTTCTAACTGACAACTTTTTCAAAATTCGCAAATTTTAATATATCTAAATTCAGGATTTTGGTAGTTTGATGTTATCACACAAAGTTATTGCGTCATCTTTCACGTGACCCACATTCACTGTTTTTATTTTGTCAATCAAACTTGTGTTAAGACAGGAATCTATTTTGTTTACATTTGGATCTTCCTGTGTGGATCGTTGGTGCACTCGCTTGAACTTTCCAATGTGACTTACATTTCCGCTCAAAGATTTCAGCTAAATTAACAGCTAACTCAACTGAAAAAATCGCGGCTCAACTAAACCAGATAATTAGATAATTAACCATCGCGGCAATTGTGTTATGATTATTTGCTATGAGAATAGTTACTTGAAGATATAATGGTTTACTAAGATTTATTATACGTTACAAATTGATATTATTGAATATGAATAATTACTTGAAAGCAAATAATTAAGCATGAAATATCAATATTTAAAAGGAATACTTGAAATCACACAACTATATGAAAATTATTTGTATTAGATAGGAATACTTGAAATCATGTAACCGTGGGCAAATTGTTTGTATTAGGAACACTTGATATCATATAACTATGCAAATTATTTGTATTTAGATAGGAATACTTGATATCATATAACTGTATGCCAATAAATTGTATTTAGGTCGGAATACTTGATATCATATTAAAAAAAAAAAAGTAAAGTTGGCGACCATAGTCGAGGGTAACCCGAAGGCTCCCTTTTCGATAGCTACTACATCAAGGTGTAGGGGAGGGCGCTACTCCTTCCCTGGATTGCTCTACTTTTCCCTTGATCCGTACCTTATAATGCTGAGTGTTAAGCAAGGAGGCATCAAGTACCATTTTTTGAGTCTTTGGTATGACTCGACCTGGGATTGAACCCAGGTCTCCAGGGCCATTGGCGAACACTCTAACCGCTAGGCCAATGTATGAAAATTATTTGTATTAGATAGGAATACTTGATATCATGTTTAAATAGAACATTTTTCAAACAATTAAACAAAAAAGAGAAATATAAGTGTACAATGAATAGGTTTCCAGAACATCTAGGCATAACATAGCCCCAGATGGGTTTAAATGCCAGTAAAATCAATCAATCGATTGATTAATCAGTCTATCAACGTTTGGACAACCATATCGATAAGATGTTCCCGATAGGAAGTTGGGAAAGACTGGTTTGTTTTGGTTTGGTGTTATGGCATATCAATCATTACAGGTTATATAATGCCAAATCTGATTATATATATATATATATATATATATATATATGCTTTGTAAACATAAGTCAATAAAGTTAAATAGTTCCAAGTTCACTAACAATTCAAATAAACATCAAACATTTGTTTACACACAGTTAAATGATCGAACAGTTCTATTTGAAACAATTCAGTTAAACGTAATTCAAAGTTAAAAGGTTCCAAGTATTCCTTTGTATCACTAACATCAATAAATTATTTACCCACAGCTAAATTATCAAACTATTCAAACAATTTGATTTAGCATAAGTCTTTTGTTTGCACACAGTTTAAATATCAATCAGTTCTGTTTGTCCAACAGATAGGACCGCATCAGATGTTTCCACTCTGGGCGAGAGTGGAACTCGTAGTAATTGCAGTAAAAGGTTCTTCGCATTTTTCAAAGCTCCATCATTACTGGAGCCTTATCATTAGTTTATTTAGTCATATACAGAATAATTGTTTGAGGTGAGGGTCTTACCCCTCTGCAGAGATACAGTCGGTGTATTCTACAGTCCCAGCCAACTGAGCCACAGGACACTCGTTGGGGGAGTCATTCCCCTCTGCAGAGATGCAATCGGTGTATTCTACAGTCCCAGCCAACTGAGCCACAGGACACTCGTTGGGGGAGTCATTCCCCTCTGCAGAGATGCAATCGGTGTATTCTACAGTCCCAGCCAACTGAGCCACAGGACACTCGTTGGGGGAGTCATTCCCATCTGCAGAGATGCAGTCGGTGTATTCTACAGTCCCAGCCAACTGAGCCACAGGACACTCGTTGGGGGAGTCGTTTCCCTCTGCAGAGATGCAATCGGTGTATTCTACAGTCCCAGCCAACTGAGCCACAGGACACTCGTTGGGGGAGTCATTCCCATCTGCAGAGATGCAGTCGGTGTATTCTACAGTCCCAGCCGACTGAGCCACAGGACACTCGTTGGGGGAGTCGTTTCCCTCTGCAGAGATGCAATCGGTGTATTCTACAGTCCCAGCCAACTGAGCCACAGGACACTCGTTGGGGGAGTCATTCCCATCTGCAGAGATGCAGTCGGTGTATTCTACAGTCCCAGCCAACCCTAACCCACAGGACACTCGTTGGGGGAGTCATTCCCATCTGCAGAGATGCAATCGGTGTATTCTACAGTCCCAGCCAACTGAGCCACAGGACACTCGTTGGGGGAGTCATTCCCATCTGCAGAGATGCAATCGGTGTATTCTACAGTCCCAGCCATCTGAGCCACAGGACACTCGTTGGGGGAGTCATTCCCATCTGCAGAGATGCAATCGGTGTATTCTACAGTCCCAGCCAACTGAGCCACAGGACACTCGTTGGGGGAGTCATTCCCATCTGCAGAGATGCAGTCGGTGTATTCTACAGTCCCAGCCAACTGAGCCACAGGACACTCGTTGGGGGAGTCATTCCCCTCTGCAGAGATGCAATCGGTGTATTCTACAGTCCCAGCCAACTGAGCCACAGGACACTCGTTGGGGGAGTCATTCCCCTCTGCAGAGATGCAATCGGTGTATTCTACAGTCCCAGCCAACTGAGCCACAGGACACTCGTTGGGGGAGTCATTCCCATCTGCAGAGATGCAGTCGGTGTATTCTACAGTCCCAGTCAAGTGAGTCACAGAACACTCGTTGGGCGAGTCATTCCCCTCGGCAGAGATGCAATCGGTGTATTCTACAGTCCCAGCCGACTGAGCCACAGGACACTCGTTGGGGGAGTCGTTTCCCTCTGCAGAGATACAGTCGGTGTATTCTACAGTCCCAGTCAAGTGAGCCACAGGACACTCGTTGGGGGAGTCATTCCCCTCTTCAGAAATGCAATCGGTGTATTCTACAGTCCCAGCCGACTGAGCCACAGGACACTCGTTGGGGAAGTCTTTCCCATCTGCAGAGATGCAGTCGGTGTATTCTACAGTCCCAGTTGACTGAGCCACAGGGCACTCGTTGGGGGAGTCATTCCCCTCTGCAGAGATACAGTCGGTGTATTCTACAGTCCCAGCCGATTGAGCCTCGGGACACTTGTTGTAAGAGTCGTTCCCCTCTGCAGAGATGCAGTTGGTGTATTCTTCAGTCCAAGCAGACTGAGCTATTGGGAAAGGAGGTATCATCGCTATTACCGTATATTGTCAGCAATTACCTTGGCCAACAGAAAATTAATAAAGTTTTTCCCTATGAGACATTTAGATTTTTTCTGACAATATCAATGAGCCGATTAAAAAGAATTCATTTTTGCCTTGAAAGTCTAAATATTTGGCTACGAAAGCTACAATGCATTGGAAAAATAAAGAATACTATTTATGCCTTAGAACATTTTCACTAAATCAGTTATATTTCTTGGTTGTTTTTAAATCAGAAAGCAAAAATGAAAAGATGCATTTATACAAAAAAAAGGTGAGAGTTTTCCATTAATCTTGCTGATTAGAGAACGCCTTTTCTTGACCAAAAAGCGTACAAGAGGGAAAAAAAAACTTTACTATACATTTGTATAGATAATTAATTCTATAAAATAAATTTATTTCAGTATGTTTTGAAATGTTCTCAAATAATTAAAATTAACCTCTGCATATCTGAAATATCGGAAGAAGCAATATTAAAAAAGAGGAACCTGCAAGAATCTAACAAGAACTTTCAGAAAACTCTTTAACAAATTTCCGAGTTTTCATGAACGTCGTTTTGTATCTTAAGTGACTATCCTGTGGACAAGATTAAATAGTGTACAATATTTTCGTACACTGAAAAAGTTACAGCAATACTTAAGTCTCAAATATTAAACCATTCAAAAATATTCTTCAAAATACAATGAATAATCGAGTTAAAGCAGAAAGAGTAAGCCTTACTCACCAAAGAATACTCCACTTGTTTTCATTCTGAAATTCAAACAAAGTGTGGCACGATGGGTGGCATTCGATTCTCTGGGTGTAGGTGAGTGCCAGTCAAAGGATTCCTTCGTCTGTTTTGGCACGAAACCCACACAAAGGGCTTGTACGCGATATTTCCTACAAGACCGGAAGAAGACGAGGAAAGGCAAGGTCCCTGGGCAGTCAACAGAAGAAAAGAGTTAGTGGTGGTGACAGAAAGACGGCTGCTAAGCGAGGAGTTGGGACCTGTGAACCCAGAAGCCGGGTCGGCCAACAAGAGGATGAGTCAACGTTCCTTGTAGCTGTGTGGGAATTTGAGTACACGCTCGTAACAGACACAGAAGCACAGAATGCTAGAAAGGTGCCAAAAACTTCTCCCTTTTTGCGCTTATCACTAACCCAAGTCCGTACTTGTTTGTTTGTTTTTTTCTTCTACTCTCTGTTGTGTATGTTGTGTCTTATGTGTTTGTAAAGCAATTGAAATGCCCCTGGTCGGAGACGAGAGAAACCACAAGACGATCGGATGGCCATTAGCTTGTTTAGGTTGAAATAGTGGAGGTTCGGCCAGCGGGTATGGTGTCACAAAAGGAGAATCTAGAGAACATAGAAATTAATGACAGCTCTGATTTTACCAGATGTATTTTTGTCAAATAAAATGATGAGAGATGAACTAAAACGGACAACATTTTCGAAATGAGTTCCACAAAATTAGTTTAGAGAACTTTATCTTTATGAAATATTATTATTATCTAGAGTTATTAATAATCAATTTTCAGAACAAAAGATATTTTTGAAGAACCGATATTGTGTCTTTTATTTAAAAAATGCAATACACTAGCGCCAGAGATTCACCGATAATGTACAATATCATAACATATCATATTTTGAAGAAAATGTTTAGTCTCCTCGTACGAAAATTGTGAATCATTTTTTCTTTTTTTGGATAATAGGTTTGCTTTGTGCTATTGTTTTATTCTTTTATGCTTGCGAAAAAAATGTAAAAATATGCATGCATTTATTTTTACGAAAAGAAAGCAACCACTAACGCATATCTTTAAGCATTGAACATTATATGGACATTATTTTTGTCTTATCCATAGAAGAGCAGTTCTGTTGACATAAGATGGTTGCATCCTTTACGAAAGGAAAAATCTCCATCCATAAAGAAAAACCTGGATACAAAAGTAAATTGTAGTATGAGAACAAAAGATTCAGCAATTTTCTTTTATCTTACTTCTTTATTATTTTATCTATTTTCATTCTTTAGTTTATCCTGTAAATTTTGGTAACAAATAATACCCAATAATATCCGTTTTGATTGAATAATGTTTATAAGAATTGAAAAAAGGTAATGGTTTAGAAAAAAGAAGTTACTTTTTTATCAAAAAGTAATAAGGGTGCTATCTATATGTGATATGGAATACACACACACACACACATATATATATATACATTAATAAACACACACAAACTCATATCTACCTATCAATCAAGATGATACGGAATACACACACACACACACACACACACACACACACACACACACACACATATATATATATATATATCAATAAACACATACATATCTATCTATCTATATTTACGTGATACGGAATACATACACACACGCATATATATATATATATATATCAATAAAGATGCACACATATCTATATATCTATATATATATATATATATATATATATATATATAATTTTTTGTTGTAGTTCCAAAGAGAGAAAAAAATATTTTAAAACGAGTCGGTCCACAAAGAGATTTGTATTTTTTAGGATTTATTTATTTATTTCTTACATACGTGTACGTTTCCAGTTTGTTACTTTCGTCTGAGAACATATATAGCGCAAGGCTTTGTTAATTGGGTACTCACTGAGATTAAACTCACTCGTGTTTGCAGTTTGAATGTTTTTTAGTTGGTTATGGATTTATATGGAGGTCACTCCTCTCTTTTTCTTCGAGTGTATTTACCTTAGCCTGCTTTACCCCTCAATGGTTTTTGTTATTTGTGTTATGTTTTGACCTTTTGACCCGGCCAAAAATGCCATTCAATGTGATGCACCGGAAGGAAGTGACACATTCTAATGGCAGTTATGAGAGGAAATCGCGTGGGCGGAGATTGGCTGATGAAATGGGACGAGGTAAAAAAAAAACATTATACTCTCAGAGACTGACGCACCGGAAGAGAGTGACCTCTGAACTGCATGACAGTTGTTTCCGCTTGATGACGATCACACAGGCTATTCCAAAGATAGCGGAAGTGACACATCCTGATCGCCAGATATCGGAAGAAATTGCAGAGGCGTGGAGGCGTGTCCATATCACCGCGTGGGAGTGTGGTCATGAGGAATCCAGGCGAAATGTATTGCTGGAATGACCAGGGTCACTAAGTTTGTGACCAGGCTATGGGACCAGAGTATGATCCTTTTAGGGATTTGAAATTTCTTCAAGGAATTATGGAGGCCCCCTTGTGTTCAGAGGATAAAAGATGCATCCGTATTGTACCTTGATGCTCATATGTCAAGATGGCCAACCACGCAAATATAGTAAGACAAATTTAGATAATAATTAGCCGGGCAATTATTACATAGAGAGAAGGTCGCCTTCTAAGTAAGATTTTATTTGCTGTGTTTCAAGTGATTCTTTTTGTGTTTTCAGCTATTTATTGTCCTTGTAAATTATTCTGTAAAATATGTGTGAGGGTGATGGAGACGAACGTGAAGAAAATTCCACATGTGGAATTTTGAAAAATAATTAATGGATGATTGTTATATTTTGACCTTTTGACCAGGCCAAAAATGCCATCCAAGGTGATGCACCGGAAGGAAGTGACACATTCTAATGGCAGTTATGAGAGGAAATCGCAGGGGCGGAAATTGGCTAATGAAATGGGATGAGGTAAAAAAAAAAAATCCCATTATACTCTCATAGACTGACGCACCGGAAGAGAGTGACCTCTGAACTCCATGACAGTTATTTCCGCTCGATGACGAACACACAGGCCATTCCAAAGATAGCGGAAGGGACACATCCCAATCGCCAGATATCGGAAGAAATTGCAGAGGCGTGGAGGCGTGTCCATATCACCGCGTGGGAGTTTGAAGGTAATATAAGGCCGATGAATTGAACAGAAGGAGGACAGTTGAGTTACAGGCGAGTAGAGTTGGAGACGGAGATAGACGAGTGTAGTAAGGAAAGCCAGCACCCAACAGAGTGGGCTCCAGGGCTCCGGTTGAGCATCCCCGGAAAACGAGAAAGACACAACGCTGACGACCATAGCTTTGGGGTCAAAATATTTCAGTTATGTTCGGTCTCCAGCTCCCTCTCACAGTAAAACCCAACACAACTTTTTCGAAACCTTGCAATAATGTGAGAGGTAAATATTTTTATAAAGAAGTCTTCCTGCGTCTTTATCCTTGCGTCGGTTTATTTATTGTGTCGTTATGATGCTGTAGATGAGTATACAGCAATTTGTACATACATACATACATACATAGGTATTTTTTGGTCTAGTTAAAACAGAGTTGGGAGTAATTCTTTCAGGATAAGAAAATCATTCAGGAGCTAAACATTTAAATTTTCCCGGTAGAGAGCTCAATGTAATTGATTTTACAGAGCAATATTTCTTTAAAGAAAAAAAACCAAAGACCGGTTATTTTAGGATTATAAAGAATTTTGAAAATAAAATAAATAGGTAAAAAAAAAAAAACGGAAATTCAATAAAACGAAATCTTTAAATCTCTTCCTCCCCCCCCCGCCACGTGTCTATTCTGTTTTATTTATCCATTGGATCTGAAGAAGTCCTGTTATATTTTTCTTCATGTTTTTGGTTAACACCAGAAACGAAAAACAGGATGGAAATAAATTTATAATCCTAAAATAACCGGTCTTTGGTTTTTTCTTTAAAGAGACACACACACACACACACACACACACACACACATATATATATATTTAAAAAATCAAAATTTCACCTTAGGTTTGTTCAATAACTAATTGTTTGCATGATTTCTGTTTTTTAGAATGAAAAATATATTAAAATATTAGTAAGGGAAAAACATAAGATGAGAATTAAATTTTCGACGGTTATATTGACCACCATTTGAGCCAGTTTGATTCATCCAACGTTTTTCAAATGATTAATTGATCTTATCTATCTATCTATCTATCTATCTATCTATATATTTGCTTTTATCTATAAACAAAGTCTTCAATATTAGTGATACACCATATATAGCGATGTTAACATTAAAAAGATTTTAAGAGGGATGAAAATTTCAATATTAAGAAAGTTTAAGCCAAGTTTAGTATTTAACTGGGTCATGTTTTTAGGGGTTTTTAGCGTTCCATTAACGGTAACTCAAATAGTAAATTTAAACAATAAGGTTAAACAGTAAGTTCTCCAGCTTTCTAGTTCGAAATATTCTATTTTGGAACGACCAATTGTTTTATATAAACTGGATTTTATAACTCAAGGGTGTTTTGATATATTTAATTTTGTAATTTTCAAATTGTTTCTCGAAGTTGGCAGAATATACATCTTGTTCTATGAATGTTGGTTGATTGGTTGATTGATTGGTTGCTTGGTTGGTTGATTGGTTGGTTGATTGATTGATTGGTTGGTTGATTGGTTGGTTGGTTGATTTGTTGGTTGATTGGTTGGTTGGGTTTTTATAGCATACCAACCTTTGTAGATTATTTACCGCCAAATCCATTCTTATACAAATAATCAGTTCTATTTCAAACAATTCAGTTTTGTATAAACACATTGTTTAATTGTCAAAAATATTTCTATTTTAAGCTATTTAGTCCATTTAGTTTAGTATAAGTACAGATTTTGTTTACACAAAGTTGAATGTCAAAACAGTTCTATATCAAACAATTCAGTTTAGTGTAAATATTGTTTCAATGTCAAAAACAGTTCCAGTTAAAACAATTCAGTTTAGCACACAGTTCAAATTTAACTACAGTTCAATAGTAAAAAACTATTCAGTTTAGTCAAACAATTCTAATTGAAACAATACAGTTTAGCATAAGTATGCAGGTTAGTCCTATTTAACCCATAGATAGGGCCCTATCAGGTGCTACCACTCTGGGCCAGAGTGGACCTGGGAGCAATGGCAATGAAGGGGTACTCCACATTCCCCAAAGCTCCAGCATTACTGGAACCTCACCATCAAATTTTTTAGTGTCATATACAGGACACTAATTGGGGGCTTCTTACCCGACTGCACCATTCCACTGGGCAATACACAGAGGTAATGTCAAATCAGTTTTATTTCAGATAATAACGTTTAGCATAAGTACACAGCTTAGATATAAAAACAGTTCTATTTCGAGAAAATCAGTTTAGCATAAGTACGCAGTTTAAATGCAAAAAAACTGTAAACTCAAACCACGGTTTAGTTCTATTCAACGAATAGATAGGACCCTTATCAGGTGCTACCACTCCGATCTGGGAGCGATGGCAATGAAAGGGTACTCCGCATTCCCCAAAGCTCCAGCATTACTGGAACCTCACTATCAGATGGTTTAGTATCATATCCAGAACACTCGTTTGGAAGGGGTCTTACTCCTCAGCAGAGAAGCAGTCTTACTGCTTGTCTGGCTTGAGGTACCAAAACCTTGACAGTCTCAATTTAGTTACTGTAGCATTGATACCCAAATGTTTGCACCTGTTATGGCAATCATTTATAAAGAATAATATTTAGCAATTAAAATGGGGTAGACCAAACCCTCGATTTTTCTGGTCTTATCCCAACCTAGATTTGCTTACCACAATTTTCTTATCAATATTTTGAACCTCACAGTAACGGGCAAACATAGGTACAGGGGATCAAAAACCTTTGAAGATTGAGAAAGTATTTGTCACTTTGTATTTGCTTTTCGTAAGACTTCTTTATTGGATATGTGTAGAGTATTAATTTCAGGGTTGTACCTGTAACTTAATACATTATCAAATTCGCAACGGTAGTTTGCAATCTTATTGTCTTTTATCATTAATTTTTTAAGTTGTTCACAGTTAGAGTTACAGGATCTTAAATCAAAATTACTTAATTTTAGTCTTTCTACAGCTGTTGTATTTTGACCTTCGACCTTGCCAAAAATGCCATTTCAGAGTGATGCACCGGAAGGAGGGGACACATTCTAATGGCAGTCATGAGAGGAAATTGCGTGGGCGGAAATTGGCTGATGAAATGGAACGAGGTAAAAAAAATTCCCATGGTACACTCATAGACTGATGCACCGGAAGAAAGTGACCTGGGAACTGCATGACAGTTATTTCCACTTGATAAAGATTAAACATGCGATTCCAAAGATCGAGTAGGCGACTGAGTGGACGTTGAACTATTTTATAACTCAGTCAAGACAGAAGAGTAGCAGTTGAGTTGGAGGCGGAGTTATAGACGAGATGTGGTAGGGAAAGCCACATCAGGCCGAAGGGGCCTTGGGCCCTGATGAATTGGAGTCCAGAGAAGTTGATAAGATGTAGCAGATCACCCAGCAGAGTGGGCCGCTGGGCCTCCGGTTGAGCATCTGGAGAACGAGAAAGACACAACGTGCAGTTTCTGTTCGGTCTCCAACTCCCTCTCACAGTAAAACCCCACACAACCCTATCGAACAAATAAAGTGAGAGGTATATATTTTTCCTAAGAAGTCTTCCTGCGACTTTATCGTTGTGTCGTTGAGATCCTTTCTGCATGAATCTGCATATGAGAATACAACACAGCTTTGGTATATAAAGAAATTAATTCTTCAATAGAATTACTAGTTTTACATAGATTATCAATATAAAAATTATTTAGAAGCATTTCGGTACAAGAATCCTTTGGGAATCGTTCAGCATGATGCTTTAAAAACGTTCAGAATGAAGGGGCTTGCACTGAATCCGAAAATTCAAGTAGTGTATCTAAAGAATATTGATTCATCTCCCTCCTTGAGGAAGATGCAGAATCTGCTATTATCCACGGGGGGTGTCCTCGTGGTGTAATGGTTAAAGCGATGAACTGCGGAATCGTAGTACGCGAGTTCGTACTCCAGTCGCGCTATTATGTTCACTTTCGGGCAAATACCCTTGGGAAAGGTATTGAACCCCCTTATCCTCCCAGCTATGGGTTAAATAGCACCACTACTTTTCTTTCGGTCAAATACCCCTGGGAAAGGTATTGAACCCCCTTATCTTCCCAGCTATGGGTTAAATAGTACCACTACTGTTCTTCAAGGAGAATGGCTTTGGCATTAAATAACTTAAAAAGAGTTGATATGCCATTAAACAAAGAAACCAACCAAGCCTTTTATCCATTTCGGAATTTAACCTAATCATCAAGAAGGCTTTTCTGATGTCGGCTAACATTACATGTTTATTTGTTTTAAAAGAAGTAAAAGTCTAAGCTTGTCGCTTAAGAGGTTAATTCCCTGGTAAGCTGCCTCATTAAGAGAACAGCTCCCCTTATTTTTTAATGAAAAATTGAAAACTGGTCTTATTTTCGTCGTTACTCGAGCATCAGGCTTGATCACAGGTCTTTGTGGGATCCAGATGTAATTAGAAAATTCTGAAGGATATATTTGAAATTATTTCAATTATTTCCTCACTTTCCTGTTGGTTAAAAAAAAAAAAGGTCTTTATATTCTTTTATTAAATTTTTACTTTCAAGGTTATTATTAGTTTTTTTTCAACTACTTTAAATGCCACGGGATAATTAAAAGGGAATGTTTTGATTTTATCTTCATGCCATGGTAGCTCCACATTGTAAGCATCGTTTCTGTTGTGGATGGAATTTTCAAATTCTTTTTTTTTTAGCTTTGTCACAGTCACTGACACATTTGTCTTCATTAAGAAGTAAAAAAAAGTAAGTGAAGTTGGCGACCGTAGTCGAGGGCGGCCAGAAGGCTCCCTTTTCAATAGCTACTACACCGAAGTGTAGAGGAGGACGCTACTCCTTTCACTGAATTGCTCCACTTTACCCTTGATACTACCTTATACTACCATTTTTATAGTCTTTGGTATGACGCGACCTGGGATTGAACCCAGGTCTCCCGGACCATTGGAAAACACTATACCGACTAGGCCAATGAGCTGGTTCTACCAACTAGGCCAATGTCCTCGTGGTGTAATGGTTAAAGCGATGAACTGCGGAATCGTAGTACGCGAGTTCGTACTCCAGTCGCGCTATTACGTTCACTTTCGGGCAAATACCCTTGGGAAAGGTATGAACCCCCTTATTCTCCCTCCAGCTATGGGTAAATAGTAGGACGGACTAGGTTCTTCAGCCTTGGTGAGGCAACTAGTCTAGGAGAAGGAAAACTCTGAATTCAAACCTGTTAAACTCCGCTTAAAAATTGACCTTGTGTCATATCCTGCCCGAGCGGAGGGGTTGGTAAATAGTACCAACTAGGCCAATATTTTTCGTAAATTTCTCTCAACCAAACTTTCATGAAACAACTCACCTATAGGAAGTGAATAACTCTTTTTGAGGCTCAATACGAAATTTATACGTGAGATGGGGCATTGGGAGTAATTAGATGTTGTATAAAAAATGGTTTTCAAGGGGTTCCACTCTTTTACTTACCACAGATTTTATTTGATGTTTATGAAGAAAGTGTTGGCTATTTCCAAAGGGAGCAATACCTCGGGGAAATATCCCAGAAGACTTTTTTATGTAGTTTATAACTTTTACATGTTTCATAAATTGCATTACGTCTCCACCTACAAGACCGTTGACGTAAATTACTTTCTCATTATGGTTAGCGAAGGTTAAATTGTAGTTTAGGTCAATCAGGATGCGTAAAACATTTTTATTGTTGTCGAACTTAAATTCAATGTTGAAGTCATCGTCAACTAAAACAGGTTACGGTATTTTTTTTCTTTTTTCACTTTGATTTCTAAAGTGATTTTATTTAATTTTTTCACCATAGAATTTTGAAACGTTTTTATTTTGATTTCTACTGGAGAAGGATCAGCTTCATAACAACCTAATTTATTAATGGCACGTTTAAAGAAATAAAATCTCTAACTTCTAGTTTCAAATGAACTGTTAAACTTAGGGGGTTTTTTGCCTTTGGTTATCGTAACACTGACTATCGGCAAATTATATCGTGGGCGTGGTAATTTCAAATTAGTGTATAACGTCGAAAAGGTAGTGGAGTTATCTTTCTTAGTTTTGTGTTCGCATAAGGGCGTGAAATATCTATTCGTTTTACATTGGTCACATTGAATGGTAATTTATTAAGATTTCCTAGACAGCCTTGGCTTTTGTGTGTGGTGCGCTAGAACATAGAATGTAAAGATTCAAATCTCTGCTCATAGCTTTTCTGGACGCGACATTTGGATACTCACTACAATAACTAATAAAAAAAAAAAAAAAAAAAAAAAAAACCTCCCTACTGCAAACTGTATTATAATGATAGTTACAATATCATTATTATACAGTTTGCAGCAGGGAGGGTTTTTTTTTTTGTTTTTTGTTTTTTTACTTGCGTTTATAGCAAAGTTTTCTAAAGTAGAAACAGGAACTTTTTTATCTGCTACATATTTACTTACATTTTTATTATTCAAAAGTCGGTAATTTTTCAAGGGATGAAGATATTCAGATATCTTTTTAGTCATATTTTTCCTGCAAAATTTCGTGCATTGTAAATAAATTTGGGAACTTTCTATTGTTATAGAATTTTTTCTATTTTATCGTCTGTAGGAGTACTGCTAATATTAACTTTCTCTAAAGCATGCGAAATATCTTGCATTTTTGAGGAGACCGTCATAGAATAAGTGTTTTCTTCCATTTCATTTTGTTTTAGGCCACTTTCTTTTAAATAAAGTACTTTACAGCCCGAGTCTGAAATTCTTATATTTAAAATATTATTTTCAATTAAATATTCATTGATTATAGGTTAATAGGGTTTGAAGAAAGACACTAACAAGTTTTTGTTATTAGCTATAATGAACAGCATAATGTTTATTCTTCTCTTGTGACTTTCTCTCGCCTCTATTAAAGTCTGAACGTCTTTTATTAGTTTCAATTTTTCCATATGGAATATATAGTTTCCTTAATTAATTTGTATTTAACCCAACACCGATCTCCCAGACAAGTTAACAATATACTGTTCTTAATTTCTCAGACCAGATATCCGAACGTTACAGTATAAAATACACATTTTTTAGCCTTAAAATAACTAACAAAAGAATACAGAAGAACATTCTAGAAATTTTGGATCAAAACCGCATTGGCATTGAAGTTATGTTTTTCAACCAATCTGCTAAAAACATAGAATAAGAACATTCTAGAAAATCCGGATCAGAAACTAATAAACAGAAAATTTTTTAGGCTCTAAAACAAATTAGTAAAAATACGAATCTGTTTGGTCGAGAAATGTGTATTTTAGGACTCGCAATAAAAAAACTATTTTTGATCCACTACTAAAGTATAAATAACGAAGAATTTAATCAACCAGGCCAGTTTTCGGTCATTCAATTCATTTCTTCCACGGCCAAAAAGTCATTCTGTCTACTACCCAAAAAGACTTTTCACTAGAGGTCATGAAACGGGCAGCAGGGAAAGGCTTGCGACTTTTTTTCACCAATGCGACACGTTATCGCCAAAATCTTAAAAATACACAGTGCGGACTTAATGAAAGCAAAAACCCATGCTTACGGTCCATCATTCATATACACACACACACATACCCACATATGTAAGTAAAGACAATTATTTTTATTCAACTTACTTCGGCCAAATATTGAACCATTTATATGACATACTTTATTAATATATAAACACACACACACACACACACACACGTGTGAACAACCCTATTTTCATTTAACTGCCCATAACTGTATTTCTACAAAAGCCGCTCGCACACTATGTTTCTCATTTATTTTTGTTCCTGTCTTATTATGAATATTGAATTTTTTGTTTCTTAATGTTCATTGTTGTCATATACCACTTGGTTAGATAATCATAGGTACGAAACTGACAGTCACCAAATACCGTTCACTCAATGTTTACGCTATATATATACGAGGTTCATTAAATATGCTTCAAGACTTTTTTCGTATGGGCACTTTTATTGATAGTACACACATGAAACTCTAGTCTCCTTCGAAGTAATCTCCTCCGGCTGCAATGCACTTGTTGTACTATTCCAGCAACTTCTGCAAGGCCCCATGGAAGTCCTCTCATGTGAGCGTGTCAATGACCTTCGTCACAGCCTCTTTCATCTCCTCAATTGTCTCATAACGATAGCCTCTGAGCTTAGGGAATAACCCAAAGTCCCAGGGAGCAAAGTCTGGACTATAGGGAGGCTGAGGAACTGTCTTGATGCCCATATTGGTCAAATAGTCTCTGACAAGGATGGAGTTGTGGACTGGTGCATTGTCCTGGTGGAAATGCCACTGACCCGATTTGAAGACTGCTGGCCTCTTCCGACGGAATCTCTTCCTGAACTCCCTTAAAACCTCAACATAGTAACCCTAACCGTTTGGCCAATCAATTTTGGTGTATTGACTTCCTTACTCCTCATGCTCGATTCATGCAAGATGCTCCAAAAGCAGTCTGTAGAATTCCATACGTTTCTGTGGTATCATTTTTTCCAAGTTTCAAACAGAATTTTATTGCATATCATTCTTCTAAAGTGTCCTCATGTCCAGATTGCATTTTTGAAATTCACCAGCTGTGACAATCAGGCTTTAGTAGGGTATATTCCAATTGCTGCTGTAGCTGTTCATTTGAACCTGAAATCATAAAAAGTGGTCAGTCATCTTATAAGATGTATAGTAATAACATAGTGAATTTTCAAGCGTCTACGACAATTTTAAATGCCTGTACAAAAAAGTCTGATAACCTAACCACGTATATATATTTATAGTCATCCACAGACAGATATGTTTCGTTCTATCAGAACTCATCAGTGTGGCTATATATATATATATATATATACACCCACTCTTGCTCTATCACAGACACAGACACACAGACACACACACACACACACACATATATATATATGTGTCTGTGTGTGTGTGTGTGTGTGTGTGTACTTGCTCCCAAACACAAGAATTTCTGAGCCAGTCAATAGAAAGATCAGTGTTATACAACAATACATGAAACGATTTAGCTGTGTGCAAAGAGAACGATTCTCGTTAGGAATACTTGAAACTATTTAACAAAGTGAAAACAAATGATTAATATTAAATAGAATCATTTGTATTAAATAGACATATTTTAACCCTTTCATGGTGTGCAAAAATAGATAATAATATTTGAAATCATTCAACTGTTTGTACACAAATGATTTTACAATTATTAACGTTAAAAAGCTATTCTTGAAATCATTTATCTCTAAGTGAAAAAATGAACTCTGTCTCGTGAGAAAATGCTTCCTATAAATAATTCGATTAAACATCATATATGAATAAATAAATGAATACACACACACACACACACACACACATATATATATATATATATGAACAGGATTTTGCATTAAATAAACCAAAAGAGTTGATATGCCATAAAACACAACCAAACTATTACTCCTGGAAAGACTCCTGCGACAATATGATAGAAGTCGGTGTCAATATCGGGTGAGCCAACCAAAAAACAACAAAAACAAAAACAAAAAAACAGCCATCAGAGGGTTACCATGACTCCAATACAAACCATATGTCCAAACTGCAGCCCCCTTCCACCGGGTAAACAAAGGGAACTTTCTGCTTGGCTTGAGTTCTTACAACAGATTTAAAAAGGCAGCTACAAAGCCCTAATTCAACTTATTCAAGATGCAAAATTATTGTCTGAATATCTATCTATCTATTTATCTATTAGTAATGAATAGAATATATCGTATTTCTTCCATCAATTCACGTCTGCTTAGTTTTGTTCGATCGAAATTAGCGTCTGTGAAATTTCCTCGCGGTCTTTTAAAACTTTCTGTTGGTAATTTGACCGTGAAGCAGATTATGTCTACGATAGGGTGACATAACGTTCTGGCTTAGTAAATAATTAATGTCATACCCTGAACGCAAGAAGAGACTGAGATTGTCAAAGATGGCGCAATGATAATCTTGTGCAAAATTCTGAATATTACTTTATTGGATTTGCGGTAGACACATCTTCTGACTCAGAACAAATAACCAGATAGGAATATCTGATATACGTTAAGTCAGCTTCCATGGTTTTTCCATTATTTATTTTCGATTTGAAATTAACACGACTCAAAAGTATTTTTGATTGAATGACTGGAGCAATTTTTTTCAACCTACAGATTTTAGAAGTATGTTAATCTATTTCTCGATAAAGCGAATGGGAAACTCAGACTTTCTGACTCGCTTTGGACAATTGATTTATACTCTTGTAAAATATTATTTGTAACTTGCCTGAGAGTTCGATTTTTCTTTGTTTCGGACCTTAAATTTCTGATTTGAAAATGAATTTACGAATGAAAAGCTGACAACGTCAACTCAGATAGAAATATCCTCAGAAACAGATAAAATAGGATTTAGTCTATCACAAAGCTTCTTTTAATGGCTGACCGATTTAAGTTTAAAATCATTTATTAATCCTGCGGAGTTCCCATGTTGTTGTGGCAAATGATGTTGAACTATGACATCGTAGTAGTTATGGAGGTGCCTGTGGTGTAATGGTTATCGTAGTAGGAAATAGACACGGCGACACGAGTTCAAATCCTGGACGAGACTGATTGCGTTTCACTTAGCACTAATACCCTTGGGAAAGGTATGAATCCTATTATTCTCCCTCCAGCTCTGGGTAATTAGTAGGGCAGACTGGGTTCTTCAGCCTTGGTTAGGCAACTAGTCTAGGAGAAGGAAAACTCTGAATTCAAACCTGTTAAACTTCGCTTAAAAATTGACCTTGTGTCATATCTTGCCCGAGCGGATGGGTTGGTAAATATGTATGACATCGTAGTAAGCGAGTTCCAACTTCAGTTGCGCTGTTACGTTCACATTCAAACTAATACTCTTGTGAAACGAATGACACATCTTAACTATCCAGCTATGAGTTATATAGTACCACTACCGTTATTTTACGAGGATGGCTTCGGGATTGAATAACCTACGATGGTTTATATATCATTAAACAAAGAAACCAAAGCCACAATTTATAAATTCATCTTAGTAAATTTCTATGTATAATAAATAGATATATAGATGGATAAAGAGGCTACTTTCATTCTGTAGTCATGCTACTGAGAAAGGAATGAATATTAACGCCATAAGTTTTAAAGAAAACAGCTGTGAACTAAAAAAAACAAACTAAGGATACTGAATGTTTTTTTTTTTGATAATAAAGCCTAGGTCTGTTCTTCCCGACGAGATTTGTTGACCCGTTTGTATCTCAAAAACCCAGAGAATTTCATGTCTGATTTTCTTGGCTGGATTCTAGTCTGTGCATGTATCATTTGTCAATATGGGCAAATTATTATCTCTTGCACAATTCCCAGTGGATCACCTTTCACACTCAATCGAATCTATGATTCTTTTAGACAAGTATTTTCTTTCCTCTTTATATTTTACTGTATTATTTTGAATCGTACAATGCAGATCCAAAATAATGATAAGCTACCGAGAAGATTCGAATGAATAAGTAACGTTAGGGGAGGCGGGCGAAGGATCCATTTTCAATAGCAACTATACCGAGGTGTAAGGGGGGCGCTACTCCATTCCCTGGATTGCACCACTTTACCCTTGATCCTTACCTTATAATGCTGAGTGTTAAGCAAGGCAGTATCAAGTACCATTCTTTGAGTCTTTGGCATGACTCGACCTGAGATTGAACCCTGGTCTCCCGAACCATTGGCGAACACTCTACCCATTAGGCCAAGATTCGAATACACATTACTATTTCCCCTCGGTGAACCTACTTAGATGCACCAATGTCTCAAAGTCTGTTAGGCATGAGAAATGTCTGACCAAAGCCCAAATCTAATACCGAAAAGCCACAATCTATTTTTTATCGAGGCCTTTCTGTGCCATCTTGCGGTGTCATGACTGTCATTATTCTTTCTAGAGCTTTATTGGCAGCATCTATTTTTATCCTTTTTAAATAAAACACTGTCAACCACTGGAAGCACACGTTGAGTCACTGTTAGCACAAAAAAAAGGACTCGACGAGGATGGTTCAAATCTTGCTGGTGCTGAAGAAAAAGAATGAACTCATCTCTTTTCTTTCGCTGTTAAATAATGGGGTATTTTGAGCTCTCTAGCAGTGGTAGGGCAACCGATTAGAAAGAAGAAAATATTATGAATTTAAAGCGTGAAAGTCTTTATTCCGAGTATCTTTAGCAGATTGATGTACCATTCTTAGTTAAATCATAAAGTAGTTGTACCTGTTATTTAAGATTCACAGTAAATTTGTAAAAGTGAACTAGAAAACGTACACAGAGATATCAGGTCTACTGTGTGTGAGTGACAGGGTTTGAGAGATTGGTGGAGATTGGATAGTCTCGGTCATGTGATGAAAAGTCTTAGAATTTAGAAACATAGATTTAATCAGTTGGTCCTGAGAAGCTGAAATGCCCATATGTGAGAAAAAATGGTGTGGTCACATTTTTCCACCTATGTTTAAAGGGCCATTTTCCGAATGACATCATCATCATCAAATTGTATTAATAACACGGAATTTCCTAACTCTTTCTCGCCATCCGTCTCTATCGTCCTCCTGGCAGGTCTTCTAAACTATACCTAGTGTCCACATAGAACTTATGAGTGTAAGCCTTTACTGGTCGGGCAACACGCAATGGTGCGTTCATATGCAAATGTCAATAAAGAAACGCCACTTATAAGTTCGTACTTACTTCTCTATCTGTGTCTTCTTTGGATGGTTTGTTATATGGGATCTAAGTGGGCGCATCGCAGCTGTTTTAGGGGTGCTGCTTCTAGTATTTGTTCAAAACAGAACGTAGTATTTTTGTGAAGTTCCCATCTAAAGATGTCTTCGATAAGAAATTAATAAAATTAATAAAAAGAAGTGTGCACACAAAAGTGGCTTGATATTTGTTCTTTTCAGCATAAGATATATCAGTGTTTTCTTCCTCACGGCTCGCAAGGAAAGAAAACTGATTGATGATGGAAAGGAAAAAAAGTCAAAGCAATTATCGCAATCGTCCGAGGAACAAATCTGAGAGTTCAATCCCTCTGTTCTCAGTTCATTCGAAAATTTTGTCAACTTCTACATACTTATCACCGCAATAAACAAATCCCCAATACAACCAGTTATGGCTCCCATCTTTAAATGAGCTGTTGGCCACTCATATTTCATGTATTAAAAAGACTATTATCAAATATCATTATAAAACATTTTGATTTGTATATTATTTTAGTTGAGTTTTAAATTTTTTTGATGCGTTGCCCAGTCAGTTGGGGCAACAAAATACACCGGCTGCATCAGAGCAGAGATCTAAGACACCCACCAAAGGGTATCCGGGATATGAAATTAAACAATCTGCTCTAGCCTTGGAGATTTGGGGTATGTAGAGTACCCCTTCATTGCCATTGCTTCCAGGTACTGTCTTGTTTGGAGTGGCAGCACCTGATCGGGTCCTACCTATCCTATCACAGAGTGCAAACAAATGCCTTATGCTGAATTGAATTCATAGAAAGAGAACTGTTTGATCGTTTTAACTGTGTAAATAAATGACTGTTGTTTAATTGAATTCTTAGTAATACGTAGCAATACTTGAAACCGTTTAACTGTGTGTAAATTAATGGTATTGAATAGAATAATTAGTGTTAATCAGCAGTTCTTGTTACCACTTCACTGTCTGCATAAGAAACTATTAATATTAAATAGAATTATTTGTGTTAGATAGCAATAATTGACACCATTGAACTGTGTAGAAACAATAGCAATATTAGTGTGTTAACAAATTCGTTCTTACTTATTTAAAAAAAAATTACCGACAAACTATTCACTTAAAAATAATATATATATATATATATATATATATATCATCATCATCATCATCATCATGTCGTGCTGGTAGCACGGATATCCCTGACCCTCTCTCACCACTCCTCCCTATCGTTCATCGCCCTAGGCAGGTCTTCAGGACAACATCCCGTATCCTCACATAGCTGCTGAATGTATGTTCGTGCTGGTCGTCCTGCTTTTGCACGGCCATGTGTGGGGGTCCATAAGAGTACATCACTTATGAGTTCGCCCCTGCTTCTCCAGCAGTGTCCTGCATGTCTGGTTCGTCTAACTTGAATAGTTTTCGTGATAGGAGGCAGGTGGCCGAACAGTTGGTGTCTTGTGGAGTGTTGCCGCCAGGACTTGTTCAAGATTGCACGCAGCATTCTTGTGTAATTGCCTTCTAGCTTCTTCTCCAGCCATTTTGTTAGCGTCCATGTAGTGCACCCATATAGCAGTATCGATGTGACCGCTGCCTGGAAGAAACTGCGTTTCATTTTATCGGTTAGGTCTGATTTCCATATAATCGATAGCCTATTGATAGCTGTCCATGCTTTCGTCAACCTCGTGTCGATGTCCTTTTCGGTTGATGAGACGCTGCTTCCTAGGTAAGTGAATTTGTCTACTAGTTTAAGAGGGGTTCCGTCTAGAGTGGAGATGTCCCTCGCTTGATTATAGCACATATATTCCGTTTTGTGTGCATTAACATAGAGGCCTATGCCTGCGGCTGCTCGTTCCAAACTATGCAGTAGTGTTTCGGCTTGGTGGGGTGTATTTGCCAGTATCGCTATGTCATCGGCGTAGTCGGCGTCGGTAATTGTTTTTGCGGGGTACCTTCTGCTTCTTTTCTTCGTCAGCTCGAAGCCATTCTCTCTGATTTTGTCAATCAATGTTCTAAGTACGTAGTCTAGACAAATGATAAAGAGGTATGGAGCCAGCGTGTCTCCTTGTAGTACTCCTGCTACAATGTCGAAGTATTCCGTGTCTACATCTGGTGATCGTACTTTTACTTTGGTGTTTCTATAGAGAATCGTTATTGCTGCTACTGTTTCTTTTGGTATGCCGTACGCTAGTAGGATTTGTTCCATCTTTCCTCTGTGAATGGAATCGAAGGCCTTGGTAAAGTCGACAAATATTAATGTCGCTTATAGGTTCTTTGCCCGTACACCTTCAAGGATTCTACGGATGGTTAATATTAGTGAGGTCGTGCATCTATTTCTTCGGAAGCCATTTTGGTTTTCCTAAGTATGTTGTCGATTTTGGGTTCTATGCGGTTTCGTAGTAGGGCATTGTAGATTTTGGCTGCTATGGATGTAAGTGTTATCCCTCGGTAGTTTTTGGCTAATCCGAGGTCCCCCTTTTTAGGGAAGGGGAGTATGCATCCCTTCATCCATCTATCTATCGGATTTTGATTGTATACTGCATTGCAGTGTCGGAGCAGTATGTCGTCGAATTGTCTGGTCTTCCATACTTCTGGGGGAATCTCGTCCAGCCCTGCAGCTTTCCTATTTTTAATTTTTCTGAGAACCGAATCGAGTTCTTCTTGTGTGAATGGTCCTAGTTTAATGTCTAATTGTTTACTAATTATTCTGGTGATTGGTTCATGTGTTATTTTCGGTGGGTTTCCTAGTAGGTTTTCGAAGTGCTGTTTCCATTGTTTTATTCTTTCTTGTTGGTTTGCTGCTTTCAGTTTTGCTTTGGCTGTGTTCCTTCTTCTACTCACTTCGTTTATTGTTTGCCAGGCTATCCTAGATTGTCTATCTTCCACCGAGTCTCTAATCTTATCTATCTGATTTTGAATGTATTCTGTCTGTTCCTTTATATATATATGCCTGCTAATTGATATTGTGCCGTTTTTAGTTTTAAGGCATTTGTGTTTGTTGGGTTTTTTCGATAGTTTTTGGAGGCTGTTTTCACTAGTACACGTTTTTCTCTCACCGCTAAAGTTTCCCATGGGTCTCTATATTTAGTTTTGAGCTTTGTTGGAATGCATTTCGCTGCTGCCTCGAGGTGCGCATTGACGAAATTTTCATATTAGTCGTTTGGTGTACTTTTTTCCGTCTTTTCTTGTAGTGTTTCGAATCTGTTTCTTAATTCTAATAAGCATTTATCTCTTATATCTCTGTTGTTCAAAAGGGCCCAGTCATAGTGTTTGGTGGTCGCTGTTCATTTGGCGTTTTTTCGTAGGCTTAGCTGTATTTTTGCCGTGACTATTTGGTGATCGGTGGACACACCCTCGAAAGAGGAGTATGCCTCGGAATTCATTGCACTATTTTCCCATTTCTTGTTTATAAGGACGTAGTCTATCTGATCTTTAGTATTGTTCGCGTACGTATATGTCCATAGTTTGCCCTCCCTTTTTTGGTAGTTTGTATTGAGGCATGCTAATCTATTTTCTATCATGAAATCTGTTAGATATTGCCCATTCCTATTTGACATGTTGTGGAGGTTGTATTTGTTGTTTCCGTTTTTCCCGATTTGGGCATTCATGTCTCCGCCAATGACTAACATGTTGTGTTTCGGGATGCTACGCACTAATGAGGATAACTCATTGTAGAAGGGGACTAGTTCAGTTTCTTCGCTAAAATTGGTAGGGCTGTAGCAGGAGATGATTGTTGCTCTGGGGTTGCCGTTAAAAGTAGCTGCACTCATTCTAGGTTGTATTTTCTCAATGCTATTTAGCGTTTTTAATGCTCTAGGTCCTATAAGCAATCCTACCTCTCCTACTGTGGCTTTGGTATACAAATTAGTTCTAACTTATTCAAAAACAAAATTACCAACAAACTATTCACTTAAAAATAATATATATATATATATATATATATATATATATATATATATATATATATATATACATTTAAATGTGCACAATTAAATGGTTGATGTTAAATTGCTTCTGTTACATAGCAATACTTGAACCCATTTAGCTGCGTACAAAAAATGAGCTCAGTCTCGTCTAAAAATATATCTAATAGATATGTAAAAAAACAAAATTTGGTATTAAATAGCCAATAGTGGTTGGTATGCCATAAAATCCAACTAAGCCAAACCAAACCAAGAATCTTTTCTGACATAACCAACTCTGGGCCTCAATGTACGGCTACAAGTAAACAAAGTGGATCGGAAATAATAAAGGATACAAGAAAGACAACTATTTTAACCGAAAAATATCACCGTAATTTGGAATTTACTTTGCAAAATAAAAATGTAATTTTTAGAGCTTTAAAGAAAGAAAAATCTTGGCTTCCCAGTGGATTTCTTGCTGCTGGTAACACGTAACCAAATAAAAACTGTAATTGCACTGTACATTCACCAGTAACTGCCAAGTAAAATCTTCAGAGATATGCTGCAGAGAAATACTCAGTATAGCACCTCAATGAACTGATGAGTTAAGGAATATCTCTATCTCAGTCTGTTCTCATCTACTTATTTCAGTCTGTTTATATTCATCAATCTCTAAGTCTCTTTACCACAGCTTGTTCAAATTTAGATAGTTATGCATCTGTATAATTTATATATCTCTGTTCATTTCTTTCTTTCTTTCTTAACTACTATCTCAGTCTGTTTCAATCTATCTATCTATCTATCTATCTATCGCAATCCTTTCCTATCTATCTATCTATCTATCTATCTCAATCTTTTCCTATCTATCTGTCTATCCGAATCTTTTCCTATCTATCTACCCCAATCTTTTCCAATCTATCTATCTATCTATCTATCTCGATCTTTTCCTATCTATCTATCTATCTATCTATCCCAACCTTTTCCTATCTCTCTATCTATCTATCTATCCCAACCTTTTCCTATCTATCTCAATCTTTCCTATCTATCTATTTATCTATCTATGTGTGCGTGAGTCTGTTCACATCACAGAATGTGATCCTTAAATTGTTATCATTTTAAATTATTAATTTCGCGCATGCGCTTTGTTTATTTCAGGTTTTGTCTACTGTGCACCAAACTAGAGTTAGATGGGCACTTTCTGTGAGGAACACAGCGCCATGACACAATTCATACTTCCAGAAATTTGGAAACGGTACGCCGTAGTGCTCAGCATTCATGCCGGAAGTTCCAATACGAAGATTTCACAGTATTTGGCTGTCAATCAGAGGACAGTGCAGAAGATTCAAAAAGATTTGGATGAGTCAAATAGCGATTACGAAGGTACGGCAGCATGGAAGCCTTACACCGATAGCTCTGATCAGATGAGAATTCCCGGATTTGTTTCTGAGATTCAGACTGGGATTGACAAATATCCTAGCAAGTGAATCAGGTTAATAACCAGGTATATTGATGTTTCTGAGTTTGATATCAGGTTGGTAATGCATGAAGACATTTGCTTTTTTCCTATGGGATGAGAAAGGGATAATTTCTTATCACAGGCCATGAAGAACAAAAAGAAAAACTACACAACAAATATTTTGGACAAAGTTAAGCTTCCCCTCCAACCGAATATGCTTTGGGTCTTTTGTCAGATGAGAAAGATTTCTACCAGGATAAGATGGTGTACTTACAGAACGAAGATGAACTTATATTGAGGAAAACGAAATACGCAGTAGGCATTATGATATTTAGGATGGTCGCTTGCCATATGGCGTTATGCAACCATTCATCTTACCACATGGCTTCATAGTCAACATGAAGGCCTACATTAAGTGCTTAGAAGTGGTAGTGCTTGTGAGAATAGAGAGGGTAGCTATGTTGTATACTGACCTTCGACCCGGCCAAACATGCCATTCCAAAGTGATGTATCGGAAGGAAGTGACATATTCCGATGGCAGTTATGAGAAGAAATCACGTAGGCGGGCTTGGCTGAAAAAATGGGCCAAGGTAAAAATCCCATGGTACACTCATAGACTGATGCATCGGAAGAGAGTGACCTGTGAACTGCATTACAGTTATTTCCACTTGATGACGATTAAAAGTGCCATTCCAAAGATTGAGTGGGCGATTGAACTATTATATAACTCGGTGATGACACGAGTTCAAAACCTGGACGAGACTAATTGCATTTCACATAGCACTAATGCCCTTGGGAAAGGTATGAATCCAATTTTTCTCCCTCCAGCTATGGGTAAATAGTC
>OY757922.1:18788019-18885519 GCA_963585895.1 Sepioteuthis lessoniana
ATGTCCAGGAAACACGTTAGGGGAGTCTACTTCTCTGCAGATATTCAGTTGGTGTAATCTACAGCCGCAGCCGACTGGGTTAGATTTTAATTAGGTCACCAACAGTGTGCGTAAGCAAAAGTAGGAATATTCTAGTATTAAGTTAAACGTCTGTATCATAAAACAAGATTAGTTATAATTAAAAAAAAAAAACAATATTTGAAGAGTGACATAAAACATTAACTTTACCAATATGGCTCTATTTTTTAAAATTATTTATCGACACATATTCGAAAAGATTTCTACGTCTTCAAAATAAATTCTTCTGGCATTTTATTCCATTCCTCTTTAATAGCAGTCTTAAGTGAACCAATATTTGGATGGGAAGTTACATTTGTTTTGTTTTCTAAAACATCCTACATAGCGTAATCAAGGAGATTAAGGTCTGGGCTTGATGGAAGACATAAAGAAAGTCCATGTTGTATGGAGGCTCGTACTATGTTACTTCCGGTATCGCGTAAGTATAAAAGACGCCTTGTCTCGAGAAACTACGGAGAAGCGAGACAGAAGCAGAAGCAGAGACAGAAAAGCTATGAAAGACGTCAGTTAATTGAAGACCAACTTCGGTAGTAACACCTACAACGAGAGACTTATAATACTAGTCGAACTGTACCACTGGAGTTAATGAATAATCAACTCTGTTTCACTGTGTATCGGTTCCTTACAAAGACAACAGTCCAATTATTTCGGAAAATGTCTTTAGTTTCAGCGTTAAGCAAATCATAGATTCGTTGTCATTTCTTTTCTCGCTTACACATATTGGGCTGAATTTTAAAGAAAAGAGTTTGACTAATAGAGCTAATTATGAAAATTTAGATTGATCACGTTTTTTTTTTTAAATTGGACAAATCAGGCTAAAAAATAATACAACCTTCTCACAATTATCGTTGTATCGACGTAATACAAATACAAGCGGAAAGATAATAAAAGATGATTTACGACTTCAATGAACGAACGAAACACTTCTTTATAAAATATATCTCTCATTTTATTCTCGAAAAGGACCCACAGTTTGTTGTTAGTTGAGAGATAGATGGAGAGACATAAGGACTTCTTCTTGTCCAATACCTTCTTCCAAGAGCCAGGGGAGGCCAACGCTTGCACCCTTTTGCAAGCTCGTCAGACTCAACCTTATCGGCTACGTGTCTCACGCTCGACTCCGATTCTCTGCACTCTCCCAAATCTGACCACTTGATGGGAATCACGTGGTCTCCTTTCGGTTACACGCCTGTGCGGACCCGACTGATCTGTTTACTAATCACAACGTGACAGCTTGTCAAAGCACGCGGGGTCACTAGGAACGAACCGAAAATCCATGGCATATGTTATATAACATTATTTCATATTTTGCTTCGGCACCCTGTATATAGCATCACTTGCAAATGGCACAGCTAAAAGGATATCGTAAATCAAATATGACTATTTTTCTGTTTTGGTTTTCATTCTTGCTTTGCTGGTAATTTGTTCTAATATCCTTTTATAACCCTGCATTCGTCATTTCATAATCTGTGCTCATTGAGGCCCACACGCCTTGCTGGTGATTTTGAGAATTACAAAATATTCAAAAGAATATTTTCCAATAAATATCGCTATTAGATGTTTTTTTTTATACGCTTTAGTCGATAGACTCTCCTCTTTCCAACGAGTTCATGATTTCTCATCCTGTATTTTTCACTTTTCTGGAATTCTAAATCATAGTTTATCCTTGCATTCGTCAATTTCACAGATTTTTACACTTTGGAATTTTCATATATATATATGTATATATATAATTCGATATACTCAACCGAACATCATTTGGTTATTATAAATTTATTTCAGCAGGCTATTTCATAAGAGAAACATATTTCTTCAGATAGCCATCACATAATGGAGAAAACAAATTTTTTTTGTTAAATTTATTAAAATACTCTTTCAATGGATTTTTACACTAAAAAAATAATAATTAAGAGAGTCGGAACAAAAAAATGTGGGCAAGAAGTTGGGAATAAAAGCGGTTGTAATGTCATCATCAAGTGTCATATGTCCAAATGTATCACGATCAGTTTTTCTGTCGATCCATATAAAAAAGGATAATAATAGAAAAATTGAAAGTGATAATAAAATAAAATTAATGCTATCAGTATTACTATTGATTTTATTGATAATGTGATAACGTTAACAACAACAACCACCACCACAACAACAACAGGAAACAAATTGGGAAGATAAATAACTCCCAGGACGTTTTAAATGACTAATAAACAACATTTCACACGACAAAACCTGGACTTGGCCAAGAAAAGGAAACTTTAAGAGAGAAACAGAATTTCTCCTAATGGCAGCACAAAACAGCGCCATAAGAACAAATCATATCAAAGCGAGGATAGATAAGACGCAACAAAATAGCAAGTGCAGACTATGCAGTGACAGAGATGAAACCATCAATCACATAATAAGCGAATGCAGCAAATTGGCACAAAAGGAGTACAAGGCTAGTCACGATTGAGTGGGAAATGTGCAAGAAATTTAAATTTGACCATGCCGACAAATGGTATATGCACGACTCAGCACCTGTCCTCGAAAATGACACGCACAAACTCCTGTGGGACTTTGATATACAAACAGATCACCTAATCTCGGCCTGAAGACTCGACCTTATAATAATCAACAACAAAAAAAAAAAAAAAAGAAGAAAATTTGCAAAGTTGTCGACTTTGCTGTCCCGGCACACCACAGAATAAAACTGAAAGAATGTGAAAAGAGAGATAAGTACCTTGACCTTGCTAGACAATTGAAAAAAACTATGGAACATGAAGGTGACAATTATACCAATTGTGATTGGTGCTTTTGGCACGATAATCAAAGGATTATTAAAGGGCCTGGGAGATTTAGAAGTTGGCGGCCGAGTGGAGACCATTCAAACAACAGCATTACTGAAAACTGCCAGAATACTGAGAAGAGTCCTGAAGACTTGAGGAGACTTGCTGTCACTCAATCTCCAGTGAAAACCATCAGCTAACGCTGATATGAAAAACTCTAATGAATAATACTCCTATGGGACTTTAACTTACAAACGGGTCACCTAATCCTGGCCAGAAGACCAGACTTAAAAATAATCAACAACAAAAAAAAAAAAAAAAAGAAAAAAAAAGAAAATTTGCAAAATAGTCGACTTTGCTGTCCCGGCTGACCACAGAATAAAACTGAAAGAATGTGAAAAGAAGGATAAGTACCTTGACCTTGCTAGGGAATTGAAAAAATTGTGGAACATGCTGGTGATAATTATATCAATTGTAATTGGTGCGTTTGGAACAGTAACTAAAGGATTACTAAAGGGACTGGAGGACTTGGAAGTTGTCGGACGGGTGGAGACCATCCAAACGACAGCATTATTGAGAACGGCCAGAATACTAAGAAGAGTCCTGGAGACTTGAGGAGACTTGCTGTCATTCAGACTCCAGTGAAAAACCATCGGCTAACGCTGATATGAAAAGCTCTAATGAGTGAATAATAATAATAATAATAATAATAATAATAATAATAATAATAATATGCGGTGACAGAGATGAAACCATCAATCACATTATAAGCAAATGCAGCAAATTAGCTCAGAAGGAATATAAGACTAGACACGACTGGGTGGGAAAGGTAATCCACTAGGTGATATGCAAGAAATTTAAATTTGACCACACGAACAAATGGTATATGCACCACCCAGCACCTGTCCTACAAAATGATACACATAAACTCTTATGGGACTTTGACGTACAAACGGATCACCTAATCTCAGCCAGAAGACCAGACCATATGATAATATACAAAGAAAAAAAAAAAAGAAGAGAGTTTGCAAAATTGCCGACTTTGCTGTCCCGGCTGACTACAGAATAAAACTGAAAGAATGTGAAAAGAATGATAAATACCTCGACCTTGCTAGAGAATTGAAAAAAACTATGAAACATGAAGGTGACAATCATACCAATTGTGAGTGGTGCTTCTAGTAAATTAACTAAAGGATTATTAAAGAGACTGGAGGATTTGGAAGTTGGCGATCGAGTGGAGACCATTCAAACTACAGCATTACTGAGAACAGCCAGAATACTGAGAAGAGTTCCGGAGATTTGAGGAGACTTGCTGTCACTCAAACACCAGTGAAAGACCATCAGCTAACGCTGATGTGAAAAACTCTCAAGGAGTAAATAATAATTATAAATTAGCAATAATTGTAATAATAGTTCTTTTTTTCATTTGTAATATAATTATTAATGATAAATAATTATTGTAATGATATTAATGATTTTAATAATAAAATATTAAGACATTAAATAAAGACTAAATTTTAATCTTAAATCGAAATCGAATAAACCTATATATTTAAAAAAAACAAGATTAATTTGATATTAACTAAAGTGTTTATCGCGACGTTTTTCTTAATGAATGAATCATCATCATCACCATCATCATCATCATCATGTCGTGCCGCTGGCATGGATATCCCTGACCCTTTCTCGCCCCTTTTCCCTATCGTTCATCGTCTCTGGCAGGTCTTCAGGGCTACATCCCGTATCCTCACATAGTTGCTGTATGTATGTTTGAGCTGGTCGTACTGCTTTTGCTCGGCCATATGTGGGGGTCCATAGGAGTACATCACTTATGAGCTCGTCTCTGCTTGTCCAGCAGTGTCCTGCGTGTTTTGTTCGTCTAACTTGGATAGTTTTCGTGATGGGAGGCAGGTGGCCGTATAGTGGTGCTTTGTGGGGTGTTTCCGCCTGGACTTATTCAATATTGCTTGCAACATTCTTGTGTAATTGCCGTCTAGCTTCTTCTCCAGCCGTTTTGTTAGCGTCCAAGTGGTGCATCCATACAGCACTATCGAATAATTAAATAAATAAATGAATAAATAAATAGAGAAATATTTTTCATACTATAAAATTTATTAACAAAATTTTAGTTGCTAAAGGTTTTATGAGTCACACTTTTTTTTAGATACAAAAGGATACATGACACTAGACAATAACTTTACATCCTGTTTTGACACCATCTTCCAGTCCATGCTTTTTTGTCCCCTCCCTCTTAACTTTATTTATTCATTTTTTAAATGAGAAAGAATATTTTCATAAATTAGAAAAAAAATTCTTCTCTCAATTGTGTGATGAATATCTAAAGATTTTGGTTTCTCTGAGTGGCCAGCTGAGATGAATTTATTATAGCCATATGAAGGTTTGTTGATTTTTCAAAAATTATATTTCCTCTGTATGATATTTATAAACTTGTATAATAATCATCATATTTTCTGCTGCTATATAATTAAGGTAATGATGTTTTATATTAATCATTTTTCGTTAATTATATTTTATTATTTAGTTCGGTAAGGCTTTGAACTACTCGGGTCTCTTAGTCCAGATGCATGGTCAGATGGTACAGTCTTACGCCAGCGCGGAAAGGATACGACAATCATCAATTGTCATAAAAAAAAAACAGACAGGAAATAGTGCTGGAGTGTAGATGACGTCATGCCCAGAAGAGATGGTCCTGAGAATGTGAGAACTTTGAAAAGACAGTAGTTGAGATTCGACCGATGAAGGTGCAGTTGAGTTTTCTACCGTTAAGTCGTGCGGTTGAGTTTTTCTGATCTCGACCGGCAGAGATGAACTGAGATATTAAGCATCACAAGATGCGCCGCGCATTGGAGTGGGGTCAGCATAGTGTGGTTTGCATCGGATTTTAAGAATTGTGTCTCTTTCCTCGTGTCGCCATGGACCGAAACCAGGAATTAATAAACCCGTCCGTATCCGAAACGAAAGAGTCCACTTGTATTTGTATATGTATTTGTATTCTGTTGTGATTGATATCATTATGGCTATACAACATTCCACTCTTATATATTCTAAAATAGAATCATTCCTAGCTCAGCATCTTTGGATATATATACGAGGATGATTAAATAAGTTTCCTGACTTTTTTCGTATGGGCACTTTTATTGATAGTACACACATGAAACTCTAGTCCCCTCCGAAGTAATCTCCTCCGGCTGCAATGCACTTGTTGTACCGTTCCAACAACTTCTGCAAGGCCCCATGGAAGTCTTCTAGTGTGAGTGTGTCAATGGCCTTCGTCTCAGACTCTCATCTCCTCAATTGTCTCATAACGACAGCCCCTGAGCTTAGGGAATAACCAAAAATCACAGGGGGCAAGGTCTGGACTATAGGGAGGCTGAGCAACTGTCTTGATGCCCATCTTAGTCAAATAGTCTGTGACAAGGATGGAGTTGTGGACTGGTGCATTATCCTAGTGGAAATGCCACTGAGCCGATTTGAAGAGTGCTCGCCTCTTCCGACGGAATCTCTTCCTGAACTCCCTTAAAACCTCAACATAGTAACCCTAACCCTTTGGCCAATTAACTCTGGTGTATTGAATTCCTTACTCCTCCCACACCTCTCACCATCCCTCACAGACTCTCAGCCTTCCTTGAATCTCTTATGCCACTCAGAAACCGATGCTCGATTCACGCAAGATGCTCCAAAAGCAGTCTGAAGCATTCCATACGTTTTTGCGGCATTTTTTCCAAGTTTAAAACACAATTTTATTGCATATCGTTCTTCTAAAGTGTCCTCACGTTCAGATTGCATTTTTGAAATTCACCAACTGTGACAATCAGGCTTTAGTAGGGTGTATTCCAATTCCTACTGTAGTTGTTCATTCAAACCTGAAATCATAAAAATAGGTCGGTCATCTCATAAGTTGTATCGCAATAACATAGTGAATTTTCAAGAGTTTACGGCAATTTTAAATGCCTCTACCAAAAATGTCTGGAAACCTATTGAATGCACCACGTATATATATATATATATAAGGACGACAAGAATCTGTTATGTAAAATCTAAAAAGTGATTTTTTAGCATTGAAGCTAAAATCTTAAAAGCATTGAAGCTAAAATCTTAAAAGTGATTTTTTAGCATTGAAGCTAAAAAATCGGTATAAAACCTTTAATAAAACCTTAAAATTTAACTAATAGTGTTAGTGATTTTAGATATTAAAAATATTTAATATGTTCGTGCCTGTTTTAAATGCTATTTTATTGATGCTGCTTTTTTTTTCATGGATATTTCTTCAAGGATTTGTTATCGTTTTTTATAAAGTCCGTAAAATTCAACGGTCTACAAAAGACTTTATGCAAAATCTTAGCCACAATCGTCAGACAACAAAATTGCCAGGAAAAATTGTGTCAGATATCGAAGTAAGTAAAGTTGACGACCTTAGTCGAGGGTGACCCGAAGGCTCCATTTTTAATAGCTACCACACCAAGGTGTAGGGGATGGGCGCTATTCCATTCCCTAGATTGCTCCACTTTACCCTTGATCTTTACCTTATAATACTGAGAGTGAAGCATTTTTTGAGTCTTGGGTATGACTCGACCTTAGATTGAACCCCGGTCTCCTGGACCATTTGCGAACACTCTACTCAGTAGGCAAATGACCCAGTTTATCAGATACATGCATGTCATATTTTTGAAAAGCTTAAAAACAAAAAGTTTTTAATAAAATACAAAAATAGAAGCCTGCCGAATAATACACAAATCAAATTTTCACGTCAACAAAAAATCTAGCAGATCTACAGGTGACAAAGACAGAGATATATGTCACCGTTTTGATTTAGAAAGCCTCTATTGATTAAGTTTTTGACTTTATTGCAGGAGTTTTTTGCTTCCTTTCTTGAGGTTGACTACATATTTTTGTTTTTCAATATTCAACATTCCTTAAGCAACAATTTGGCGTGGAAACTTTCTCTTAAAATTATGAGGTGCCTTCAATAAGTTTCACCAATTCACAACTCCATCCCTGTTACAGACTATTTGACCAAGATGGGCATCAAGATAGTTCCTCAGCCTCCTTATAGTCCAGACCTTGCTCCTTGTGACTTTTGTTTATTCCCTAAGGTCAAGGAAAAACTTAGAGGCTGTCGTTATGAGACAATTGAGGAGATGAAAGAGGCTGTGACGAAGGTCATTGACACGCTCACACAAGAGGACTTCCAAGGGAACTTCCAGAAGTTGTTGGAACGGTACAAAAAGTGCATTGCAGTCGTAGGAGATTACTTCGGAGGGGACTAGAGTTTCATGTGTGTACTATCAGTAAAAGTGTCCATACGAAAAATGGCGGTAAACTTATTGAAGGTACGTCGTATATCAACTACTTACATGCTCTCAACCAGGGGATTAGACATAGTCAGCCTGAGTAGTGATAAAAATGTAGATTTTGTCAAATAAAATAGTCGCCTAACGTAAATTAAGCGACCGCAAGTGAGTCAATATGGGTAGCTGGCGGGTATCATCATTGAGGGTTGAGAAGAACTGGTCAACATATTAGCGACATCAGTTACCGAAAAAATTATGAATTTCAGTTTTAGTTTGTTAGTGAAACTGAAGGAGAAAAAAAACACGCTTGATTGACCGTAAACGCAGGTAAGTTTAATTTTTCAAAATGTTTCATTTTAGACATTCAATATTAAGAGATAAGATATTTTATATAAGAAACCTAGCCGTAAAATGATTATTGTCTCACCATCCAACGCACTTCCTTAGGACCGTCAACTAGGCAAATTTTGATCCATCTTAAAACATACTTGTGTCCATATGTGTTCCTGTGGTATATATATACTATAGCATGAAGCACACCACACCATGTATATATATATATATATATATATATATATATACACACACATTAATTATTCAGTCAAGTTTTATCAAGAACACTGTTTATTATTCTTAATTGTAATTTTTCAAGTCTTGTTATTTTTCTTGTGTCGGGATCCCTATGGTAAAGGAATTGTTCCATATTTTCTACCCAAGCACTTTCGATCATACTTTTGATCTTCATTGGGGTAGCGTTTTTTTTTAGTTGACAGTTTGAGTTTTTATTGTTTTAATTATTAGTAGCGTTTTCTTTTGAAGTTGTCGATTGGAACGTTTTCAGCGTTTTGTTTTTAAACATTCGACCAGAAAAAGGTTGAATAATAGAGTTAATGATTTTAGTTATTAAAAATATTTAATATGTTAGTGCTTGCGTTAAATGCTGTTTTATTCATGTTTGTTTTTAAAAATGTTTTTTGCATGTTTCTTATAGGATTTGTAATCGTTGTTATTCTATATTTCTGAGAATTTTCCTTACTTCGGAAGTTGGTCAGTGCTATTGTTGTTTTTATGATTAAATGGTTTTTATGACACTATTTTCAGAAAAGTGATAAGAGAAACGATGAGATAGTGTTGTAATTGTATAAAGCCAATGTAAGGATTATTTTTGTTTTTTTGGGAGACACTCTCGAAATGGTCATATGATTTATAAACTACATTAGTTTGGTTTAGGAGTATTTTTGCAGAGCTGGTGCTATTTTTAACGAAGAGGTTTGATGTTTTAAATTTAGTTTGGTAGACGATAAGTTTTATTCATTTTTGTTTTTCGATAGGTTTAATGTGTCTTTTTATAATGTTGGTTATTGCTTGTTAGTCTAATTTGATCTCTGTAATATAGATTAATTCTGTTAGTGTTGTTTTTGTTGGTAGTATTATTATTTTTGTGAATGTTGTGAAGACATAGTTTTATTTGTTGACCGACTAGTTTATTAGGGAAATTGTTATTAACAAGGTTTGTTTTACGTTGGTAAGTTCTTTGTAAAACATTGTCTTAGATGAGGAGATATAAAATGCTCTATGAATTAAGTTTTTTATAATTGCTATTTTATATTTTGGGGGGCATTCACTGTGGTAGTCAAGTCGGGTGGAATTGTGACTGATAGGCTTTTTAACCTATTTACTAAACCCTCCGCTCGGGCAGGATATGACACAAGGTTAATTTTTAAGCGGAGTTTAACAGGTTTCAATTCAGAGTTTTCCTTCTAGACTAGTTGCCTCACCACGGCTGAAGAAATCAATCTGCCCTACTATTTACCCATAGCTGGAGGGAGAATAATTGGATTCATACTTTTCCCAAGAGTATTAGGGCTATGTGAAATCCAATCAGTCTCGTCCAGGATTTGAACTCGTGTCGACGTGTCGATTTCCTACGACGATAACCATTACACCACGGGCACCTCCATGATAGGTTTTTTATACGGAGATGTAGAGAATTTGTTATTATATATATGTGTGTATGTGTGTGTGTGTGTGCGTTTGTCCATTTAATCTTCCGGGATACTGCAATATGCATCATCATTCCCTAATGCATTCAATTGTCAGTCAGCCCAACAGATGCAACAGGCTGCTGCTAATTCCCCAGCTGGCAAACAGACTGAAGGTCCAAACGGAGCCAATTTATTTATATATCATTTACCCCAAGAGTTACCTCAAGCAGACTTTCATACCATTTGGAAATGTAGTTTTCGTTGATAAGCAAACAAAACTAAGCAAGTGTTTGGCTTTTGTGAATTATGACAGTCCGTTGTCGGCACAGGCAGCAATTCAGGCCATGAATCGGTTTTAGATTCGTATGAAACGACTAAAAGTACAGTTAAAGAGGCCAAAAAATGATATCAAACAATATTAGTGTAGAATATCCTTTTTAACTGGCAGTTCTCGAAAATCTCCATCTTCACATGAGACTGGAGGTGCCCGTAGTGTAATGGTTATCGTCGCAGGATATAGACACGGCGACACGAGTTCAAATCCTGGACCTGACTGATTGCATTTCACATAGCACTAATACCCTTGGGAAAGGTATGAATCCAAATATTCTCTCTCCAGCTATGGGTAAATAGTAGGAGAGACTAGGTTCTGATTTCTTCAGCCTTGGTGAGGCAACTTGTCTCGGAGAAGGAAAATTCCGAATTCAAACCTGTTAAACTCCGCTTAAAAAATGACCTTGTGTCATATCCTGCCCGAGCGGAGGGGTTGGGTAAATAGGATCTTCACATGAGGCTGATGTTGATCCTGATCCCTCTGCATTCATCTGCCTTCAGGGGATGTTAAATGCTGTGGAATTTTTAATGCTGGAAGACTGGCCGGTGATTTGGGGGAGTTGGAAACTATGTTTTTCTTACTCGTTTTTTTTAGTAATGTATGTACACACTTCCAAGATCTGATTTGAACCTAAGGGAAGTCCCTGGGAGGTAGCGGCTAGCGAGCAGGACTGATACATTGTATTAAGTGAGTTCGAACTCCAGTCATTTATTTGTCGCTGCCTCCCACCAGACACGACTTGACACAAGGTCAAAAGCCCGAAGGCCGATTAAAGTGGGGATAAAGGGGAGGGGAGGTCGGGAACGAGCCGAGACTCGAACCCTGCTGGTCAATGCTGCTCATCGACTCACTTAGTGCAATGTGAGCCTGATGAGGCAAGCAGTTTCACGAACCCAAATGTGGGTCCGGGCACGTATGCCAGTTTACGGCTTAAACTAGACGCTTGGTCTAGTGCCATACATGGGTGACAAAGAAGACAAAAATGCAGCTCGCCCACCCGAATGTAGCCTAGTCGAAACTAGGTGCCTAATAAAAGGCCCCAAGTCTGCCATTGTTCCTTTTGCAGAGCCACGCTCCAGACCGAAGTCCAGAACAGGCTCCGGGGCCTCGCAAAAAGCTAAGAGCCAAGAGCTAGCCCTCGAACTCCAGTCATGCTATGACATTAACATCGAGAAAAGTATAAAACCCCTTATCCCTCCAGCTATGGGTTAAATAGTCTCTACTCTTCTTCAAGAAAGTTGGGTTTGGTATTAAATAACCCATGAAGGTTGAAACAATAAACAAGAATTTTTTTACTGGAAAACAAATTCAGTACTGTAAAACTGAAGAAGTCAACTCAAACAGAAATACCATCAGAATCAGATAAAACTGGATTTAGTCTGATGTAAGATCATATACAAAAACTGACATACTGACAAAGTTTAGAAGATTTCAAAAATGCAAAGGGAAATAGAAATATTGATCATCATCATCATAATCATGTCGTGCCGCAGGCACAGATATCCCTGACCCTCTCTCGGCACTTCTCCCTATCGTTCATCGCTTCTGGTAGGTCTTCAGGGCTACATCCCGTATTCTCACATAGCTGCTAAATGTATGTTCGAGCTGGTCGTCCTGCTTTTGCCCGGCCATATGTGGGGGTCCATAGGAGTACATCACTTATGAGCTCGTCCTTGCTTCTCCAACAGTGTCCTGCGTATCTGGTTCGTCTAACTTGGAGAGTTTTCGAGATGGGAGGCAGGTGGCCGTTTAGTTGGTGCCTCGTGGGGTGTTGCCGCCAGGACTTGTTCAATATTGCTCGCAGCATTCTTGTGTAATTGCCGTCTAGCTTCTTCTCCTGCAGTTTAGTTAGTGTCCAAGAAGTGCATCCATACAGTAGTATTGATACATAGATAGGCATTATTTACTGGCTATTTTGTAAATCACTACTTTGAACGTCGACAACCCAGACAGCTGGAACTGTAGAATACACTGACTGCATCGCTGTAGAGGGGTGTCATATTAAGACACTTGTTTGCGGGGGCGGGGTACACAACAAGTATTCTGATTATGACACTAAGCTATCTGATTGGGATGTTCCAGTCATGCAGAAATACGGAGTACCCCTTCATTGTGATTGATCCCAGGTCCACTCTGGCCCAGAGTAGTAGCACTTGATAGAACCCTTTCGTTGGGTCAAACTGAACTGTTTGAGATTTTAACTGAGTGCAAAATAATTTGTGCTAAATGGAATTGTTTGAAATAGAACTGTTTGATCATTTAGCTCTGTGTAAACAAATGACTGATGTTTGATTGTATCGTTAATGAATCATTTAACAAATGTTTTATGTTCATTAGAATAATAAGTGTAAAATAGCAACACTAGCAACTGCTTCGCTGTGAGCAAACATGTTTTATATTGAATAGAATTATAAGTTTTAGACAGCGATGATTGAAACCATTAAACTGTTTAGAAATAATAGCAATACTAGTGTGCAAAAAAATAACTTCTGACTCGTTTAAATTTGAAATAACCAACCAACTAATTTCTTACGTATCATGTATATCTTTTTAAATATATGCAAACAAATGACTGGTGGTAAATTGTGACTGTTACATTGCATTAATTGAAACTATTTAACTGTGTGCAAACAAATGATTAATTATAAATAGAATTATTCGTATTAGATAGCAATATTTAAAACCATTTAAATGTCTGCAAAAACTTTTTAAAATGAGTTCAAGCTCGTTTAAAATGTTATCAAGAGAACGTGTTTACAAATCATATATATTTAATATATATATAAAGAGGATATGGCTTTAAATGTCCTACAACGTTTGATATGCCAGAAATCAACCAAAGTAAATCATATACTTCAATATATATGTATAAAGAGGATTTGGTATTAAATAACCTACAATAGTTGATATGCCATAAAACCAAACCAAAATAAATCATATATATATAATATATATGTATAAAGAGGATTTGGCATTAAGTAACCGACAATTGTTGATAAGTTATAAAACCCAACCAAACCAAATCAGATATACTTAATATATATATATATATATATATATATATATATATATATGTAAAGAAGATTTATCAGATATACTTTATATATATGTAAAAAGAGGATTTGGCATTAAATAACCTACAAGGGTTAATATGCCATAAAACCAAACCAAACCAAACCATTTGTACGTGAAGTTCGTTTTTCGGTTGTTTTGAAGCTGTATATTATTATTTTTATGTTAGGACATTTTAGTTGTTTATATGTTCTTTGTTTATTTATTCTTGTTTTTCGGGTAGTTTTTTTTTTTTGTTTTGTTTATTGATATGTGACATCCAGAAGAAATATAAATAAATGAAATAAAACAATGAAAAATCTAAAGGTGACAGGTATCTCTTATCTTTGATATATATAAACTTTGGTTTTTACGGGATCAAATTTGATTTCTGATTGTGATATCCTAATAGCGAAGCATATCAATGTAATATACCGTATTGATTTTTCTAACATAGATACGTACATACATACGTATGAGGATCGCTCAAAAATTTCTAAGCCTCACCCAGATGTTAGATTCATCGAAGACCTCTGTATGGGCTTCACCTGCACAGAAATTAAAACTAAAATCTGAATTATCTATTCTACTTTCAAAAGTAGTGGTAGAGTGTTGCCACGACAAAAAGTTCAGTGATAGCTATTCTTTTAGGGTAAGGCTTAGAACTTTTTGAATGATTCTCATATATATATATATATATATATATATATCCATTAGATCTGAAGAAGCCCTGTTATTTTTGGTGTTATTCATTCATATCAATACCCATAACAGGATGGAAATAAATTCATAATCCTAATGTGACCGGTTTTTGTTTTTCTTAAAGAAATTATTGCTCTGTGATGTCAGTTACATTGAGCTCTTTACCAGGAAAATTTAAATGTTCATAGTTGAATGATATTTTGTCCTGACGGAATTATTCCCGACTCCGGTTGAACTGGACTGAATAATACACACACACACACACACACACACACATATATATATATATATATATATATATATATATATATATATATGATACACGCTGAACCACCATTCCCGTGTGATTACGTAAGAAACGGTTTCTGCAAACGCATAATAACATTAACGGCCGAAAGTAAACGCGTTCTTTTTTTTTTTTAAATCACAAACTGCACACTAAAAATGAAGATTAACGTCCAATGTAGTCACTGTTCTTAATTGATCTGGCGTATATATATATATATATATATATATATATATATATATATATATATATATATATATGTCTATATATAATATATATATAATACCCTGTCCGGTGGCAAAAGCTGCTTGGTAGCACCAGGAGTGGCAGTACTACCGAAAGTGTGTTATTACCCCTGGTTGGCGTCTGATGAGGACAGGTTATCGCACGTGCTTTCACACGTAGTTTGATGAATATATATATATATATATATATATATATATATATATATATATATGTGTGTGTGTGTGTGTGTGTGTGTCTTATTGGGTCCAGTTAAACTGGAGTTGGGAGTAATTCCATCTGGACAAAAAACATTCACCAGTGAACATTTAAATTTTCCCAGTAAATAAATTTATAATGTGGCCAGTTTTTGTTTGTTCTTAAATATATATATATATATATATATATATATATATATATATATATATATCAACAAGTCGTGTAGATTCTTCAGACTGATCGACTGAGCTGTTATAAGAAAGTCATTTCTGGTCGGCCAACACTGGCGCAACCATGTGAAGGGATTCATAAACGAAAGTTGTTTTATGAGTTCGTCCTTCTCCAACAGCGTCCAGCATGTCTTGTTCGTCTTATTTGAATATTTTATCAGATGAGAGTTAAGTGGCCATACAGTTGCTGCTTTGTAAGATTTTGTTTCCAGAATTTGTTCAGAACAGTACGTAACATTTATTGTGTTGTTCCCATGCCCCTGAAGTTTGTTAGAATCCTGGTAGTGCATCCATACTGTAGTACTGACACAGCTACAGCTTGAAAGAAATACTTTAATTTTCTATTTATGTGTGTATGTGTGCGCGTGTAACTTAGAAATTAGCTACCTTGAAAACCAGATTCGAGATCTTTTTTGCGCGCACGCGCGCACGTGTGTGTGTGTTGCTTTCTCCTTTTGTGTTTTGCGTTGAGACAATATAATTCAATAAACATAACTTGTTTCTTTTGCAACATTACTCAGTCATCTTACAGATGTTTTCATTATTACATATTTTCAATATCTGCTGCAAGATTCCTCTGAAACCATAAAATGTTGTCAACCGACCAGAGAATTTACCGTAGTCGTCTAAAGAAATATAAATCGAGTTTCCAGAAGACGTTATGTACAGGCAATAAATACAGGATGTGAGAAAAATACCTCCCACATATTAAGCTATTGCCTATGTGCCGAAAATGAATTTAGGCAAGTGATACTGGTAGCTACATTTAACTAATTTTCTTACCATTCTTTATCAGATACGGTCAGATGAGACCATGAATTGAATCGGTGCACACCATACATTTGCTGGTAAAACATCTTTTGAAAATTGGTGATCTGCTGTTCCAGATAGAAATTTGATACAACAATAGTTTGAAAATTTGAGAACCACAGGTCAATCAATTTAAAGGAAGCCACCAGGAAGAATTAAAAGACGCTAAAATATTAAAAGACATTATTCACCCCTAGGAAGAATTAAAAAACACTATTCCGCACCAGGAAGAAATAAAATATCCTACTCACCACCAGGAGGAATTAAAAAATGCTATTCACAACCAGGAAGAATTAAAAGACGCTATTCACCACCAAGAAAAAATAAAAAACGCTATTCACCACCAGGAAGATTTAAAAGACGCTTTTCTCCACCCGGAAGAATTAAAACCACTATTTACCACCAAGAAGAAATAAAAAACGCTATTCACCACCAGGAGGAATTAAAAGGCGTTTTTTTCCACCAAGAAGAACTAAAAAACGCTATTCACCACCAGGAAGTATAAAAACACGCTATTCACCACCAAGAAAAAATAAAAGACGCTATTCACCACCAGGAAGAATTAAAAAATGTTATTCACCACCAAGAAAAAATAAAAGACGCTATTTACCATTAGGAGGAATTAAATGGCTATTCACCACCAGGAAGAATTAAAAGACGCTATTTACCACTAGGAAGATTTAAAAGACGCAATTTACCACCAGGAAGAATTAAAAGACGCTATTTACCACTAGGAAGATTTAAAAGACGCAATTTTACACCAGGAAGATTTAAAAGATTCTATTACCCTTCACGAAGAATTAAAAGACGCTATTCACCACCAGGAAGAATTAAAAGACGCTATTTACCACCAGGAAGAATTAAAAGACGCTATTCACCAACAGGAAGATTTAAAAGATTCTGTTACTCTTCACATAGAATTAAAGGACACTATTCAACACCAGGAAGAAATAATAAAACGCTATTTACCACCAGGAAAAATTAAAAAATGCTATTTACCACAATATGTAGAAATGAGTCGTCAAGTCTTTTTTCAACCTCTGAAAATATTGCCACTCCAAGTCATGATCATATCTGAAAAGAGTTAAATATTATCCAGATGGAGCTACAATTGCCACTTGCCTCAGTTCACTCACATCACACAGGGGACAGTTTAAAAAGTGCTTGGCATTTCTCCTGTACTCTGTACTTTCAGCAATATCATTAATATCTTTTTTCCCCTTTTATAGGAATAAATGAATATTTGGAAGTTTAGTAATTGGGACAATTACCGAGCCATTGTCCTAATGTGTTGAATGTTCACCAATAGTCCGGGAGACTAGGGTTCAATCCCAGGCTGAGTCATACCAAAAACTCAAAAATGGTACTTCATGCCTCCTTGCTTAACACTCAGTATTATAAGGTACTGATCAAGGGTAAAGTGGAGCAATCCAGGGAATGGAGTTGCACCGTCCCCTACACCTCTGTGTAGTAGCTATTGGAAGAAGAGCCTTCGGGTCACCCTCGACTAAGGTCACCAACTTTACTTAATGGGGACAATGCATTGATAAAAGGAAATATATGAAGGTGCGTTTTATGTGATTATCATTCTACGAAGAGAATTCGGTGATCCGAGTTCAAATCCTGGACGAAGTTGTTTGCATTTCATGTAACGGGAAAACTCTGAGCGTGAAATGATGGTTGTTTGGGTTTATGGCATATCAACCTTTGTGGGTTATTTAATACCAAATAAGCAAATAATTAGTTCTATTTCAAACAATTCAGTTTAGAGTAAGTACAGTTTCAATGTCAAAATGTTCCATTTCAAACAATTCAGTTTAGCATAAGTACACAGTTTAGTTCTATTTGACCCATAGATAAGGCCCTATCAGATTCTACCACACCGGGCAAGAGTGGACCTGGGAGCGATGGCAATAAATGGGTACTCTTCATTCCCCAAAGCTCCAGCATTACTGGATCCTCACCATCAGATTGTTTAGTGTCATATCTAGGACACGCAATGCGGGGTGGTTCTTACCCCTCTGCAGAGAATCAGTCGGTGTTTTGTATCGTCACAACCGACTGGGCGAGAGAATGAAATGGAATTTTTGCGAAATTCATGTGCAAATTCAATGAATAAAATCTCAACAATAAATTGTAAATTCAATTCTGTTTATTTGAATTACATGATGAGATGACGGCATGGAATTATTTTGAAAGTCGATGCAACGTTCTACGTAGATAGATAGATAAATGGTTGTATTCAGATGGATCAGTGCCCTCAACTTAGAATCATATAATATTGGGTTTAGTCTATGCACGAGAGGAAATGACGCAAGGCTATTTTTTAAAATGGGAATTAACATTTGAACTCTGCGTATTTCTCCTCCTAGACTAGTTGACATAGCAAGGCATAGATAGATAGACAAATAGGTTGGCAATAGTTTTCTATATATCTATTTACTCAGACCATCAAATTTCATTTAAAAAAATCATCCAAATATGTGTATGTGTTTGTATATATATTTATGTGTATGTGTGTCTCTCTTCAATATCTATCTATCTGTCTATCTATGACCCTTATCTATCTATCTATCTCTGTGTATGTATTAATTTTTAATATAAGCGTTCGCGCGTGCGTGTGTGTGTATGTGGTCACACACACACACACATATATATATATATATATATATATATATATATATATAGGGGAATGTGTTCATTATATATGTATATATGTCTCTGTTCAATATATATATATGTGTGTGTGTGTGTGTGTGTGCGCGTCCGTGTTTGGGGTGGGGGGTTGTATGTGTGCGTATAATTTCCTACTGTATTAATTGTCTGCCAGACTATCTTTTATTCATTAGTCAACAATAAGAATCCCAGTGTAAAGTTATATTTATTTCGTTTGTATTACGATTTATTATCAGTGAACAGAGACAAGACAATAGAAAAGTCGTAACGATAATGGCAACAAACCATCGTGTAAATATTGCTAATTGTACCTTAACAATATTCAGCAGATTCCTTGAAAATAAAAATATGTTACCGTAAGAGTTAATTCAAAAGTTTGAAGTGACGTTTAACTAAATTCATTCCTGAAGATATGTCCTGTCTATAAATATTTACTTCAACATCTGTCACTTTCTTTCTCATTACATTTCATAATATGAAAGTATTCACACATCTATTTACATCAAGATTTCAATATACTTGGTTAACTATATATAAAAGGCGTCTCGTGGGGTGTAATGGTTAGCGAGTTATTCCAACAGGCAACGATGACTGAGTTCGACTCTTATTGTATGCCTCACGACTCTTGATCAGCCACAACTGGTGTAACTTTAGCAAATAAGTAAATCTAAATATGGTTACTTATAGATTCATTTGATACAACAAGTGTATAATAATAGTTAAATGCTGTTGTTAAGACTCTCTTAAGTCTCCTAGTGCAGTCGACTACAGTTGTAGAATACACAGAATCCATCTCTGCAGAGGAGTAAGACTTCTGCAACGAATTTCCTGGATATCATATTTACCAACCCCTCCGCTAGGGCAGGATATGACACAAGGTCAATTTTTAAGCGGAGTTTAACGGGTTTGAATTCAGAGTTTTCCTTCTCATAGACGAGTGGCCTCACCACGGCTGAAGAACCCAGTCTGCCCTAGTTTTTACCTGTAGCTGGAGGGAGAATAATTGGATTCATACATTTCCCAAGGGCATTAGTGCTATGTGAAATGCAATCAGTCTCATCCAGGATTTGAACTCGTGTCGCCGTGTCCATTTCCTACGACGATAACCATTACACTATGGGCACCTCCACCGTATATACGTATAAAGAGGATTTGGAAATAAATAACCTACAATGGTTGATATGCCATAAAACCTAACCAAACCAAATCATACACATTTAGTATATGTGTACAAAGAGGATTTGGCATTAAATACCCTACAATGGTTGACATGCCATGAAATTAAACCAAACCAAATTAATTAGTATCCGGTGATACTGAGGCCCCATGTCTGATTCTCTGGGGACAGTAAGTTATCCTTTCTTTGCTGTGTGAAGTTTACGTGACATTGTGGTTAACGTACTGGATTGCAACATCATAGGAAAGAAGTTCAAACTCCAGTATAACTGCTGTTCTTCTCCAATGATCGCTTTGGCATTAAATAACCCATGCATGTTGATAAGTTGTTAAAGAAAGAAACAAACCAACCAACCTTTTTACTACCCATTTATCTTCTCTGATCTATACTGGTCTTAACCTTTTTGAATCATCTCTGCCGGTCAAATAGATCTGTTTTATGTATTGCCCAGTCGGCTGGGGCTGTAGAATACACCGACTGCTTCTCTGCTGAGGGGTAAGAACCAAGCCCAACGAGTGTCCTGGATATGACACTAAACAATCTGATGGTGAGGTTCAAGTAATGCTGGAGCTTTGGGGAATGCGGAGTACCCCGTCATTGCCATCGCTCCCAGGTCAACTCTGGCCCGGAGTGGTAGTACCTGATAAGGCCCGATCTATGGGTTAAATAGAACTAACGGCATACTTATGCTAAACTAAATTGTTTGAAATAGAACTGTTTTTTCGACATTAAAACTGTATTTACACTTAACTGAATTGTTACATATAACTGCAACTCTTTTTTTTTGACAGCGTGCTTTTGCTAAACTGAATTGTTTTAAATTGAACTATTTTTGATACTGAAACTGTACTTATACTAGACTGAATTGTTATATATAACTGAATAGTTTGAAATAGAAATGTTTTTGACAATTAAACTTTGTACTCATGCTAAACCGAATTCTTTTAAATAGAACTGATCATTTACATAAAAATGGATTTGGCGTTGAATGTCCTACAAGGGTGGATATGCCATTGAATCAAATCAAACCAAACTGTTTTATGTAATACTTAAAATAATTTAAAGTCATATTAATACATTTTATCTTGAAATATTAAAATCACAACAAAGTACCAAGTTTTTAGCAGTTTAAATTTATTGTGAATTTAATTGACTCATTAAATATTGATATTGCAACTCAGTAGAAAGATTTACTTGTAATATAATGGCCGAGGGATTTCGTTTTATATATCTTGCCTTTGGGTTGAGTTAACCTGAGAACCTTTCGGCTCAGTGCATAGGTTAGTTAGGTGCAATATGAGCGCAGGGGTTCACGCGTGCGCGCGCAGGGAGGATGTGACATTCAGAGATCTCAAAATAAAAATCCGTGATAGGACTTGGGGATGTGAATGACGTCATGCAACGGAAGCGTGCACGGAGGATTTTGGGGGATTTGAAAAAAGTCAGTTAGTTGAGAACTAGACTCCGAACGGGAAGGTTCGACTTTCGGGGCTCGCTGAGGCCAGATGAATTTGTGCGCTACGGGCGTCACACGTGTTTCAGATGGAAAAGCCAGCATAGAAAGATTGTGCATCTCTCTTCCTTATGTCGAAATCTTTAAGTCAAAGGTAATAAAAGGTTTCGTACCTGAACTAAGAAGTCGTTACGTGTTTTTCGTGTTTCAGGATTCCTACGTTCTATGTATATATGTTATGAACATTCTATGTACGTTTCACATATCCGTACCTGGCAATGTTACATACTTATTTAAAATGAGTGAAGATACATTTTTTAATATGTATATTTGAAAGCCGTATATATTAAATTAACTTTAACATTATAACAACCAATAAAAATTGACATGCAGTAAACCCAATCAACGTAATAATGTTACTCTATTTTAGATTATATCTCTTTTCCTGCAGAAAGATTTTTCATTGGAACTTACGAGGATCATTAAATAAGTTTCCAGACTGGGCATTTTTATTGATAGTACACACATGAAAGTCTAGTCCCCTTCGAAGTAATCTCCTTCGGCTGCAATGCACTTGTTGTATCGTTCCAACAACTTCTGGAAGGTTCCATGGAAGTCCTCTTGTGTGAGCGTGTCAATGACCTTCGTCTCAGACTCCTTCATTTCCTATATTCTCTCATAACGACAGCCTCTGAGCTAAGGGAATAACCAAAAGTCACAGGGAGCAAGGTCTCGATTATAGGGAGGCTGTGGAACTGTCTTGATACCAATCTTGGTCAAATAGTCTGTGACAAGAATGGAGATGTGGACTGGTTCATTGTCCTGCTGGAAATGCCACTGAGCCGATTTGAAGAGTGCTGGCCTCTTCCTACGGAATCTCTACCTGAACTCCCTTAAACCTCAACATAGTAACCCTAACTCTAACCCTTTGGCCAATCAACTCTGGTGTATTGACTTCCTTACTCGTAGCACACCTCTCATCATCCCTCACAGACTCACCGCCTTCCTTGAATCTCTCATGCCACTCAAAAACTGATGCTCGATTCATGCAAGATGCTTCAAAAGCAGTCTGACGCATTCCATACGTTTCTGTGGAATCATTTTTTTTATGTTTAAAACAGAATTCTATTGCATATCGTTTTTCTAAAGTGTCCTCACGTCCAGATTGCATTTTTGAAATTCAGCAGCGGTGACAATCAGGTTTTAGTAGGGTGTATTTCAATTGCTGCTGTAGTTGTTGATTTGAACGTGAAATCATAAAAATTGGCCAGTCATCTCATAATATGTATAGCAATAACATAGTGAATTTTCAAGAGTCTACGAGAATTTAAAATGCCTGTACAAAAAAGTCTGGAAACTATTGAATACACCACGTATTAAGACTTCCTATTAAGAAGTCTTGAATTCTTGGCATATGCCGAATAAATACCTGTTATCATTATATCTACATGCACATAATACAAAGCAATAGAAAATAGTTTTGACCTAATAACTTTTACCATTTAATACTGGAAATTCCTTCTATTCACAATTATTCGGATTCAATTCGTTCGCATATTCTCACAGACAACTTTCGTTATTGCCATTTCATTCAATGTAATTTGTTTAAATTCTTTACTCATTTTGTCTTGATACCCAACCAGTATCTAAATTTCTATATGTCTTTATTCTTCGACATTCCTTCTCTTTCTCTCTCTCTCTCTCTCTATATATATATATATATATATATTTATATATGTGCGTAAGCACGTGCGTGTATATGTGTGTGTATGTATGTGTGTGTAAATATTTCCGGTCGAAGTCATTTGCTGAACTATTATTTTTTGTTCTTTTTTTTTTTTTAATTTGTAGAAAAAAATGAAATATATCATAAGCTGCATTTAAATGGATCTGATATATCCACGTTCTGACGTGAAATTAACAAAACTTTTGGTTATTCTGAAGCACTATCTCAACTAAACGGCCCATTGGCTTTGTGGGTAGAGTATTCGGCTATGGCCCGGGAGACCGGGTTTCATTCCCTGGTTGAGTCATACGAAAGACTAAAAAAATGGTACTTGGTACCTCCTTGCTTCACAGCATTATAAAGTACAGATCAAGGGTAAATGAGTGCTAAACAGAGAACAGAATAGCACCCTTCTCTACATCTCGGTGTAGCACCTATTGAAAAAAGGCATCAATTTTACTTCATATATATATATGTATATATATACTTTATATTTACTGTATGTATATCATCATGTCTTGCCGCTAGCACGGATATCCCTGACCCTCTCTCGCTGCTTCTCTCTATTGTTCATCGCCTCTGGCAGGTCTTCAGGGCTAAATCCCGTATCCTCACATAGCTGCTGTATGTATGTTCGAGCTGGTCGTCCTGCTTTTGCTTGGCCATATGTGGGGGTCCATAGGAGTACATCATTTATGAGCTCGTTCCTACTTCTCCAGCAGTGACCTTCATGTTTGGATAGTTTTCGTGATGGGAGGTAGGTGGCCGTATAATTGGTGCTTTGTGGGGTGTTGCCTCCAGGACTTGTTCAATATTGTTCGCAGCAATCTTGTGTAATTGCCGTCTAGCTTCTTCTCCAGCCGTTTAGTTAGCGTCCAAGTAGTGCATCCATATAGCAGTATCGATACGACCGCAGCTCGGAAAAAAATTGCGTTTCATTTTATCGGTCAAGTTTGACTTCCATACGATTGATAGCTTATCGATAGCTGTCCATGCCTTCGTTAGCCGCGTGTCGATGTCTTTTTCGGTTGATGAGACACTGCTTCCTAGGTAGGTGAGCCTGTCTACCAGTTTCAGTGAGCTTATATATATATATATATATATATATATATATATATACATATAGTCGAAAAATAGATATAGTGACTATAGTTCAAATCCTGAAAGTGTCTGCGTTTCAGATAGCATTACTACACTTGGGAAAATATGAAAGTTGCGATTCTCTCTTCAGCTATAGGTAAATAATAGTAAGGTAGACTGGCGCTTTAGTCTGGTGGGAGGCGGCGACAAATACTATGGCGCTTTAACCTCGTTATGGCAATCAGTAGAGGAGAATAAAAGCAATGAATACATACCAGTTAAACTCTGCTTAAAATGACCTTGTTTCGCATGAAGAAGATTTGGGTAAATTATATATATATAGGAGGTGCATACGATAAGTTTCCGGACTTTTTCGTATGGGCACTTTTATTGATAGTACACACATGAAACTCTAGTCCCCTTCGAAGTAATCCCCTTCGGCTGCAATGCACTTTTTGTACCGTTCCAACAACTTCTGCAGGGCCTCTTGGAAGTCCTCTTTTGTGAGCGTTTCATCAATTGTCTCATAACGACAGCCTCTGAGCTTAGGGAATAACCAAAGTCACAGGGAGCAAGGTCTCGACTATAGGGAGGGTGAGCAACCCCCTTGATGCCCATCTTGGTCAAATAGTCTGTGACAAGGATGGAGTTGTGTACTGGTGTATTGTCCTGCTGGAAATGCCACTGAGCCGATTTGAAGAGTGCTGGCCTCTTCCTACGGAATCTCTTGCTGAACTCCCTTAAACCTCAACATAGTAACCCTAACTCTAACCCTTTGGCCAATCAACTCTGGTGTATTGACTTCCTTACTCGTAGCACACCTCTCATCATCCCTCACAGACTCACTGCCTTCCTTGAATCTCTTATGCCACTCAAAAACTGATGCTCGATTCATGCAAGATGGTCGAAAAGCAGTCTGAAGCATTCCATACGTTTCTGTGGCATCATTTTTTCCAAGTTTAAAACTGAATTTTATTGCATATCCTTCTTCTAAATTGTCTTCACGTCCAGATTGAATTTTTGAAATTCACCAGTTGTGACAATCAGGCTTTAGTAGGGTGTATTCCAATTGCTGCTGTAGTTGTTGATTTGAACGTGAAATCATAAAAATTGGTCAGTCAACTCATAATATGTATAGCAATAACATAGTGAATTTTCAAGAGTCAACGACAATTTAGAATGCCCATATGAAAAAAGTCTGGAAACTTATTGTTTGCACCTCGTATATATATATATATATATATATATATATATATATATATATATATGTGTGTGTGTGTGTGTGTGTGTGTGTGTGTGTGTGTGTGCGTAAACTAAGCTTAGCTCAGGTGCAAGACAGAACTAACTTAATATCGATCATATGCATCATTTTATGATCTAAACCATAAGAAAAATATTTGATGGATTCATTTACGAAGGATGTTATGTACTGAATACTTATAAGATATACAAGTTGTCTATTTGGAAAGTTCACATCTGTTGGGGACTATTATTATCCACTATCTCCGGATTCAAATCTCCTCCTTCCCTCATAATTTATTGCACTTAAATACCTATATCTTTCGAGATGGACAAAGTTAGCAATTTGTATTGCTTAAAGCGATGCCATGAAGGCATATAGGACCTAATCTCTTAACAAGGCTTTGAGATAATTTGATATTTTCAGTTTGTGGAGAGGTTGTGTATGAGTGTATGCGTCTCGTATCTTTAGTTATAAAAATGGCTGGGCAGAAAAATTGTTTCCTTAATTATTCAATAACATGCCGGTTATTTGATGTGTGGAACATTAACGTGTGTGTCCAGCTAAATTGTCAACTGTTTCTTTTATACGCATGTCTTTACTGAAGGCAAAGAAAATAATATCTATCTATCCATCTATCTATCTATCTATCAATCTATCTATCTATGTTATTCCGACAATTCACGTCTATCTAACTATCGATTTAATTAGCTAGTTATCTAGCTCAGTTTATTAATATCTATTTATAAATTCGATTTTTCTACCTGACTTTGTTGATTGATATCATCTATTTGTATCTATCTATCTATCTATCTATCTATCTATCTATCTATCTATCTATCTATCTAAGTTATTCCGACAATTCATATCTATGTATCGATTTAATCAACTAGCTATCTAGCTCAGTTTATTAATATCTATTTATAAATTCGTTTCTCTAACTGACTTTGTCGATTGATATTATCTATCTATCTCAGTGTATGGATATCTATCTGTCAGTTTATTCATATCTATCTATCTTAGGCTGTTCATATCTATTTATCTATCTATCTATCTCCACACCTCTCTCTATCTTTCTCTCCATATATATATATATATATATATATATATATATATCTGTTAAAATCTATTTCCTTTTCCTTTTATTTTCTTTGTCTATCTATCTATCTATCTATCTATCTATCTAAGTTATTGCAACAATTCATTTCTATTTATCGATTTAATTTGCTAGTTATCTAGTTCAGTTTATTAATATCTGTTTATAAATTTGTTTTTCTACCAGACTTTGTCGATATCTATCTATCTATCTATCTATCTATCTATCTATCTATCTATCTATCTATCAGAAAAAAGGAAGCGAATCCAAGAAAAAAAAAAAAAAAAGAAATGCTCCCACTTTAGATAAATGAAAGTGTCATTAAAAGTAAATTGGTGAATTATTTTTACTTGGTTCTTATCTACTACAGAAGCGACTTAACGAGTAACTGATAAATTCACCACCACTTTCTTGAACAGCGAGAAGGAGGTGGGTTTCATTAAAAAATAAATTTTAAAAAGCCGTTTTTTATCTAAATGACGTTTGAGTTTTTACAGAATTTATATTGGCAACATTTTAAAAGAGAGAACATATTTATAGTTTATGACGTAAGAAGCAGTAGCATTAGTGTTTGTGTTGATCTTAGTAAAAATACTTTTAGTGTAGTATCCCAGAATGCATCAGCAAAGTAATAATTCAAGAAAGAGAATTATATTCAATAATTTGTTGTCTAAATTTCTGAGGCGAAACATTGCACTTAGTGGGCTGATGACCAACATAGACCAGCAGGGCTCGAGCCTCGGCTGGTGCCCGACCTTCCTCTCCCCTAAATCCCCACTATAATCCACTTTCGGTTCATTGACCTTGAGTCAAGTCCTGTCTGGTAGGAGGCAGAGACAAATATATCTTGCTAGCTTTGTCGGCTTGGGCTGTAGAATACACCAACCGCAATTCTGCAAAGGGGGTAAGACTTCCCTCCTCAATAAGTGACCTGGATATGATATGAAACCATTTGATGTCGTGGGAATGTGGAGTACCCGTTCATTGCCATTTCTCCTATGTTCACTCAGACCTGAAGTAGTAGCACCTGATAGGGTCCTATCTATGGGTTAAATATAACAAACTGTGTGCAAACAAATAACTGATATTAAATTGTGACTGTTATATAGCAATACTTGATATCATTTCATTGTGTGCAAAAAAGAGCTCCGGCTCATTCAAAATTGTAATCAAGAAAATGTGATCACAAATCATATATATATCTAATATATATGTATAAAGATGATTTAGCATTAAATAACTTAAAATGGTTGATATGCCATAAAACCAAGCCTAACAAAATCTTCCCTAGCAACATATTTTCTGTTCTTCAGAAATAGCTAGTGGATTTCAAGTGAATAAAAAATCTCTTATTTGTCCAGTTATGATCTTCCATATCTTAGGTAAACGCGTTATCGGTCTGTAGTTACTTCGAATATTTCCTTTTTTTTAAAGTAATTAAACAAGTAAGCACTTGACACTTAGTAACAATATTAATGTCTTAAGAGCAAAAGTCTGAATAAAATTCACAATCCCTTTAAACATTTCTTTAAACATAACTATTTGACCGACCGATTGAATATTCAGGTTGATCGAGGAATAATGAAAGAGATGACGAATCCCTCTCCAAAGATCCAGAACTAGAGCCTCACCACCGTCCACATTTTTGTTTGGTTTCGTTTTATGGCATATCAACCCTTGTAGGTCATTTAATGCCAAATTCATTTTATACATATATATCAAATATATGATTTCTAAACATATTTTGTAGATAAGATTTTTAAACGACTCTGAGCTTATTGCTTTTTGGTTTCCTATAGTTAAATGGTTTCCTATATTTTTATATAATCCGAATTTTACTGCCAATTATTTGTTTGCACATTGTTAAATATTTTCAAGTATAGTTATGTATCACTAACAATGCAATTAAATATTGTTTACAAGCAGTTAAATAATCAAACAATACTATTCCAAATAAATCAGTTTAGCATGTCAATAAAGTAAAATGGTTTCAAGTATTGCTATGTATCACTAACAACTGAATTAAACATCAGAAATTTGTTTACGCACAGTTAGACGATTAAATAGTTCTATTTCATGAAATTCAGTTTTGCATGTCACTTGTTTTCACTCAGTTTAAATGTCAAATTCATCATCATCATCATCATCATCATCATCATCATGTCTTGCCGCTAGTACGGATATCCCTAACCCTCTGTCGCCACTTTTCCCTATCGTTCATCGCCGGTCTTCAGGGCTACATCCCGTATCTTCACATAGCTGATGTATGTATGTTTCAGCTGGTCTTCCTGCTTTTGATCGGCCATATGTGGGGGTCCATAGGAGTACATCACTTATGAGCTCGTCTCTGCTTCTCCAGCAGTGTCCTACGTGTCTGGTTCGTCTAACTAGGATAGTTTTCGTGATGGAAGGCAGGTGGCCGTATAGTTGGACTTATTCAATATTGCTCTCAACATTCTTGTGTAATTGCCATCGAGCTTCTTCTCCAGCCGTTTTGTTAGCGTTCAAGTTGTGCATCCATATAGCAGTATCGACACGACCGCTGCCTGGAAGAAACTGCGTTTCATTTTATCGGTCAGGTTTGATTTCCATATGATAGATATGTCAAAGTACACAGTTTAAATGTCAAACAGTTCTATTTGACCCTCTCTCGACACTTTTCCCTATCGTTCATCGCCTCAAGCAGGTCTTCTGGACAACATCCTGTATCCTCACATAGTTGCTGAATGTATGTCAAAGACCCTATCAGGTGCAACCACTCCGGGTCAGAGTGAATCTAGGAGCGATGGGAATGAAGGGGTACTCCTCATTCTCCAAAACTCTGGCATTACTGAAGCCTCAGTATGAGATTGCTTAGTGTCATATTCAGAGCGCTCGTTAGGGGAGTCTTTTCCTGACCTTTCCCTTCAGTAAATCCCCACTATAATCGACCTTCGGGTCATTGACCTTGTGTCAAGTCCTGTCTAGTGGAAGGCAGAGACAAATATTGGGAGTCTTTTCCCACCGCAGAGATGCAGTCGATATATTTGACAATCCATACATTTTAGTGTCGTACCCAAGACATGGAACATTATCATTAGAGTATCATTATCTTGAAAGCAATGTAATAATAAATCATTTTAATCATCATTTCAAATTAATCTCTTTGACTTATAGATAAATAGCAGTTACCCTAGCTTTTTATGGGGCTCATAATATTCTGACAGGAGGTGATCGAGTTGTAATGGTTATCGTCGTAGGAAATGGACACGGTGACACGAGTTCAAATCCGGGACGAGACTGATTGCATTTCACATAGAACTAATACCCTTGGGAAAGGTACGAATCCAATTATTCTCCCTCCAGCTATGGGTAAATAGTAGGGCAGACTGATTTCTTCAGTCTTGGTGAGGCCACTAGTTTAGGAGAAGAAAACTCTGAATTCAAACCTGTTAAACTCCGCTTAAAAATTGACCTTGTGTCATATCCTGCCCGAGCGGAGGGGGTGGTAAATATGATAGTATTCTGACTGTGTCTTTTGCAGGGAGGTAAAAAAAAACTACCTAAATGGGTGTCTTACCTATGACACTAAACTGTATCTGATGGTTAGGCTTCAGTTCTGGACTCCTCAAAATGGGCAGTACACATTCATGGTCATTACTTCCAGGTCTACTCAGACCCGGAGTGGTAATACTTATTAGTATCCCATTTAGGGATCAAGTAGATTTGTTTGAAAACTATTTGTATTTGATAGAAATACGTGCAACCACTTGTGAGCAAATTATTTGTTTAAAAAAAAGTTACTTAAAGCTTATCCTAAGGATCATAATCCTAAGTAAAAATCTACACATAACTACTCATGATAGAAATTTGTTACTTGAAACCATATAACTGTTGCATACCGTAATATAAATATAAGCGGAAACATAATCGAACATATTTTATGAACTTCAATGAAAGAACGAACACACTTCTTTATAAAAACAAATCTCTCACACTTTATTCTCGAAAGGCTTGATGTTTCTGTGGTGAGTGAGAGATGGGTGGAGAGACATATACTCAGAGAGAGGACTTCTCATATATTCTTCCGGGTGCCAGGAGGTGCCAACGCTTGCACCCCCTTGCCAGCTGAGACACCTCTGATCGGCTGCGTGTCCCTCGCTCGACTGCGATTCTCTGCACTTTGCGTAAATCTGACCGCGTAGTTCTCATCATGTGATCTACTGCCGGTTTAACACCTGTTGTACCCGAGTGCCCTGATCGTACTGCTGTTTATTAATCACAACGCGACAGCTTGTCAAAGTAGACGGGGTCACCAGGAACGAACCGAAAATCCATGTCATATGTTATATAACATAACTGCATGCAAACAAATAACTTCTAAGTAAAAAGTAAGTACTTGAAGACATATAATTAAAAGTATTACATAAGAATACTTTCTTAAATTCTAAACTTAAAAAAACATTTGGCCCTGTTGGCTAGGACTGCAGAATACACCGACTGCACCTCTGCAGAGGGGTAAGACTTCCCAAAGAATGTTCTCGATATGACACTAAAAAATCTGATTTTGAGGTCCCAGTGATTCTGGAGTTTGGGGGAATGCAAGCATCCTTTCATTACCATTGCTCCCAGTTATACTCTGACACGGAGTGGTAGCTCCTGATTGGGTCCTATCTATGGGTCAAATAGAACTAACTGCATACTTTTGCTAATTAGAACTGTTTGACTAAACTGAATAGCTTGAAATAGAAATATTTTTAACAAATAAACTGTGTACTTAAATTTATAATGTGTACTTATGCTAAACTGAATTGTTTGCTATGAAACTGTTTTTGACACTGAAATTGTACTTACACTAAACTGGATTGTTTAATATAGAACTGATCTGATATTTAACTGTGTAAATAAAATCTATACTAATACTAAACTGAATTAGCTGAATTAGAACTGTTTGAAGAAACTAAATAGCTTGAAATAGTAATGTTTTTGGCAATTAAACTGTGTAATCATGCTAGACTGATTTTTAAAAAGATAGAACTGACTATTTGCATAAAAATGGATTTGGCGTTAAATATCTTACAAAGGTTGATATGCCATAAAATCCAACCAACCAACCAAAGTAAAATAACCTTAGACAGGGAGACGTACCGTTAAAATTAATCTATCAATTAATTAGTGATATCACACCAAGTCAGAATGAAACTGTGAATAATAAAAACAAAAACATGACTCCACACACTCAAGATGTCCAGAACAGAAGCCTCCCCACTCCATGTCATACGCAGGTCTCAGATCTGTTATTGATTGTAAACACAAAATGGAGAGGAAATTGCCGACCACTTCACGAAAACTTTTAGGATTGTTCCGATCATCGAAAAATACCTTGGAAAAAAATGACATGTGCCCCCAAGAGATTTCTCGTGAATTTTTGGTTGATTTACAAATGAAATACTTTTGATACGCCTTCATTCAAAATATTAACCGGAATAAATACACAAAGTCATAAGATTTCCGGCAATACAATGTTCTATAATTCGATACATCGATAATATCCGTCTACGGCGTAGTCGTTAGTTGAGTTAGCCTCGAGCGATAAGATTTCACATGTTGATTATCAAGATGAACATTGCCAAGTTTTAATATGATTTCCTACTAGCACGCAATACATTCAGGTAATTGTAGGGATGATATTACTGATTGTACATACATCACTATTACTAATAATCCACTTTGTGACTCATACGCCGTCTCTGTTTGCGGGGCTTGAAATAGGTCGGTTACATTTTCTGCAGAGGGATTAAAACCCCTTCCTTAAAAAGGGATGTCCTTGGTACGTCACTAAACTACATTCAGCGATAAGGTACTAGTTCTGTAGAACTGAAGAGAGCGCAGTACTTGTTCCTTGTCTTAACTCCGAGATCTATTCTGCTATGGAGTGAAAGCACTTGTTAGAATTCTATCTATGGGGCAAATAAGCCTATTAGATGTTTGCTTGTTTGTTTAGGCCTCGTGGCATATCAACCTTTGTAGGTTATTTAATGCCAAATCTATTTTTATACAAATTAACACTTCTATTTCAAACAATTCATTTTAGTCAAACAGTTCTAATTCATTAGCATAGGTTTTGGTTACACAGATTTGACGTTTAAATCTGTGTAACCAAAACAGTTCTATTTCAAATAATTCAGTTTAACGTAAATACAGTTTCAACGTCAAAAACAGTTCTATCTCAAACAATTCTGTTTAGCATTAGTACGCAGTTTAAATATAAAAAAATTTCTATTTTAAACAATTCGGTTTCGCATAAGTACACAGTTTAAATGAAGTACGCAGTTTAAATGTCAAAACAGTTCTATTTCAAGCAATTCTGTTTAGCATAAGTACAAAGTTTACTTTTATTTTACCAACAGATAGGACCCTCTCAGGTGTTACCACTCCGGGCCAAAGTTGACCTGGGAGCAATGGCAATGAAAGGATACTCCGCATTCCCCTAAGCTCCAGTATAACTGGAACCTCACCATCAGATTGTTTAGCGTCGTATCTAGAACACTCACTTTGGTGAGGGGAAGTCTTACCCCTCTGCAGAGAAGCAATAGATGTTTTCTACAGCCCCAGCAACTGGGCAAAGGCTTATTTGAAAATAATTTGTATTTGACAGAAATACTTAATACCATATAACTGTGTCTTAATAATTTGTATTTAGAACAGTTACTAGAAACAATATTTTTTACAGAGGAAATTCATTATAAGTCTTTTGAAACCACATAATTCTATATAAATTATTAGTGTTTGATTGGACTACTTAAAATTAACTGTGTGCAAATAAATGATTATTATTAAGTATGAATGGTTACCTGAAAGTAAAATAATTCTGCTTAGATATTTGTTATTATATACGAATACTTGATGTCATTTATAAATGTGTATCATAATTATTAGTGCTAGATACCAATCATCATCATTATCATCATGGCGTGCCGCAAGCAGGGATTCTCCCGACCCTCTCTCGCCACTCGTCTCTATCGTCCAACGCTCTCAGCAGGTCTTCCATGCTTTTGTTTCTTGGTTTGTTAGTTGGGGTTTTATGGCATATCAACCTTTGTAGGTTATTTAATGCTAAATCCATTTTTTATACAAATAAATAGTTCTATTTTTAAAAAATTCAGTTTACTAAGTTTTATTATTCAAAACCTTTCTGTTTCAACCTATTCCGTTTAGTCAAACAGTTCTAATTCAAACCATTCATTTTAGTATAAATATTGTTTTTGTTTATACATAGTTTAATGACAAAAGAGTTCTATTTCAAGCAATCCTGTTAAGCATACAAAAACAGTTTCATTTCGAACAATACAGTTTATAATTAGCACGTAGTTTAAATATCAAAACAGTTCTTTTTCAAGTAATTCAGTTTAGCATAAATACTCAGTTTAGTTCTATTTGACCCATAGATAGGATCCTATCAGGTGCAACCACTCTGAGCCAGAGTGGACCTGGGAGTGATGCCAATGAAGGGGTACTCCACATTCCCCACACCTCCAGAATTACTGTAACTTCACCACCAGATTGTTTAGTGTTTCATCTAGGGCATTCGTTAGGGGAGAGGCAGACGGTGTATTCTACAGCCCCAGCCGACTGGGCAAGGTCTTCCATGGGACATCCTCTATCAGTATAGAGCTGTTGTAGATAGATTCTAACTGGTGGACCAACCCTTGCTCGTCCGTATGAGGGTATCCACAGGAGTATATGAGTTCATCCTTACTTCTACAGCAGTGTCCCGTATGTCTTGTTCGTCTAATTTGGATGGTTTTCGTGATGGGAGGTAGGTGTCCGTACAGCTTCTGCTTTGTGGAATGTTTCCAACAGGACTTGTTCAATACGGCTTGCTGCATTTTTATTATCCAATTGCTGGTAAGCTTTTTCTACGTACTCTAATTCAGCGTCCATGTGGTGCATCCGTACGGTAGTATTGATACGAACTCTGCTTGGAATATGATTAGATATTACTACTTGAAACTATTCCACTGTGCGCAAGTGTTATATATTGACCCTTGACCGAGCCGTCAATCAAGAGATGCACCTGAGTAAATAAGCGAGTAAATAAGCGAGTGAGTTGGTGACAAGAAGGCTAGAGTGAGGACCTGCTTGCAGACTGGGGGCTGTGGCTCTTAGCGACCTCTGGTTGAGCAACTGCAGCCAAGATGCGAAGAATTGACAAGTGGGTTCTTGAAGATAACACAGCGTTCTATGTTCAAGAGAAGAATTTGGATCAATATAGCAGTCTGTCCTTGTCTCCAACCATCTCTCACACACCACAGAAACATCGAGAATAAAGTGTAAGAGATATATATTTTTATAAAGAAGTGTGTTCGTTCATTGAAGTTCGTAAATTATGAGTGATTATGTTTCCGCTTGTATATGTATTGGGTAAACGACACGAATTATTAGTGTTAGATTCATATAATAATTTGTATTTGACAGAAATACTTAATACCATATAACTGTGTCTTAATAATTTGTATTTAGAACAGTTACTAGAAACAATATTTTTTACAGAGGAAATTCATTATAAGTCTTTTGAAACCACATAATTCTATATAAATTATTAGTGTTTGATTGGACTACTTAAAATTAACTGTGTGCAAATAAATGATTATTATTAAGTATGAATGGTTACCTGAAAGTAAAAAAATTCTGCTTAGATATTTGTTATTATATACGAATACTTGATGTCATTTATAAATGTGTATCATAATTATTAGTACAAGATACCAATCATCATCTTTATCATCATGGCGTGCCGCAAGCAGGGATTCTCCCGACCCTCTCTCACCACTCGTCTCTATCGTCCAACGCTCTCAGCAGGTCTTCCATGCTTTTGTTTCTTGGTTTGTTTGTTGGTGTTTTATTGCATATTAAACTGGCCATTGTGTTCGTTCTTTGAAGTTCGTAAATTATGTGTGATTATGTTTCCGCTTGTATATGTGTTGGGTATACAACACAAATTATTAGTGTTAGATTCATATAATTGTGGGCAAAAAATATTTTTATTAAATCGGAATAGTTGATTAAACTATATAATTAAGTATATATTAATATTATTAGATAGGAATGCTTGAAACCAAACAAAAGGGTGCAAATTATTTGTATTTTATTATATTTGATACTGCTGGAGAAGTAAGGACGAGCTCATAAGCGACATTCTCCTTTGGACGCCTTCACACAGATGTTCAAGTGTGGGACGATCATCAAGAACCTACCTACAACTGCTCTGTACAGGCACATGATGTAGTCGAAGACCTGCCGGAAGCGTTGGATGATAGAGACGAATGGCAAAAGAGAGAGAGAGACAGACAGAGACAGAGACAGAGAGACAGAGAGAGAGTCAGGGAAATCGGTGCTTGCAGCATGAATGGATGAGGATAAATATGTTCAATAAAATGATTACAAGCAAATTAATTAGAGTTTTTAATGCAATGGAAGATACGATTATAGTGATGATTAAAACATGAAATTTCGGCTTTAAATAACCCATCAGGGATTAATATGTCGTTAAACAAATAAACCACATATTACTCTCCTCAATATACATGTATATTTAGATAGATAAATAGATAATAGAACTCTCGAATCGGTAAGTCTTTTATTTCGTGCGTTTTACACAATCTTCAAGCGGAAATGCAAAAAAAAAAGAAATAATCAAGCTTATATATATATATATATATATACTTGATTATCTTCATTATTATATATATATATATATATATATATATATATAAACTTGATTATCTTGATTATCATATATATATATATATATATATATATATATAAACTTGATTATCTTGATTATCATATATATATATATATAAACTTGATTATCTTGATTATCATGTATATATATATATATATATATATATAAACATGATTATCTTGATTATCATATATATATATATATATATATATAAACTTGATTATCTTGATTATCATATATATATATATATATATATATATAAACTTGATTATCTTGATTATCATATATATATATATATATATATATATAAACTTGATTATCTTGATTATCATATATATATATATATAAACTTGATTATCTTGATTATCATGTATATATATATATATATATATATATATATATAAACATGATTATCTTGATTATCATATATATATATATATATATATATAAACTTGATTATCTTGATTATCATATATATATATATATATATATAAACTTGATTATCTTGATTATTATATATATATATATATATATATATATATATATATATATATACGCACGTGGTAAGATGTTAGTACAAGTGATTTACACGCAAAAATTAATTAATTAGGAAATAAATTAAATAGAAATATTTTACGAGCATTCTGATATAGAGGAATACGAATTACGGGATGTAAGAACGTTTACATGGTAGACAAACCAGTAGAGACATGATTTTGTTTGCTTGTTCAATGGCATATAAACATGCTTGGGTTATTTAATACCAAATCCATCCTTCTAGAAGAACAGCAGTGGTACTACTTAACCCACCGATAGGAGGATAAGAGGGTTTATAAGTTTCAAGTATTGCTATGATATACCAATATTTCAATCTAGGCATACAGTTTAATAGTCTCAAGGATTGTTATGTTATACCAATATTTCAATCTAGGTACACAGTTAAATAGTTTCCATTATTGCTATGTTATACCAATATTTCAATATAGGCACACAGTTAAATAGTTTCAAGTATTGTTATGTTATACCAATATTTCAATCTAGGTACACAGTTAGATAGTTTCAAGTATTGCTATTTTATACCAATATTTCAATCTAGATACACAGTTAAATAGTTTCAAGTATTGTTATGTTATGCCAATATTTCAATCTAGGTACACAGTTAAATAGTTTCAAGGATTGTTATGTTATACCAATATTTCAGTCTAGGTACACAGTTAAATAGTTTCAAGTATTGTTATGTATCACAAGCAATTCAATTGTTTACATACATTTGTTTACAGTCATTTGTTTACATACAGTTAAATGATCAAACAGTTCGAACAATTGAATTTAACAAGTCTTTTTTTTACACAGTGGGAATGTCAAACATTTCTATTTCACTCATAGATAGGACCCAATCAGGTGCCAGAGTGAACCTGGGGACAATGGCAAGGAAGAGGTGCTCCACATTCCCACAAGATTCGGGACTGGAGTCTCACCATCAGATAGTTTAGAGTTATTACCTGGACACTCGTTAGCCGGGTGTCTTACACTTCTACAGAGATGCAATCTGTGTATTTTATACTCCCACCCGACTGGGCTGGATAGATTGAGAGAGTGACTGAATATTTTATTGCGAATGACGTGTAGAATTCGTATTATCGTTAAAACGGCTGCAAAGATACAAGAAGTCAACTCAGTTTAATTGACAGATACTGACCTTTAAGAGCATTTGAAAGCTTTGCTGTCATTGGAGGATTATAAAGTCAAGTGACTAAAATCCAAGAAGTTAAACATTAGATTTCAACATTAAGTCAAAGTGATTAAATGTAATATTCCATCTTTTAACCGATTGTCTTGATGTATGAAATAAATAAAGTTATCTGTGCACACGAACATAGAAGACGTCGTATTTGTTAGTAATCGTGTGAAGAGAATAAAGCAATCAGTTAAGAAAATGGAATAACGTTAAGGTCACAAGAATAAATATGACGGTGAGAAGCGATAAAGATGACTATTCAACAAGAAGACGCCGATATATTACAGATGAATATGAACTGAGATATAGGAGTTGGGCAAAATAAAATGAAACTCCTATAAAACCATCAAACGTTTTGTTATTTTTCGTTTTTTGATTTATTACTAATTTTTCTCGTCTTATTTTAATAAATTGTTGTTATTATACTGATATCATCAGAGGAAATTAATCAAAATTCATTAAAATGGCAGATCGATGAGACTTTAAAATCGCTCAAATTTTTGGTGCTCGTATAGCAGGCACTAGAGTAACAAAAATCACTGAATTATTTGGTGTAGCAAGGAGTACTGTCTCGAAAGTAATGACAACATTTGAGAAAGAAGGAAAAACCTCCTTACAGAAGCAAGACTCTGGATGAAAGCAAAAGCAGTGTGATAGGGACCGTCGGACTCTTGCGGGGATTGTTAGGAAGGGTCACGAGAATACAGCTCCAAAAATGACAGTAGAGCTTAATGAGCATCAGGATAACCCAGCTTCCTCAAAATTAGAAGGGAGCTGCAGAAAGCCAGATTTCACGGGAGGGTTGCAATCAACAACCACTCCTTTCACAAACCAATATTGCAAAGCGTTTAGGGTGAAGCAGAAATCAACAGAACTGGTCCCCAGAACAGTAGAAGAATATTATTTTCTTGGTCGAGCCATAATTGACCTTATTTCCGACATCTGGTCGAGTATACGTGTGGAGACAGCCTAAAGAAACATTTTATCCAGACTGTCTTCTTCCAACTGTTAAATATGGAGGAGGCTCTGTGATTATCTGGGGGCTATGTCTTGGAAATCTGCCAGCCGAATGGTTTCCCCTCATCGCAGGATCAAAAGCCAAGACTAATTAAAATTTTATCTGATAAAATTCATCTTAAATTGTGTCTGAGTGGCACGAAGAACATACTAGTGCAGTAGAGTATCTCATCTGGCCATCGCAATCCCAAGATATCAATATTATTGAAAATTATATTAAATGAAACGCAGTTTCTTCTAGGCAGCGGTCGTATCGGTACTGCGGTATAGATGCACTACTTTGACGCTAACTAAACGGCTGGAGAAGAAGCTAGACGGCAATGACACAAGAATGTTGCGAGCAATACTGAACAAGTCCTAGCGGCAACAAGCTACAAGGCACCAACTATACAGCCACCAGCCTCCCATCACGAAAACTATCCAAGTTAAACGAACCAGATATGCAGGACACTGCTGGAGAAGCAGGGACGTGCTCATAAGTGATGTACTCCTATGGACCCCCACATATGGCTGGGCAAAAGCAGGACGACCAGCTCGAACATACATACAGCAGCTATGTTAGGATTCCGGATGTAGCCCTGAAGACCTCCCAGAGGCGATGAACGATACAGAGAAGTGGCGAGAGAGGTTCAGGGGATATCCGTGCCTGTAGCACGACATGATGATGATGATGGTACTATTTACCAACCCCTCCACTCGGGAAGGATATGACACAAGGTCAATTTTTAAGCGGAGTTTAACAGGTTTGAATTCAGAGTTTTCCTTCTCCTAGACTAGTTGCCTCACCAAGGCTGAAGAACCTAGTCCGTCCTACTATTTACCCATAGCTAGAGGGAGAATAAGGGGGTTCATACCTTTCCCAAGGGTATTTGCCCGAAAGTGAACGTAATAGCGCGACTGGAGTACGAACTCGCGTACTACGATTCCGCAGTGCATCGCTTTAACCATTACACCACGAGGACACCCATGATGATGATGATGGTGCATTTTTCGAAAACAAGAAAAGAGTCGATATTCTCCACCATCATTACTGGAAGAACTTTAGAATATTTTGGTAGAAGAATCGACAAAAAGTCCTCTGGAAACCATTTATACTTTGTATGAGTCCATACCTTGTAAAATTTAAGCTGTAATTACTCCCAAAGGTGGTCCTACACCATATTAAAGTAATTTTGTCCAATCCTTGTACATAGGCAGATAGACATGTAAATTTTAAGAAATTGCGATACATCTGTATACATATATACATATGTGTGTTTGTGTGTGCGTGTTAGCATATTTACCCAACCCCTCCAATAGACTATAATGCTATACAAGGATAATGATTTCAGAGGAGTTAATAGGTTTTCACAGTTTTTATTCTCCTCGGCCGGTTGTCCAAACAAGAAAAATGAGCCTAGTCTGCACTCCATAGCTGGAGAGAGAATAATTGGAATCACACTACCGCGAATTTGAACTCATGTTACTCAGTCCATTTCCTGTGATCATAACAATTATAGTTGGAGCGCCTTTTCACACACAGACATACGCACACACACATACGGGTACATGTATAATACTCTGTTGGGTTGATATTTGATGTATAATAAAGTTTCCCTTTTTTATTTTTTTATTATGAATATTGATGTATAATTCCTTAAATTTCTAAATAAAAAATGAATTCCCCGGAATCACGGTTACATCTACAAAAAATTGTTTATCATTTGAGGATACAGTCTGTGTAAACAGATTGTTGAAATATATTACATTTGTTGAGTTTTACTTGATATTGATTACGTATATATATATATATATATATATATATATATTTATCCGGTAAGAAATAAAATGTAAACAAACGAACGCTGCTGCTGCTGTTGCTACATAATACCTAATAATTTCCCAGCTGACGTGGTACGCTGTTTGGGCAAGCGGTCTGATACTAAGTCTAACGTAATGTTGGGCGAGTGTCGATCCCAGCTTCAAGCGTCCTACGTGTCTAGCCACACTGAAGAGTTGTGATACAACGAAACAGTCTGTCTGTGGATGACAATATATATATATATATATATCAAAGAGCGTATATTTAGGCAGCAAGTTATTTAAGCAAATTCTATTAAAGCCGATGGAACTCTGTTTATCATTTTCAATGGTAATTTTTCAAGTCTTCTGTTTTTTTCTTCTTGTGTCGGGATCCAGGTGGTAAAGGAATTGTCCGAAATCTCCAGACCAAGAGCTTTCTACCATACTGATAACCACCAAAAAATGGTCGAAAGCGCTTGGGCAGAAGATATGGGGCAATTCCTTAACCACCTGGATCCTGATGTTACATACTGACCCTTGACTGAGCCGTCAATGAAGAGATGCACCTGTGTAAATAAGCTGAAGAACAGCAAAACAGGTACATCTGGTCGAAGATATCGGAATATCACCTTGATCTGTGGACGTGGTTGAATTCAGTGATGGTGGCAAATGCGTACGTCCACAGGAAGCAGGTGGATGTCAGGCAATTATATAACCAGGTGGCACAGACGGCTTGGGTCAGTTCGAGTTCCAGTTCCAGTTGGAGATAGGATGCCAGCGGAGTGAGAACCAGCTCCATACAAAGGGTTTGGGCCCTCAGTGACCCACGGTTGAGCAGCCCAGCTAAAATGAGAAAGAAGTGCTGCTATCGTCAGGAGAACTTTGGGTCAATATGTAGCAGTCTGTCCCCGTCTCCAACTCACCTCTCACACACAACCAACATCAACCCTTCGTGAATAAAAAGTGAGAGATATATTTTTTATAAAGAAGTGTGTTCGTTCGTTCAATGAAGTTCGTCGTTTCAGTGATTATGTTCCGCATATATATGTATATGTATATGTATGCGGCTATACAACATTGACACAAGAAAAAAAAACAAAGAAAATCCAAGATTTGAAAAATTACAATTAGAACTGATATACAGTATACCATCATCTTTAATAAAAGTTGCCTATGTAAGGAGATTAGACAGACGGACTTATAGATAGATTGATAGACCGAGAGATGGATACATTAATAGATATATAGAGATTTTAAGACTGAGATAGATAGATAGATAGATATGAACATACGAGGTGCATTCAAAAAGTTTCCAGACTTTTGTGTACAGGCCTTTAGAATTGTGGTAAACTTGTGAAAATTCAGTATTTTATTGCTATACATCTTATGAGATGACTGACCAATTTTTATGATTTCAGGTTCAAAAGAACACCTACAGCAGCGATTGGAATACACCCTACTAAAACCTGATTGTCAAAGCTGGTGAATTTCAAAAATGCAATCTGGATGTGAGGACACTTTAGAGGAACAATATGCAATAAAATTCTGTTTTAAACTTGGAAAAAATGACACAGAAACGTATGGAATGCCTCAGTTTTTGAGTGGTATAAGAGATTCAAGGAAGGCAAGGAGTCTGTGAGGGATGATGAGAGGTATGGGAGGAGTAAGGAAGTCAATACACCAGAGTTGATTGGCCAAAGGGTTAAGGTTAGGGTTACTACGTTGAGGTTTTAAGGGAGTTCAGCAAGAGATTCCGTCTGAAGAGGCCAGCACTCTCTAAATCGGGTCAGTGGCATTTCCAGCAGGACAATGCACCAGTCCACAACTCCATCCTTGTCACAGACTATTTGAGCAAGATGGGCATCAAGACAGTTGCTCACCCTCCCTATAGTCCAGACCTTGCTCCCTGTGACTTTTCGTTATTCCCTAAGCTCAGAGGCTGTCGTTATGTGACAATTGAGGAGATGAAAGAGGCTGTGACGAAGGTCTTTGACATGCTCACAAAAGAGGACTCCCATGGGGTATTCCAGAAGTTGTTGTAACGGTACAACAGGTGCATTGCAGCCGGAGGAGATTACTTCGAAGGGGACTAGAGTTTCATGTGTGTACTATCAATAAAAGTGTCCAGACGAAAAAAGTCAGGAAACTTATTTAATGATCCTAGTATATATATATATATATATATATATATATATATATATATATATATATATATAGACAGATTGACAGATACATTGCTGGATATATAGAGATTCTAAGAGACTTTGATAGATAGATAGATAGATAGATTGAGATTCTTGTCTGAATAATTTATGTAATTATATCATTAATAAAGAAAAATAAACTTTTTACAATTATCATATGAAATTCCTGAAGAATTATTGAATAAAAATAAGACAATAATAAACAGAGCAAAATGTGAAGTGAAATATAAAAAGTTTTGCAGACACATCAAACTTGATGAATTCAATAAAAACACATCCGGACAGAAAATGGCTTTAAATAATCGATATGTTTTCGTCTTCATAAGAAGATGAAGAAAGCACTGCATACACATTAAAGAATAAAATTCCATCAAATCGAAAAAAAAAAATCACAACTTGCCAATATTTGGACTGAAAATATTATTTTCAAACAAGTCATGTCAATTTCCTTCCAAAATGTCATCATTTTTATTGCTTGCTTTCAAAATGGCTCGATTCATTTTAACATCAAAATATGGTGATCAAAACATGAATATTTGTTATGAAATGAAACTTTTTTTCGGGTGACGTTTCCGATTTTTAGCTTGGTATGAGGTTGAACTGTATCAACTTTATATGCTAAGGGTGACAATATAATAAGCAGTTCTTTTGTTCTTCGTTTTTAATAGAATATCAATCTTCATAGTTTATTTAACGCTAAAGCCATCCTTCCAGAAGAACAGTTACATCACTAATTAATCCAAAGCAGATAGGATAGGGATTAGGGAGCCCTTTGCTTTTCCAAGTTTATTGCCCTTGAAGAAAATGTTATCATATTTACCCAACCCCTCCACTCGGGCAGGATATGACACAAGGTCAATTTTAAGCGGTGTTTAGCAGTTTTGAATTCAGAGTTTTCCTTCTCCTATACTAGTTGCCTTACCAAGGCTAAAGAATCTAGTCTGTCCTACTATTTACCCATGGCTGGAAGGAGAATAATTGGATTCATACCTTTCCCAAGCGTATTAGTGCTATGTGATATGCACTCAGTGTCGTCTAGGATTTGAACTCGTGTCGCCGTGTCGATTTCCTACGACGATAACCATTACACCACGGGCACCTCCATAAGGTGGAAAATGTTATAGCGAGACTGGAGTTCGAATTCACTTACTGTGATGCTGTAGATCAGTGCAAATCTTTTTTGTCTTATTTGGATATTTTTAGATATTAGAAGTAAGTTGGAAAATGTTTCATAAATAACCTCAGAAAATGTAGATATATATATTCATCCACAGACAGAAATATGTATAGGTATATATATTCATCGAAAACTTTTCCGTATGTCTTGACACATTGGACGCTTGAAACTGGGATCGAAACCACCCAACTTTACGTTAGACTTAGTATCAGACCGCTCGGCCAACAAGCGTACCACGTTGGCTAAGGAATTATAAGGTATTATGTAGCAACATCATCAGCAGCGTTCGTTTGTTTACATTTTTATACCTTATCAGATACCAGAGTGCTCAATTCGTTCGACGAGCTTTGCATTATGCCGCCCGCATAAAGGTATTCTTCAATCCAGTAAATCTGGAGTAGGGAGCAATTCCGTCAGGATAAATAAATTATTCAAATTTCCAATATTTAAATTTTTATGGTCAAGATCTCAATGTAAATAAATTCTCAGAGCAAATATTATTTCAAGAAAAAAAAACAAACAATATTCGGTCACATTAGAATAATAAATTTATTTCCATCCTGTTAAATGATTCAAAACTCAGCATTAAATAACCCATAAGGATTTGATAAACTGTTTAACAACTAAACCATATTAATAGACTTACAGAAATCAAGTTCTATTCCCGGCATAAACAGAAGACATTCTGGTCGACCTGCCACATCAAGATCTGAAAAAAATATGTGACAAAATGGGGACAATCACCTGATTCATTCAACTGTGGAAATAGTTAGTGATAAGGTACCATTTTATTGTTAATTTTCAAACAAATTGAAAAAAAATTTAATTCAATCTTATTCGATGCACACAACCCTAAAGAATGTTTGGTTAAAAAAGAATATACCTGAGGTAGAACAAAACCCTCTCTCACCTTATCTAAGTTCATGTGATTATTTCATGTTCCTGAAAATCAAAACCTAGGAACAGATTTGCCGTTTGAGAACTGTTAATGCCACACAACAGTTCGTAACGAAGCATGAGAAGGCAGTGTCAGTTGAGGACTTCCAGTTCTGTTTCCCGATCGACCTAATATATTAATAAGGCTAACGAGGTTAAAAAATAAAAGATTGATTGATTGATTGTGTTACGTACATAGTAGCAGTCGACAGACTCACTGGAAGAGGAGTAGTGGGAGGTTGTTGTTCGAAAGAACCCCTGGAGTTGAAATAATGAGACCCCTTTTGTCTACTGGTGGGAACTGGAAGGCGGGGCGGTTTAGTTTGAAACGACACACTTGAAGTAGAGACCACAGTGTGAACAGTCGAGCAGAGAAATGAAACACGAACACTTGAAAAGAAAACGTGACGTCGGTAGTCGGGAAAAAAAGGCGTTACTACTTGCGGAAAATGCACAACAGAACAGAAAAAGCCTGTTAGAACATAATCTTCTATCATGTCTATATATCGAATATTCGCATTAAAAACCATTCCTCGGAATAGTCTTATCCGTATATCTCTTGAACTGTATGTTATGTGTTTATATTATTTTGTTATTTGAATGCTAACGGAATAAATGTATTTTATATGTTGTTGAAATCGCCGTTGTGTTTGATTTCATTTTGCTAGACATTCTGATACGTTGTTTCCGTGCAGTAATTCCTCGACCTGTTGTCAAAATTTTATTATTAAATATCATTATTATTATTATTATTATTACCTGTGAAATATCTATTGCGAGCCAACTCAGGAAATAGCATGAATTATAACTTTTTTTCGTTTACGTACTCCTTCGTCGACGTCTCCGGGACAAACAAGAATACCAAAATATCGAGACTACCACTCGGCAAACACCTACATGCGACATCGAGACTACCACTCGGACACGAGATCGTGACGAAGAAAATATGGTGGCTATCGTCCAGTATGTATCGAATGATTTGTTAATTGGTTGAAATAGTATGCTAAACTTTTTTGGGTTATTTAATGCGTAGTGGTTAGGGAATCGCATTCTTTATATGTTTATATATGTAGGTTTTTTTAAAGTAGTTTTTATTTCATTTCTCACGGTGCAATCGAATTCGTATCATTTTTAAGCAGATGTATTTGACCCTATCGATGAGACGGTAAAATGTAATATCACCCGGGGTCATATTAGATTTGGGACTGTTGATAATAAAGAGGTAGTCTATAATTCTCAGATTTCTAAAACTGAAGATTTACAATCAGGTGCAGCGTAGAGTCATATGCAAATCATCATCTTTTGGTTGGGAAGGGAGCATTGCCCATCTATATGGGATTCTCTCAGCGTATTCTAAGCACCACCGACAGAGTGATAAAGAAGAAAAGAGTTATCGTATACAGTACTAGATAAAATATCTTTGAGTAATAAGTGTCTTGAGAATTGGAAGGCGTGTAAAACTGCTTGTGATAATAAATGACTTCTGAGCAACGCATGCGCACACGCTTCACTGTAAAAGAAAAAGAAACGAGATATGGAAGCGAAGTGAACAACAACTGTTAATTAAAGCGATTGTCCATTCATCAACGTCTAAAGCAATCTAAGTGCATCTAAAATTCTCTAATAGAGATGATCGCCTTCTGGTTATATTTGCTTGTCATTACTAGGAGAATCATTTTCTAAAGACTCCTTTGTGTTTTTTAATTTTTTATGGCTCTTACAGCGAAGAGGCGTGTCCATTTTGAGCAAGTTTTCCACGGCGTCTTTTTAGAGAGCAAAACTGTTGAATGATAGCCGTTAGTTTAAAGCTCTCTTTTATTTGCAGTTTATCAGTTTATCCTTACAAATAGAACAATTTTATATATATATATATATATATATATATATATATATATATATATATTTACTTATATGTATTTAAAAGTTTGTCATATGTCTATCTATCTATTTATCAATCTATCTATCTATATATATATATAAAAGTAAAGTAAGTAAAGTTAGCAACTTTAGTCGAGAAGGTGACCTGAAAGCTCCCTTTTCAATAGCTACTACACCCTAGTGTAGGGGAGTGCGCTACTCCATTGGCTGAATTGCTCTACTATGCTCTTGATCCTTGCCTTAAGATACTGAGTGTTAAGCAAGTCGGCATCAAGTACCATTTTTTGAGTTTTTGGTATGACCCGACCTGGGATTGAACCTCGGTCTCCCGGACCATTGGCGAACACTCAACTCATTAAACCAATGGCCCGGTTTATTAACATTAGTTTATCCTTGCAAATAGGAAAGTCTTTATATATATATATATATATATAGCGTGGAACCATAAAATTGTCGTCCTAAAGAAAACAACACTATAGCTTAATTTAAAAACTTTTATTGAAAAAATCAATTCATATAACTTGATTATGTAGTAGAGCTGGCATCTATTCAATGTAGCAGCCTTCAGCCTCAATCGCCGCCTCGATACAGATCCAGAACTGGGAGCATGCCTTTTTTCCACAAGCACCAGCGGTAGCTCGGCGAATACTCGGCTGATAGCGGCGATCACGCTAGCTTTGATATGTATAAAGTAAGACATTAGCATTTGAACAGCAATTGCCTGTCAACAAAAATGACAAACCTCTAGAAAGTATAAATAGAGGTACCGTGCTGTTAGACGAAGGACTTCAGTCAGAGCTTGGCAGTTCACTCTTGGTTCAAAGTAACTCTTATTGGTATGACTATAGCGTTACGGATAGTAACAATCTTTCGTTAGTCTTATTTTCAGTTAATGTATTAATTTTGGTTGGAATGGAATACTTATCCTTTTGTTAAGTTCTCAGTCAATTATTTCTTAAGCAGGGACGAACTCATAAGTGATGTACTCTTATGGACCCCCACACATGGACGTGCAAAAGCAGGACGACCAACGCGAACCTACATTCAGCAATTATGTGAGGATACGGGATGTTGTCCAGAAGACCTGCCTTAGGCGATGAACGATAGGGAAAAGTGGTGCGAGAGGGCCAGGGATATCCGTGCTACCAGCACGACATGATGATGATGATGATGATTCCCATGTGAGCGTTACAAATTATAGCAATGATTAAAAACATTTATCGGTGTACAAACGAATGAATACTGTTTACAAGAATTATTAGTGATCATGAACATCACTGTGTGCCAACATAGGAGTTCTGGTTCGTTTTAAAATATGATACCAACAATTTGTTTACAAATCATATACATTAGGCATTAACATATTTTGACTGACGAAGGGTTGGACCAAAACTACATCTCATTTGTTGAAAGAATAAAAGTAGCATAGAAAAAATAAGATATATATATATGTATATATAATTAACTTAAATCGTGTGTCGGAAATCTTCTACAAAAGTTTCACCTTATCGGATTATCAGGAAGCCTAACTCCAACTAATGCTAAAGGAGAAAACGCCGTCTTATATTCACCAAAAACCCATCTAGCTTAGAATTTACATCACAATTAATTAAAAATTAAAAATAAAATAAATAAATGAATAAATAAAAAACCTTAGTTTTATTTTTAAAAAATCTCTGAAACCTATTCCTAATTATCCCTAATTATAGAGCAACCACGCCCTTTTGTGTCTACAACTATTTAACACCTCCGATCTTTGGTTTAACATATCCCTAATTTTACAAAATGCTATTGCTAGTTTTTCCTCGATGCAAAGCAGACAACTCCTATCCCCAGCTCTATATTTACGGCATTTCTTTATTACTTTATTATATATATATATATAGTCGCCTATACAAAATATTCAATAGGAACACGATTAATTTGAGTAGAGTGTTCGCCAGTGGTCCAGGTGACTGGTTTTCAATCCCAGGTCAAGTCATACCAAAGTCTCAAAAAATAGTACTTGATACCACCTTGCTAAGCACTCAGCACTATAAGTTAAGGATCAAGGGTAAAGTGGAGCAATCCAGGAAATGGAGTAGCACCCTCCCCCTACACCTCGGTGTTGTAGCTATTAAAAGAGAAGCCTTCGGGTCACCCTCGAGTTAGGTCCACTAATATGCCTAATGTGGCAAGTTTAATTAATAAAAGTAACATTAAAAAAACTTAGGAATAATCAACGTACTGAGCCCAGTAAATGTTGTTGTACAAATAGAATTAGTTGCCCACTCAAGGGGAAGTGTTAATTTGAGTGTATAGTGTATATGGTTGAGGTTCGTAGTCGTGGCTCTAACGACGGTAACGTTTGTAGAAATGTTAAAAAGGTATACGTAAGTTCCACGTAGGGAGCCTTCAAAAATATTACAATCATAGAAGTAGTTTTGCGTGCGAAGTATATAGACATAGAACTAGTTTATCTGACTATGTGTGGGAAATTAATAAGCATATAGGTACAGATCCTATATTAAAATGGGAGATAGTCAAAAAATGCCGTAAATATAAAGAGGGGGCTAAATATTTCAATTTATTTATGGAGGAGAAACTTGTCATAGCTTTCTACAATAATTGCAATGAATTACTTAATCAAAGAACGGAAATTCGAAACGTTTGTAGACATAAGAGATGATGGTTGCTGAGTAGATTAGGAACGAATTAATTTTCTTTTTAAGTTTTTTTATCTTATTTTTTCTATGCTAATTTTATTCTTTCAACAAATGAAATGTAGTTTTGGTCGAACCCTTCGTCAGTCAAAATTATCCTGATGATCGGGTGAGGTGAAACCTTGGTAGATTTTTCTGACTCTGTAGACATTTACATTTAACACACACACACACACACACACACATATAGAAATTTACGAAAGTCTTTGCTTCGATGTGGCACAAGGCCGAATGAATAGGGCACCCAATGAGACTCGAACTCACTTGTGTAGGTTTGCTAGTCAAGGTTGCTAATCGTTACATCACCAAAGGTGCCCCCCCACATATATATTAATTAAGTTACCATGACTTGAAAATTCGGCAAACACCTACATGCGACATCCGAAACACTGAACAGCTGTTTCGACCTTAATGGGTCTCATCAACAGTGCATACCGTGATCTTCACCACTGGAGATCGAACCAGCAATCACAGAATGCAGAAACCGAAACTCTACCCCTGGGCCACCAGTCCATGCCACACATAAGCGATGCCCAATAAACTAGTCATGGTAAGAATGCGCGACCACATGACCTAATGTGTCTTATATATATATAAACAGAACTTTGCATTGAATAACCCACAAGGGTGGATAAGCCATAAATTTTATCTGAAAGACCTATGTAAAAATGAACAAACCTTACTTAAGCAAGATCAACTTCGAATATACCAGCCACATTCTAAAATGCCTATGGCACTGTTCCTGCCAATTTTTCCTCTTGGTTCTTGCGAATTACTTTTTTTCTGTAAATTTCCATCATACTTGTTTTACCTCCAACTCTTTATATAGATGTATATGACTCCTCATTGTGTTTGTTATTTCATTATAAGATTCCCTGATGAGAGTTCTAGTTGGGGATGCATGTACTTGGGAATCGATTGGAGCCTTCCTAAATTCTTTTCATCCAAAAAGAATCGTACGAAGGCTTGAACGGATCAAAGATAAAATGGGCAGTCATGTAGTGTCTGTCCTTTTTTAATCAAACATGTTGAAAAGAGAAAATGCTGCCTATATATATATTCATATATATGATTTTTATTTTGATAACTATTTCTATAACTCTAGCACCGTGTTATATATATATATATATATATATATATATATATATATATATATATATATATATATATATGTATATATATATATATATATATATATATATATATATATATATAAGCCCAATTGGCTGTGACTGTAGAATACGACGACTGTATCTCTGCAGCGGAATAAAACCCTCCACCAAGAAGTGTCTTGGGTATGAAACTAAACTATCTTATGGTGCGGGCCCAGTTCTGGAGCTTTGGGGAATATGGAGTACCCCTTCATTGCAATTACTACCAGAACCACTCTGAAATTTAGGGTCCCATCCGTTGGACAATCATAAATATTTAATGATTTTCAATATCTGAAGCCATTTAACTATGTACTAACGAATGATTAATGTTGAATTGAATTATTAGTATTACATAGCAATACTTGGAATCACTTAACTGTGTGCAAACAAATTAGTACTTGCTCATTTCAAAATTGTTACCAACAATTGATCTAGTGGGTAGATTGTTCGCCAATGGTCCAGGAAATCGGGATTCAATTCCAGATCGAGTCATACCAAAGATTAAAAAAATCGTACTTGATACCTCCTTGCTTAGTACTTAGCATTATAAGGTACGTTTTAAGGGTAAAGTGAAACAATGCAGGGAAAAAAGTAGCACCCTCACCTGCACCTCAGTGAATTAGCTATTACAAAGGGACCCTTCTGGTCGTCCTCGAGTTCGGTCGCCAAATTTACTAATTTATATGAATAAACAGGATTTGGTATTAAATAAGAAACAACGGTTGATATACCGTGAAACATAATCAGCCAACCAGCCATATGTACATGGTGCCTTCAATAAATTTGCAGACTTTTTTGTACAGGCTTTAAAGTTGTCATAGACTCTTGAAAATTCACTACGTTATTGCTATACATCTTATGAGATGGCTGACCAATTTTTATGATTTCACCTTCAAATAAACAGCTACAGCAGCAATTGGAATACATCCTACCAAATCCTGGTGAATTTCAAAAATGCAATCTGGACGTGAAGACAATTTAGAAGAACGATATGCAATAAAATTCAGTTTTAAACTTGGAAAAAATGCCACAGAAACGTATAGAATGCTTCAGACTTCTTTTGAAGCATCTTGCATGAATTGAGCATCAGTTTTTGAGTAGCATAAGAGATTCGAGGAAGGCAGGGAGTCTGTGAGGGATGATGAGAGGTGTGGGAGGAGTAAGGAAGTCAATACACCAGAGTTGATTGGCCAAAGGTTTAGGGTTAGGGTTACTATGTTGAAGTTTTAAGGGAGTTCAGGAAGATATTCCGTTGGAAGAAGCCAGCACTCTTCAAATCGGATCAGTGGTATTTCCAGCAGGACAATGCACCAGTCCACAACTCCATCTTTGTCACTGACTATTTTAGCAAGAGGGGCATCAAGACAGTTCTTCACTCTATCTATCGTTATGAGACAATTGAGGAGATGGAAAAGGCTGTGACGAAGGTCATTGACACGCTCACACAAAAGGACTTCAATGGGGCCTTCCAAAAGATTTTGGACCAGTACAAGTACATTGCAGCTGGAGGAGATAACTTCGAAAGGGACTGGAGTTTCATGTGTGTACTATCAATAAATTGCCCATACGAAAAAAGTCTGGAAACTTATTGTATGCACCTCGTATATATATAAAAATAGATATATGGTTGGTAAGGTAAATGTTAAACAGCTATATATATGTATATATATATATATATATATATATATATATATATATAACTGTTTAACGTTTACCTTACTTTTTCCGAAGTACCCGTTGCGTAGTTGCTAGCGTATTGGACTGTGGTGTAGTACGTTCGGTTTCCAGTCACGCTATTACATTCTCATAGGAATAATACCTTTAGGAAAGGGGTGTCCTCGTGGTGTAAGGGGTGTCCTCGTGGTGTAATGGTTAAAACGATGAACTGCGGAATCGTAGTACGCGAGTTCGTACTCCAGTCGCGCTATTACGTTCACTTTCGGGCAAATACCCTTGGGAAAGGTATGAACTTCCTTATTCTCCCTCCAGCTATGGGTAAATAGTAGGACGGACTAGGTTCTTCAGCCTTGGTGAGGCAACTAGTCTAGGAGAAGGAAAACTCTGAATTCAAAACCTGTTAAACTCCGCTTAAAAATTGACCTTGTGTCATATCCTGCCCGAGCGGAGGGGTTGGTAAATAGTACCTTTAGGAAAGATATGAAAGACTTATCCCCCAGCTATAGGGTAAATACTGTTCATCTAATGTACTTTCTTTCTACAAAATGGCTTTGGCATCAAATAACCCGTGAAAGTTTATAAGCCATTAAACAAAGAAGCCAAACCTAACCTTTCTCTTCCAACAAAAATATACAGATTTTATCGCTTCTTGAATTGCATTCTTGTGATCTTCGACAGATATTCCCTCAAAAATATGCGTGTACCTAGCGACCACTGTCATCAAAGAGACTGTTTTGTTGTTCACTTTGAATTTAAGAAGTTTTTTCTTTATTATTCTCAAAAGAGAAAACTAAGTTCATGTATCCCTGTCAGCACAAGAGGAGATAATTAATTCTTTTCGTTACTCTACAGGCCATAACAAAATTTTCTTTTTTCTTCTATCTTCTTTTTTTTCTTTTAAAAACAGAAGAACGTTCTCAGATGATTAAATTAATCTAATTAATTCGCAAATGACCTTGTATCAAATTTTTGAGATGATTAATGTCGCTTGTTAATTTTCTCAGGAAAATTAAAAAAAAAACCCAACTTCTTTCCAGGCCATCAAGTCATGCTCAAAGCATCAGTCTGTATAAGATCATTGACGTTAAGGAACCTGCGCAGTACTTAGATAGGTGAAGATGTGTGACAATTTAGACACAAACCTAGAAATAATAAAATCCTAGTTTATTTGGTTTATTAGAAAAATAACTCTTTTATCTTTTAAAAAGTTGGTGATGTATCATTGGTGATAACATATCTACTTCATGAACCTGTTCAATAAACCGGAGGTAGTGGCTGATAATACGTTGATAGTATCCCTTTCTTAGGAGTAAGATACCCGGATTAGGAACTTGCTCCGAGGGTACCCGGCTTTGGTTGGACTACCCAGCAAATGTGCTTGGCGGAGTAGCAATGACAAGCATAGATTCACATTGCACGAGATCTTCGGATCTTGCGAATATATGATTAGCAAGATGTCCTGGACTTAAAAAAAGCTCGCATAGCTTACATTGATACGATGACCAGTACTGACCACACCCAAAATATAAGTAAGATCTATTTTATGACTTCTAATGTAGCATTCGTATTAAGTCCTGACCCGTTTAACGAGTGGAAAAAACAGCGTGTCGATAAGTATGATTGAAAGCTATTGAAATCTCTGTCAATTTGAGACCACGGCTTTCATTGGATGGTTTCAGTCATGTGACTGAAACGGTTCTAGAGTTCGAATAATTTAGTCAGTTTGCGAGAAACACTGGAAGTGAGTGGTCGAAACGATCTATATCCGTTCTTATGGCTAATTCACCGTTTATCCCACAGCGGGTGATGTCGCAAAGAAATATTAAATTATCCCGCGCACATGAAAAGGTGGTCGCTTTTTCGTTCCTCGTCACAGCAGAGCCGAATCTTGAACAACAGAAAAGAAAAGCAGAAGATAATGGACAAAACCAAAGATAGTGATACCCGAGCAACTTGAAAGTCAGCAAGGCAACTGAAATGGGGAGATATGAAGAGAAGAGATGGGAGCTGACAGATCATAGAATAAAGTCCAGATAATATCTAATTAACCGAGTTGGATTCATCTGGAGAGTAACACACACGATCTATTTCTTCATAACTTCTTAAACATACCTTAAATTCAGAAAAAGTCAAGGTTTTCTTCTAGGTTATGACCGCTGTAAAAGGTTTAAAATTAGGTGGCAACCCTTTTAGAACGATGGCAATTAAAAGTCCGTCGCTTATAACTACCCCACCTTATTTCAGAGCATTGGCACTATTCTTTGCCCTTATTGTATAGTCTGTGACATATTTACCAACCCCTCCGCTCGGGCAGGAAATGACACAAGGTCTATTTTTCAGGGGAGTTTAACAGGTTTAAATTCAGTTTTCCTTCTCCTAGACTAGTTGCCTCACCAAGACTGAAGAACCTAGTCTGCCCTACTATTTACTCATAGCTGGAGGGAGAATAATTGGATGCATACTTTTCCCAAAGGTATTAGTGCTATGTGAAATGCAATTAGTCTCGTCCAGGATTTGAACTCGAGTTCGCCGTGTCCATTTCCTACGACGATAACCTCCATTAATATTTTACGGAACCTTCATTAATATTTTATATGTAACGGTAAATTATCTGTATTAATTATAATAGAATATGTTCTAATTGTTTACAAAGGAATATTATTAGTTATTTTGAAACCATATGTGTGGAAACAAATGACTATTATTAAATAGAAATAATCAATTAATTAATTAATTATTAGAATTAGTTAGAAATGATCGAAAATAAGCAACAGCGTGAAAATCAGTTGTATCAGTTGGTGTTGTATAGCCATGACCATGATTAACCATACAAACACATAATACATATTCATATATACACATATACATGCAGAATACATATTGACGCAATAATAAAGACGAGCGAAGACTTCTTTAAAAAAACATACCTCTCACTTTATTTGAAAGGTTGCGTGTGAGAGGGAGTTGGAGACCGAATAGAACTGCAATTTATTGACCCCCACTCTTATGGCCATCAGCGTTGTGTCTTTCTCGTTCTCCTGTGCTGCTCAACCGGAGGCCCGGGAGCCCAGCTCTCTGCTGGGTGATGGCTTTCTCTACCGCATCTTGTCACCAACTCATCTGATCTCCAACTCAATCGGGGTCCCAAGGGCCCCTTCTGCCTGGTGGTGGCTTTCCCTACCACATCTTTTCTCCAACTCGTCTGATCTCCAAATCAATCGGGGTCCCGAGGGCCCCTTCTGCCTGGTGGTGGCTTTCCCTACCACATCTTGTCTCTAACTCGTCTGATCTCCAAATCAATCGGGGGTCCTGAGGGTCCCTTCTGCTGGGTGGTGGCTTTCTCTACCACATCTTGTCTCTAACTCGTCTGATCTCCAAATCAATCGAGGGTCCTGAGGGTCCCTTCTGCTGGGTGGTGGCTTTCTCTACCACATCTTGTCTCTAACTCGTCTGATATCCAACTCACTGACTTCCTGTCTCCCCGAGTTATATAATAGTTCAATCGCCCACTCAATCTTTGGAATGGCTTGTTTGATCGTCATCAAGCGGAAATAACTGTCATGCATTTCACAGGTCACTCTCTTCCGGTGCATCAGTCTATGAGTGTACCATGGGATTTTTACCTTGGCCCATTTTTTCAGCCAAGCCCGCCTACGCGATTTCTTCTCATAACTGCCATCGGAATGTGTCACTTCCTTCCGGTGCATCACTTTGGAATGGCATGTTTGGTCGGGTCGATGGTCAATATACAACATCGGTGCGCAGTCTGACTTGTTAAATCAGTCAATCAATAAATCAATCACTTACTTGCCCTCTGTACCACTAATAGTAATCTCAACTAATGTCTTATTACTAGCAAGTTACAACAGTCCGTAGATTGGTTGTTTGGTTGGTTTTTATGGTATATCAACCCTTGTGGGTTACTTCAAACTAAATTTAGTTTATACGTATGTATTAAATCTATATAATTTGTCAACTAATAGCTTATAGGTAAGAATTTTTAAACGATCCAGAACACATTTGTTTACACGCAGTTAAATGGTTTTAAGCGTTAATAATTCAAGTATTGTAAATGATTAAACAGTTCTATTTGACCTATCGGTGTGACCCTGACAGGTACTACAACTCCGTGGTCCGTAGTGAAAATATGAATCTACTTCCCAATAACTGCATCCCTTGCCAGGCTGTAAAAGCTAAATATTTCTATCCATTCGACAAGACTGGAGTGGGGGCATACTAAGTACCTGTTATGGGGACATATCCTACCATCCCCCAAAGATGGACTCGTCCAACCTAGATATATTCTTAGCTGGCTCAGGGGAGACAACTTCTCGTTCCTTACGAGACATTTGACATACGGACTGCAAACCGAGCACGGCTAGTACTTCCTTTGTATGACTTCCTTTTTCTGTTAATACAATAACGTTTACCTATTACCCGTTGTTTGAGTTGTTCTTCCACCGGTCTTATCTGAAGACCACAACAGTACCCCAATTCGTAAAAGTCTGTGAATTATTGACAACTGTCTGATTTGTAAATCCTCAACAGACTACGTATTTACTGAGTGCTTCTTGCAGAAGAGACAAGACCGAATAACGATTCTAAATACAACAGTGATCAATATTCTTAATACCGAGGAAAGGAAAATGTCAATTAAGCTGGTGGTGTAGCTACTCACTGCCTTCATCTTATTTCAAGACTTTAGATTGACCTCACGCTCCTGCTATCATACACTGCCAATTATAATCTTGTCTTGACAGATAATGTTTACGAAGCAATTACTACATCTTTGCATGTCGCTTTCTTATTAGCGTTGAGAGATAACTCCGTGATCAGTACGATGGGCAAGAAATATAAACGTTTCACTTTACAATACAGATCAAATAGATGTGATTTTGCCGCTCAGTCAACCGGAGTCAAAGTAGGCTAACTCTTGAAGACGAGTAAGAGTCCTGCAAAAAGGTATGACGCAACTGTGATCCTCCAGTTCTGGAGTTCTGGCTTGTGATGATTACTCAATCATTGCCATTACTCTCAGTCCTACTCTGACCCAGATTGGCAGTACCTATTGATATACCATCGAAAAGATCAAATAAATCTCTTCGAAAATTATTTATATCAGACAGGAATAAGTGGAGTTATATAACTGTGTGTAAACAAATGATTATTTCTAAGTAGAAATAGTTACTTGAAACCATCAAACTACCGTTCGTGTATAAGGATAGCTCAGGCATTAAATAACCTGCAAAGATTGACATGCCTTTAAAACTAAAAATAAACCAACCATATAGTAAATAAGTAAAGTTGGTGACGTTAGTCGAGGACGACTGGAAGGCTCTCTTTTGATTAACTACTACACCGAGGTGTAGGTGGGGCGCTACTCCTTTCCCTGGATTGTTCCACTTTACCCTGATACGTACCTTATATTGCTCAGTGTTAAGTAAGGAGCTATAAAGTACCATTTTTAAAATCTTTGGTATGACGCGACCTAAGATTGAACCCAGATCTCCCAGACCATTGGTAAACACTACTCACTAGGCCAATGAGACGGTAAACCAACCATATAATTGACTATAAATTATTTGCATTAAATACGAATACTTGAAAAACATAACTGTGTGAAAATTATTAATATTAGAAATATCTTAACCATAAATTGGTGTAAAAATTATTTATATTTGAAAGGGCTACTTTAAACCATACACTGTGTGAGAATTATTTGTACTAGTTAGAAATATTTGATATTACATTACTGTACTTACTAAGTCTATAATTGAATAGCTTCATTTCTATTACAAACACCAAAGGCGAAAATGTATCACCTTGAGCTGTGCTTCTTACGATGTTCCCCTCTGCTAAAGTTTGTTTCTTGCTGTTAATTCTACTTTCTGGTCTTTCAAGGCTTCTGTAATTATTATTTGACTCCTTTTAGAGTTTTTCATGACAACGTTAGCCGATGCTTTCTCTCTTGAGTTTGAGTGACAACAAGTCTCTTAGAGTCTCCAGGACTCTCCTTAGTATTCTGGCCGATCTTGATAATGTTGCAGTTTAGATGGTGTCCACTCGTCCTCTTATTCCAAAGTCCTTCAGTTTCTGTATCAATCTTTTGGTGACTTTACTACGAGTACCAATTACAATTGGTAAAACCGTTACTTTCATGTTCCATAGTTTTTTCAATTCTCTAGCAAGGTCGAAATACTTATCTTTCTTTTCGTTTTCTTTTAATTTTATTCAGTGTTCAGCTGGAACAGCTAAGTCCACTTCTCGGTAAGTTTTCATTTTTTTTATTGATTATTAAAAACCGGGTCGTCTGGCTGAGATTTAGTGATCCGTTTGTATGACAAAATCACACAGGAGTTTTGCGAATCATTCTCCTGGACAGAATCTGGGTTGTTCATAAACCATTTGTCAGTATGGTCAAACTTCACTTTCTTGCACACTCCTCAGTTGATCAACTTGCCCACCCAGTCATGTCAAGTCTTTCTGTGCTAATTTGCGGCATTTTCTTATTAAGTGATTGATCGTTTCTTCTTTATCACCATATAACCTACATCTGCTGTTTTATTTTATCTATTCTGTTCTTGCTTTGATATGATTAGTCCTTATGGCGTTGTTTGTGCAGCTATTAGAAGAGATTTATTTCCTCTCTTGAGGTTTCCCTTTCTTCGCCATGTCCTCGTTTTCTCGTGTGAGACGTCGCTTGTTAGTCGAGTTATAAGTGTCATTTTTCTTCACATTTTTATTTTCTGATTATTTCCGTTCTGTTGATCTTCGTGTTGTCAGTATTGTTTCTAGTGGCTGTAATCAGTCTTCCTCCGCGCTTTTCTATGTAGACTTCGAGTCCTTGTATCGATGCGTCAACGATGTCTTCAGGGCTCGCTCGTCCTCTACATCCTTCTTTTCTTTACACATATACTCTGTCAATGTCATCTCTGGGATGTAATGCCTTAGGTATAGTGATTAGTTTTCTTGTTCTTGGTCCGTTTGTTTATGTTCTTCTCTGCTCCTCTTAGAAATGATCCCGAGTATCTTACGTGTGGGGCAGCCCGGGCGTCCTGCTGATCCTTTTTATAAGGTTTTTGCTATATAGGTTGGTTTCGTGTAGCTTTCGTGTTCTCCTGAAATACAATTTTTTCTTTTATCTTATCTTATTTGATGGTGTCAGCTTTCAATATCCACAAGTATTTGAAGGTTTTTTTTCTTCGAGCGTTTTAATTTTTTCTTGATATGATAGTTCCATTTTGTCTGTCATGTATCTTTTCCCCCTTTTCATTATTAGCATGGTACATTTTTCTCTGCTAAATTCCATCCCTATGTCCTGACTATATATCCTCACTACGTGTATTAGAGTTCCCGAATCTTTTTCATTTTGGGCAAACAGTTTGACACCGTCCATGTACATTCGGTGATTGATCTTTTTCTGCGATTTACTTAGTTTATATACGCCTGTGAATTTCCTGAGTTTGAGGTTGAGTGGCATCATCATTATCACTAATAGCAATGGTGATAGCGGATCTCCCGGGAATATATCTCTCTGGATCTTCGCTTCAGCTCAGCTTTCAATTCCATTCTCCTAGTTTTTTTTATGGTTTTCTCGATAAGGTTTATGATTTCATCTGTAGCATGAACATTTTGAGGCATTTTATTATCCAGCTTTGTATTATCATTATCATTATTATTTTTAATTTTCAGTTTTATTTTTAGTTAATTACAATCCATCAGAAGTCCTTTACTCAAGGTCTAGGGTGAAGTAATGTATTATTTTCATTATATATATATATATGTATATATGTAATGTATTATATATATATATATATGTAGTAATGAATTATTTTCATTATATATATACATGTATATATATTTATATATATATAGTGTTATTCTTCCGAATAATAATAATATTCAAAGGAGATGAAAAGTTCCGTAAAGTGCATTTTTTTTTGTATTTTCTAAAGACTAGGACAGCCACGTTATGACAATATGAGGTATTTATTGGTGCTACTAAATAATGGGAAGTATATTGCATTTTTTTAGAACATAATTTTTCTTTTAAAAAAATATAAAACGGACTTATTGACTTTGAAAGAAATTCGAAAGTCAATTTAAAAGGTTTGGTATGGATTAGTCCTACTCGTACATTCAAATTCTCAAAACAAAAAGCGAACAGGCTTGGGGTTTTATCAGTACATCCATCCATTTTAATTCATGGCACTCTTGCCCACCTAGTGAGGTTGAAAGGTCAAAACTTTGGATAGATCAATCAAATCTTTGATTTTTGTTTTGCTTCATGTGAAAAGAGCTACTCCTCAAAAAGCACTAGGCTGGGATCTTTACCTAACCAAGCCCCTTTATAGAGGTTTGACTGGATGGCCAATTAAAATCTGATACGCGGTAGGGATACTATTTACCCAACCCCTCCGCTCGGGCAGGATATGACACAAGGTCAATTTTTAAGCGGAGTTTAACAGGTTTAAATTCAGAGTTTTCCTTCTCCTAGACGAGTTGCCTAACTAAGGCTGAAGAACCTAGTCTGTCCTACTATTTACCCATAACTGGAGGGAGAATAATTGGATTCATACCTTTCCCAAGGGTATTAGTGCTATGTGAAATGCAATCAGTCTCGTCCAGGATTTGAACTCGTGTCGCCGTGTCCATTTTCTACGACGATAACGACTACACCACGGGCACCTCCATACGTGGTAGGGATACTCTTCCAACGGACGAAGATCAACGCATTTGACTGGCTGACCAGTCAAAAAGTAAAATACAAAATGATCTCTGATTGGTTAGCTGATTAAGAATGTTGGTTCCCAGGGGAATTCTCGATAAAAGTAAATGTTTTTTGGGTTAGATAAGAGAAGTGATCCGATGTCCATAAAGAACTGAAGCCTCTATAGTAAAAGCCTCACTCTCCAAAAAATTGAGTAAGATAGAAAGACTTCACCAGTCAGATACCTCATATTTTTCTCTCAAATACAACAAAAAGCGACAATTTTTTCTTTATATATATCTATATATATATATTGGTCCGCCAGTGTGTCTCAATAAATAGTTGTTAATTGTTAACGGAGAGCTTTTCTTGTCTGTGAGCAGCCAACACTTAGGCAATTTGTTCCAACAAACCACCCCGGCTGTCATAAGAAGATCCGGAAAAATTGTTATCCCCCGTTTGTGAATCTTTCAAATACAACGTGGGCACTGAGGGAGTTGATGAACCAACTTGCCGGAAACGCCTTTGGTAGTCACGGAACCAAAGTCACTATAAACTACCGTTACCAGCATAGAATCACAAGGTATCTTGTTAATGTGTTTATGTCATTTACTTATTCTGATCCAGTAATCCCATTATAACTAAAACGATGGCAATTTTAAAGTGAGAACTTTATTCCCAATTTCTATCTAACGGTCTTTGTAATCACGGAACCAAAGCCACTATAAACTACCGTTACTAGCATAGAACCATAAGGTATCTTGTTAATATGTTTATCTGTCATTTACTTATTCATGTCCAGTAATCCCATTATCACTAAAACAATGGTAATTTTAAAGTGAGAACTTTATTTCTAATATCTATCTAACAGTCTTTGTATTTACTTATTTTATGATATTTGACTGATATGTTATAATCTATTAACACTGACATATTAATTAGAAAACATGTTTCCCTTTGATAGTCTTTAAGTACTGTATCTGATTTATTTGTCTTTATTTTTCAATTAGATTGAATGGCAAAGTCTTAGAAAATGGTAGCTCTTTCTTCTTCTGTTATTGGATCTATTTTGTATTTTATTCTGAAGTTAGTGACTGCCGTAAAGTACTATCTTTGGCTTCTGTCACATTGACATTTATATAATCATTGTGACCGAGAATTTAATCAGAAATCAGAGCGATTTTCCTATTTAAATTAATTCATTTTTACATTATTCCTATTTGGCCCCTAGAATAAAAAAAATTCAAATAATTCTATAAAATAATTGCTTCTAATTAGCGACTTAACCAGAGAATGATTATTGTTGGAAGCGACGAAAGTTGAGGCACCAATGGATTTCAAATCTCTCTCTCTCTCTCTCTCTCTCTATATATATATATATAATTATATATATATATATATATATATATTTCAAATCTCTCTTCTGTTTTTTTTTCTCTCTCTCTATATATATATATATAATCATATAATCATATATATATACTCCCCTACCCTCGTAAGGTTGAGTTCTCTGGCGAAGAAATAATCGTGTTGCCATTAGCGTTTATTGCAAGCCTCTTCATATATGAATTGACGTCTCGGTAGCCGTTGAACGGATGTATGTAAAAATAGTAATTGTGATTCATAACCGTTTAAAATTTACTTCGCAGCTAATGGCTCCTCGTGGCTGAAGGGTTAGAAGCTTGGCTTGGTGTTTGAGTCAACCGGGTTTCGATCCCAGCTACGGAAGCTAATGTCTAGCCACACTGATGAGTTCAGATAGAACGAAACAGATCTGTCTTTGGATGTCTCTCTCTCTGCTTTTGCCCGGTCATATGTGGGGGTCTATAGGAGTACATCCCTTATGAGCTCGTCCCTGCAGTGTCTTGCATGTCTGAATCGTATAACTTGAATAGTTTTCGTGATGGGAGGCAGGTGGCCGTATAGTTGGTGCCTTGTTGGGTGTTGCCGCCAGGACTTGTTCAATATTGCTCGCAGCATTCTTGTGCAATTGCCGTCTAGCTTCTTCTCCAGCCGTTTAGTTAGCGTCCAAGTAGTGCATCCATACAGCAGTATCGATACGACCGCTGCCTGGAAGAAACTACGTTTCATTTTATCGGTCAGGTCTGATTTCCATATGATCGATAGCTACAATTTAGATTATATCCACTTTTTAAACTCCCTACCACAAAAACTGATACCGACACATCTATAGTAACATTTGACATTACAAACTTATAAAAGAATATATCTCCTTTTAATTAGGAAAACAGGCCATCTCGTTTTGGATGGAAAAGTACCCAGAAACACCTTAATCAAGATTCAACAAAAACATTTATCTCTAATGGTACAGAATTAATTTTAAATGATTACTCTTTTCAATTCGACTCTAAAAATTATATTCAAATTTCTGGAACAGGCATGGGAACTAACATGGTACCAACGTTGGCCACCCTAACCTTAGTGTGATAATAATCGCTTCTGCAACTCGTTGCATAAGTTACTAAGTCCACGTCGAGAACTTATGTGTGGCCGGATCGAGCGAAAAGCAGGTTCACAGGGAAAAGAACAAAAACACAATAAAAACTTGTGGTTAAAACGTCATGGGAGGATGGGGAGCGTGTAACACTTTGTGGATAATAAGTTCTAGTTTGAGTTTCGGTTGGCAAAAGATTATCTTAACTAACTGGGTCCGGCTGGTAATGTCGCTGTTCGTTGTTTCTTTGTTCCGGCCTAATCAACTTTCGTCGAACCCAAACTAAGTCTGACTGCTTGGATCCAAAACATACCTGTATATATACAGAATGTTTCATTATTATTGATCTTTATTATTATCTCCGGCTAATGGGACACCCACGAATAAACCCATAACTTTTTTTGGCGGGGGCGGGCATTTCTCTCTTAAAAACACTGGACATAAAAATATTTCCTAGACTGGCCGTCTCCGATACAGGGACATTAAATTCAGACCTTTTTAAGTTTTTGACCAGTACCTGACAAGTACTTAACACTTACCCATACGTATAAACGTGGCCATATGTATAAAAAAAAAAAAAAAAAAAAAAAAAAAAAAATGAAAAGCCCTTGGAAAAGTCCCAATACAGCAAAAAAGTATAAGTCAGTATTAGTGAAAGTCATAAGAAAGTACCTTAATGTTGGACTTTAACTAAGTTAAAACTTAAAACAAATTCCCCCCCCTTTTTTATTTTTTTTTTATATTTTTATTTTTTTTATTTTTTATTTTTTTATTTTTTTATTTTTTTTTTTATTTTTTTTTTATTTTTTTTTAATTTTTTTTTTTTAATTTTTTTTATTTTTTAATTTTATATTTATTTTATTATGTACACATGGGAAGCAGCATGATGTACGTTAAGGTATTTGAATAAACCAATGGACGACCAAAGTCAATACCCAAATGGGTCCTGGACGTGAGTTTGACGACTTTTCGCTCAGGATCGACAGTTCGATCGGGGAACTACTGCTGCTCCTCTATAAGAGTGGCTTCTATAGAAGAGAACAAAACAGCCATCGAAAGATAACCATGACCCACACTCAAACCACTTACACAAACCGCATCGCTCTTCGCGCGGGTAAAAAAGGGGCGCGTCCTGCTGAGGTTGGAGCCCTGGCCTCGGTGTTCGAAAAATCAGCTACAGAGCTCAAACAATCAAAACTACTAAAATGCAAGCAAACACTACAAATAGCCACATTTAACGTAAGAACCTTAAATAGAATAGGACAACTCCCAGAGCTAATCGCATCGGCCGAAGAACATAAAATAGACATAATATGCATACAAGAACACAGATACACACACACAGAAGATATCAAATATCACGAAACTAGCAATGGATGGTCGCTCGCCACTGTATCCGCATGGAAAAACTCTGTCAACGCCGCAGTGGGAGGGGTAGGATTGCTTATAGGACCTAGAGCACTAAAAACGCTTAATAGCATAGAGAAAATACAACCTAGAATGATGGTAGCTACATTTAACGGAAACCCCAGAGCAACAATCATCTCATGCTACAGCCCCACCAATGTTAGTGAAGAAAATGAAATAGTCACCTTCTACGATGAGTTATCCTCATTAGTGCGTAGCATCCCGAAACACAACATGTTAGTCATTGGCGGAGACATGAATGCACAAATCGGGAAAAACGGAAACAACAAATACAGCCTCCACAACACGTCAAATAGAAATGGACAACATCTAACAGATTTCATGATAGAAAATAGATTAGCATGCCTCAATACAAACTACCAAAAAAGAGAGGGCAAACTATGGACATACACGTACGCAAACAATACTAAAGCTCAGATAGACTACGTCCTTATAAACAAGAAATGGAAGAATAGTGCATTGAATTGCGAGGCATACTCCTCTTTTGAGGGTGTGTCCACCGATCACCGAATAGTCACAGCGAAAATACGGTTAAGCCTACGAAAAAACGACAAACGAACAGCGACCACCAAACACTATGACTGGGCCCTATTAAACAACAAAGATGTCAGAGATAAATACGTATTAGAATTGAGAAACAGATTCGAAACACTACAAGAAAAGACGGAAAAAAGTACACCAAACGACGAATACGAAAATTTTGTCAATGCACACCTTGAGGCAGCAGCAAAATACATTCCAACAAAAATTAAAACTAAATATAGAGTCCCATGGGAAACCTTAGCGGTGAGAGAAAAACGTGCACTAGTGAAAACAGCCTCCAAAAACTATCGAAAAAACCCAACAAACACAAATGCCTTAAAAACTAAAAACGGCACAATATCAATTAGCAGGCATATATATAAAGGAACAGACAGAATACATTCAAAATCAGATAGATAAGATCAGAGACTCGGTAGAAGATAGACAATCTAGAATTGCCTGGCAAACAATAAACGAAGTGAGCAGAAGAAAGAACACAACCAAAGCAAAACTTAAAGCAGCAAACCAACAAGAAAGAATAAAACTGTGGAAACAGCACTTCGAAAACTTACTTGGAAACCCACCAAAAATAACGCATGAACCAATCACCAGAATAATTAGCAAACAATTAGACATTAAACTTGGACCGTTCACACAAGGAGAACTCGACTCGGTTCTCAGAAAAATTAAAAAAAGGAAAGCTGCAGGACTGGACGAAATTCCCCCGGAAGTATGGAAGACCAGACAATTCGACGACATACTGCTCCGACACTGCAACGCAGTATACAATCAAAATCCGATAGATAGATGGACGAAGGGATGCATACTCCCCTTCCCTAAAAAGGGAGACCTCGGATTAGCCAAAAACTACCGAGGCATAACACTTACATCCATAGCTGCCAAAATCTACAATGCCCTACTACGAAACCGCATAGAACCCAAAATCGACAACATACTTAGAAAAAACCAAAATGGCTTCCGAAGAAATAGATCTACGACCTCACAAATACTAACCATCCGCAGAATCCTTGAGGGTGTACGGGCAAAGAACCTACAAGCGACATTAATATTTGTCGACTTTACCAAGGCTTTCGACTCCATTCATAGAGGAAAGATGGAACAAATCCTACTAGCGTACGGCATACCTAAAGAAACCGTAGCGGCAATAACGATTCTCTATAGAAACACTAAAGTAAAAGTACGATCACCAGATGGAGACACAGAATACTTCGACATTGTAGCAGGAGTACTACAAGGGGACACGCTGGCTCCGTATCTCTTTATCATTTGTCTAGACTACGTACTTAGAACATCGATTGACAAAGTCAAAGAGAATGGCTTCGAACTGACGAAGAAAAGAAGCAGAAGATATCCCGCAACAACAATTACCGACGCCGACTACGCCGATGACATAGCGATACTGGCAAATACACCTGACCAAGCCGAAACACTTCTGCATAGCCTGGAACGAGCAGCAGCAAGCATAGGCCTCTATGTTAATGCACACAAAACGGAATATATGTGCTATAACCAAACAGGGGACATCTCCACTCTAGAAGGAACCCCTCTTAAACTAGTAGACAAATTCACGTACCTAGGAAGCAGCGTCGAATCAACCGAAAAGGACATCGAAACGAGGTTAACGAAAGCATGGACAGCTATCAATAGGCTATCGACTATATGGAAATCAGACCTAACCGATAAAATGAAACGCAGTTTCTTCCAGGCAGCGGTCACATCGATACTGCTATATGGATGCACTACATGGACGCTAACAAAACGGCTGGAGAAGAAACTAGATGGCAATTACACAAGAATGCTGCGTGCAATCCTCAACAAGTCCTGGCAGCAACACCCCACAAGACACCAACTGTACGGCCACCTGCCCCCTATCACGAAATCTATTCAAGTTAGGCGAACCAGACATGCAGGACATTGCTGGAGAAGCAGAGATGAACTCATAAGAGATGTACTCTTATGGATCCCCACACACGGCCGCGCAAAAGCAGGACGACCAGCACGAACGTACATTCAGCAGCTATGTGAGGATTCAGGTTGTTGTCCTGAAGACCTACCTAGGGCGATGAACGATAGGGAGGAGTGGCGAGAGAGGGTCAGGGATATCCGTGCTGCCAGCACGATATGATGATGATGATGATGATATGTATAAAAATTTTCTAATCTAGATTTCCTTAATCTAGTTAATGGGTTTTCCTAACATTTGAAATTTGATACTCAAGCCGAATCTAACTCATCTTGCTACATATATATGTGTGTATATGTGTGTGTCTGTATGTAGGTGTGTGTGTGTGCGCGCACACATGTGTATGGGTGTATATATATATATATATGCACACACACATGCATACATGTATGGGTGCCCACACACACGTGTGTATACATGTATGAGCATACTTTGAGGAAAATCCATATGAAATCATAGGGAAAAATATAGCAACAATATAAAAACAGTATTTTGTGAATGACTAGAAAATCCGATGAACACCCTCGTGCGCCATACGGAAACTCTAGACATCTGTTTTGAGCTATATAGTTATTATCAGCAGTGTGTACCGTGATCTCCATCACTGAAGATCGAACCAGCAACCACAGAATATAGAGCCGAAACTCTACCACTGAGCTTCAGAACTCATCGCACGCATGTGATGCCAAATTAACTAGTCATCGTAACTGCGCGGCCAATTAGCTTGACTGTGTCTTGTAAGTTACATCCGTACTCTTTACAGAGGACACGATCATCTCCAGGGCAACGTTGCCGGATTTTTTGGTCGTGGTAATTCAATTCACAATATAATTCGTCTAATTAAAAAAGAAAATGTTCATCTATATCCTTGCTCTTGAGATTATAATAATTACGCGGATGCGTATTTCCAATCCTCCTGAGAAGCCGTTGCCCTAGAGGTGACCGTGTCCTCTGTAAAGAGTACGGATGTAACTTGCAAAACACGGTCAAGTTAATTGGCCGCGCACCTACCATAACTAGTTAATTTAGCACCACTAGCGTGCGATGAGTACTGAGGCTCAGTGGCATAGTTTCGGCTCTGTATTCTGTGGTCGCTGGTTCGATCTCCAGTGGTGGAGATCACGGTATATACTGCTGATTTAGGTCAAAATAGCAGTCTAGTGTATCCCTATGTCGCACGCAGTCGTTCACAGGATATTCTTGTCATAGTAATTCAATTCACAATATAATTCCTCTACTTAAAAAAGAAAATGTACATCAAAACAGTGCTTATTAAATCATGAAGATAAGTGGGTTCATACCTTCCCCAAGGGAATTTATCCGAAAGTGAACTTAATATCGCTATTGGGGTTCGAACTCGCTCACAACGATTTCCTTATTAATATTTGAGTCTGTTGACATCTATTTCAGTCGTTTTATATTTATCAACTAAATCGGACTATTTATATCTATCTATAGATATATATATATATAGTCGTGAAACCGAGAAAAATATGAGACTGTGATAGATCGATCAATCGATAGATAGTTGTATAGGTATCAATCTATTTATATACATCTATATTAGTCTATTCATATCTATCTATCTATCTCTCTGCATAGACCTTTATTTAAACCTGTGTCTTATTGCTTAGTTATAAATTAAAAATATTTTAAATTTACAGCCCCAAAAGCTTCCATTGAGAAATTGATTTTGAATTTGATATTTCAGTTCATCAATGCAACACAACAAGACTTTTTGACTTTTACACCAAACTGATCGATACAGAATTTTTGTATTTGCTTCTTTGTGTGTTTTTTGTTTATTTGTTGTTTTTTTTTTTAGCAATCGATAACCTCACATTTTTCGATTCGTGCAAATGCGTGAGAACTGGATATCACTTTTGAGTTCTCGGTTGGTATTTGTATGTTTTGATTTTTAATCTTTACTTACGCCAAATAGGACCAATAAAACGAAATAAGCTTGTTAAATATGACACTTTCATCTCTAGACCAATAGAATTGCATAAGTGATTACTAACGAGATATTTGAGCTGAACAACCTCGAGAAATGGAGAGTTAACTTTTCCAACTAATCAAATAATCAAACTTTTTTATACATATTAAACGTTCGATGCATTATAAAAATCATTACTCTAGTTCACACTGTCAGTTATAGTGGTGATGAGAAGAAAATCCTTCATGCTATATATATATATATCTGCACACTGCATATTATCAAGTTGAAAATCAGAAAATGATTTATTCTTTAAGTAGATTTTAACATTATTCTGCGAAAAAAGCTCTCACTGTGTCGGAAATACAATCAGAGTATTCTAAGCCTCATCGACAGGAAGGCCATAGCTGGGAATATTTTAGTATCATAGTATCGATAACAAGTTTCTTTTGTCTTAATCATTGACGCCTTTCACTTGTCTTTCATCATCACATCTAAATAAGCCTCAGTTTTTAGCTATTAAGTTATCCCATGAGCTGAAAATATTTTCTCCGTCTTTTCTCTGTGTATAGAATCATATACCTTAGAGAAAAACCCGCACAAAGAGCGTTGCTTCGAGATTTTTGCACGTACTACTTCGATGATTCGACAAATAGTTAGAATCTGAGAAGCTATGTATCGATTTCTCGGAAAACCAATCTGATATTTTTTAAGAAATTTCCTAATTTCAGGTTGGATACGAATGAGGAATAAAGCAGCATTCTTGTCTGTTGATTACTCCAAGTCATATTATTCCATACTAGTGGAAAGAAGGAGCAAATACAGTCTGCAGAAGCAAAGTTAGGAATATTCTAGTATAATAATAAACGATATTTATAAAACAAGATTAATTTTAATTTTTAAAAATAAACAATAAAATAAGACATGAAACAGAAAATTTACTGAATAGAACTACCAGTTTTTCAATTATTGTATCAACACGCCTTCCAGAGGATTTGCAGACCTTCAAAATAAATTCTTCAGACATTTTATTACATTCCTACTCGATAGCAGTCTTAAACGAACCAATATTTGGATAGGAAGTTGCATTTGTTTTGTTTTTTAAAATGCCCCATTAGCGTAATCCAGGAGGTTAAGATCTGGGCTTTAATCTTGTTTAATTGCTGTCCTCACAGTTTTCTCGTGGACTTTTAATTCATTAGCATGCTTTCTTATTGACGTTGCGGGGGTCCTTCTTTCATCGCCGTAGCAAAAGCAGTTAAACAGCCATCTTTTCGTTTTTTGTTTAGTCCTTCACTCTAACTTTTCCTTAAAAAGCTCTTTTTTTCTGTAAAGAAAAATTTTCTTTCCTTTGTATACGGTAAACAAAGAAACTATGGTTTGGTTTTGGCGCTAAGCAAATGATGGATTCTTTGTCGTTTTTTTTTCTTTTTTTTTTTTTGCTCTCTCATATTAGGCCGACTATTAATTAAAAAACAGTGCCTGAATAATAGTTGGTTGTTTTGGTTTTATGGCATATCAACCCTTGTAGGTTATTTAACGACAAATCCATTTTTATAAAAAATAGTTTTATTTCAAACAATTCAGTTTAGCATAAGTACGCAGTTTAAATGTAAGTACAGTTTAACAGTGAAAAACATTTCTATTTCAAGCTATTCAGTTTAGTCAGGCAGTTCTAATTTAGCTAATTCAGTTTAGTATAAGTACAGGTTTTGTTTGCACACAGCTAAATGTCAAAACAGTTCTATATTAAACAAATCAGTTTAGTGTAAGTACAGTTTCAATGTCAAAAAATAGTTCAATTTCAAAGAACTCAATTTAGCATAGGCACGCAGTTTAAATGCTAGTACACAGTTTATTTTTTAGTCAAACAGTTCTAATTCAGATAATTAAGTTTGATATAAGTACAGGTTTTGTTTGCACACAGTTAAATGTCAAAACAGTTCTATGTTAAATAAATCAGTTTAGTTTAAGTACATTTTCAATGTCAATAACAGTTCCATTTCAAAGAATTCAGTTTAGCATAAGTATGCAGTTTAAAGTACGGTTTAATTGTCAAAACATTTCTATTTCAAGCTTTTCAGTTTAGTCAAGCAGTCCTAATTCAAAGAATTCAGTTTAGCATACGTATGCTGTTAGTTCTATTTAACCCATAGATAGGACCCTATCAGGTGCTACCATTCCGGGCCAGAGTGGAGCAGGGAGCAATGGCAATGAAGGGGTACTCCACATTCCCCAAAGCTTCAGTATTACTGGAACCCCACCATTAGATTCTTTAGTGTCATATCCAGGACACTCATTAGGGGTCGGGGGCTTATCTCTCTGCAAAGGTGCAGTCGGTGTATTCTACAACCTCAGCCGACTGGGCAAGCCTGAATAATAGACTTAATTATGAAAATTTAGATTTGTCAATTTTTTTCCTCAAAAATTGGACTAATCAGACTAAAAAAAAAAATGTTTTTAAATTTCAATTCCTACTCTGCGCAGATTACTTACTACGAACACCGATAGATCTCATGAAAGAAAATGGTTTCACATTTATAATAGCAAAATTCAAACAACATCCCGAAGAAACTATTACTTATGCCGACTACGCTAATGATCTAGCACTTCTTACAAACAATCCTGTTCAACTGAATCGCTTCTGCATGCGCTGCAGTGAGGTATCGTGAAGCCTAATAAAACAGAATTTATGTGATTTAGTCAAGATGGTGCCATCTCCTTATTAAATGGTAAACCTCTGAAGTGAGTAGACTAGTTCATATACCTTGATAGTATTATCTTATCTTCTGTAAACGATGTCAACATACGCTTAGGTTAATCGTGGACTGCTATTGAGAGGAATTCGTGATGTCGGCGCGTTTTTATAATGCTGCTGATGCTGCTGATGATATAGCAACCTGAAAATAAATCAGTGAAAAACCAATGGAATTTTTGGTTAACCTCAAGTCATTTGAGACATCGCCTTCTGTAACTGCTTTTCTGTGAAGCATAATCCAACACTTCCCGAATATCGGCTGACATAAACTTCTAAAAGTGATACACTGAGTTTCACAAGAAGAAGAAGAAGAAGAAGAAGAAGAAGAAGATAGATAGATGTTGATGAAAAAAACAAAATAAAAATAAAACAGCATTTCTTTAAAAATACAGGTGCCTAGGTGAGTCAAAAGTTTTGCAATATTTTAGTAGTACGTGCTATTTTGCCTAAATACGAAGGCGAGTCAAAAGTTATGCAATATTTTAGTTGTACGTGCTAGTTTGCATAAATACGAAGGCGAGTCAAAAGTTTTCCAATGGGTATTAAAATCATTAAAGTTTCATCAAAACATGGTTAAATTTTTTCACAGTCCGTAATCCATGTTCTTGATTACTATTTCTAAGGTCTTTCATTCTGGATTCCCCATTGTATAGTAATTTGCTAAGCTTAGTTGTGGCATAAGACCGGAAATGTGCTGTATCTAGTAATGCTCTAACTTCCTAGTTAAGGTTATCTAGTCTAGCTTGTTAACCATTACACTATTATTTATGAGCTCATGAAAATATAAATAAACTCAGCGTACATTCTGGAGTTCCCGTGACAAAGAGGCTTTTGGCACGGTTATTAGCATATATATATTTATTTTTTTTTCTTTAAAGAAAAAAAACAAAGACCGGTTATTTTAGGATTATAAATTTATTTCCATCCTGTTTTGCGTTTCTGGTGTGAACCAAAAACACGAAGAAATAAATAACAGGACTTCTTCAGATCTAATGGACAAATAAAACAGAATAGACACGGGGGAGGGGGAGGGAGAGAGTTGAAGAGTTACCTCCTCGTTTTATTGAGTTTCCGTTTTTTTTTATTTACCTATTTATTTTATTTTCAAAATTCTCCCGTCAGTTATAATTACGGTAATTTAACTTTTTTATTTATTTTATTTTATTTATTTTCTTTTCATGTTAAGTTCGATAAATAAATTTTATGTGCTATGTCAATGTAACGTATTTTTGTAAGGGAAATATTAATGTTTATATTAATTTCGATACTATTTACTTAGCTACCTATTTTTTCCATGTGTGTACACTGGATGCGTTTTTTTCCCTTGTTTCACTATATATATATATATATATATATATATATATTTCACCAAATGGCTCTTCAGAGCAATCCTGAAGAGCTGTTTGGTGAAAACAAGGTAGACTCACTCTTGGCTAGGTAGGAATTATTTTCATAATATTAGCTCACTCTCATGTATTGGGCACTTTATTACCTTTTAGCTTAGATAATTCTGTAGGTGCTTTTCTTTTGATAAGATATACATTTGCCGCTTGGTTATTTTCAAGTAGCACGTGTGTTTTCCGTCGTTAGTTTTTTTTTACAATTTTTTCTCTGGATATTAGTCTGTAGAATTTAGTATGTAGAACTTGTACAATCTTTTTTTTTCACACCAACAGAATTATTGATTAGATTTTTAAAATTATATATATATGGATGTGTGTGTGAGTCTCTGTGCGTGTTCGTAAAGGGTAGCCAAAGAAGCGATTTTATCTTCGGCATCCTTGACCGACGTCAAAGTTTCTAGAGGGACCCCTTTGTCAACTTTGGCGCGAAGACCACACAAAGAGCTGTGCCCGCGAAAACCTGCGAGATCGGAAGAGAAGGATGAAGAAAGTTAGTCAGTTAGGGGTGAGACCCCGAAGGTGTCAGTCCGGGACTGACGGTCAGTTAGTCGTGAGTGAAACGCCGAAATGGTCAGTTGGACGATGACCAGATGAATCACCATTTTTGGTAGCTGTGTAAGACTTTCGCAGAGTTCTTGCGATGGCCATCAACATAAACACATACGAGAATGCTAAAGTACCCACTTCACTTTACTACGTGTTCGGTTCTAAATCCGTGTTTGTGTTTTTCCTTTCGTCCTCTGTCATTTCTTAAAGATTTTGTTACAACCAGTGAGATGTCCACACAACCAGGAGTGAGAATAAACAACGGGGTCCGATAAAATTCGCTGTTTGTGGGCATTATTTTAAAAGGCTAACGCACTGGATAGCAAAACTGTTGTGAGCGATCTTGTGTTATTACATTCATCTTCGGACAAATACTCTCGGGAAAGGCATATAACTCCTTATCTCCCTACCTATGGGTGACTTAGCACTAATATTCTTCTACAATGATATCTTTGGCTTTAGATAAACCACAAATGTTGATTGCCATTAAATAAGACAAAACATTAACCTATATAAAATTAAAGAAACACAAGCAAGTAGGGGCTGTAGAATACACTGACTGCACCTCTGCAGAGGGGTAAGACACTCCCTAACGAAACAATCAGATGGTGAGGTTCCAGCAGTGCTGGAGCTTTGAGGAATGCGGAGTACCCCTTCATTGCCATCACTCCCAGGTCCACTCTGGCCCGGAGTGGTAGCACCTGATAGGGCCCTATCTATGGGTTGAATAGAACTAGCAGCATACATATGCTAAACTGAATTGTTTGACTAAACTGAATAGCTTGAAATAGAAATGTTTTTGACAATTAAACAGTACTTACATTTAAACTGTGTGCCTATGCTTAAGTGAATTATTTGAAATAGAACTGTTTTTCGACATTAGAACTGTATTTACACTTAACTGAATTGTTCCATATAACTGCTTGAATAGTTTGAAATAGAAATATTTTTGATAATTAAACTGTGTACTTATGCTAAACTGAATTATTTTAAATAGAACAGATTATTTTCATAAAAATGGATTTGGCGTTAAATAATTTATAAAGGCTGATATCTCATAAAATCCAGCAAACCAAACCATTTTTTAAAATGGACACGGGAGGAACTCAGACAAATCAACCAAAGGACAAGAAAATTGATAACGATTCACAAGGCCTTACATCGAAACCGAACAAACAAGCAAGTAAATGAATATATCATACATTTGTGATGTTAACAACAAACGCAGATTCGGCGAATAATTAATGAAAATATTTTTTTAAGTTGATGATGGCTGAAAATTGCTTTATGAAAAGCAACAGCAGCTACGCCAGAAATTATTTGACGTGACATTAGCATCTTCTTGCCAAATATCTGATCACGTGGCAACATTGCATTTTAAAAAGTCATCATGTAATATAATGGCCGAGGGATTTCGTTTTATATATCTTGCCTTTCGGTTTAGTTTGGCTGAGAACCCTTCGCTTAGCGCATGGGTTAGTTAGGTGCAACATGAGCGCAGGTGTTCACGCGCGCGCGGGGAGGATGCATCATTCAGAGATGTCAAAATAAAGATCCCAGAGGGAAATTGTGACCGGGGGATGTGAATGAAGCGTGTGCGGAGGATTTTGGGGATTTGAAAAAAGTCAGTGGAGTTGAGTTTTACCGTCCGAAGAAGACGGTTGACTTTCGGAGCTCGCCGAGGTTGCCGCACGTGGTTTGGGGCAGATGGAAAAGTCAGTATAGAAAGGTGGTATCTCTCTCCTTATGTCGAAAAACCTTTTAACTCAAAGGTAATAAAAAGTTTCGTACCTGAACTAAGAAGACGTAAGTGTTTTTCGTGTTTCGGGATTCCTATGTTATCTATGTGCGTTATGGACATTATGAACGTTTTGCGTACCGGTATGAATATGTCTATTTCACGTATTCATATCTGGCTATGTAACAATCAGAAGATACTGACATTAACAAAACTGAAGTTACTGTTGCCAATAGAGATAAATTCTGTTTGATTGTATGATTAATTGCTTATATTTTTAATCCGATATATCGATCGGGTCTAGAACAGGACTTTATATCCGGCAGAGATAAACCCCCAACACAATAGATAGAGTGTCCCATGTACGATACTAAACAACATCCGGGCGTGTATCTCAAGCGTTTGAAATGTTGAGTGAGTAGAATCACACTCTTAGTTGACATCTCCCTTAGTGATAGTACCTTAAAGGATAATACTTCTGATGGAGGGGTGTCCCTTCAGCGTAGGGGTTAATGTACTAGCATGCGACATCGTTGTGTGTGAGTTCGAGCTCCATCCGTGCTATAACGTTCACTTTAGGGATAATAACTTTGGTAAAGGCATGAACCCTCTTATTCCATCAGCTATGGGTTAAAAAAGTATCATCGCTGTCCTACAAGGACCTATTTGGCATTAAATAACCCACGAAGTTTGAAATGCCAAACCAAATCAAACTTGTTATGAGTCCAACAGTAAAGATATTGTTTAAAATTATTTTGAACTACATTAATGTATTTGTCGGTGGAACTGGGAATATGTTGACTTTATCTTTTGCAGAGGGGTAAGACCCTCTCGAAAAAGAACTGTCCTGGATATCACACTTAATTACATTTGGGGGATGAGGCTCCTGTGCTAAAGCTCTAGGAAGAGTGAAGTTCCCTATTCGTTAAAACAATTTCAATGTTCATTTTCACATGGACAGTTAGTACCTGTTAGATCCTATCTATAGATCAAATAGATCTACTAAAAAATTACTAGTTTTTTGTTGGGATACGTTTAACCATATGACTGTGTGCAAAAAAATCATTACTATTATTTATTGGAACAATTAATGTTGACTGAAATACTTGAAACCATTTAATTATTGTTAACCAGCTTATTGGCCTAGTGGGTAAAGTGTTCGCCAATGGTCCGGGGGACTGGCGTTCAACCCCAGGTCGCGTCTTACCACAGACTTTAAAAATGGTACTTGATACCTCTTTGTTTAACACTCAGCAATATAAGGTGTGTATCAAGGGTAAAGTGGAGCAATCCTGGAAAAGGAGTAGCGCCCTCCCCTACACCTTGGTGTAGTAGCTATTGAAAAGGGAGCCTTCTGGTCACGCTCGACTAAAGGGAGACAATTTTACTTACTTTTATTTTTATCAAGAATAATTACTTAAAGTTAAGGATTATTATTAGATACTTGAAACTATAAAACTTTACAAACAACTGAAGATAGACCAATAAAATCGATTAATTCAACAATAAAGAATAGTTATAAGGACAATAAAAAATTAACGCTAAACCAAATTTAGGCATTTAAATGACCCATAAAAATTTGATATGCCGTTAAACAATATATGTTGTTTTATATAAATACTTTGGCCCATAAATGTTGATACTACAACTTAGTATGAAGGGTTAGCTGACAGAAGATTATTATCTCTCACTTTCTCTCTCTCTTTCTCTTTCTCTCTCTCTCTCTCTCTCTCTCAATACATGTCCAGGATATGACATTAAATTTTATCCGGTGGGAAGGCTCTACTTCTAAGACTCTAAGGAAGACATTGTCACCCTTTCGTTGCTATTACTTCCAGGTCCACTCTAGACAGCTTCCAGTGGTAATGAATAAAAAAAAGAGCACTTGCTGTTAAGTAGATTTTGCCGTTCCTGCAGAACGCAGAAAAATGTTCCATGTTTATTATTACGAAATTTGGAAAACGAAAAATGACGGAGGGAATAGAACTACCAAAACAAGAAAATATCAGAACTCTCGGATAAAAGGAAACTTACAAAAACTTGGAAATACTGGAAGCAGACACCATCAAAAAAAGGTAGGTGAACGAAAAAAAAGAAAAAAAAAAAAACCCTCAAGAGAAAACTAGTCGAAACCAAACTACAAAGTTGCGGTCTCCCCCTTGTAAGATACTCGAGACCATTCTTAAAGTAGACCAGAGAAGAACTCTAACAAATAGACAAGAGAACAAGAAAACTCATGACGATGCACCGGACCTTATATCCCAGAGATGACATAGACAGACTGGATGTGTCAAGAAAAGAAGGAGAAAACTAGTCGAAACCAAACTACAAAGCAGAAATTTCATCAAAGGGTTAAACACTTGGACTGTACTCCTCGTACGAAACTCAGGACCATTCTTAAAGTGGACAAGAGAAGAACTTCAACAAATGGACCGAAAAACAAAAAACTCATGACGATGAGGCCTTACGTAGTAGGACAGTATATGTCAAGAAATGAAGGAAGAGGAGTTACCATTGAAGATAGCGTCGATGAATTAATACAGCGACAAGAATGTAATATAATTGCCGAGGGATTTCGTTTTACGCCTTTGGGTTTAGTTAGGCTAAGAACCTTTCGGCTCAGTGCATGGGTTACTTAGGTGCAACATTAACGCAGGTGTTCACGCGCGCGCGGGCGGAGCGGACGTGTCACTCAGAGATGTCACAATAGCCCAGATGGGAAACGGCGCTAGAGAGTGTGAATGACGTCAAACACCGGAAGAACATGCATAGGATTTTGGGGATTCTGAAAAAAGTCAGTTGAGTTGAGTTCCTGGCTCGGAAGATGACAGTTGACTTTTGCTAGCTCACCGAAGTCAGGTCCGTGGCCTTGTGTCGGGTGCCACACGTGTTGGTGGGGGGCAGATGGAAAAGCCAGCATAGAAAGATTGTGCCTCTTTCTCCTTATATCGAAAATCCTTTTAATTCAAAGGTGATAAAAAGTTTCGTAGCTGAACAAAGGAGTCGTTACGTGTTTTTTCGTGTTTCGAGATTCCTATGTTCTATGTATATACGTTATGAACATTCTATGTACGTTTCTCATATTCATGTATATGGCTATGGCACAAAGAAGACCACATAAAAAAAAACACAGAGGAAAGAATACATACAAAACAATCATAAGAGAAATAAAATAACCAGAAAACAAAAATGGGAAGAAAAAATAGCTGCATGAACATTTGTAGGATTTTGATAATTCCTACCTTAAAACTCATAGTTTAAAATATGTAAATAACGTTTTTCTAAAAAGCTGAAATATCAGACCAATGCGAATATATTTTAATTTTAGGTGCAATAATCACAGAGAAAATGATTTACACTCTAAACTAAACTGTTATTTTCCTGTTGTAACTTACTGAGCTTTTTACATAGATACAATACAAAAACCTATGAATGGGGCACTCAGTGAGACTTGAACTCACTCATGAAGGCTTGCTAGTCTAACCTGCGAACCATTACATCACCTGAATTACCCAATTGGTATTTTCCTGTAGCCTTGTGTCCAGTGATACCAAAAATACGTTTTACCATCAGTAAACTCATTTCCACTAAACCAGACACCTTCCTAAACAAAGAAAAATGAATATCAATATTAGGATGGAAGGGATACATTAAAACCAACAACTTTTCTTTGGATTTTTCAAATTCAGTAAAGCTAGTATCGTTTTTGTTGAATTTTGATCATTCTATTCCAAAATTTTATTATGATTTGAAAAATCATATAAATAATGGTTTTTCGAAAGGTGCAAAAATCAAATCAATGCGAAAATGTCTAGAGTTCAAGTTCAACAATTCTATAGAAAATTATTTACACAAACTGAACTTGATGGGTATTTTCCTAAACAATAAAATCCTGTTATTTATCATTAAGGTTTTCAGACTATCGTCTTCATCTTTATAGTTTTTTCCACAACATTTCGACTTATATGTCCTCCGGCCTTCTTCAAGTGTTTTGTCGACCTCGGGAACCTACATGGAACTTCGAACTACGTCCTTTATTGAATCAACGGGGTCATCTGTTCTGATATCGTTAGCCATAACCGGGTAGAAGTGTTAAATATTCCTGTAGTGTTACTCGCCAGTAGTCAGGATTGAACCCGCAACTACAAGAGGATTGTCGCCTTAGAAGCTTAGGGAACCAATGCCTATAAACATTACGCTATGTGTCCTGCTGAATACATAGCGTTGGTTCCCTAAGCTTCTAAAGAGACAATCATCTGGAGGTTGCAGGCTCAATCCTGACTGTAGGCGAGTAACAATACAGGAATACTTAACACTTGTACCTGGTTATGGCTAACGGAATTCTGAACAGGCGACCCCCGTGGATTAAGTAAAGAACGTAGTTCGAAGTTCCGTGTATGTTCCCGAGTTCAACAAACACCTGATGAAGGCCGGAGGACATATCGGCCGAAACGTTGTGGAAATAACAATAAGGATGAAGACAATAGTCTGAAAACCCTTAATGTTAAAAGTCATCAAGCTTCATCTAAAAAATTCAGACAACTAAAATCCTGTTACGAGCAAATATTTTCTTTTGCACTTCACTAAACACACCAGTCTTTAACACCTCCTCTTCTGAATGGAGTAAAAATGAAGATAAGAAAGAATCTCAAATCAATAACTTCTCTTTGGATTAATCAATTTCAATAAAACGGTTTTATGTCATAGGATTATTTCAGTTATTTTTTAGTGTGAAACCTGTCTGGTATAATCCTATTTACCAATCACTCCGTTCGGGAAGGATATGACACAAGGTCAATTCTTAAGCAGAGTTTAACAGGTTTGAATTCAGAGTTTTCATTCTCCTAGATTAACTGCCTCACCAAGGCTAAAGAACCCAGTCTGCCCTACTATTTACTCATAACTGGAGGGAGGATAATTGGATTCATACCTTTCCTAAAGGTATTAGTGATATGTGAAATGCAGTCAGTCTCGTCTAGGATTTGAACTCGTGTCACCGTGTCCATTTCCTACGACGATAACCATTACTCCACGGGCATAATAGGGATAAGTTTACTGTTAATAAAAGTTTCATCTTTGGTAACACTGGGAGCTAGGGCTACAAGAAAATACAAAATAGATTTAATCTGGTAGAGTTCCCTCGTAGCATGTTGCTTATTAGGTATACTAGAAATTATAACGTAAGAACAGTTGTATAAACAAAAGTTAATATCAAGAAGGCAGCGGTCGTGTCGATACTGCTGTATGGATGCACTACATGGACACTAACTAAACGGCTGGAGAAGAAGCTAGACGGCAATTACACAAGAATGTTGCGAGCAATATTGAACAAGTCCTGGCGGCAACAGCCCACAAGGCACAAACTATACGTCCACCTGCCTCCCATCATGAAAACTATCCAAGTTAGACGAACCAGAAGCAGGGACGAGCTCATCAGTGATGTACTCCTATGGACCCCCACATATGGCCGAACATACATGCAGCAGCTATGTGAGGATATGTTTCTTTCTTGGTTTAATGGCATATCAACCTTTGTTGGTTATTTAATGCCAAAGTCATTCTCCTAGAAGAACAGTAGTGGTAATATTTAACCCATAGCTGGGAGGATAAGGAGGTTCATACCTTTCCCAACGGTATTTGCCCGAAAGTGAACGTAATAGCGCGACTGGAGTACGAAATCGCTGACTACGATTCCGCAGTCCATCGCTTTAACCATTGTACCACGAGGACACTCCCGTCAGGATACGGGATGTAGCCCTGAAGACTTGCTGGAGGCGATGAACGATAGGGAGAAGTGGCGAGAGATGGTCAGGGATATCCGTGCTAGTGGCTCGACATGATGATGATGATGATGATGATATGTTATATTCATTTACTTGTTACATAGATGAACAGAAATGAAAAAGTGAGTAAAGTTAAATGAAAACATTCAATTCAGAGTTTTAAATAAATCCTAACCATTACTGGATTGAAGAAAACGAATAAAATTGCAACTACTGATTTTTGGTATTAGATATTTATTTAACATACAAGTTTCTCTTTTATTGAAATTACTTTCAGACATTCTGCTTTGAAATTTCCTGATGTAAAATTTTATGGACCATTTTATAAATTTACGGTAAAAGTGGTAAGTATGTGTTCGACAGACATGGGTGAAAATCTATTGAGAAGGAAGCTTTTTGGCACCAAGCTACATTTAGATTATTTTCATCATTAAGTATATATATATATATATATATATATAAGAAAGAATGTCTTCTATTTCCCACTCTCTCTCTCTCTTTCTCTCTCTCTCTCTCTCTCACACACACACACTCTCTCTCTCTCTCCCTCCCTCCCTCTCCCTGTATAAGCTAATATGGATATATGTGTAAATATGTATATATGTGGCTATATATATATATGTAGATATATGTGTATATATATATGTGTGTGTGTATATATGTGTGTATATATATGAGTATATATATGTACATATATGTGTGTTTGTATATATACATATATATATATACATACATACATATATATATATACATATATATGTATATGTTCATAATTATGTATATATATGCTTGTGTGTATATATATGTTTGTTCACAAATGTGTACACACACACACACACACACATATATACATATATATATATATAAATGCACACACACATATTTTTTCCATAAAAATATCTACAAGTGTTTTTGAATATAAAGTTCCACAAGTTTGCCTCACAGGAAATAGTTCAGTTAACTGGGGCTGAAGAACACATCACCTGTTTCTCTGCAGAGAGGTAAGACTCTCCTCACAAGTGTCCCTTTGGGGAATGCGTAGTACCCTTTTATTGTCATCGCTCCCGGTGTGTTAGTACCTGATAGGGTACTATCTCGGAATCAAACAGAACTAAAATGTGTAATTATGCTCCACTGAATTGTTTGAAATGAACTATTTTTGCATTTAACTGTGTTTAAACTGCGTACTTATACTAAACGGAATTGTTTGAAAAAGAACTGTTTTTGATACTTAAACTGTGTGCTTATGCTAAACAAAAATATTTGAAATAGAACTGTTTTGACATTTAAACTGCATACTTATGCTAAAATGAATTGTTTGAAATAGAACTGTTTTGACATTTAATTGTGTATAAATTTGCTCTCGTATTTTCAGAACTAAAAATGTCTGCAATAATTACCATCATTGAATTCTCAGTTTTAGTCGTCCGAAAACTCTACGTGATAAGAATAATCTTCATCTCAGATATTTAGACAAACAACGGTCTCAAGTTAACCAAACACCAGGAAGACGGCACGCCACATCTGATCAACGTTATCCTATTCATAATCGAATGGACAATTAGAGCAGTTCGTGGGCATATTTAAGGGAGCACTCGTAAAACTCAAATTGGAAATCAAGATGCTCTTGAGAACTTACGGAGCAACCCCAAACCAGAATGTTCCGTACAGTTGATCACCTGTCAAAGCACTTAGGAACAGGAAGATCTACCTACTTGTTGACATCATACGTCACGCTATTTTCTCAGGAGAAATACGGTAATAAAAAAAACACAAAACAATTGAACTGCAAACATGGTATTGTATAGCACGTGTTTTTACCTGGTCAAGCCGTGATGAAAAGTGGTAACATTATTCGCCGTAATGAAATAGTGATCAATAATGTGGACGTACAATTTTCTAAATGGGTCCAACATGCAAACCAACTTCGCCCTTCACAACTTTTCATAACTGACTTGGAATATCGAGTTCTTTTGCTTGCTATTATTGTATATTGAACTACGAACTGGCCGGGCTGTCAAAATAGAAAATGCACCTGTGTAAATAACAGGTGCATCCGGTCGATCAGAATATTATAACTTTGACGGTGGACAGGGTGAATAAGGCGAAATTGTGACGCCCACAAGAAGAAGGTGGGTGTTGAACTATTATATAACACTGTGAAGACAGGAGACCAGACCAGTTGGAAATAAGGTGCGGTAGAGAAAGCCATTAGCCAGCAGAGGGAGCCCTCAGGGTCCCAATTAATCAGTTTGGATATCAGACCAGTTGGAGACAATATGCAGAAGAGAAAGTCAGCACCCAGCAGAGGGAGCCCTCAGCCCCCCGATTAATCAGTTTGGAGACCAGACCAGTTGGAGACAAGATGCGATAGAGAAAGCCAGCACCAAGCAGAGGGGGCCCTCTGGTCCCCGATTGAGGAGTTTGGAGATCAGACCAGTTGGTGAGAAGATGCTGGAAGGAGAACATGTCCCAGAGAGGCTGGGGCCCCAGGTCCCCGGTTGAGCAGCCCAGGAGAACGGGAAAGAAACGCAGTTATGGCCAATAGTGTTGGGGTCAATATGTTGCTGTTCTGTTCGGTCTCCAACTCCCTCTCACACACCACCCTTTCAATAAAGTGAGAGGTAGATTTTTCTAAAAGAACTGTGTCGCTCGTCTTTATTGTGTCGTTGTTATGATTCTGCATGCATATGTATATGTGTATGTATAGTTGGTCATGGTTGTAACTATACAACAATATTTGATGAGAAACTTTTGAACTTCTTCATAATTCCCGACCAAACTCAGGGTGGCAAAAAAGGCTAAAAACGAGGACAAAAGGCTGCGTTTAACTTGAATGCCAAAGGTGTCCTTATAGAAGAACATCTATAATACGATTTAACACATAACTGAGAGTATAAAGAAGGCTTGATTTCTTTCCAAAGGTTATTAGTCCGAAAGTGAACGTATTAGCGCGACTGCAGTTCGAACCCTTGGACTTAGAGGCTGCAGTTCAGCATTTTAGACTTTGCACAAAGAGGACTATCCGTTATTTTTATATATATATATATATATATATATATATAGTCATCCACAGACAGACTGTTTCGTTCTATCAGAACTCTTCAGTGTGGCTAGACCCGCAGGACGCTCGAAGCCGGGATCGAAACCGGTCTAACTTTACGATAGATTAAGGTTTCAGACCACACAGCTACAAACGGACTACGTTGGCTAAGGGAATTTTAAGGTATTTTATTTTTAGCAACAGCAGCAGCAGCCTTTGCTTACATTTTTAATACCCTATCGGCTACCAGAGTGCTCAATTCTTACGAATATATATATATATATATATATATATATATATATATATATATATATATATATATATCAACTAGGATAGCGAAGGCATAATTAACATCACTTGCTGACTGTCATTATACTATCTTAGTTTAGATATACATGCCCTATCAATTATTTAAATCTGTCTTTACACACACACACACACACACACACACACACACACACACACACACACACACACACACACACACACATATATATATATATATATATATATATATATGGAAGTAAATAATGGTATAAAATCCTACAATATAGAGAAAAAATGCTAACAAGGTAATCCAAGCAGAAGGAGAGATTTATTGAGAAACAAAGTCGACACTATGACGTTTCGGTTCTAATAAACCATTATCAGGACTGTGAAAAATGATATTAGTGATGTTAAATCAACAATAGATGTTTAAAAGAAAAACAAAACTTGAGGAAAAACCTGTATATCGGGAAAGAGCTGACCTTTTAATCATATTTACCAACTCCACTGTATGAGCAGGATGGGACACAAGGTCAATTTTCGATCGGAGTTTAACAGGTTTGAATTCAAAGTTTTCCTTCACCTCGACCGGTTGCCATAGCAAACTGAAAGATCCCAGTCTGCCTAACTATTTACTCATAACTGAGAGAGAGAATAATTATATTTATACCTTTCCTAAGGGTATTAGCGCTATATGAAATACAAACTCGTGTTTGCTGTATACGTTTCCTACGAAGGTATCCCTTACTTCACGGACGCCTCCATATGTAAGGATGTATGTATGGGAATGGGTACTTTACACTGCCAAGAATGCCAAAATGAGAGCCGTTTGGTTCCATATCCAGGACATCCTTTTATTTTAGGGGTGTCGTGCCCTTCTGTAATGCAAGCTGATTCGGCCTCAGAGGTTAATATCACAAGAATAATGAAATTAACAATTGAATAAAAGAAATAATCAAATCGGTGATTTATTTCGAATTTTGAAACGTCAGTTGTCTCCTTAAAAGGTACTAAAATTTCTAAGAAAATATTGATAGAGTTTTCTTCCTTTTAAATGACTTCAACGTATCAGTGTTGTAAAAACAAGAAATGTCAGTGAATAATAAAAAATAATTAAAAAATATTAACAAAAACACCGAAAAATGAGTATTTCCGTGTTATTTTTAAACAGTCGAACTCTGCACAAATTATAGTTATTTGTTTGCTTATTTTCAGGTTGAATGTTCGAAACATGAGCTGTGATTTGATAAAATATAACATTCCCTAATATTGTGTTTGTTTTTACTGCAGGCTGCATTGAAATGAACTAAAAACACTGGTTGTATCACCTTAATATCTACAGATATCAGAAAATCGATGCCTTTTCTAAATATAATTAAACACGAAAACGAAGCGCCCGAAAATATTCTTTAGGAAGGAAATAAAAAGGGTTTATAAAGAGATAATAGAGAAATGAAGAATAAAAAAGAAAGTAGGAAAGATATTTAAAATAGAAAAAAAGAAAGTCGTAATAAAGAAAAGAAGGAAAAAATGATCAAAAGAACGAAAAACGTAGAGAAAGAAGGGAGAAAGAAAGGAAGAAATACGGCAATATAAAGGGTCAGAAAGAAAGAAGAAAGAACGAATCAAGGGATGAGAAAGAAAATCATAATCTAGAAAAGAAGAAAGAAGAAAATGCGGGTATACAAAACGAAAGAAAGTTATAACTGAGGAAGAAAGAGTACGAAAGAAAGGAAGATATCTTAGAAAAAAAAGAAAAAATTTATCAAAAAAAAAAAAAAAAAATGAAAGCGAGAATGAAAAAATATCAAAGAAAAATATTGCTATAAAGAAATATATCCCGACCCCGACCCCCCCCCAAAAAAAACAGAGACTGAATTGGTTATACAAAAAGAACATGAAAATTATAGAAAGAAATACAGAAAATGAGAGAGAGAAAAAAAAAAGAAGGAAATTCAATAAAGGATAAACGATGAATGAGGCTCACAAGCAGATTTGTTTTTATTAAATGCAGAGAAATTAATTTTCGAAAATAAGCAAAACGATTAATCAATATATTATTTAAATCCCTTTTGCTCACGAATACGTTCACAGATTGTTTTAGCTCTTCAATTCAACATTGTAATCACCTATACAGAATGTCATATACAGGGCACTTGGATTCTTCTAGCTACAGTGATTTAAGATATGCGAGCTAGATGAAAACAATCCAATTAAAATGAAATCCAACTCTTTCCGATTACCTCCCCAACATAGGAAGTGGAAAGAAACATATTAAATTGTTTCGATTGAACGTTGTATGAAAGATGTATTTAAACAGAAAGATAGATTTGATAAACGGAATGTGGCTCACGAAGTGGACGTATTAACACATTGCAGCTCTTGTCACATTTCGAGGTTATTCTGAGCAAGTCTTCCTTTTTGTGTTGTTCTGAATCAACTGATTTATTTCTTGTTTAGTTTGGTTTGTTTGTTTAATGGCATATCAACCTTCGTTGGTTATTTAATGCCAAAGCCATCATAGAAGAATAGTTGTTGTGTTATTTTACCCATAGATGGGAGGATATGGAGGTTCATACCTTTCCCAAGGGTATTTGTCCGAAAGTGAATGTAATAGCGTAACTGGAGTTCGAACTCGCTTACTACGATTCCACCGTCCAGTGCTTTAATAGTTACGTCACGAAGATAACCCCTTATTTCTTATGGTGCATTTTTCTGGTGTTTGCAAGAAAGTTGGATGATTTGGGCGGAAATAAAAACGTAATTGAAAGTTTTGTTGTCTTTTTGGAAAAAAAAAAAAAATTTGCTGAAACTCAAAATGATTTTAATTTGAATTTTTATTTTTATGAAGCTGTAGATTTTTAAAAAAGTGTATAACATGTTTAAATTTTAAGTGAAGAGAACTGTTACCAAAAGTCAAACAAAGATCTGGCTGTCGATCGCTCTATCGTCTGAGGTTATAGAATACCCAACTGCATCTCTGCAGAGTGTAAAGAAATTAGAGTGATAATTAGTTATATAAGTTATCTTATTTGTTCCGGTAAAAATGGTGAGTAGTTGGGGACTTTGAGTACAAGTGCATTTCATTGCTGAGGTCATTTAGGGCAATATTGCCCATGCCTCAGGATGATGATCGCAAGTTGTTTTGAGATTCACGTATTTTAAAATTTTGAATTTAGGAGAGCTGATTTAGTTATCGAATATAGAAAATAAACAAATCAAATACTTGGCTTACATCAGACACAATTTCGGGGACACGTGTGATGATCGTGTTTTGGCTGATATTGTAATTATCAAGAAGACGTCATATCGAAAGGTTTAAGACACCTGCCTTTGTAACATAAGCTGATTGAGATAATTAATACATTATATAAGAAAAGATAATTTTGAATTCAGTCAGTCGGCTGTTGAAGTTAGGGGAGTCAGTATTTTCAGACAGCAGTTCAAGTTGTGTCTGTCAGAGCTGACAAGGTTGGTTGGGTGTCCTCCGGTGTGTCTGCCAAGCGGGGTTTCGTTCATAGTGTAACATACCCGTGATACGGATATGCGAAAGGTACATAGAATGTTCATAACATATATACATAGAACATAGGAATCCCGAAACACGAAAAACACGTAACGACTTCTTAGTTCAGGTACGAAACCTTTTATTACCTTTGAGTTAAAGGTTTCGACATAAGGAGAGAGGCACAATCTGTTTCTGCTGACTTTTCCATCTGTTCCCTATCACGTGCGTACCTGCCACATGGCCACTTGCCTGGCTGCGGCGAGCAAGCGAAAGTCAACCGTCTTCTTCCGAGCCAGGAACCCAACTCACTGACTTTTTCAAAATCCCCCAAATCCTCCACGCGCGCTTCCGGTGCATGACGTCATTCACATCCACTGGTCAACCTTTCTATCTGGGATTTTTATTTTGACATCTGTGAACGATACATGCTCCCTGCTTGTGCGTTAACACCTGCGCTCAAGTTTGCACCTACCTAACCCATGTGCTGAGCCGAAAGGTTCTCAGCCTAACTAAACCCAAAGGCAAGATATATAAACCGACATCCTTCGGGTATCATATTACAATAGACCCTTACGATGTCTTCCTCTTTCATCGGGTTGCGTTTATAGCTAGAAAATTATTGGGTCTGTATAAAACACGTTCGTATTTGAAGCAATTGTATTTAAAAAAAAGTGTATCATCTACTGATGTTTGAAATGGTGCCATGGTGCTGCATTCTTCACATTTGATACCATGACGAGCATAGAACCACAAGAGGAGTAAGACGCAGCACCAACTTGTGTCATTGGTTTGATACTGACCTGCATCTGATGGTGAGGCTCAAGTCGTAGAGCTTTTGAGTATTTGGGGTAACCCTTAATTGCCATGACTTCCAGGTTGACTCTGGCGCGGACTAGTGTAATATAATTGCGGAGGGATTTCGTTTTGTATATCTTGCCTTTAGGTTTAGTTAGGATGAGAACCTTTCGGCTCAGTGCATGGGTTAGTTTGGTGCAAACATTAACGCAGGTGTTCACGCGCGTGCGGAGAGGATGTGTCATTCAGAGATATCAAAATAAAAATCCCAGTTGGTATTGGGACTAGGGGATGTGAATGACGTCGCGCACCGGAAGCGTAGGCTGAGGATTTGGGGATTTGAGAAAAAGCAGTGAGTTGAGTTCCTGCCTCCGAACGAGAGAGTTGAAATTCAGAGCTGGGCGAGGCCAGACGAATTTGTGCGCTACGGGCGCCGCGTGTTGGTTGGGTTGAGACCTGACGATGTAAAAGCAGTCAGCAGAGAAAGATTGTGTGTGTGTCTCTCTCTTCTCATATTGAATTACCTTTAACTCAAAGGTAATAAAGTTTCGTACCTGAACCAACTTCGTGAATTTCGTGTTTTCGGAATCCTATATATATTTATGAATATTTTATGAACATTATGTCGATTTCACACATCCGTATATTATGAATATGTAACACAAGTAGTACCTGTTAGAGTCCCATATATGGGTCAAATAGAAATATTCAATCATTTATAAAGAATTATTATCATTACATATTCACAACCATACAGCTGAGTACAAATTATTTCTATTATATAGGAACATTTCATGAATAAAATCACTAATGTTTGATGAGAATACATGAAACCAAAGAAATGATTAATATCAAATAGAATTATCAGTATGAGACGGCAATATTTTAAACCATCTAATTGTGTGCAAACAAATATGCTTTAACAAATCGTTTAATAGTAAAGTTACCAACAAACTATTCACTTACAAATCATATATATATATATATATACTTCTGGTGTATTAAAACTAAGATATCTAAAAGAGATGCGAGTATTGCCAGTGCAAAGAGATGCAGCCGATTATTATGTCATAACGGAAGACATTAGACGAGAAAACTATTCTTGAATTCAGGGTTTTCCTTCTCGTCGACTGGTTGCCATATAAAGGTTCTTCTTGTGTATTAAAACTAAGATATCTAAAAGAGATGCTAGTATTGCCAGTGCAAAGAGATGCAGCCGATTATTATGTCATAACGGAAGACATTAGACGAGAAAACTATGCTTGAATTCAGGGTTTTCCTTCTCGTCGACTGGTTGCCATATAAAGGTTCTTCTTGTGTATTAAAACTAAGATATCTAAAAGAGATGCTAGTATTGCCAGTGCAAAGAGATGCAGCCGATTATTATGTCATAACGGAAGACATTAGACGATAAAACTATTCTTGAATTCAGGGTTTTCCTTCTCGTCGACTGGTTGCCATATAAAGGTTAAAGAGACTAATATATCCTACTATTTACTTAAAACTGAAAGGAGAATAGTTGGATTCATCCTTTTCCCAAGAAATGTGAAATGCAAATAGCCTCGTCCAGGATTTGAACTTGATCCTTCATGTCCATTTCCTACGACCGTAATAATACTCTACAAACACCGCCCAAAAATTGTGTCTTGTAGTTGGAAATTTGATCTACCCGATTGTGTCATTGTTATTCCTGCATCATCATCATCCAGGTGTGCTGATAGAAGAGATTCTCTCCCTCTGTCTCTCGTCACCCGTCCCTATCAGTCATCTCTCTTGGCAGGTCTTTTATATGACATCTGGTGTCTGCACAGAGCTGAAAAATATTGGCTTTGGCTAGTCAGTTAATACCGGTGTGTCCATGTGCAAGAGTCCATTGTTTGACCTTTCCTCAGTATTCAGCATGTCCTGTTCGTCTTGCACAGATGGTTTGTGCGATGAGAAGTAAGTGGCCGTACAGCTGCTGTTTTGTAGCATGCTGCTTCCAGGACCTGTTCTGAATAACACGTAACACCCTTATGTAGCGAAGTTTTGTTAAAGACAATGTCGTGCAACCATAAAATAGTACTGACTCAGCTTAGATGAATTCTCGCTTTATTTCAATAGAGAAGTCGGATTTCCTTATGATCAATAGAATGTCAATTGCAGATCATGCCTTTCCTATGCAAATATTGACATCACTTTATCACGTTATAAATACAAGCCGATTAATATTTCCAATAATCAACTTGTTTGTATCTTTTTGCAAACACACGCTTCGTGAGCGTGGAAATAAATTGGAGGCGTTACTTTCAGCACAGTTCACATAGTTTGTTCCAATATAACACACATTATTGTATATGCAAAAAATATTCCAAAACAAAACACAGATATAAATATAAGAGTACGAAGAACACATTTCCTGAACCTATTGATAGCAGTCAAAACCTTTGCTGGGCGTAAATTAAGACCAACACTCCACATATAACAATTTCACAATAAAGCATGTTAAACACAACATTACGGAAACTCCTCATTACCTATATTGAAAAAAAACTACACCAATGTAAATAAAATCGTAAAATGAACCCGGTTCGCTAACCTCAAATCAAAGAATTTCAGTTCCTGAACCTCTATTCTTGGGCATGACACTAAACTGTATTTGGATGAAGGTTTTTAGGTAGTGTAGAGGATAATTTTAATGCCCTAACTCTCAGGTCAACTTTCAGCAAGATTTTGGTAGTATTTGCTATGGTCTTAACTATGGGTTAAATTGATTTGTTTAATAATTATTCATATTCGATTTGAGGTTAGCGAACCGGGTTCATTTTACGATTCTATTTACATTGGCGTAGTTTATTTTTTCAATATGGGTAATGAGGAGTTTCCTTGACATTGTGTTTAACATGCTTGATTGTGAAATTGTTATATGTGGAGCGTTGGTCTTAATTTACGCCAATGGGTTTGGACTGCTATCAATAGGTCATTGATCATATGGAAGTCTGATCTTACTAATAAAATAAAACACGATTTTTTCAAGCTGAAGCTGTATCAGTACTACTGTATGTTGGCACCCCGCTGAAACTAACAAAACGTTGGAGGAAAAGCTAGATAGGAATGCTACGTGCTATTTTGGACAAATCATGGAAGTAACACCTTACAAATCAGAAGCTGTACGGCCACTAACCTTCCATCTCAAAAACCATTCAAGAAAGACAAGACATGTGGGACACTGCTGGAAAAGCAAGGGTAAACTCATAAGTGACGTTCTTCGAGGGACCCCTACACATGGATACGCCAATGTTGGCCAATCAGCAAGAACTTAGGGCGCCTCTGGTGGTGTAATGGTTAGCAAGCTCGACTAGCAAACCTACACGAGTGAGTTCGAGTCTCATTGGGTGCCTCTTTCATATGGCCTTGTGCCACATCTAAGCAAGAAGCTCAGTAAATTTCCAATCAGCAAGAACTTATTAACATCAACTCTGAGTAGACACTGGATGCTGATTGGGAGACCTGTCGGGAACAATGGATGATCGGGGCAGATGTAGAGATTGTGTCAGGGAAATCAGTGCTATCACCATGACATGATGATAATGAGTAAGCGAGTTCGAACTCCAATCGTTCCATTACGTCCACTTTCGTACAAATAGTTTTGGGAAAGATATAAACGCTCTTTTCATCCCCTCAATGGGTTCAATGTTACCGCCACTGTTTTTCTACAAGAAAGAAATTGGCATTAAATAACCCACGAAGATTGATAAGCCATTAAAAAAGACACCAAACCAAACCAAACCAAACCAATACCTGTTGTATTGGAACAAACTAAATGATGGCATCTAACTGTGAATTATTTGTATTAAAAAAGTATTGAAGATATGATTATTTAGAATGAATTATTATTTGTTACTTGAAACTATATCACGGCTGGCGAATTGTAACTGTTAGATAGGAATACTTGAAACCATATAACTGTGTGCATAAATGATTATACTATTTACCAACCCCTCCGCTCGGGTAGGATATGACACAAGGTCAATTTTTAAGCGGAGTTTAACAGGTTTGAATTCAGAGTTTTCCTTCTCCTAGACTAGTTGCCTAACCAAGGCTGAAGAACTTAGTCTGTCCTACTATTTACCCATAGCTGGGGGGAGAATAATTGGATTCATACCTTCCCCAAGGGTATTAGTGCTATGTGAAATGCAATCAGTCAGGTTCAGGATTTGAACTCGTGTCGCCGTGTCCATTTCCTGCGACGATAACGACTACCCCACGTGCACCTCCAATGTGTGCATAAATGATTATCATTGGTTCGGTTTCTTTATCAGCCTTCGTAGGTTACATACTGCCAAAACCATCTTTCTAGTAGAACGGTAGGGTTACTATTCAGCACATTGATGGGGGGGGCGGATTCTTACAAAATAGAGATGATTATTTGAAATGTTACAATTGTAATTAAATTCTCTTTCACGTTCTTTTATTCTGATTTCTAAGTGTCCTGGTGTGATACTAAACTGCATTTGATGATGAGATTTCTGGTCTGGAGACCTGACGGGGGAGGGGAGTACCTCTTCATCACCATTACTCCCAGGTTCACTCTGATCCTGACTGGTGTAGGTTCTCGTCCATGGGTCAAATAGATTTCTTTAAAAATAATTCGATTTCGATACTTGACATCATATAGCAGAAAATTATTTGTTAATTGAAGCTATAATTCTTTACAAAGGATTATTATCAGTAATTTTAATTGGTTGGTTGGGTTTTATGGCATATCAACTTCGTTGGCTATTTAACGCCAAATCCATTTTTATGTAAATAATCTGTTCTATTTAAAACAATTCAGTTTAGCATAAGTACACAGTTTAATTGTCAAAAACATTTTTATTTCAAACTATTCAAGCAGTTATATGTAACAATTCAGTTAAGTGTAAATACAGTTTTAATGTCGAAAAACAGTTCTATTTTAAATAATTCACTTAAGAATAAGCACGCAGTTTAAATGTAAGTACGGTTTAATTATCAAAAACATTTTTATTTCAAGCTATTCAGTTTAATCAAACAATTCAGTTTAGCATAAGTATGCAGTTTGGTTCTATTTAACCCATAGATAGGGCCCTATCAGGTGCTACCACTCTGGGCCAGAGTAGACCTGGGAGTGATGGCAATGAAGGGGTACTCCGCATTCCTCAAAACTCCAGCACTACTGGAGTTTAGTGTCATATCCAAGATACTGTTTAGTGTCATATCCAGGATACTGTTTAGTGTCATATCCAGGATACTCGTTGGGGGTGGGTCTTACGCCTCTGCAGAGGTGCAGTCAGTGTATTCTACAACCCCAGCCGACTGGGCAACAGTAACTTTAAATCATTCAATAATAGAAATGAACTGAAAATGTGGCAAATATTCATCGATTTATTTGTACCTTTTTGCAAATATATACGTTGAACCAATGGAAATAAATAGGAGGCAACATTTTCAGAACAATACAAGTAGTTTGTTTTAATACATTTGTTTCAGAATGCTTTTAAAATAAATTCTATTTTTTGCTTAAAAGTCTTCTCCGTGACCTTTGCGAAGTCATTTCGTGTGCAATTATTTTTGTTTAGTTTCTGCAATTTCCATTGTGTTTTGTCTATTTAATGCAAATGAGGAGCTCCTTTTTTTTGGGAGGGGGGATATTTTTTTAGATCCACCATCTATTGATTCTTTATTAGATTTTTACAGACTCTCGTTGTTGTAATCAGTCTCTCATTATTCAGTCTTGTGGAGTCTCCAAGAATTCAGATAAACCTGCTGACGTCATTTACAAGGCTGATAAGACCTTTTTTCTCCCGAATTTTAAAAAATGAAAAACTAAAGAAAATTTTCCATTCTGTGATACTCAAAAGATCTACTTGAAACAGAGGTACCGAGTGGTCCCAAAAGGTTACCCAGGATCAGCAAATCTTCTCAAATTTCAACACTGCTGTGTTTTAAATCGTCTCAATTTCTCTATTTTCAACTCTATTCATTCCTTTTATCATCTTACGGATATTTTCTGTTTCTGTTTTAATCCTTTTTGATCTCAAAAATTCAACCACTCTGTCGGTGTGGTTTAGAATACGCTGACCATATTGAGGGGTAAGACCACCCTCTCAAAGAAAGGAAGTCCTGATTATGACAATAACCTGCATCAGATGGTGAGGTTCCAGTTTTGGATATTTGGCTTATGAATACCTTTATTGTCTCTACTCCTAGGTCAAATCTGTCCCAGGATGGTAGCACCTTTCAGTTTCACCTTTATAAGTTAAAATGATATGTTAAGAAATTATTCCGATTCGTGAGAAAAAAAATTTAAATGAAAAAACTACTTAAAACGTGTAAATATGAACATAGAATGAACGCGATTCTCGAACGTCTAGTATCGGATAACCCTTGAGTAGTTGACATGCCGTTAGAATCAATCAATCCTTTGACAACCTTCGTGCCTCCACCATAAAATAACTATTCCTTTCACAAGTAAATTTGTGTGAAGTAAAATATTAACAGCTGAGTTTATTTTTTTATAAGGTTAGCAATTACACTAACTGTATCTCTCTGTTGAACCAATATGGTTTAATTTTCTGTTTTCTTCAGTTATTTCAACAGATACTGAAAGATTTAAGTAAATAAAGTTGGCAACTGTAGTCGAGGGTGACCAGAAGGCTCCCTTTTCAATAGCTACCACACTGAAGTGTAAGGGAGGGTGCTACTCCTTTCCCTGGATTGCTCCACTTTACCCTTGATAAGTAGTTGGCGACAGTAGTTGAGGGCGACCAGAAGGCTCCCTTTTCAACAGCTAGTACACCGAAGTGTTGGGGAGGGCGCTACTCCTTTCCCTGGATTGCTCCACTTTACCCTTGATGAGTAGTTGGCGACTTTAGTCGAGGGCTACCAGAGGGCTCCCTTTTCAATAGCTACCACACCGAAATGTAAGGGAGGGTGCTACTCCTTTCCCTGGATTGATCCATTTTACCCTTGATAAGTAGTTGGCGACTTTAGTCGAGGGCGACCAGAAGGCTCCCTTTTCAATAGCTAATACACCGAAGTGTAGGGGAGGGCGCTACTCCTTTCCCTGGATTGCTCCACTTTACCTTTGATACGTACCTTATATTTCTGAGTGTTAAGCAAGGAGGTATCAAATACCATTTTTAAAGTCTTTGGTATGAATCGACAAGGAATTGAACGCAGGTCTTCTGGGCCATTGACGAACACTCTAGCCACTTGACCAATGAGCCATTAGGCCAATACATGATTGGTTATAACTGGAGCTGATTTATCGAAGTTTCTTTGAAATTAAAAATATTATAAAAAAATTTAAAAAATGAAATAAAAAAAATATATAATGTACGCGTATTCTAAAGCACACCGACGGGGGGGGTAATTATTTTCATCATTATCAAGGCGTGCTGATAGCAAGATTCTTTTGGCACACACACACACTCTCTCTCTCTCTCTCTCCCTCTCTCTAAACTTCAATCCCTATCGCCATCACACTTGATAAGTCCTTTAGATGGCATCAAGTGTCTGAACAGAGCTGATAAATATAAGTTTCTGCTTGTCGGCCAGCACTGGTGTGTCCATGTATAAAATTCCATAGTATAACGTCTTTCTTGGCTGGGCCACGTGATGGGAGGTAAATGACAGTAAAACTAATTTTGTTGGTCGGTGCTTCAAGGATTTGTTCTAAATAGTACAAACATCCAATTATAATTTCCATCTAGCTTTTTTTTTTCAAGTGCATTAATACAGTAGTACTAACACAACTATCTGACTTCCAAATAAATACAATAGTACTCACATTACTACAGCTTTGAAAATTTCAAAGCTCTTCAAACTAATTGAGTATTCCGGTATCCGATAGCGCAAAATGTAAACAAGCGAAAGCTAATACAAAATGCGTTAAAATTCTGAGCTGGCGTAGGTCGCCAAAATGGCTTAGCCGTAAGATATCAGTCGAGCGTAAAGTTAGGCTGGTTTTGTTCCCAGTTTAAAGCGTTCAGTGTGTCTACCTACACTGAAAAGTTGTGATATAACGAAACAGTGTGTTTGTGGATGACAATATATATATATATATATATATATATATATATATATATATATATATATATATAAAGAAAATGAGTTGGGAATGATTCAATTTGAAAATATATGAGAGGATTCTTATGAATCTATCTGAAAATACTGGTTTCTAATAGGGAG
>OY757922.1:18890519-18943019 GCA_963585895.1 Sepioteuthis lessoniana
TATATATATATATATATATATATATAATTATGGATTTGCCTGTGGTTTAATGATTACTATAGTAGGAAATTGAGTGTAAATCCCAGACAACGTTATTTGTGTTTCACATTGCACAAAAATCTTTGGGAAAGGTATGCAGCTATTCTCTCTCCAGATAAGAATAAATAGTAAGGCAGACTACAGTCTTTAACCTTGTTATGACTTCCGGTCACGGAGAAAGAAAACTTTGAACTCAAGCCCATGGGTCTATGCTTAAAAGAAATTGAACTTGCGTTGCGTTCTATTCGTACGGAGGGGTTGGTTAAGGATATAAATGTATATCATTTTCAAATAGCACTCATTGAACAGATTTACCGTAATCTCTCTATCCTTATCGGTTCCTATCGTCCATTACGTCTGGTAAGTCCTCTAGACTTGATACAGTGTCCGCACAGAGGTGATGTAAGTAATTTCTTGTATTCAGCCTACATTGGTGTATCCGTACGTAGGAGTCCATTAAAGAACGTTGCTTAGGAGTTCAGCCTTACTTTTCCAGCAGTGTCGAACATGTCTGGTTCGTCTTGATTTGATAGTTTATGTGATGGGAGGTAAGTAGCCGAGGAACTACTTTCTGCTTGGTGTTGCTCACAGAATATTTTCAAAACAACTTGTAACATTTTACTGTAGTCCAAAGATTTCCCTCTGTGCGTTTCGTTAGTGTCACCGTGATACATCTATACACCACACACACACACACACACACACATATATATATATATATATATAGATATGTGTGTGTGTGTTTCTGTAAGTGTTTGAGTGGGGGTGAGTCTGTCTTGGGATGTGTATTCATTAGAAATTGAATAAAATCAATCCTAAAAAAGCTGAGGCAACTTTCGACCAACTTTTTTCAAAGCTAAGATTGGTAATCAAATAATTAAAGGAATAAGAAGTGTCATCTAAAAAAAAAGGAGGAAGAGAAAATTTTCCCATAAAATCACAACGATTAGACCCTCTGAAAGTCGAGTTTATGGGTGAGTTCCCTCAGACAACATAAAACCGGATGCTAAGCTTTCATAACAGTAGTCTCCAACATGTTGAGATGGTGTTTTGTTCGGACCTTTTGGAAAACAAAGAACTCGTCTGAATACCGTTCACCACAAGTATTTGAGCTCACCACTCCTCAATGGCGTACTTATAGTTTTAAAATGCCCGGATAGGCGTAATTTCGGCCCATTGTCTAATGGTCCAGGAGAGCGGGGTTCAATCCCAAGTTGCGTCATACCAAAGAGTCAATAAATGGTACTTGATACCTCCTTAACATAGCATTATCCTATTTACCAACACCTCCGCTCGGGCAGGATATGACACAAGGTCAATTTTTAAGCGGAGTTTAACAAATTTTAATTCAGAGTTTTCCTTCTCCTAGACTAATTGCCTAACCAAGGCTGAAGAACCTAGTCTGTCCTACTATTTACCCATAGCTGTAGGGAGAATAATTGGATTCATACCTTTCCCAAGGGTATTAGTGTTATGTGAAATGCAATCAGTCTCGTCCAGGATTTGAACTCGTGTCGCCGTGTTAATTTCCTACGACGATAACAATTACACCACGGGCACCTCCACAACATAGCATTATAAAGTACGTATCAAGTGTATAGTGGAGCAATCGATTGGAAATAGAAGCACCCACACGACACCTTTGTGTAGTAGCTATTGAAAAGGGAGCCTTCATGTTGGCCTTGATAACTGTCGGCCAACTTTACTATATATATGTATATATATATGTATATATATATACATATATATATATAACAGAAATTGTAGGAATCTTTGGGTATTTTAAATTTAAAGAAGCTGGTTCTAGAAAATGTAGGAATATGCATGCAAGAACCAAACTGAGAGGCGAACCCAAGGGAAAAACATTATTGTTTATAAAAATACTGTTATATTGAAAAATAGCGATATTTCGCGCATAATGTACAGATTATATATATATATATATATATAATTTTCTAATTTGTTGTTATTCTATCTTTGTATATAATTATCAAGTAATAAATATACAGAACCGACAAAAGCTTTCAAATGAAGTATTTAGCGGAAATAATAAGCAAATTTCACCAAAGAAGCAATTTTATTAATTATTTTCTCCTCATTTAACTTAATTAATATTGGCTTGAGTCATACATAATTTCCTTTTTAAATGAAATATAATTTCTTCATTAATTAACAATGAATTAATTTCAAGCAATAATACATACGCCATTATTTTGAATGACTTTTTGCTAGTTATCAGTTAGCTAGGTGATTCCTCTTTAGTCAAATTCAGCTGGTTTCGAGCTGAAAGAGTTTTCACAAACGTTTTCATCTGATCTTCTGAAGAGAAAACTTTTTGTCTTTCAGAACACTTTGTACAGAAGCCAAAAGAGGGAAATCACTTGGTTCAAATTCTCGAGAATATCGTGGATAGGGTAGGACAAACTATCCTAAATCCAACATTTCATCTTCTTGATTATGTTGAATGAAGCCTTCAATTATGACGTAGAAGCACGTTTGTTGGATTCACGAGTGCAGGACGTTTTCTTAGAAGAATTCAATGAACACATTGCAGCAGTTTGGAGTATGCGTCTTCACTGACAGTGATTGACGTTTAAAATTTAAAAAAAGTGAATAATACCTCAGTGATACAACTATACACACAGCGTAAATTTTCTTCCTTGAAACTTTGTCTTTCGGGGATTCATCCTTGTCAGTGGCATTGAACATTGTCCTAAAGGACCCACTTTGCGTCACTTGTGAAACGGATCATTTATCTGCCTTGAAAATAGTCATATCGTGATGGATATGCGATTTATTCTTTTGAGAGTATGAGGAAGCCAAACGTCCAATTTGCTCACTATTCCTATCTTCTTCAAGAGGCGGAAGATTGTGGATTGGAATGTGTTGGGGTCAAATGTTAATCCTCGAGTATTTTAGAGGGGACTGCATACTACCAATTCTTTAAAAAATCTTGATTGGGGCTGGAAGAGCGTTCTGATCTGAGTTTATCTCTCAATGACCCTAACCCAAACCCTGCCAGAACGAAACCCTGAAAACCAGTTAGGAACCCAGAGATCAGTAATGAAACCTTGGACATAAAAACTATAGCAACGTTGCAAATCGAATATTCACTTTCAGTTTCTCTGTTTTCGATGCGCGAGAACAGAATATTGATTAAATTATGGTTCGTAACCTTTCACTCCTGAAATAAGAATGACCGATGGTGACCCCCGTTAATCAGGTAATATCCGGTTGGGTTTAAAACGTTGGAAGTTAGAAATGTGTTGTAACAACTAATTTAAAAAAGGAAATTCGTAATGATACAACTCAATAATATCATTCGAATAAAATACAAGCATAAGAAGGACTTTAGGTATATTTCCAAAAATGTAAAAAAATAAACAAACCTTGAATATCATCAAAATTATCATTCCATTGGGTCTTATTCGTATATTTCTATAGTATTTTTATGCTTTGTTCATCTTTGCAGAAGTTCAAATCACTTTCTGATTGATTTATACATTTTCTCTGTTTTCTGATCAATAAGAAATAATAATTGATTCATTGTAAAATGTACAGTTGCTAATTAGCTAATTATTGGATATCATTAATAAGTTTCTCGCTAAAAAAACGTAAAGATTTGAAGTTAAACATATCCGCCTTTAGTTAAAGATTTCACTTGAATGGCTGCCAGGCTTTACTTGGTATAGCCTTTGATCACACTTGACTGCTTAAGAATGTCATAATTTCGTCTCTTGAATCATACCACAAAAGATAAATTTGCCCTTCCATTTTGATTACATAGAGCGGCGATCGATGTATAATTAATTTACAGATTGAATAAATAGTTATAATTTCATGGCTGGAGAGAAAAGGTTTTTATAAATGGCCGAGTGATTCTCAGTTATTAAAGATTCAATAAAAAGATGTTTTAAAGATATCTCTTCTCCCTGAAGGAAAATTTCAAATGTCTGGATTATTTATTTTTTACGTTGTCTTATAGAAAATATACGTGGTGAATTCAATAAGTTTCTACACTTTTTTGTACAGGTATTTAAAATTGTTGTAGACTCTTGAAAATGCACTATGTTATTGCTATCCATCTTATGAGATAACAGACCAATTTTTATGATTTCAGATTCAAAGGAACAGCGACAGTAGGAATTGGAATACACCCTACTAAAGCCTGATTGTCACAGCTGGTGAATTTCAAAAATACAATCTGGACGTGAAGACACTTTAGAAGAACGATATGCAATAAAGTTCTGTTTTAAACTTGGAAAAAATGCCACAGAAACGTACGGAATGCTTCAGACTGCTTTTGGAGCATCTTGCATGAATCGAGCATCAGTTTTTGAGTGGCATAAGGGATTCAAGGAAGGCAGGGAGTCCGTGAGGGATGATGAGAGGGGTGGGTGGGAGTAAGAAAGTAAATACACCAGAGTTGATTGGTCAAAAGGTTAGGGTTAGGGTTACTATGTTGAGGTTTTAAGGAAGTTCAGGAAGAGATTCCGTCGGAAGAGGCCAGCACTCTTCAAATCGTGTCAGTGGCATTTCTACCAGGACAATATACCAGTCCACAACTCCATCCTTGTCACAGACTATTTGACCAAGATAGGAAGCAAGACAGTTCTAACCATTCCTATAGTCCAGACCTTGCTCCCTGTGACTTTTGGTCATTTCCTAAGCTCAGAGTCTGTCGTTATGAGACGACTGAGGAGATGAAAGAAGCTGTGACGAAGGTCATTGACACGCTCACACAAAAGGACTTCCATGGAGCCTTCCAAAGCGGTTTTGGACGATACAACAAGTGCATTAAAGCCGGAGGAGATTACTTCGAAGGGGACTAGAGTTTCATGTGTGTACTATCAATAAAAGTGCCCATACGAAAAAAGTTTGGAAACTTATTAAATGATCCTCGTATATATAAATGGAGTCACTGTTCGTTCTCGAAATAGTCCGGGTTAAAAGTTTTGATTCTTCTCCGTCCCCAATGATACCTGCATCGGAGAAATAACATCTAAGAAAGTTCGGCTTTGGTTTCCCTTTATCATTATGGACTAACAGACTGAAAAACATTTTGACCGTTCGATCGGACTAAAAAGACGCTGGCTGCATTCCCTGATGACTGTTCTGAGTATTACACTTAACTGAATCTGATGGGGAGGCTCCGATAATGAAGATCTGGTTAGTGGGGAGTAGCGCTTCATTGCTATTACTCTCTCGTCCACGCTAATACGGAATAGTCTTATCTGTTATGGATAAATTGATATGTTAGATAAAAATTATAATTCGAAGTGGGTAGAGTGTTGACCAGTGGTCCGGGAGACCTTTGTTCTAACCCAGGTCGCATCATACCAAAGACTTTAAAAATGGTACTCGATACCTTCTTGCTTAACACTCAGCAATGTAAGGTACGTATCAAGGGTAAAGTGGAGCAATCCAGGGAAAGGAGTAGCGCCCTTCCAAACACCTCGGTGTAGTAGCTATCAAAAAGGGAGCCTTCTGGTCACCCTCGACTACAGTCGTCAAATTATTATGATTAAGATCAACACGTGACTAGCAAAGGCATGGACAGCTATCGATAGACTATCCATCATATAAAAGTCAGACCTGACCGATAAAATGAAACGCAGTTTTTTCCAAGCAGTGCTTGTGTCGATACTGCTGTATGGATTCACTACATGGACGCTAACTAAACGTATGGAGAAAAAGATTGACGGTAACTACACAAGAATGCTGTGAGCAATACTGAATTAGTCAAGGAGGCAGAACCCCACAAAGCAGCACCTGTTCGGCCACTTACGACCCATCACGAAAACTTTCCAAGTTAGACGAACCAGACATGTAAGACACTACTGGAGAAGTAGGGACGAAGTCATAAGTGACGTACTCCTGTGGTCCACAGGAGTACGTCATTTATACCCCCTTCACATGGACGAACAAAGGCAGGACGACCAGGTAGAACCTAGATAGAGCAGCTCAGTGCCGATACAGGATGTAGCCGTAACGACCTGCCGGAAGTAATGGACAATAGAGAAGGGTAGCGGGAAATGTTATATACTCACATAATAAATATGCTTATATACACATATGCATGTTCATGCAGGATACATACTGACGCAATAAATTAATCAGACGCACGCAATGACAAGGACGCAATGATAAGGACGCACGCAGGAAGACTTCTTTAACAATATTTACCCCTCACTTTATTTGTAAGGGTTTGAAAAAGGTTACCGAAGGTTTGTATGTGAGAGGGAGCTGGAGACCGAACATAAACTGTAGTATTTTGACCCCACTGTTATGACCGTCAATGTTGTGTCTTTCTTGTTCTCATGATGCTAGGGTCTACTCTGCTGGGTGCTGGCTTTCTTTATTGCATCTTATCAGCATCTTCACTGGACCCCAACTCATCAGGGCCCCAAGCCGCTTCGGCCTGGTGTGGCTTTCCCTACCACATCTCATCTCCAATTGGCCACAACTCAACTGGCCGCAACTGTCACTGGGACTCGAACTCCGTCCGATCTTCAACTCAACTACAACTGGCCGTCGAACTCAACTGAGTTATATAATCGTTCGACGCCCACTCGATTTTTGAAATCGAATGTTTAATCGTCATCAAGCGGAAATGACTGTCATGCAGTTCACAGGTCACTCTCTTCCGGTGCATCAGTCTATGAGTGTACAATGGGAATTTTTTAGCTCGTCCCATTTCATCAGCCAATTTCCGCCAACGCGATTTCCTCTCATATCTGCCATTAGAATGTGTCACCTCCTTCCGGTGCATCACCATGGAATGGCATTTTTGGTCGGGTCAAAAGGTCAAAATATAGCAGAAAGGGTCAAGGATATCCGTGCTGATGGCATGACATGATGATGATGAGGATGATGATGAAGATTGGTTACCATCAGCTATAACCGTGGCTTGATACACCATAAACTATAACCATAGCCCAGTCGGCTGGGGCTGTAGAATCCACCAACTGCTACTCTGCAGAAGGGTAAGACTCCTCCAACGAGTGTCCTGGATATGACACAAAACAATCTGATGGTGAGTCTCCATTAACGCTGAAGCTTTGGAGAATGCAGAGTATTCCATTATTGCCATCGCTCCTAGGTCCACTTTGGCCCGGTGTGGTAGCTCCTAATAGGATCCTCTCTATGGGTAAAATAGAACTAAACTCCGTAATTATGCTAAACTGAACTGTTCGGAATAGAACTGTTTTGACATTTAAACTGTGTATTTATATTAAACTGAATTGTTTGAAATAGAACTGTTTATGGAGTTGGTATTAAATAACCTACAAAAGTTGATATGACATAAAACCAAAACATTCCAGATTACAACCAATCAACCAAAAGTTATAATCGTTTACGAAGATATATTATCATCATTTTTCTTTTTGAGAGTTTTTCACACCAGCGTTTTATGATGGTTTATCACAGATGTTTGAATGACAACACGTCTCTTCAAGTCTCCAGGACTCTTCTCAGTATTCTGGCCTATCCCAACAATTCTGTAGATTAGATAGTCTCCACTCGCCCTCTTATTTCCAAGTCCTCCAGTCCCTGTACCAATCCAACTGGTCGTCTGGACGAGATTAGAAGAACTGTTGTGTCTCGAAATCCTAGAGAATATTGTACATCACATTTTCCAGGACGTATTCTGGGTTTTGTTTTACTATTTGTTCTAATGATGAAATTTAAACTACTTGCACAATTCCCAGTGGATCACCTTCCCTACTCAGTCGTGTCTTGTTTTATACTCTTTTTGCGCTAAGTTACTTCACTCATATATAATGTGATTGATCTTTTGATCTCGATTATCACATAACCTACATCAGCGATTTTGCGTCTTTTTTTTTTTCTTTTACGATTATTATTATTATTATGAGTCACATGAAATTATGTGAATTCGATAAGACCATGTGCAAGAATAATCATAAGAAACAACTACACGAAAACTAAAGTATGAATGTAGAATGAACGCTATTTCCTAACCATTTGGCATAAATTAAACCTAAGCGTGTTGTCATGCCATTAAAATAAATCGGTCAACCAATTTGATTTAGAGCAACTAAACGTGGTGTGTATATTTACTGATCGCAGAGGAAGATTTTAACTTGAAATGTGTTTTGGTCAAAGTTATTGATTGGTTGGTTGGTTGGTATGACGGTATGTTCACATTTGACGGGTTGTTAATTGCCAAAATGAGAGATTTTACATAACTTATATAAAAGTTGACGACCATAGTCGTGGGCAACCCGAAATTTTTCAAAAGCTACGACGCAGATATGTAGAGGGAGGGCGATACTCCTTTCTCTGGATTGCTCAACTATACCCTTGATACGTACCTTATAATGCTGAGTGTTAAGTAATGTGGTATTAAGTAGCATTTTGAGTCTTTGTAATGACGATTCTATTGAACTTTGGTCTCCCGGGCCACTGACGTACAATATACCCACAGGGCTTCCCATTCAATAAAAATAATTTAAAAACCAGAAGATCTGAAAGGGTTTATTGAATGATAAACAAATATAACAAGTTGAATATAACTGCGTCATGATTTAGATAATACTGTTATTTCTTATGACATGATTAACTATTTCTTTTTAAATATCATTATAAAACAAAGTTATAAGATTCGGTTATACTGATATCTATATTATTGTTTCTAAGCAGTGAACATTTATCCCTTCTAGCCGTCCTCTTTAGTCCTGTCAGCGGGGTGGGGGATGAAATACCCTGATGGTATCTATAAATTCTCATTTAAAATTGCGGCAAAACAAACAGTGCTACAAGTTTTAACAGAGGTCTGTCGGATGGTTAGTTGGCTTTTTAGGTTTCATGGCGTATCAACTTTTATTGGTAATTCAAAGCCAAATCAATTTTTATACAAATAATCAGTAAAGTTTAGCAAGAGTACACAGTTTAATTGTCAAAATCATTTCTATTTCAAGCTATTTAGTTTAGTCAAACAGTTCTATTCCAAACAATTCAGTTTAGTATAAGTATAGTTTTTGTCAACACAGTTAAAAGTCAAAACAGTTCTATTTCAAGTAATTCAGTTTAGCATAAATACACAGTTTAGTTCTATTTGATCCATAAATAGGATCCTATCAGGTGCTACCACTCCGGCCAGAGTGGACTTGGGAGAGATGGCAATTAAGGGATACTCCGCATTACCCAAAGCTCCAGTATTACTGGAACCTCACCATTAGATTGTTTAGTGTTATTCTACAATCCGACTGGGCTGAGATCGTTCAGTGTCATATCAGGACACTCGTTGGGGGTTCTTACTTCTCTGCAGATGTGCATCAGCGTATTCTTCAGTCCCAGATCGTTTAGTGTTATTACAGGACACTCGTTGGAAGGGATCTTACCCCTCTGCAAAGGAGCAGTCGGTGTATTCTACTGCCACTCTCCAGCTGACTGGGCAAATGGGTCTATCGTTAAATATTTCTGTTGTCTGAGATGTGCAAAACGTGTGAAATTTACAGAAGAATGTGTGATCTTTATAGAGAAACATGTATTTGCCAAAAAAAAATCTTTACAAATTGGTTAAACATGGGTTTACCAATACGAGCATGAGTCGAAAAGATATTTCATGTAATGGAAATACACTGACTTTCGGTTAAAGAAAAAGGTTTAAGGGTCGTGGTCAGTAAAGAAGGTCATGCTGACAGACTTTTGGTAACTGAAAGGACCCATCACTATTAATTTCGTTGAAAAGGTGCAATTGTAAATAGTACTTTCTATTGTCAACTCCTTAGGCAATTATTTGAATGACCCTTGTAAAAAATTTCATTGTATTTCACAGTCAAGTAGATCTTCCAAAAGTCTGTTATTCAAGTATATTTACAAAGAAAATATACGAGGTGTGATAAAAAAATATCTAAACTGATTCTTAAATTCTAATAGAAAACTTTCGCCCAGCTGAGTGATATCTTTTTGCCTATGCAAGTCAACGCTAATTCTTGATAGTTTTTTTTATTAATAGTTTTCAGCGAAACCCAACATATATATATATATATATATATATATACTTTCTTTAAAGAAAAAAACCAAAGACTGGTTATTTTAGGATTATAAATTTATTTCCATTATTTACACCAGAAACGTAAAACGGGATGGAAATAAATTTATAACCCTAAAATAACCGGTCTTTGTTTTTTTTCTTTAAAGAAAGTATTGCTCTGTAAAATTAATTACATTGAGCTCTCTACCAGGAAAATTTAAATGTTGAGCTCCTGAATGATTTTCTTGTCCTGAAGGAATTACTCCCAACTCTGGTTTAACTGGACCGAATAATACCTATATATACATATATATGATGGGCCACTCCCATCGATCTGGACGTATGAGACCCAACAGTTCAGTTACAGATGCGATGTGTTAGACTACCAACACATCTGCATTGTTTATATAAGTAAATGGCTGTATAGACCCAGCCACACTTCTTGCATAAGCTGTTAACAGAGGAATGGTGCCCCTGAGTGACACAGATTCTTTCTAATAAAGCATCCTCAGGTTTAGAAGTTTTTTTTTTCTTCTGGACATGTTGCCTTAACAAGGCTAAGGAAAGGTATTTCTCCTTCAAGCAGGTAAATTGTTGGATAGGCTGGCTACAACTCTAATTTTTTACCCATAGCACAAAGAAGAAGAGGCTTTATCCCCTTTTAAAATGCATTAGTTTAAAGTGAAACCAAACAGAACTTGAAATCGACGAGTCGATTTGGTTTCCTTAAAGATATAACCGTAACGCCAGATATATAAATATTTATATTATGATTGATTGATGAGTAACAAATGAGATATAATCAGACTTGGGTAGATAGAAAGATATTTACATACGTACGTACGTACGTACGTATATATATATATATATATATATATATATATATATATATATATATATATATATATGCATACATATATAATTTGGTTTGGTTTTATGCAATATCAACCACTATAGGTTATTTAATGCCAAATCCTCTATATATATTAAATTTTATTTGATTTGTTTTGGTTTTATGTTATATCAACCATTATAGGTTATTTAATGCCAAATCCTCTATATACATATATATTAAATATATTTTATTTCATTTGGTTGGGGTTTATAATATATCAATCATTATTGGTTATTGAATGCCAAATCCTCTGTATACATATATATTAAATATGTATGATTTGGTTTGGTTGTGTTTTATGGTATATCAACCATTGTAGGTTATTTAATGCCAAATCCTATATACAAATATATAGTAAGATGGCGACATTAGTCGAGGGTGACCCGAAGACTCCCTTTTCAATAGCTACCACACCGAAGTGTAGGAGAGGGCGCTACTCCATTCTCTAGATTGCTCCACTTTACCCTTGATCCTAAACTTATAATGCTGAGTGTTAAGCAAGGCAGCATCACGTACCATTTTTAGAATCGTTGGTATGACTCGATCTGTGATTGAACCCCGGTCTCCCGGACCATTGGCGACCACTTTACTCATAAGACCAATAATATATAATGATATATTGAATATATATGATTTATCAACACATTTTGTTGATAATCTTTTTAAACAAAGCTAAGCTCATTCTTTTGCACACAGTTAAGAGGTTGCAAGTATGGCTATGTGTCACTAACAATTCAATTAAGCATCAGTTTAAGTATAAAACAGTTCTATTTGACCCATAGATAGGACCCTATCATGTGTTACTACTCCGGGTCAGAGTGGTCCGGGAAGTAATGGCAACGAAGGGGTACTCCAAGTTCCCCAAATCTCCAGTATTACTGAAGTTTGACCATCAGATTGTTTTGTGTCATATCCATGATACTCGTTGGGGGAGTTTTATCCCTCTGCAAATATTCCGTCGGAGTATTCTACAGCCCAAGCCGACAGAGAATGCATACATATATCTGAGCTGACTGAAACATGTATAAACGAAATGAATAGGGTAGTAAAATAAGAAGACGAATAAGTAGATAAATTGATATGAACAAACTTTGAAGATAGATAGATAGATAGATAGAGAAAGATATACAGAGAGGTGGGAGAGAGAGGGGAAATATGTGCAGGCAAGTACAGATTCGAGGTTAATATAGACACGAACAAAGATATGAAGATCATTCGATAAATAAAGGGGAATCAGAAAAAAACAAAAAAAAAAAATGATATATATTTGTTTTGAGACTATGCAAAATGGTGGAAAATCAAACAGAGTGGTTCAGGTTTCAATAGAATTCTGCCATAATATTTTTGGCGGCTAGGAAGTGCGAACAATGTGCAATTTACAGAAGTATGTGTGATGCAGAGGGAGAAGAATGATTTAGATAGATTAACGTTTACAAATGGATTATACAAGGGTTTGTCATTACGAGCCGAAAAGACAGATTATTCAGTAAAAGGTTATCCGCTAAAGAAAAACCCATGACAACTGAGTTCCTTGAAATACTTACCTGGTCTTAGCTGGGCCATCTGGCATTTGTACTGAAATAGGTATCGAAACCAATGGCAGACTTGACACCTTGACAACCATGTATAGCACTGGACCTTGCCATCCACTTCAAGCTAAAATCAGGCATACGTGCCCGGACCCAGATTTGGGTCCATGACCAGCTAGGCTCATCTGGCTCACATCGTACTAAGTGCATCGATGACCAGCATAGTCCAGCAGGGTTCGCGCCTCGGCTTGTGCCCGACGTTAGCCTTCTCTAAATCGACCTTCAGTTCATTGACCATGTGTCGAGTCCTGTCTGGTGGGAGACAGTGACAAATATGTCTTGAAAACAGAGCAACTGTAACTAATGCTTCCTATTGCCAACTCCTAAAGAAAACTCACCTTTTTTGATAGATATATAGACATATATGAAATGAAATGAAGAGAAAATCTCATTGAAAATCGGTTATCCTACCCTAGCTATATATATATATATATATATATAGCTGAGAGTGGTATAACCTATTTTCAATGATTTTTTCTCTTCATTTCATTTCATATATACATATATATACATATATATAATTATCAGGTCGTGCCGCCAGCATGGATATCCCAGACACTCTCTCGCCACTCCTCCCTATCGTTCATCGCTTCTGGCAGGTCCTCAGGGCTACATACCGTATCCTCACAGAGCTGCTGTATGTAGGTTCGAGCTGGTCGTCCGGCTTTTGTTCGGCCATATGATGGGATCCATAGGAGTACGTCACTTATGAGCTCGTCCCTGCTTCTCCAGCAATGTCCTGCATGTCTGGTTCGTCTAACTTTGATAGTTTTCGTAATGGGAGGTAGGTGGCCGTACAGTTGGGGCTTTGTTTGGTATTGCCTCCAGGACTTGTTCAAAATTGCTCGCAGCATTCTTGTGTAGTTACCGTCTAGCTTTTTCTCCAGCCGTTTAGTTAGCATGCAAGTAGTGCATCCATATAGTAGTATCAACACGACCGCTGTTTGGAAGAAACTGCGTTTCATTTTATCGGTCAGGTCTGATTTCCATATGACCGATAGCTTATCGATAGCTGTCCATGTCTTTGTTAGTCGATGTCTTTTTCGGTTGATGAGACACTGCTTCCGAGGTAGGTGAACTTTACAAGTTTCAGAGAGCTACCGCCTAGTGTATAAATGTTGCCTGTTTGATTAAAGCACATGTATTCTGTTTTGTGTGCATTCACATGGAGGCCAATGTCAGTGGCAGCTCGTTCCAGACTATGCAGTAGTGTTTCGGCTTGGGCTGGTGTATTTGCCAGAATTGCTATGTCATCGGTGTAGTCGGCGTCGGTAATTGTTTTTACGGGGTACATTCTGCTTCTTTTCTTGGTCAGCTCAAAGCCGTTTTCTTTGATTATATCAATCGATGTTCTAAGCACGTAGTCTAGACAGATGATAAAGAGGTATGGGGCTAGTGTGTCTCCTTGCAGTACTCCTGCTACTATGTCGAAGTAGTCTGTGTCTCCATCCGGAGAACGTACTTTCATTTTGGTGTTTCTATAGAGAATCGTTATTGCTGCGATGGTCTCTTTTGGTATGCCGTATGCTAGTAGGATTTGTTCCATCTTCCCTCTGTGAATGGAATCAAAGGCCTTGGTAAAGTCGACAAATAGTATTGTCGCCCTGTAGTTTTTTTGCCCGTATGCCTTCAATGATTCTACGGATAGTCAATATTTGTGATGTTGTCGATCTAATTCTTCGGAAGCCATTTTGGTTTTTCCTAAGAATGTTGTCAATTTTGGGTTCTATGCGGTTTCGTAGTAGGCCATCGTATATTTTGGCTGTTATGGATGTAAGTGTTATACCACGGTTATTCTTGGCTAATCTGAGGTCACCCTTTTCAGGGAAAGGGAGAATGACTCACTTCATCCATCTGTCTATCGGATTTTGATAATAAACTGCATTACAGTGTCGACGCAGTATGTCGTTGAATTGTCTGGTCTTCCATACTTCTGGGGGAATTTCATCAAGCACTGCAGCTTTCCTATTTTTAATTTTTCTGAGTACTGAGCCGAGTTCTTCTAGAGTAAATGGTCCCAGTTTAATGTCTAATTGCTTACTAACAATTATGGTGATTGGTTCATGAGTAACTTTCGGTGGGTTTCCTAGTAGATTCTTGAAGTGCTGTTTCCGCAGTTTTATTCTTTCTTGTTGGTTTGTAGCTTTCAATTTAGCTTTGGCTATGCTCTTCCTTCTGCTCACTTCGTTTATCGTTTGCCACCCTATCCTAGATTTCCTATCTTCCAATATATATATATATATATATATATATGTTATGAAATAGCCGAGGGATTTCGGTTCATGCCTTTGAGTTTAGTTAGGCTGAGAACCTTTCGGCTCAACACATAGGTTGTTTGGGTGTAAGATTGAAGCAGGTGTTAACGCGGGTGCGCGCGAGCGGATGGAGGTGTCACTCAGAAGTCATAACAGTCCGAGACAATACTGGGTGACAAGGTGCGGGTGACGTCACGCACCGGAAGCACGCGGAAGTTTGTGTGAGAATTTGAAGAAAATAAGAGTCGGGTTTTAAACTCCAAACGAGAAGGATCGATTTTGGAGCTCGCAGGCACGAGGCGAACGTGCGCCCGATGGGGGCCGCTCGAGTTGGGGACCAAATGAATAAGACAGCATAGAAGATTGTGTCTCTCCTCCTTACGTCGAAACCTTTAACTCAAAGTTAATAAAAAAAGGTTTCGTACCTGAACAAGAAGTAGTTACGTGTTTTTGAGATTCCTGTTCTTTATATATTCTATCGTTATGAACATTGCATGTCCATTTCGCACATGGCCATATTCGTGTATATGGCTACGCAACATATATATATATGAATATAAATCACACCTACCTGAATATCCAGCGCTTTCGTTCATCCCAACATATTCTTGGATTACATAAGTCTCTGCCTTGAAGCTAATATTCGTATTTTAGGATTTTGTTAGGCATATCATTAATATATATATATATATATATATATATATATACAGATTTATATGATTTGATCTTCGTCGAAAACGAGGAATGATTCGAAATCTCTCGGAATGTGGATTCTGTACAATGTTTCTAATGTCAGGTGATGTATTTTAAAGAAACGAACGCTGATTCATTGATCAAACGGCCATTTTTTCTTGTCATAAACAGCCAACTTTTTTTGTTGTACAACTTTTCCAAATTTTTATATATTCTTACACTTTTTATACATCCATCGTTAACTTAACATCACTAATATAACCCCTCATAGTCCTGATGATGGTTCAGCAGAACCGAAACGCTATAGTGTCGACTTTGTTTCTCAATAAATCTCCCCTTTCTATTTGGATCACTTGTTGTCAATTTTTCTTTACAAACTGTCGGATTACTATTCATTATTTTCTTCCATATATATATATATATGTATGTATGTATGTATATTTTGGCAGTATTTCTTCATTGATACATATTTGATTGAACATAATAGACGTTTTTTGTCTACATATTTATTTTGTTAATCCTTTCGAATTGCCGTATTGATCTTATGATATTTGGCGGGAATTGGTTAATAATCCTTCCATAAATAGCTATTTCCCAAGTACTTTCTACGCAACGTCAGAGGTGGATGTATTACAAAAATATATACATATATATATATATATATATATATATATATATATATATATATACACACATATATATATGTATATATGGAAGAAGAATTTGGTTTCATCTTTTATATATATTTTGATGGATAGATAGATAAACAAATCGTCGACCTTAAGACAGTGGCAGAAAAATTCAGATGAACTTTCGATAAAGACTTATAGATATTATATGCAATGTTTATTATAGGTAGATATGAATTAAATCATTTAGATATGAACTTAGATAGATAGATAGATAGATAGATAGATAGATAGATAGATGTGATATGGATTTTTTTCACGAATAAATTTTCGAAAGTTAACTACATCACACAAATTTGAAACAGAAAGGGACTAACGGAAATAGAGTGTTTTATAAGTTTCTCATCTTTTTTGTTTAATTCAGTCATTTACACGCTTTGACGAAGGTCTTAAAACCGAAACGTCTAACGTTGGCAAATATTTTTAGAAATAGATTTATCCTCTGAAGCCCTTGTGGTTTTTATAATTATGTATTTATACATATTTACCAACTCCTCCGCTCGGGCAGGATATAGCACAAGGTCAATTTTTAAGCGGAGTTTAGCAGGTTTGAATTCAGAGTTTTCTTTCTCCTAGACTAGTTGCCTCACCAAGGCTGAAGAACCTAGTCTGTCCTACTATTTACCCATAGCTGGAGGGAGAATAATTGGATTCATACCTTTCCCAAGGGTATTAGTGCTATGTGAAATGCAATCAGTCTCGTCCAGGATTTTGAACTCGTGTCGCCATGTCCATTTCCTACGACGATAACCATTACACCACGGGCACTTCCCATTGTGTATTTATATATGCATAATGCCCAAAGACTTTGTTACGGGTATGGCTGATATAATTTCTTTGACGATTAAATTTTGTCCAAAGAAAGACCTGCTTCGTGCTCATCTCATTTAGGTTGAAATTCAAATTTAGGAAACATGAAAAAACATAGTGGCGTTACATTTAGGAAAGTTTAGATTCTAAAGCAAGTATTTCGAGGCATTCCATTAGTAATGGTTCATAGCGAACCACTTGAGAGCATATTGAATCAGGAGTAGTGACACTCCAGGGAGCTAATAGCATTGAAATGTTCAAGGTATATGATAGATGAAGCCAAAATTTTATTTTATATTCGAGGCTTGATCAAAGAGTATCTTCAATATAATCATAATGACATTGAGCAGCAGGGATTCTCTTAAATCGTTCTCTCTCTGTCTCTCGACATCCGTCTCCATCGATCATCGCTCACGTGTAGGACTTTACAAGAGAACGTCGTTTATGAGATAATTCTTGCTTTTGCAGCAGTTCCCAGCTTGCATAGCTCGTCTTATTGAGACTTTGTGCTACTTTTAAAATTTGTTCAAATCAGGACACAGCATTCATTTTCTTCAGGCGTTCTATCAGAATTAAATGGTGCAACCATGCAGTAGTACTCACTACCGCTTTGAAGAAATCATATTTCTATATGATCGCTTAGGTTTTAATAACAGTCCATGCCTTAACTGTGCATATTTTGACATCGTTTCCCGTAGATGAGATATTGTTACCGAAGTACAGTAAGATTTAATGTTCGTTAGTTCTTTAGTTAAAAATCTTAATAGCCGTGCGCACATCCAAGTGACAGATATAATAAAGGGATAAAGTCAAGAAAAAATCACATCCTATTTTTATACGAGGTTGGCCCAGCGGTTAGAGTGTTCGCCAATGGCCCGGGAGACCTGGGTTCAATCCCAGGTCGAGTCATACCAAAGACTTTAAAAATGGTACTTGATACCACCTTGCTTAACACTCAGCATTATAAGGTACGGTTCAAGGGTAAAGTGGAGCAATCCTGGGAATGGAGTAGCGCCCTCCCCTACACCTTGGTGTAGTAGCTATCGAAAAGGGAGCCTTCGGGTCACCCTCGACTATGGTCGCTAACTTTACTTACTTACATATATATATATATATATATATATATATGAATTTAAATGTAGACACAACTGAGTGACAAAGTAATAAAACATTGGTGTCTCGACGTTCTGAAACAAATCGATGCCAATTTGGGCTACTTTTCTATTATCTGTATAACCACTTTTCAACGAAGTGTTCTAGTGAAACACGAGATGACTGGCGGTGGACAGTTTTGTAGGCCGCGTTTTCTCTTGTATCTAAAATACTTGTAAACAACAATCAAAATCTGATATTTTCTTCCATTCCGCTTTCACTAACGTACCACTCTCTATACCTCTGTCTCTGTCTCTCTCTCTCTTTAACACACTTTCTCTCTCTTTCTCTCTCCCTCTTTCTCTCTCTCACGCATGCGTACATATGTAAATGAAAAGACTCATACGAAGGTGCTTGTGATTTAATCGTTGTCATCGGATGAAATGGACTTTGCGACTCGTGCTCAAATTCTAGATGAGGCTGTTTACGCTCACATTTACGTTTTGGAAAGGCATGAAACCTTATTCCCTCATTTATGGGTAAATAGTAGAGAAGACTGGTAGTTTTAAGTTCTCACAACAAAGGGTTGCTGCAGACACACGCACACACACACGCACAGAGACACAGACACACACACATACACAGAGACACACACACACAAACACACAGACACATACAAACACACAGACACACACAGAGACACACACAGACACACAGACCGACACACACACACACGCACACACAGACACACACACAGACACACACACACGCACACACACACACACACAGACAGACACACACACACATAGAGACACACACACACACACACACACACACACACACACACACACACACACACACACACACACACACACACACACACAAAAGCTACACTCATAGTATTCCTACCAATAATCCATTTGTAAATAATTGAAATATATGATCCATTTTCTAAAATTCTGCATTCTCTCAACGTTAACGAGTTTTTACAAATCCATCCACATTTTGAACAAATCTTAGAAAATATATTTTCTACTTCTCACAAGAAATAGCATGATTAGAAGAATTTTTCTTTAAATTCTAAGTGAGTACACCTTAATATTTCACGCGGAACTACAACAACCGATGACACTTTGGATAAGAATCAAAAACATACCTGACACACAAAACATCATTAAAAGCAAACGACAACCAAAGAACTTAAAATATACCTTAGTCTAGTCAACATTTTGGAAACACACAACGTATTGAGTCTGAAAATGCAAAAATAAAAGATTTGGACTTTGTAATATAATCATAGAAGCAAAATCCTCTACCATCGAAAACCCCAAAATAACATTCAAAATAAATAGAAATTTAATTTTTAAACGTTGTCTACATAATCGAATGTTACAACTGTAATATTGTCTGTTTTGTTGTTTAAAGGTATATCACCTTTCTGTTTTTTATAACAACGCTATACTTATAGAAGAACAGTCGTGGTAATATTTAACCCATATCTGAAAAAATATTGGTGGTGGGGTTATATCTTTAAACGTAATACCGCAGCCGGAGATCGAACTCCCTATCTACGCTTTCGCAGTCCGCCGCTTTACCCATTACACCACGGGGACAGCACTCCCAACATTTCGTCGACACACTTTATAGCATTGAGTATCCTTACATAAATTTTCTGCTAATCATTCTTTCCCCCTGGGATTAGAGTGTAGTACCTGTTATTCTTCAGCATTTCTCTTTTTGCTTTATCCGCCATTCTCCGGGCTTTTAGCTGAATCAAAATTCATTCAATGTTTGTCTTCCTTCAAATCTGTTCTTGTCTCTGGGCGACACATGGGACCATGTTCTTAAAATTTTCTTAGGTTTCTTTATTCAGACACATGTGCAAGAAGGTGTTTTCAGTAGTGATCTTACTGTGTTTTAACTTACGGATAAGGACAGAAAAAAAAGGTAAAAAATAAATAAAAATATCGTTGTAAGTATCGAACTGAGTTCGAACAACTATGACTGTTACGTTCACTTTTGGATTAATACCCCTGAAAAGGTATGAAACCCTTTATTTCAATCCAAGTATGAAACGCAGTTTCTTCCAGGCAGCGGTCGTATCGATACTGCTATATGGATGCACTACATGGACTCTAACAAAGCGGCTGGAGAAGAAGCTGGACGGCAATTGCACAAGAATGCTGCGAGCAACACTCCACAAGACACCAACTGTACGGCCACCTGCCTCCTATCACTAAAACTATTCAAGTTAGACGAGCCAGACATGCAGAACACTGCTGGAGAAGCGGGGACGAACTCATAAGTGATGTACTCTTATGGACCCCTACACATGGCCGTGCAAAAGCAGGACGACCAGCACGAACATACATTCAGCAACTATGTGAGGATACGGGATGTTGTTCAGAAGACCTGCCTGAGGCGATGAACGATAGGGAAAAGTGGCGAGAGAGGGTCAGGGATATCCATGCTACCAGCACGACATGATGATGATGATGATGTATTAAAATATTTATGTAAGAATAATCGAACTTTTCACTTACCTCGAATAATGTAATTAAAGTTGGTGACCTTCTTCGAGGGTGACTCGAAGGCTCCCTTTTCAATAGCTATTACACCAAGGTGTAGGGGAGAGCAGTACTCTTTTCCCTGGATTGCTCCACTTTACCCTTGATACGTACCTTTGGTATGACGTGACCTGGAATTGAACCCAGGTCTGCCGGACACTCTAAGCACAAGGCCAATGTACCCAGAAATATAAAATAGGAATTTATTTCAAGACTAAAAGAACAATACCCAATTTGAGTCTTGGACAGGATTGTGTGAATTGCCATGTCTGATTCATAATAAAAAATATGTGGGTGAAACTTCCCGTAGTATAAATAGATGAGACCGGATGTTTTCAATTAAAAGATTTGGTCAGATTGGTGCTGAAAATTTACAAAATCCTTAACCTGAATAATTTGGTTTCATCGTTTATAGATAGATAGATAGATAGATAGTGAACAGAACTAGATAGATAGATAGATAGATAGATAGTGAACAGAACTAGATAGATAGATAGATAGATAGATAGATAGATAGATAGTGAACAGAACTAGATAGATAGATAGATAGATAGATAGTGAACAGAACTAGATAGATAGATAGATAGATAGATAGATAGATAGTGAACAGAACTAGATAGATAGATAGATAGATAGATAGTGAACAGAACTAGATAGATAGATAGATAGATAGATAGATAGATAGTGAACAGAACTAGATAGATAGATAGATAGATAGATAGTGAACAGAACTAGATAGATAGATAGATAGATAGATAGATAGTGAACAGAACTAGATAGATAGAAAGATAGAGAGATAGATAGATAGATAGATAGATAGATAGATAGATAAACAGATCATCGACTTAAAGACAGTAACAGAAAGATGCTGATTAACTTTTGATAAAGACTTAGAGATATTATATGAAATGCTTAATATAGGTAGAATGAACTAAATAATATAAATATGAACATATATATATATATATATTGATGTGATAAAGAATTTTTTTCACGGAAAAATTTTCGAAAGCTTATTAATTGATAAATAAATAAAAAGGAAAATTTCACTAATTTTATTCGAGTGAAATTTTTATCGTCAACATTACTCAGGCAGAGAGGAATGCTTGTCATTTTCGTTTTAGCTTAATGTAAGGTATTTTTCTAATTGATTCCTCGATGATCAATTTAATGTTAAGTAAGTAAAGTTAGCGACCATAGTCGAGGGTGACCCGAAGGCTCCCTTTTCGATAGCTACTACACCAAGGTGTAGGGGAGGGCGCTACTCCATTCCCAGGATTGCTCCACTTTACCCTTGAACCGTACCTTATAATGCTGAGTGTTAAGCAAGGTGGTATCAAGTACCATTTTTAAAGTCTTTGGTATGACTCGACCTGGGATTGAACCCAGGTCTCCCGGGCCATTGGCGAACGAATAGAAAATTCGCTTGGAGGCCCCATAATGGCATAGGATTGTGTAAAGGTTATTTTGTTTAATATCATTCTTAAAAGCGAGTGCATTTTTTTTTTCATTCTATTGTACAATGACACGCAATTGTAAATATTGCCCAGTCGGTTAGGGCAGTAGAATACACCGACTGCACCTCTGCAGAGGGGTAAGACCCCACCCCAATGAGTGTCCTGGATATGATACTAAACAATCTGATGATGAAGTTCCAGTAATGCTGGAGCTTTGGGAAATACTGAGCACACCTTCATTACCATCTCTCCCAAGTCCACTCAGACCCGGAGTGGTAGCGCCTGATAGGATCCTATCTGTGGGTCAAATAGAACTAACTGCATACTTATGTTTAAACTGAATTGTTTGAATTAGAACTGTTTGACTAAACTGAATAGCTTGTAGTAGAAATGTTTTGGACAATTAAACTGTGTACTCACATTTATACTGTGTACTTATGCTAAACTGAATTGTTTGAAATGAAACGCTCTTTGACATTGAAACTGTACTTACGCTAAACTAAATCGTTTAATATAGAACTGTTTTGACATTTAACTGTGTAAACAAAATCTATACTTATACTAAACTGAATTAGCTGAGTAAGTACTGTTTGAATCAACTGAATAGATTGAACTTGAAATGTTTTTGACAATTAAACTGTGTACTCATGCTAAACTGAATTTTTAAAAATAGAACTGACTATTTGCATAAAAATGGATTTGGTGTTAAATAACCTATAAGGGTTGATATGCCATAAAATCCAAATAACCAACCAACCTCAATTGTTAATAAAATTATCATTGACTTGTTTGAACAGACCGTCTATTTCCTGAAAATAATTCGCTCACTTTATAAGGATTAAAAATTATCTGTCAGCTAAAGGGTTAAACTGACCATGAAGAGAGGAAGTTCACAATCGGATGTGCCTTGTTGAGTTCTACAGAGCTGTTGACCGGAAACGGAATACCGGCTCAATTTTTATTTAACCCCACTCGAAGACAAGTACACAACCGTGCAAGACGAATAAATGATACACTCTGATACACATACACGCTATTAGTCTAATTTCCAGTCTCTAAATCAGTATAAGAGAGAGAGAGAGAGAGAGAGAGAGAGAGAGAGAGAGAGAGAGAGAGAGTAAGAAAGAGAGAGAAGGAGCTGAACTACGATGCAAACGAAAAAAAAAAAAAAAAGAAAAGAAAACGAAAACAAAAAAAAAACCCAAAGAAACAAAAAAACTAAAACAAAAACAAAACAAAATAAAAATAAAATAAAAAACAAAAAGAAACTACCAGAAATGAGACGAGTGATAACGTTTGTTCAGTTCTTTCATTTTACGAAGATTTCTCTTGTGGCTCTAATTCATATTTAATTGCTTTAAATAAAGTAATATTGCCTCAAGTGTATGTGAAATGAATCACAAATACTATTTTATTAAGATTGATTGAAATGAAAATTTATTGAACAAGAAAAATATAGACATTTTTTATCTTAGAATCAGTAGGACGCTGCTCCTTACTGACATCTCACAATACTGATAATAATAAAGCGTTGATGTAATAATAATAATAATAATAATAATAATAATAATAATAAGAAGAAGAAGAAGAAGAAGAAGTGAAAAACCCTCCAAGAAGTATAATAATGATAATAATAATAATAGAAGAAGAAGCTAACACAGAAGTGAAAAACTCTCAAGCAACAACAACAACAACAACAACAATAATAATAATAATAATAAAGAGATCCTGCCGAAGTAGTGGTAGTCAACAAAAAAAGAAAAAAAGAAAAAAAGAGAACTCGCCGAATAATGGACTTTGCCATCCTGGCTGACCAGAGAGTAAAATTGAAAGAAAGCGAAAAGATAAACAAGTACCTAGACCTTGCTAGAGAACTGAAAAAACTTTGGAAAATGAAAGTGACGGTGATACCAATTGTAATCAGTGCGCTCGGTGTAGTTACCAAAGGATTAGAACAAGGACTGAAGGACTAGGAAATAAGAGGACGAATGGAGACCATCCAAACTAGGGCATTATTAAAATCGGCCAGAATACTGAGAAGAGCCCTGGAGACGCGAAGAGATGTGCTGTCACTCAAACTCAAGTGGAAAACTAACAGCTTATGCTGGTGTGAAAAACTCTCAAAGGAATATTGTTATACCGGAACTATACACTCAGTGACTCATTTTAGTATGACACCGGTAAAGATATAAATGGACGGAGTCTGACTACTTCAGCAGAGGAAAAGCGTTAATCGCTCCCCGATAGACTTGCCACTTCTTCGGCTTGTACCTGTGGAATACCGCTATTGAACCAACGATACAACAAATATAAATGATAATATGAGGATGGTGGAAGAGATTGAAATTTTACCATGCTACCAAATGGTATATGCAGAACATGGCGTCTAGTGGATTTTGCCGTTTTGATGGGCATTAGAGTGAAAAATGAAGAAAGCAAAAAGATAGACAAATACCTGGACCTTGTTTGAGAACTAAAAAAGCTATGGAACACGAAGATGAAGTTAATACTAATAGTAGTTTGTCAGCTACAAATGGTCTTCAAAGGCTAGACAAGAAGACTGTAGGAATTGTAAGAATACATAGATTGCACCTCAATGTTGTACCTAACTAACCCATATGCTGAGCCGAAAGGTTCTCAGCCTAACTAAATCCAAAGGCATGAACCGAAATCCCTCAGCCATTGTATTACATGACTTTTGCTTTTTAACAAAATTTTGACTCAAATTAAATGAATAAAATCTATTAAATTTGTAGATGGGTGTGTTATTTAATCCTTTACACACTTTTATATTTATCTACCGGCTGATTGACCAAGTGAGTAGAGTGTTCGCCAATGGTCCGGGAAACCAGGGTTCAATCCCATGTCAAGTCATACCAAAGACTTTAAAAATGGTACTTGATACCTCCTTGCTTAACACTCGGCAATATAAGGTACGTATCGAGGGTAAAGTGGAGCAATCCAGAGAAAGGAGTTGCGCCCTCCCCTACACCTCGATGTTGTAGCTATCGAAAAGGGAGCCTTCTGGTCGCCCTCGACTACGGTCGCAAACTATACTTACTTTACTTATATATATATGTAGACAAAGATAAAATAAAGGAAAGATATATGTTTGATGATTTGTTTATTATAGAAGACTCTATTAACATAAAAAAGACTTTAAAATTGGTAACACAATAAACTCTTTTGTTTCTCGTAATATTTTAACCGACCACATTTTTGATTTTCAAACTCTGGCATATTTGCTATCATCCATGGCAGAGATAAACGAAGAATAATTGAAGCATGTTCCATAACATACTACAACACAATAACCCAGCGACAAGGTTTTTACAAATTATCATCAAGAGGAAAAATGATAGTAAAAAAATTCAAGACTAAAGATTAGCCCCCCCACCCCACTGCTTTCTCTAAACATTTAAAGTAATAAAACGTAACAAATTCGTTTCTCAAACCACAAAACTTCGTTAACATCACAAAAAAATTCCATCGCATGAGATAACGTAATTTGGACTAATCAGCCTTTATTATTCGTTTTTTTTTTTTCACATAACAACATTTACAAGCACTGATGAAGACTTCCAACTGAATCAAAAAAATTATCAGTTATAATTATTTCTCATATAAAAGTAATTCTGATCGAATATTTATTAATTCAGACCAAACATTGAAGTCGAAACGCGATGGAAAATATACAAACCATTTAACCTATATCTTTCTCCCGTTTTACCTTTTTCTACATACATTCTGTCGGATTCAATTCACTTCTTTACACACACACACACACACACACACACACACATACAAACATACAGATATATATATATATATATATATATATATATATATATATATATATATAGTGTAAATACATTATTTAACAGACTGGTTTTTACGGCATATCAACACTTGTACAGTTGTTTTATAACGCGAATGATTTTAAAATTACAGTTTTCAATCATATACAAAATAAAAGCTTACTTTGGCAGTACATACACTGAAATTGGAGCGATAGAGAGAATATTAGCATAACCCCTGTGCAAAGATGACGTGAAAATTCATGATACTTTTCATATTTTTAACAAGAAAAGTTATTTGAAGATACAATTCTCTACTCTGGATTATTAATTTCATTATTATTTACTTAAACCCATATAATTACCTACAAATTATTGGTGTTTGATCGGAATACTTGAAACTAACTAAATGTGTTCAAACAAATGATTATAATCATAGTAAATAATAAATAATTACTTTAAACCATGTAAGTAATTAAAGTTGGTGACCGTTATCAAGGGCGACCAGAAAGTTTCATTTTTAATAGATTCAACACCGAGCTTCTCCTTTCCTTGGATTGCTCTACTTTACCCTTGATACGAACCTTAAAATGCAGGGTGTTAAGCCTGGAGATATCAAGTACTAATTTTCGAGTTTTTGGTATGACTCGACCTGGGAATGAACCCTGGTCTCCTGGAGCATTAGCTAGTGTAAGGTAATAATTCTTGAAATCATAGAAGTGTTTGGAGGCTAATGGTAATAGACGACTGAGAGAGTGCATTTAAAAAAAAATACAATTGATATGAAAAATATAGTTATAAATAAAATTGAAAATTTAGAAATTAATCAAATTCCAGCATTAGATAGCCCATTGGGAGTTGATCAGTCATTTAACAAACCAAATCAAAAGTTTACCTTCACTATCTGTTAAACAGGTAAACACTTCATATTTAGGTGCAATGCCAAAGTAGCGATGACTGTATATTTTCCAGAAAACTTGATCCTCCCTATCGAATCGAACCCATTGCAGTATCGATTTTCTATCTGTAACAGCATCATTCCAATGTAATATTAAATGAACCCAGAATGCTTTCTGTGTAACAATTACCAACTCACCAGTCTGTAAAAGATCTTTAAACTGTAAACGCTTTGTGTGCACAAGTCTAAGTTATGATCGTATTATCAGCCCATTGGCATAATAATTTAAGTGTTATCCAACGGTCCAGGAGACTGGGGTTCAATCCGATGTCGAATCATTCCAAAGACTAAAAAAATGGTACTTGCTTAATACTCAGCATTATAAAGTACTGATCAAGGGTAAGTGGAGAAATCCAGGAAAAGGAATAGCACCCTCAACTACATCGCGTTGTAGCTATTAAAAAGGAAGCCTTCCGGTCGCCCTCGACTACGGTCGGCCAACTTACTTATTAGCTTCCTAGAACTACCATGGCCACTATGCTAAGTCTACTTGCACCACTGAGGTGACAGTTTAAATGAAGGGAGGCATTTCTGTCGCACCATATATGTATATATAAATATTGAGACAGAGATATTATTTGCAATGTTATTGATATCACTGTCACTACGTTTTAATCCTACATACGTTGTTTGGGTCGTAGAAATTCAGCTGCTATTTTTGTGCCAGACGTTTTATTTTAAAATCGCATAAAAGAACACTTAAAATGCCAAAGCGAGTAATAAAATAGAATCGTGATATATATATATATATATATATATATATATATATATATATATATATATTCTTTTGATAGGTAACTATTATACAGGGTGATACACATTGTCTTCTCCGAGAGTGAAATAGCTGTCTTGACACGTAGGCCAAATCCCTTCGTTGTGAGTTTTATCCTTATTGTCTATTTTTCTATTAGAATTCTTTCAAAACAAATACGCTACAGAGATAAAATAATATGGCGTTTTGATGTATTAGATGAATAGGAAGAATGGACAGGAAAAATGAGATTATGAAGGTACGTGTGGTTTCGGGCCTTTATGGGTAAATGAGATGCTTATTGAACCTGCACTTGAAGAGCTCAATATTTGATGCTGTTGAAGAAAAGAAAACACATGGGAGAATGTTCTAGATCTTATCTGTTTTTTATGTGAGTCTGGTTGAAGTGGCAAATGCATCTAGAACGAGAAATATCAAGAAAGTCTGGATGGCACTTACAAAACTTAGTAAACAGTTTTGATAGTGTTGTAGGTGACTCACCTATGACCACAATAATGGAGTTACCCAAAGAGTATATTAATCATGAACTAAGCTGGTAGAGCGGAGAGCAGCAGCTCTAATAAGCACCTTGCCTGTCCTCGTGTATGTTGAACCAAGGAAACCCTCCTCAGAGACTTTGATACATTTGTGTGGAATCTCATATCTCCGTGTTGAGTTATTTATTTATTGACCCCAAATAATCGGTCATAACAGATAGAAAAAAACTGATTGAGGTTCCTGCGCAGGAAACTTTCCTGAACCAATTTCATGGAAGTATCGATTGAGACATGGCAGACGAACACCATTTACGTCAATGTGAAAGGGGCCAATGGGATTGAAAGTGTTCCTCACCCAGTAGAACTTTCTTTTGAAAGATTGATGGCACCTATATATCAGGGTACTATTAACTATTGAAATGAGTTAAAGTACAATTCAATAAAGTAAAAGTAAAGTTGGAGACATTTAGTCGAGGGCAACCAGAAGGCTCCTTTTTCAATAGCTACTACACTGAGGTGTAGGGGGCGCCACCCCTTTCTCTGGATTGCTCCCCTTTACCCTTGATACATACCTTATATCGCTGAGTGTTAAACTTGGAGGTATCAGGTACCATTTTTAAAGTCTTTGGTATGACGCGACGTGGGATTGAACCCAGGTTTCCCGGACCATTAGCAAACACTCTACCCACTAAATAATGAACTGTATAAGGATAGAATTCACGACTGTAATATATTAGGATCCAACTCACAACTGAAATTAGTTTGGTTACAATTCACTATTTAAATATGGCAGGGTTCAATTCAGAGCTAGAATGTGGTAGGGTACAATTCCCGACTGAAATTTATTAGGTTACCATTCACTTCTGAATGTATTAGGGTTCAATTCACGACTGGACAGTAAGGTACATTTCACTGCTGAAACGTATTAGGGTACAACTCACAACTGAAATTAATTAGGGTACAATTCACTACTGAAATATGGTAGGGTATAATTCATGATTAGAATGTGGTATGGTATAATTCCTACTGAAATGTATTAGAGTACAATTCCCTAGTAAAACATAGTTGCAATCGACTACTGAATTAGAGTACAATTCCCTAGTGAAACGTAGGCGCAATCAACTACTGAATTAGAGTACAATTCCCTACTGAAACGTAGGCGCAATCAACTACTGAATTAGAGTACAATTCCCTAGTGAAACGTAGGTGCAATCAACTACTGAATTAGAGTACAATTCCCTACTGAAATGTAGGTGCAATCAACTACTGAATTAGAGTACAATTCCCTAGTGAAACGTAGGCGCAATCAACTCCTGAATTAGAGTACAATTCCCTAGTGAAACGTAGGCGCAATCAACTACTGAATTAGAGTACAATTCCCTCGTGAAACGTAGGTGCAATCAAGTACTGAATTAGAGTACAATTCCCTAGTGAAACGTAGGTGCAATCAACCACTGAATTAGAGTACAATTCCCTAGTGAAACGTAGGTGCAATCAACCACTGAATTAGAGTACAATTCTCCATAGAAATGTATTAGGGTACAACTCACTACTGAGATGTGGTAGCCTCCAATTAACTCCTGAAATATGGTTGTTACAATTCACCCCTAAACTGTATCAAGGTACAATTAACTATTGATATATTTCCGTATACAATTTGATACTAAACAGGACTAGGGTTGATTGGTGGTTTGGGTTTCATGGCATATCAACCCTTGTAGGTTATCTAACGCCAAATTCTGTCTATATATACATATATTCAACCAAAGATTTCAAAACGAATATTAAGGTTGGTAGAATTTTCTATTAGAAGGATTTCATTTGTTTGCGCAAGATTAACCAGTTTTAAGTTGTCATATTTTTGGTACAACTCTGTCTCTCTTAAGAAGGACAGAATATCATCTATTTTGACATTGTCGAACAGATCGGTTAAGTTATTTACTTTGAAAAATCGCTTTCTGATAACAGCGAAAGTTCTGCATTCTATAAGAATGTGTTTAACCGTGCAAGTTGTCAGGCAGGTCAAACACTGTGGTTGTAGACGTGGGTACAATCCACTACTGAAATGTATTTGGGTATGAATTACAACTGAAATATATTAATGTACAATTCACTATTGAATTGACACAGGGTAATATCATTTACTGAACTATATAAGGGTATAAATCTATATAAGGGAATAAACTGCAGGGTAAACAAAGTTCATAATTAAAATGTGCTTGCGACTATTCACAACTGAATTAAAGAACATCTGGGTGTGTTTAGCCAAGCATTTAAAAAAGAACGTTCGTAGGAGAAGAGCGGTAACTAAAAAATATCCCCGTTGTAAAGCGGAAGATGTACTATTTTAAATCCATATCAACCCAGAAATAATGGTGCAATATAGATTTTTACCAATTAGAACGAGCGAAAATTCATTTTTATTGCAATCAACATTCAGCTATTGGCAGCAGAGATTAGGGGCAAATTTTGAGGCAGTAAAAAATACCCCTTATTTGCTTGCTTTTTAATATCAAATCAATATGGATCAGGGAACTTCTTAATCAATCATTTTGTTTGAATTATTTGCAGATAGTTATAGAATATGACTGATTATTTATGGTTTCGGTCAGCAATTTACATCATTGGTTGTTCAAAACTTGCACAACTAGCCAGCGAGTAAGATAGATAGATAATTAGAGAGAAGTACAACCAAAAAGACATGTCAAATGCTGAAAATCGCAGAATAATCTCGTATTAAATTTCTTGCAAGATATAGAGACAGGTCATGATATAGCAAGATAGATAGCAAAATAGCTGACTTGCTTGATAAATCTATGGTGTAATGGTTATCGTCGTAGGAAATGGACATGGCGACACGAGTTCAAATCCTAGACGAGACTGATTGCATTTCACATAGCACTAATACCCTTGGGAAAGGTATGAATCCAATTATTCTCCCTCCAGCTATTGGTAAATAGTAGGACAGACTAGGTTCTTCAGTCTTAGTGAGGCAAATAGTCAAGGAGAAGGAAAACTCTGAATTCAAACCTGTTAAACTACGCGTAAAAATTGACCTTGTGTCATATCCTGCCCTAGCGGAGGGGTTGGTAAATATATATATATATATATATAGAGAGAGAGAGAGAGAGAGAAAACAAGATAGTAAAATAGCCCGTTAGCTAGCCAGCTAGTTAGAAATAAATAAATACATAAATACACAAAGAAAGAAAGAAAGAAAGAAAGAAAGAAAAACTGTCAAAAAAGAGATATATCTAACGAAGAAAATCACGTTGCCCTTCCCTTACAACAAATAGCTAGTCTCAAGCCCCGCCCATGACAGCAGCTGACTTTAGAAAGCCAAGCTATACCGTGATGGCCAAGTCACGTACCACGGTCCAGTTGTAAATCCATCCATAGTTGAATTTCAAAGATGGACAACCCCAAAATAGACTTGCTACACACATTCGGTCGACTTCTTTTACAACTGTTATCTTTTTTCTTTTTTTCTTTTACATGTTTTAACGAAATCGTTCAATTGAGCTTCTGAATTATTTAACCTCAGCGTAGTTTGGCACAGGATAAAAAATAAAGAGCACTCTGCCATAATCAAATTCGTTTAGAATGGTTGGCTGACCAAGCTTACTGTTACCGTTTATCATCGCTTTGGTATAATTGATGAAGAATACTTTCATTCTTTTATACTTGCTTAAACACACACACACAGACACTCATTCACGCACAGGCAATCACACACAGAGAAATACTCACCCCAAAACACACACACACACACACACACACACACACACACTTGCATAGACACATACAAAAACGCACGCAAACATATATATAAAGTTACAACACTCACAAACGCATACAATCTCAACCATGCACAGTCCCACACTCACGCACAAGTATATCATCACAAAGGCACAAATAAACGCATACATATATAGACACACGGACACGCACATACTCACATACACACACAAAAACGTATAGACACACGCACATCAAATATATATACCTTATTTGTAGTGGGAATCTAAACGCAAACAGACACTGGAATCTTCAGTGATCCCGTTTATATATCCATTCCCTGACTAAATCCTCATCAGTACTTGTCAACGTGTCCATACTTGGTCATGTGACTCCATACCATATCATTTTGATTACACCAGCCACAATCCTTTTGTATTTCACCAGCGTAATTAGTAAATTACATTATCTATAAATCTAATCAGCTAATTAGGACCAGTATACTGTAAATACAAGTCGAAGCATCACCCTACAAAATAGCAGCTATACGGCCACCTACCACCTATCACGAAAACTATCCAAGTTAGACGAACCCGACATGCAGGACGCTGCTAGATGAGTATGGTCTAACTCATAAGCGATATACTCCTGTGGGCCCTTTCACATGGACGAGCAAAATAGGACGACCAGCTAGAACGTATATACAGCAGCTCTTTGTCGATACAGGATGTAGCTTGGAAGACCTCCCCGGAGCAATGGACGATAGAGACAGGTGGCGTTACATGATGATGATGATGATATTGTAAATGAAGTAAAAAAAATATCTCTATTTCTTCCTTCCATCATAGTTGTAGAAAAGCAATATAAAATTGTCTCTAGCAAAAATAATGTTTATGGAACGTTTGGTCATTTAAACTTGTTTATCGTAAATAAATAACAGAGGAGAGTTTTCCAGTCTGTGACATCTTTAATGGATTGGTGGATAGCAAAATGTCACGGAAAGGCAGAATCAACACATTGGAGAAATAAAAAGGGACGAATAAGAAAAGCATTTAACACGTGGAACATGAGGAAAATCATGTGTAATCAATGAATTCATGATAGGAAATTCAATCTCCGCAGAGGTATGTGTAATCATAAATAGATAGATAGATAAAAATAGAAGGACAGATAGACTGATAACCCGAGATAAAAAGGTTGATATTTTTTCTATACGCAGAAAGAAAGGGATTCAGATAGATAGATAGATATGAACAGATTTAGATAGATAGATAGATAGATAGATAGATAGATATTTTGCGATACGTGGAAAGAAAGGGACACAGATAGCTATATATATATAAATATATATATATATATATAGATAGATAGATAGATAGATAGGGGAAGGACATAGATAGATAGATAGATAGATAGATAGATATCAGCAGATTTAATAATATAGAGACATGCTTACCGATATATGAAAAGTGAGAGATGGTAGCCAGAGATAGATAGATAGATATGGACAGATTTAGATAGATAGATAGATAGATATTTTGCGATACGTGGAAATAAAGGGATACCGATAGCTATATATATATATATATATATAGAGAGAGAGAGAGAGATGTTTATATAGAGAATGGCTTACCGTCACGTGGAAAGAGAGAGTTAGTGGCCAGAGATAGATAGATAGATAGATAGAGAGAGAGAGAGAGAGAGAGAGAGAGATGTTTATATAGAGAATGGCTTGCCGTTACATGGAAAGAGAGAGTTAGTAGCCAGAGATAGATAGAGAGAGAGAGAGAGAGAGAGAAGGAGAGAGAGAGAGAGAGAGTGAGAGAGAAGGAGAGAGAGAGAGAGAGAGAGAGAGATTTTGTCATCCCCATATAGAAAGAGAAAACCAACAGTGAACAATACTGCAGCCACTCTTCTCTATTATTTCATATGAATTCTTCTCGTAGGAACACACACATATTCTGTTTACATCAGCAGCCATAAAATATAATTCTGTTATTAGTAAGGAACGTATAATAGTAAAATCAATAATCAACAGAATATCGAAAGTTCTCCAGCTTATGTATGGTAGACAAGTTGAGACATAATAATAATCGTATAGAGGAATCAATAAGTCGATTGAATGACACTGTTATAGATTCATTATGATTAAAGCTGCCTCGGTATTATATTCGATCTATGAATCGTTAGAAATTTTATTTCAAAGAAGGCAAATATATAAAACCCAAATAAAACCTCATATAGAATATCTGGACTCTGGTGTTGAGACAAGGAAATTGGAGTGACTGAGATTAGTGGACATACAGAAAAGAGTGACAAAACTAATAAAAAAAAGTAAGTTTACAGATATAGGGAGAGATTAGAGAAATTAGAATTGAATACTTTACAAAAAAAAAAAGAAAAAAAGAATGAGAGGTTATCAAATTGAGTCTTTCAAAATAATACACGAAATTTCAAATTATGATTCAAATTTTTTCAATATTTTTCCTTGAATTAGAAATCTATTTTAATGACAGATTTCAAAAACTAAGTCTACTAACCATTTGGATTTTTTGCAATATTTTTGAAACAAACTGCCAAATCAGATAGCAAAATTTAAGATTAAATCGGGTGATTTCAGAAATAATGGTAAGAAAAAAGAATATAAGAGGGAATTTTTGGGAACCATCAGATGAGTTACTGAATGTAATTTAATCTGTATACAGATATGGCATTAATAATGTACGTGGTGAATTCAATAAGTTTCCAGACTTTTTTGTACAGGCATTTAAAATTGTCGTAGACTTTTGAAAATTCAATATGTTATTGCTATACATCTTATGAGATAACTGGCCAATTTTTATGATTTAAGGTTCAAATGAACAGCTACTGCAGGAATTGGAATACACCCTACTAAAGCCTGATTGTCACAGCTAGTGAATTTCAAAAATGCAATCTGGACGTGACGACAATTTAGAAGAACGATATGCAATAAAATTCTGTTTTTAACTTGGAAAAAATGCTACAGAAACATATGGAATGTTTCAGACGGCTTTTCGACCATCTTGCATGAATCGAGCATCATTTTTTAAGTGGAATAAGAGATTCAAGGAAGGCAGGGAGTATGTGAGGGATGATGAAAGGGGTGGAAGGAGTAAGGAAGTCAATAGATCAGAGTTGATTGGCCAAAGCGTTAGGGTAGGGTTACTATGTTGAGTTTTTACGGGAGTTCAGGAAGAGATTCCGTTGGAAGAGGTCAGCACTCTTCAAATTGGGTCAGTGGCATTTCCCCCAGGACAATGCACCAGTCCACAACTCCATCCTTGTCACAAACTATTTGAGCAAGATGGCCATCAAGACAGTTCCTCAGCCTCTCTATAGTCCAGACCTTGCTGCCTGTGACTTTTGGTTATTCCCAAAGCTCAGAGGCTGTCGTTATGAGACAATTGAGGAGATGAAAGAGGCTGTGACGAAGGTCATTGCCTCGCTCACACAAGAGGACTTCCATGGGGCCTTGCAGAAGTTGTTGGAACGGTAAAACAAGTGCATTGAAGCCGGAGGAGATTACTTCGAAGGGGACTAGAGTTTCATGTGTGTACTATCAATAAAAGTGCCCATACGAAAAAAGTCTGGAAACTTATTTAATGATCCTCGTATATGTATTATGCAAAGATTCTTTTTTAAGGTTAATGTGATGCAATAATAAAAATTGTAGATACCCAATGTGACCACAAAAACAAATTAGGGCAAAAGGAATATAAGAATGAACACAACTGGGTAGGGAAGCTGATTCACTTGGAATTTAAGAAAGAAACTGAAATTTGACCACACGATCAAGAAGTTTATGCACAAGCCAGGATATGTCATGGAGAATGAGACACACAAAATTCTCTAGAATTTTGAGATACAAACAGATCACCAAAGCCTTGCTACGAGACCAGACTTTGTGATAGTCAACAAAAAAAGAGAGCCAGTCGAATAGTGTAGTTTTCTATCTTCGCGGACCACAGAAAGAAAATGAAAGAGAGTGAAAAGAGAGAAAAATACTAAGACCCTGCAAGAGAACAAAAAATTAGGAAAATGAAGGTGGCAGTGATATTAATTATTATTGGAGCATTGGAACAATCCTCAGAGGTTTTGTAAAGGGACTGAAAAACTTAAAAATTAGAGGAAACATAACTGGATTGAGGAATACCTATACACACACACACATATATAGATATATATATTGAATCTGAAGAAGTCCTGTTATTTTTGGTATTATTGATTCATATCAATACCCATAACAGGATGGAAATAAATTTATAATCCTAATGTGACCGGTTTTTGTTTTTCTTAACGGTATATATATATATATATATATATATAGGTATTCCTCAATCCAGTAAATCCTGAGTCGGGAACAATTCCTTCAGGACAAATAAATTATTCAAACTTTGAATATTTAAATTTTCAATTTAAATAAATTCACAGAGCAAATAATATTATTTCAAGAAAAACCAATAATCGGTCACATTAGGATAATAAATTTATTAAATCTGAACCGGATGGAAATAAATTTATTATCCTAATGTGACCGAATTTTTTTTTCTTGAAATAATATATATATATATATATATATACATCTCGATGTGTGTGTGTGTGTGTGTGTGTGTGTGTGTGTGTGTAACCCAAGTATTGGAGAAATGAATTATATACCTTTTTCAGTTCACAATGGGAGTAGTTCAGTTCAAAATGAACTGAACTATTCCCATTTTGAACTGAACTACTCCCATTTTGAACTGGAAAAGGTATAGTAGTGACATTTGTATTTTACAGTATTAAACTTTTAAGCCTAACAAATGAAACAATTTCCAGTCCAATTTTCGATTGAATGATAATTATATTTGTGAATGTCATTTTTTATTAATTGCAATTCTCGATATAACGGAAATTACAATAATAGTTATTATTGCTTTCAAGAAAGTTGTGAAATTTTTAAATGACTCATGCACAATCGAACTACATATATAGGAAAGTGATAAAGTCATAGTTCCTTAGTTTAATGGCATATCAACCTTCTAGAGTTATTTAATCCTTGTTAAATGATATTTGACCAGGCCATTGGCCTAATGAGTTGAGTGTTCGGCAATGGTCCGGGAGACCTGGGTTCAATCCCAGGTAGCATCATACCAAAGACTCAAAAAATGGTATATGATGCCGCCTTTCTTAGGACTCAGCACTATAAGGTACGTATCAAGGGTAAAGAGGAGCAATCCAGGGAATGGAGTAGCGCTCTCCCCGACACTTCAGTGTGGTAGCTATTGAAAAGGGAGCCTTGGGTCACTTTCGACTAAGCTCGCCAACTTTATTTTAATTATTGGTACTATTAAACCCATAGATGGAAGTGATAAGTGTTTTATACCTTTTCTGAGAGAATTAGTCCAGAAGTGAACGTAATAGCGTGACTGGAGTTCGAACTTATTTACTTTGGGGCCGTAGCCCAATTCTTTAGTCCTTACGCCACGAGTGATGATGTCTTGACGTCTAGCCAACAGTACATAAGTCTGTTTATATGAATCGGTGCCAATTTGATAGTGTTTTGAACAGAAATATCAGTTTCATCATGGACAGCTGTTATAGCGAAATGCGTTTCTACTTGTAGGGCAAATTTTGGTTTGAATGCGGTGTTTAATGGTATATCAACCACCATGGGTTATTTAATGCCAAAACAATCCTAGTAAAAAAAAAGTAGTGGTACATTTTGACCCTTAGCTCGGTAGAATAAGAGGGTTTATACCATTACGGATGGTATCATTCGAAAGTGAACGTAATAGCTCAAATATTGTTCGAACTTCCAACAATGTTGCACTCCAGCACGTTAGCCACTACGCCACTAAGATACCCTATAGTAGAAAAATCTAGTTACTTGTTCCTTCTACGAATATGCCTTTTGGCTGGGCCGTCTGGCATTCGTGCCAGATGGGGCATCGATCAATGGCAGATTCGAAGCCGAAAGACCCCCAGCTTCGGTTGGGCCACCTTCGGGTGGGCGAACTGCAACCTCTGTCCCCTATGTATAGCACAAGACCCTGCTGTCTAGTTCAAGCTATAACCCAGTATATGTGCCCGGATCCAAATTCGTGAAACTGCTTAGCTCATTAGAACCACGTTGCACTTAGGGGCTCGTTCCCTAATTCCCCCTCCCCTTTATCCCCACTTTAATTGGCCTTCGGGCTTTTGACCTTGTGTCAAGTCCTGTCTGGTGGAAGGCAGCGACAAATACATACGAATATGCATATAGTTGTTTGTGAGAGATCAAACTAAAGCTAGATTTCAACATTACTATGAACGTGTATATAAATACTCAAGTGATTGTAAAACGAGATGTTTTCGGAAAGTAACGAGGCAGATACTGTTTTTACCAAGACAGAAATAAAAAATGAATGATGCGTTCATTTTTTTTCAAAATTTGGAGTGTATTCAAAATGTATCAGAAATGAAGCTGTATTCGCCGATACAGAAATGAACAATGAATGGAGCTTTAATTTCCATCAAAATATGGGTATATTGTCATCATAACGACACAATAATAAAGACAGACGCAGGAAGACTTCTTTAACAAAATATATACCTCTCACTTTATTGCAGGGGTTCGAAAAGGTTGTGTGGGGTTTTACCGTGAGAGGGAGCTGGAGATCGAACATAACTGCAATATTTTGACCCCAAACTTATGGCCGTCACGTTGTGTCTTTCTTGTTCTTCTGATGCTCAACTCTGGACCCCAATTCATCCGGTCCCCAAGCCCTTTCGGCCTGGCGTGGCTTTCCCTACCACATCTCGCCTCCACTGGAACTCGAACTCAACTGGCCGGAACTCAACTGCTCGTCGAACTCAACTTAGTTATATAATCGTTCGACGCCCACTCGATCTTTGAAATCGAATGTTTAATCGTCATCAAGCGGAAATAACTGTCATGCAGTTCAGAGGTCACTCTCTTCCAGTGCATCACTCTGTAGTGGCACAGTGGGACCTTCACCTTGTCCCATATTATCAGCCTAAATCCGCCCACGCGATCTCTTTTGTTTACTGGCCATTTGAATGTGTCACTTTCTTCCAGGGCATCACCTTGGGATAGCATTTTTGGGCCGGGTCGAAGGTCAAAATACAACAACTTGAATTTCCATCGAAATATGGGGTATGATCAAAAAGTATCAATACTGAAGCTGTGTTTATCAAGTTAGGTATGCACAATGAAAGAAACGTCCAATTTCAGAGAGTTCTAAAACTGAAATATCGATATAAACATGGACAGCCGTTACAACAGAAACGCAAGGAATTCACGGTGTAACATACCCATACATGAATATGCTAAACGTACATAGAATGTTCATAACATAGTAATTTACTAAGCTTTTTTCTTAGATGTGGCACAAGGCCGAATGAATGGGGCACCCAGTGAGACTCGAACTCACTCTTGCAGGTTTACTAGTCAAGCTTGCTAACCATTACACTACCCGAGGCGCCTTAGAATGTTCATAACATATATACATAGAACATAGGAATCCCGAAACACGAAAAACACTTACGACTTCTTATTTCAGGTATGAAACTTTTTATTACCTTTGAGTTCAAAGGTTCTTTGACATAAGGAGAGAGATACACATTCTTTCTATTTTGGCTTTTCCATCTGCCCCGCCACACGTGTGGCACCCGCCACAAGGCCACTGCAAGCTAGCGAAAGTCACTCTTCTTCTTCGGACCGCAAGACTCAACTAACTGACTTTTTTTCAAAATCCCCAAATCCTCCGCGCGTGCTTCCGGTGCATGACGTCATTCACATCTCTTAGTCAAATCCTCTATCTAGGATTTTTATTTAGACATCTATGAACGACACATCCTCCCCTCGCGCGAGTTAACACCTGCGCTCAAGTTTGCACCTAACTAACCCATGTGCTGAGCCAAAAGGTTCTCTGCCTAACTAAACCCAAAGACAAGATATATAAAACGAAATCCCTCGGCTATTATATTACAACGGTTCTACAGATTAACGTAGTTTCCTGTTTTCTCCACAAACACACACATAGCTATCTCTCTCTCTCTCTCTCTCTCTCTCTCAATCTCTCTATCTATCTATCTCCTTCTGCTACTATCTCTTCATTTCCATCTCATTCTGCTCTTATTCATTCATGCCTATTCCTATCTATCTATCTATCTATCAGTGTGTGTGTGCATGTGTGTGTGTGTGTGATCACGCTTCTTTTCTACATGATTTTATAAGAACGTGCATGCAAGCATATGGGTTTGTATATATTCTAGCGAATTTTTGGACAACAGCCATGGAATAATGGAATTGGAAATTCTGTCCGTAAGAACTGCTCGACAAGCAACAATTTCCAGCAAAGGTATTTTATTTCAGTAATTGGATGGGCAGACAGCCGAAAACTTTTTGTACATCGAAATTTTCAAGGAGATAGCCGTTGCCGCTCTACCAATTTTGATAGAGTTTTCTTCAAAGTTTAATGTCTCCCCTGTCTTAGTATTCAACACACTTCTTCGGATATTTATTTACGACTTTGCCCGTTCCACGTAATGACGACTGCGTATCACCACTTAGAAACTCCTTGTTACGAAAGATTTTAAATGAATTTACGCACATAAGAGATAATTGGATGTGACTTGGTTATGAATTATATGTCTACAAAAGTTTGGTGTCTCTGCTAATTATCTTAAATGGGTTTTTGACCAAGCCTATTAAATCTAGGATATTCGGTCATTCGGTAAATATGGGACATTCATTGACGATCGCAGTTATTAACTAATAACACTAGATTAGCGAAATGTGCCCCAAAGCAATGCTTACTTAATTTAATCTATTACAGTATTCTTAAGTAGGGTACGTATGAATGAAACTTTTCTTCAAAATACGAGGATCATTAAATAAGTTTCCAGATTTTTTTTCGTATAGGCACTTTTATTGATAGAACACGCATGAAACTCTAGTCCCTTTCGAAGTAATCTCCTCCGGCTGCAATGCACTTGTTGTACCGTTCCAACAACTTCTAGAAGGACCCATGGAAATCCTCTTGTGTGATCGTGTCAATGACCTTCGTCACAGCCTCTTTCATCTCCTCAAATGTCTCATAAACGACAGCCTCTGAGCTTAAGGAATAACCAAATGTCACGGGAAGCAAGGTCTGGACTATATGGAGGCTGAGGAACTGTCTTGAAGCCCATCTTGCTCAAATAGTCTGTGACAAGGATGGAGTTATAGACTGGTGTATTGTCCTGGGGGAAATGCCACTGACCTGATTTGAAGAGTGCTGGCCTCTTCCAACGGAATCTCTTGCTGAACTCCCATAAAACCTCAATATAGTAACCCTAACCCTAACGCTTTGGCCAATCAACTCTGGTATATTGACTTCCTTACTCCTTCCACACCTCTCATCATCCCTCACAGACTCCCTGCCTTCCTTGAATCTCTTATTCCACTTAAAAACCGATGCTCAATTCATGCAAGATGGTCGAAAAGCAGTCTTAAAGATTCCATACGTTTCTGTGGCATTTTTTCCAAGTTAAAAACAGAATTTTATTGCATATCGTTCTTCTAAAGTGTCCTCATGTCCAGATTGCATTTTTGAAATTCACCAGCAGTGACAATCAGGCTTTAGTAGAGTGTATTCCAAATCCTACTGTGTGCTTTTAATTTGAACCTGAAATCGTAAAAATTAGTCAGTCATCTTATAAGATGTATAGCAATAACATAATGAATTTTCAAGAGTCTACAACAATTTTAAATGCCTGTACAAAAAAGTCTGGAAACTCATTGAAGGCACCACGTACGTGGTATGTTTTTTTTTTATGGCAAGAGGTTCGAGAATTTCTTTATTATTATATTTTTCTTTTTGCACACGGATCTATCAAAAAGGAACTTTTTAAAAGATCTATTTGATCCAAAGTTGAGAACCTGACATGCACCACCACTCCATATCAGAGTGGACCTGGGAGTAATGACAATAAAGGTATACTCCACACTCCCCAAATCCTTATAACTGGAGCTTCACCATCAGATGGAGTTTAGTGTCATAACGGGGAGGCTTCTTTTTGGGGTGGGGGTTCTCACTCTTCTGCAAGAGAGCAGTGTTCATTGTATTGTTTGGGTACACTAGAGGATGCAGCGGATACCCAAGAGTAAGGTATCTCTGAAAAGGTTTGCAGAACGGCGTGAAAATGTAACGACTATCATGAAATAGGGATACCAAGATACATCTACACATATTGAGTGGTATTGTGTAACAGAAATTATAATGGTTCTTTTTTTTTTTGCTTGGAATTATTTATAAGTGTGTTTTATTTTCAGTTACTGAATACCGATCAAAGATAAGGGGGAAAAAAGAGGGGTTTTATAGTATAGTTTTTTTCTTCAAATCAGAAAATATGCCAGTTTGATTACTGAAGAGAAGGAATGTAGCAAGTGAAAGTGTATTTTTCTTTCTTTCTTTCTTTCTTTCTTTCTTTCTTTCTTTCTTTCTTTCTTTATTTATTTATTTTTACAAAGAAAAGGATTTCGTAGCCATTATCTTTGGAAGACAACAGAAAAGAATCATAAAAAAATTTCTTTTGCACGTAATAAGGTTTTTAAAATAACGATAAGAAAACTTTTTTTTTCTGGTTCTCACCTAGCGATGATGTGAGGTTCTTCTGTTACGTGACCTCACAAACTACAGGATTTGATTTTGTTGGAACCGAAATAAATGGGTCGCACAAATAACTATGATTAACGTGAGCTGAGGGATGTGCCGGTCGGGTCTATTTTTCGGTTGAAACAAACAAATATTGGCGTGATTGTTTGTCTAGGAGGCAAATCAACATCTAAAACATTTTAAAACTTAAGACCCGGTTATTTTCTTAGTTGTTTGAAAGATGGGATTCGATTGAATGATTGATTTAATGATTGATTGAATGATTGATTCATTTTAATAACATGAAAATGTATTTTAGTTTATTTTGCCTTGAGACTAATTTATTTAAAAAGATATTTTTTTACAGGGTGCAGAAGCAAAATATGAAATAATTTTCAAAACGTTTTTTTAGTCTGATTTATTCAGCTTTTGAAAAAAACGCAATAAATCTAAATTTTTATGATTAGCTGAATTATTCAAGCATTTTTCATTAAAACTCAGCCCAATATGAGTGAGCAAGATAAGAAATGACAAAGAATCTATGATTTGCTTAACGCCGAAACCAAATAAGAAAAAAATTTCCGAAATAATTGGACTTTCTTTATGGCCTCCATAAAGCCCAGACCATAACCCCCTTGATTAAGGTATATGGGGCGTTTTAGAAAATAAAACAAATATAACTTCCCATCCAAATATTGGTTCGTTTAAGACAGCTATTGAGGTGAAAGGAAATAAAATGTCCGAAGAATTTATTTTGAAACCATGCAAACCGTTACGAAGGCGTGTTCATAAAATAACTGAAAAAAATGGTGTCCATATTGAGTAAATTTATTGTTTTGTGTCTATTTTCTTATTTTGATGTTTACTTTTTAAAATAAAGAATTATCTTGTTTTATATTAGAGTCATTTACTTTTATACTTGGGAATATTTCTAATTTTGCATCCGCACCCTGTGATGGCATATCAAGCTGTGTGGGTTATTCAAAGCCAAAGCCAAAGCCATCCTTATTGAAAGACATAACTGGGAAATAGAAGAGCTCGTGTAAGGGCATTTTGTCCAGTCGGCTGGGGTTGTAGAATGCACCGACTACACTTCTGCAGAGGGGTAAGACCCCCCCAACGAGTATCCTGGGTATGACACTAAACAATCTGATGGTGAGGTACCACTTCATTGCCATCGCTCCCAGGTCCACTCTGGCCCGGCGTGGTAGCACCTGATAGGGCCCTATCTATGGGTTCAATAGAACTAACGGCATACTTATGCTAAACTGAATTGTTTGAATAAACCGAATAGCTTGAAATAGAAATGTTTTTGACAATTAAACCGTACTTACATTTAAACTGTGAGCTTATGCTTAACTGAATTATTTGAAATAGAACTGTTTTTTTTAAATTAAAACTGTATTTACACTTAACTGAATTGTTACATATAACTGCTTGAATAGCTTGAAATAGAAATGTTTTTGACAATTAAACTGCGTCGTCTTTTCTAAACTGAATTGTTTTAAATAGAACAGATTATTTACATAAAAATGGATTTGGCGTTAAATAATCTTCAAAGGTCGATATGCCATAAAACCCAACAAACCAAACCAAACCATCAAGGGCATTAATCCAAAAGTAAATGTAACAACGTGACTGAAGCTCGAACTCGCTACGCCACGAGGACTCCTCAAAAATTAACGCAGCCCAGTCGGTTGGGGCTGTAGAATACTCTGACTGCACCTCTGCTGAGGAGTAAACGCCTCTCTCTCCACAATGAGTGTCCTAGATATGATGTTAAACCATCTAATGGTGAGGCTCCAGCCTTAATATGTGGAATGTGGAGTACCCATCATTGCCATTGCACCCAGGTTCACTCTGACCTGGAGTGGCAGCACCTGATAGGGTCCTATCTGTGGGCCAAATAGAAGAAACTATGCGTGCAAATAAATGACTGATGTTAAATTGTAACTGTGTTATATAATTGCGGAAGGATTTTTTTTTTATATTATCATTTTTCGTCGGTTATATCTCATTTTTCGGTTTAGTTAGGCTTAGAATTATTCGGCTTAGTGTACGGGTAGGAGCACACATTGAGTACAGGTTTTCCCGCTCGCGTGGGGAGGATGTGACAATCACACATGTCATAATAAAAACCCCGGATAGGAAATATTACTGGGGATGTGAATGATGTCATGCACGGAAGCGATGGGCCGTGGATTTTGGGTGATTTAAAAAAACCCAGTTAATTGAGATTTGAAGCTGGACGAAGCGAGTTGATATTTGGACCTGGGCGAGGCCAGTCCAGTTATGGACTACGGGATGTCCGCGCGTTGTTGGGTCAGATGGAACAGTCAGCATAGTAGAAAGTGTGTCTCTCTCTCCTCGTGTCGAAAAACCTAAAAGTCATGAAGGTAATAAAAGTTTCGTACCTGAACTAAAGAAAGTCGTGGCGTAGTGGTTAAAGTGGTTGACTGCGGAATCGTAGTACGCGAGTTCGTACTCCAGTGGCGATATTACGTTCACTTTCGGGCAAATACCCTTGGGAAAGGTAGGAAACCCCTTATCCTCCCAGCATTTGGTTAAATAATAGCACTACTGTTCTTCTAGGAGAATAGCTTTGGCATTAAATAACATACAAAGGGTGGTATGCCATTAAACAAAGAAACCAAACCAAACCTGTTTACAAATCATACATATATTTAAGATTCATACACACACACACACACACATATATGTATATATGATTTCTTCCTGCAATGGTTGATACGCCATAAAACCCCACCAAACTAGAGGTTAGGGAATTGTATTTATTGTACATTTTGTGTGGTGATGTATAGTTTCAAGTATTCATATGTTATTCGAATAACTATGTAGTTTCAAGTAATCATTTCTATTTCGTAATAGTCATTTATTTGTACACACATATGATTTCTATAACTTATAATAATCCTACGTCAGCAATTATAGTTTCAAGTATATACGAACGATTTACAAACAAATCTATTTTATCAATCGATGGCACCCTAACAAGCACTATCACTTCGAGTGGACTTGGGAGTAACAGCATTGAAACGTTATCCAATAGTCACCAGGTCTTTGGGCAGGGTTCTTAGCCTTCTGTAGGAAATACAGTCTGCGTATTCAAAGCCACGTTTAAGGTTTTTCTCGGCACAGAAGAATTCATTGTCTCTCAACGATAACTAAGAAAAAAAAAACAACATCAATATTATTATCTTTCTTAGCATTTTATAAGCATTCCAATAAGATATCTCAATACAGGGTGGAGCGATAAAATTGTCGTCCTAAAGAAAACAACACTACAGTTCTATTTTAAAACTTTTATTGAAAAAATTAATTCTGGTAACTTGATTATGTTGTAAAGCTGACATTTACAGGGTGGAGCGATAAAATTGTCGCCCTAAAGAAAACAACACTACAGCTCTATTTTAAAACTTTTATTGAAAAAATCAATTCAGGTAACTTGATTATGTTGTAGAGCTGACATCTATTTAATGTTGCCGTATTCAGCCTCAATCACCGCCACGATACAGATCCGGAACTGGGAGCATGCTTTTTCCACAAGCGCCGGCGGGAGCTCGGCAAATACTCGGCGGATGGCGGCGATCAGGCTGGTTTTGGTGTTGTGGGAGGTCATGTTGGTGATGTTCTCGACGTATCATCAAACGAAATCGTCGAGCGGGTTCAGGTCGGGGAGCGGGTAGTGATAGAAGGGTACAAAGTCGCAGCACTCCTTCTGAAGCCAAGCCTGGGTCTCTTTGGACTTGTGGGCTGTCGCTGAGTCCTGCCGCCACAGCCAGGGTCTGCCACCGGCCACCTAATTGCACCAGGGGATCACCACACTCATCAGCACATCCAGGTAAACTTTGGTGTTGACTTTCAAGTCGACTTCGAAGATGTGAGGTGGCATGATGTGGTCCTTACTTGAAACCACACCAAAGACCGTAACCGTAGCCGGAAACTTTGTTTTCATCACCCTGGGCACGTCCCTGTTATTCATGGTAATCCATATTTGCATGAGGGTGCTGTCAATTGTCCTATTTTCATAACTTAGATCGGTAGAGAGCAGGATTTTTACAGCGGCGCATCTCCGATCTCGGTCGTTGAACATTGTGTCACTTTCAGACATGATAGAAGGCTCCTATCGCTCTTGAGATTTGTACACAACTGGGCAACTTATAGATGGTCTGCAACAAAAAAAGAAAACCGGTTTTCATTAAAAGGAAATGGAATCATGTGGTCTTTTCTAGGGCGACAATTTTATCGTTCCACCCTGTATATGCCAAAAAAACTGATAGTATTTATCGTTTGATTTGCTTAAAATGCTATAGTTTTTATATAGGACGTTCAATCAAATCACTCCACATCGGAATTAAAGAACATCTTAACACATATGGATCCTCATTTCATAAAAATGTAAATAAATGCAATAATAATTTTTTCCATTAAAATAGAAGCAATAGTACGTCATGTTGGTTATCTCAGAATTAAGGGAGCTTTATTAATAGCTAAATTACATTCTCAGATTAACAATAGGTTAAAATTGAATAATGAATAGATCATAAATTAACATGCACGTCTTAAATACATATTTCACTTTAAAAAAATTTGATTAGATTGAAATAGAAAATAAAAATATAATAAAATGAAATAAATAAAATAAAATGAAATTGATTAGGACAACTGAAGTCACGTCTATTCCGCATGGTGTTTAAACACCCCACGTGGCACCATGGTTACAACACCCAAAATGGCGTTCTAATACCCTACGTGGCACCTTGTTTACAACGTTCAAATAAGATTTAAACATCCAACATCGTATTTATTTATAAAAAAATGTCTCTGGCGATGAAGTTTTACTTTGAAATTAATTAGACTCAAATAATTATCATTTCGCATTGCAATAGTTTGCTAAATTAATACAATACAATAAAATAAAATAATTTGTGAAATGTTTCAAGCAAATTACAAAATACTTTCCAGTTGTGTTAAAAATGTACGTTTGATGAAGAGCAAAAGAGTACACAAGAGATAAAACAATTATACAACAATTTTAAAATTCTATTTCCTACCAAATAAAAAACTTAGTAAAGAGAAAGAGCAAGTGTGATTAGTTGTTTGGTTTATTTTTTTATGGCACAACAACCATTGTAGGTTGTTTAATGCCAAACTCATCTTTATACAAATAAACAGTTCTATTTCTAACAATTCAGTTTAACATAAGGACAGTTTTTTGTTTACACACAATTAAATGTAAAGAACAGTTAATTTCAAATAATTCATTTTAGCGTTAGTACACAGCTTAGTTCTATTTGACACATAGATAGGACCCTATAAGGTGCTACCACAACAGACCAGAGTGGACCTGGAAGTGATGGCAATAAAGGGGTACTCCTCGTTCACCAATGCTCCAGCATTACTGGAACCTCATAATCAGATTATTAGGGTCATATCTAAGACACTCGTTGGGGATGGTCTTACCTCTCGGCAGAGATGCAGCTATATTTTGAGTTATTTTGAGGGGAAAATTAATTAACTCTGTTATATAAACTGCATACAGACTACTTTTCATTGTGTAAAAGTGTCATTTTGTCAGTGTTGTCCCATGAAGAGATATACTTAAATATCTGCAGAAATATGAGGGGTATACTCGCTTTTTGTGATACACTGTACATATTGTGTGCCCCTCCTATATGCACACATACTGATATAGACACACGTACATTATACACATAGATACTATTGCACTTAAATATGTGCATCTTTGGACAGAAGGACTTAGAGCCTCACATTGTTAACACAGAAAAAATAGACCAACAGTATCAGCAAATTTCTTATCGTTTCAAAACATTTCCAGTTGCGTTTGAAAATGCTCGTATGATGAATAGCGCAACGTCACTTAGGAAATAAACAATTTTTCCACCCACTTCAGATTTTTAGAACCTGTTTCTTATAAAAGTCAAACTTCTGTTTTTGTTTCTTTGTTTAATGGCATATCAACCTTCATGGGTTATTTAATGCCAAAGACATCATTGATGCTAGAAATGAATATTTCTTCAATATAATTTTGCAATATAAAACAAAATTACAAAATATAAATAAATAAATAAAATGAATATAACTTCTCACAAGTATTAATTTTTAAGAATAATTTAAAGGACGTTTTTTATTGGTTGAGAATAAAAAGCTGTCTTTGTGTAAATATCAATTTTATAACTATAAATAAGCAGACGTTGTTTAAAAGACACGTATGACAAATAACGTAACAGTCAACAAAAACCTTTCGACATGGAATGACGTCGCTTCAAATAACCAACGTTACACACCTGAAAAGTAATGAGTCTTCGAAGACAACTATTCTTTGAAAGAAAAGAAAACAAAGAACAAAAGCTAAGTATTGATTTGGTTGTGCTTTTATTTGGGTCTCTATATTTATATATGTGTATTAGTGCTTAAATATGTGCAATATAAATTTGACTTAGCTATGTGTTCACTTTTCTCATAAAACTTCACACAAATAAAAGTAAGTATTACGTTGGTTGATAATTAACATAAATATTTTAAGTTGGATTAAATAAATTTTACAATATTGAAGAAGAACAGTATTTGTATTATTTAACCCATAGCTGATCGGGATAAGTTTAGGCTTGGTTTCTTTGTTTAATGGCATATCAACCTTCATGGGTTATTTAATGCTAAAGCCATCCTTGTAGAAGAACAGTCGTGGTACTATTCACCCCATAGCTGGGGGAAATAAAGGGGTTCCCGTCTTACCCAAGGATATTAATGTCAAATAAACGTAAATCAGTGACTGTATTTCGAGCTTTCAGTTCAGCACGTTTACCACAACGTTACGAGGACTTCTTGTCAAATTTACCTATGTATGTATGTGTGTATGTATGTATGTGTGTATGTGTGTATGTATGTGTGTGTGTGTGTATGCTAGCTGACTAAGATATATAGATAGATATGATTATAGCCAAGGGGATAAATGGTACATACATATATACATACATACACATACATACACATTCATGCATACATACACACATACATTCATACATACATGCATACATACACACATACATTCATACATACATACACACACATACATACATACACACACATACATACATACATACACATGCATACATACATTCATACATATATATACACATACATACATGCATACATACACACATACATACATACATACATATACACACATACACACATTCATACATGCATACACACACACATACATATATACATACACACACGCACATACATACATTCATACACACATACATACACACATACATACACACATTCATACATATATATATACACATACATACATGCATACATACACACATACATACACACACACATACATACATGCATACATTCATACATACACACATACATACATACATACATATGCATACATACATTCATGCATATATATACATACACACACATACATACATATACACACATACATACATACACATACATACAGGCATTCATACATACATACACATACATACATATATACATACACACACGCACACACATACATACTTATACACACATACATACATATACATACATACATACACACACATACATACAGGCATTCATACATACATACACATACATACATATATACATACACACACGCACACACATACATACTTATATTCATACATACATACATATACACATACATACACATACATAGTGAAAACTACTTATGTAGTTTTCACTAAGTCATTTTATTAGCCAAAATATGTTTAACAGACGATGTTATTTGTTTAAATGTTTCCATAAACAAGAGTGTTTCGTTGTGGATTTCTGTATCTTAAAGATTTTGTAATAGAAAAAAAATAAAAATAAAAAGCATAAAATAAGACGGAAAATCTTAACGACAGGAAAAAACAAATAAACAGAATCAAGCGATTTAAGATGTAAATATATAAGTCATGTAAAAGCTTACCAAATAAAAGCCGGATTCATCGATTGATAAATATAGACAGACTGATAGATAAACTGATATAATGTTTACGACATCCATTACCTCAGCTAAAACTTAGCAAATAAATTACACGGGTAATAAAGACTTGAATAGAACCGGCAACGTTTTTTTTTTGTGAGCTGATAAAAAAAAGAATGCTGCACATACATGCTACGAATGATCTCGAACAGTAGTCAACGGGCTTTCCTTCTTCTAGGTGGGTTGCCTAACCAAGCTAAGGGAGCTCAATCTGTCCTTCTATTTGACCGATAACTCGAGGAAGAACATACAGATCCAAGGCTTTCTCAAGTGCATTACACTAAAAGGAAATATAGTCAGCCTCAGCAAATGTTTATCATGACGTCACGCGTAATTACTGTTATGATAGATAGATAGATAGATAAGGAAGAAACCAAGATAGATAGATAGATAGATAAGTGTTGTGGCTCCGAAAGGATAACTAATGAAAACGCAAACATGGATATTAGATAACAGATTATATTACACAAGAAAGATAGAGTTACATAGAAAAGGTAAGAAGTCTCGTACAATTCGGATAATACCGATACTGACCTGCCTCTCTGGCAGCGAAATATCTCCGCACAAATAACGGTGAGAAGACTCCATTTAGGTGTGATGGGTAAGGCTCTCACAACACCCCAGCCCCAAGCCTTTTACAACGTAAAAGTGCTGTTAATATTTTTTTCTTTCTGGGTCGATCATCAACGGGTCGGTAAATTTCCTTTTTCTCCATGACCGACGTATTTCAGGTGTTGATTGGGGAGGATCTAAATCGAACATGTCGAAAAGGGTGTCTATTGGCTCTTCTTCTGTTTGTGGTACATCGTTGGAGTCGTTCAAACGGCGTTTCTGTAACTAGTTCTGGTGTCTCTTATGTGTGTATTTGGGTCCTTCTACAATGTACACCATATCACCAATTCTTTTTTTAATTATTCCACGTTCCCCACAGGACGTGTTATTTTGATATTTTTCAAAGTAAATTTTTTCTTTTTTTTTTTCTTATATGCACCGTTAGAGCAGCCCATTCGCTGAATTCCACTTTCGATAATATGCCCATATTCAATTATCGGTCTAGCTCTTTATTTATTTCTTCGGTCGCAGCGAACGGTACGTTTCGCTTCTTTCTAAAAATGGGGCGTATATTTTCCTTCAGTTCAAATTTTGCCTTAATTTTAGTACATTTGCCAAGACCAGCTAAAAATACCTCGGGGAAACTACCTTTTAGTTCCATCTTAATTTTTTCAGCTTCGGTCGTAATGCATTATACTTTTTGGCTGATCCCAGAGATTAAATTTCTGAAACCAGTCCGACCCAAACAAATTTTCTGTGTTCTTCGGTTCGAAGACTATTATACCATTTAGTGATACTGGGATAATTATTTCACCTTCAAATTCTATTTTGTCTCCTGTTACCGTTCCAGTCGTCTTGCTTGTCATCTTTATTATTGGCCTATTTAATTTTTTCCAAGTTTGTAAGAACAGTACGAGACTTCTTACCTTTTCTGTGTAACTCTATCTTTCTTGTGTAATATAGTCTGTTATCTAATATCCGTGTTTGCGTTTTCATTAGTGACCCTTTCTGGGGCCACAACATACTGGCGAGGAACTCGAACGAAAAAAGGGACTCCCCAACAAGCAAAAGGGGTTAATCGCACAACATACAGGCGAAGATACATTGCAACAATGAAGAGATACCCAACTACAAGTTGTTAAAGAATCTGCAACAAAGTTCCAGCATACAACGAACTGAACAAGATTTTTGGTAAGAAGTCTCGTACTGTTCGGATAACAGCGATATTGATCTGCCTCTGGTAGCGAAATCTCTCAGTACTAATAACGGTGAGAAGAGTCCATTGTGGTGAGATGGGTAAGGCTTCCACAACAATAAGAAAGAAATCAAGATAGATAGATAGATAGATAAGAAAGAAACAAAGATTGGTTGATAAGGATGAGATTGCTATGATCATACTGACGATGATAGATGGCACAT
>OY757922.1:18948019-19028019 GCA_963585895.1 Sepioteuthis lessoniana
CTTTTTGTTTATTATATCATTTATAGCTTTTGATAAGCTGTTAATGATTTGTTTGTCAGTGGCGTGTAGTGTATTATTAAGGTTCTGGTTAATGAATTTGTGGGTAGCATGATTCTCCTGATATCATTATTTTTCGTTTTATTGGTATTGTTATTATATATTTTGTAGGCTTTTCTTTTGCTTTAAGTATGAAATATAGAGGATAGTGTAAGAGCTTGAAAGCCTATATATATATATATATATATATATACACACACACACACGAGATGCATACGATAAGATTCCAGACTATTTTCGTATGGGCTTTTAAAATTGACCTAGACTCTTGAAAATTCACTATGTTATTGCTATACATCTTATGAGATGACTGACCAATTTTTATGATTTCAGGTTCAAATGAAAAGCTACAGTAGGAATTGGAATACACCCTACTAAAGCCTAATTGTCACAGCTGGTCAATTTCAAAAATGCAATCTGACACTTTAGAAGAACGATATGCAATAGTATTCTGTTTTAAACTTGGAAAAATCCCACAGAAACGTATGGAATGCTTCAGACTGCTTTTCGACCATCTTGTATAAATCGAACATGAGTTTTTGAGTGGCATAAGAGATTCATGGAAGGCGAGGAGTCTGTGAGGGATGATGAGAGGTGTGACTGAAGTAAGGAAGTCAATACACCAGAGTTGATTGCTCAAAAGGTTAGGGTTAGGGTTACTATGTTGAAGTTTTAAGGGAGTTCAGGAAGAGATTCGGTCGGAAAGGTCAGCACTCTTCAAATCGGGTCAGTGGCATTTCCACTGTCGTTATGAGACAATTGAGGAGATGAATGAGGCTGTGACGAATGTCATTGCCACGCTCACATGAGAGGACTTCCATGGGGCCTTCCAGAAGTTGTTGGAACGGTACAACAATTGCATTGCAGCCGGATGAGATTACTTCGAAGGAGACTTGAGTTTCATGTGTATACTATCAATAAAAGTGCCCATTCGAAAAAGTCTAGAAACTTATTTGATGATCCTCATATTTCCTACCAAAAATTATTTTTAGAAAATTCAATAATATCGCAAAAATAATCCTTTCTCTTTTTAGAATATTTTTCGAACACTGAATTCAGTTTTTGCCTTTTCCTTTTTTTTAATTCATTGACCAATAATAATGTTATTTAAGAGCCAGATAATCTAATATCTGAAGAGTATTGATTCGAATCTTTTGATCAGCGTCTCTAACTCAGTGAAATGTTGAACGTTAAATTCCCGCCAACTTGAAATATCATTCCGCTTCACTGCCCTGTCGTTCCAATTGATTAATCGTTCTCTGTGTGAAGCTCAATGGCTTTTTTCTTATTCATTTTGTGCATTACTCAATGTGTATACAAATGCTATTCTTCTCTTTTTTTACTACTCTAAATGACAGATACTCTTCTGACTGCATTGTTAAACTGTTAAAACTCCAACATATTAAGTCTTTCTTTCCGTTATAATCCCGAAAATGGACTATTTTATCGAACACACACACACACACACGCATATATATATATATATATATATATATATATATATTCGGCCACCTGCCTCCCATCACGAAAACTATACAGACACGTAGGACACTGCTGGAGAAGCAAGGACGAGCTCATAAGTGATGTACTACTATGGACCCCTGCATATGGCCAAGCAAAAGCAGGAAGACCAGCACGAACATACATACAGCAGCTGTGTGAGGATACGGGATGTAGCCCTGAAGACCTGCCAGAAGCGATGAATGATTGGGAGAAATGGCGAGAGAGGGTCAGGGATATCCGTGCTAGCGGCACGACATGATGATGATGATGATGATGATGATGATGATATTATATCATAACAGTGTTGGTTGTCACTAAATCACTTTGTAAGTATATGTCGAACCAAGTGCAATATACGAGGTGCATACGATAAGTTTCCGGACTTTTGAGCTTGGGGAATAACCAAAAGTCACAGGGAGCAAGGTGTGGACTATAGGGAGGGTGAGGAACTGTCTTGACGCCCATCTTGGTAAAATAGTCTGTGACAAGGATGGTGTTGTGGACTGGTGTATTGTCCTATAGGAAATGCCACTGACCCGATTTGAAAAGTACTGGCTTCTTCCGACGAATCTCTTCCTGAACTCCCTTAAAACCTCAACATAGTAACCCTAACCCTAACCCTTTGGCCAATCAACTCTGGTGTATTGACTTCATTACTCTTTCCACACCTCTCATCATCTCTCACAGACTCCCTGCCTTCCTTGAATCTCTTATGCCACTCAAAAACTGATCCTTGATACATGCAAGATGCCCCAAAAGCAGTCTGACGCATTCCATACATTTCTGTGGCATTTTTCCAAGTTTAAAACAGAATTTTATGGCATATCGTTCCTTTAAAGTGTCCTCACGTCCAGATTGCATTTTTGAAATTCACCATCTGTGACAATCAGGCTTTAGTAGGGTGTATTCCAATTGTTACTGTAGCTTTTCTTTTGAACCTGAAATCATAAAAATTGGTCAGTCATCTCATAAGATGTCTAGCAATAACATAGTGAATTTTCAAGAACCTACGACTATTCTAAGTGCCTGCACAAAAAAAGTCTGGAAACTTACTGAATGCACCATGTATGTTGAACGAGCGGATAAGTTTTTCATTATTATCAAAATCCCTTCTTTTTTCTTATTTACTGGATAAAAGTTCTTTGCAGCTACGATGTGACACTCATAAGAGAGGACGTGCATTCACTTTCGAGGGTTTGTCTCATTTCGCAACAAAACAGAAACTGGAGGATAGCCGAAATGTAGAAGGAAAATGTGTAATGGAAATGAAAATCAAAAAGAGAAAATTATTTTGAAAAAAATCTATATCTTCATCATCGCCATCAAGTAGCGCTGCTCACGTGGTTTGCCTTGACTTTCTCGTCATTCATCTTTATTATCCATCGCTCCCGGCAGGTCTTCAAGAGAGCCTTTGTAGATAAGTTCTGGTTGTTCGACCAACCCTGGTACGTCCACGTGAAGGGGCCCATTGGAGAACGTTATTTATTATTACGCCTTTGCTTCTCCAGCAGTGTCTCGCATGTCTTGTCTATCTTATTTGGATAGTTTTAGAGATGGGAGATAAGTGGCCGAACAACTGCTATTTAGTGATATGTTATTTCCAGGATTTGTTCAATATCGCTCGTAGCATTCTTGTACCATTCTGTTCACGTCCAGCTTTTTCACTATACGCTTAGTCAGCGTCCATGTGGTGCATCCATATAGTAGAACTGACACAACTGCTGCTTGGAAGAAATTGGGTTATATTATATCGGAAATGATTGATAGCCTATCAATAGCATTCAATGCCTTCACTATGCGTATATTAATGTCACTTTCAGTTGATGAGACGTTACTACCGAGGTACGTAAACTTGTCCGCTAATTTTAGAGAACGCTCATTTTGAGAGGAGATATCTCCTTAATGTTACGGTTATCGTTGTAAAAAATTGCTATCGGTGATCAGAGTTCAAATCCTGGACTATGGTGTTTGAGTATCCCGCTGCAAAAATAACACAGGTAAAAGTTATGAATCAATTTATTCTTTCTTCAGCTATAAGTAAATAGTAGATCATGGTATACACTGCTGATGAGACTTAATAAGGTCGAAACAGTTGTCCTGTGTTACTGTATGTCATACGCAAGTGGTTGCTGGATTTTCTGGTCGTGCTAATTCAATTCACACTCTACAGGCATCTTTAAAAGAATAATTGTCTTGGCTATGACACTAAACAGCACGTAGGTATCTGAGGAGTGTGGAGTAACCCTTCAATTTCATTTCCTTTATGTCAATGCTGTCTCGTAGTGGTAGTTCCTTTTCTCATCAATGAATCAAGCAGATCTCTTTGAAAATTATTTGAATAAGAAATAGTTGATACCATATAACTAAGTAGAAAATATTTATATCAAGAATACTTAAAACTAGCATTGTTTACTAAGGATTATTATTATTATAAGTATTATTTACTCATTAGAGTTTTTCACATCAGCTGACGCTGATGGTCTCCCACTGGAGTTTGAGTGACAGCAAGTCTCCTTAAGTTTCCAGGAGTCTTCTCAGTATTCTGGCCGTTCTCAATAATGTAGTAGTTTGGATGGTTTCCACTCGTCCGCCAAGTTCCAAGTCCTCCAGTCCCTTTAGTAATTCTTTAGTTACTGTTCCAAACGCATCAATTACAATTGGTATAATTGTCACCTGCATGTTCTATGATATTTTCAATTCTCTAGTAAGGTCGAGGTACTTATCTCTCTTTTCATATTCTTTCAGTTTTATTCTGTAATCAGCCGGGACATCAAAGTCGACAATTTTGCATATTCTTTTTTTTTTTTTTTGTTGATTAGAACAGACCGTCTCTAAAATTTCAGTAGTAAGTAAACATTAAATAAAGAAGAAACATTTGAACACACGAGCCAGCAGAGAAAGAAATGTATCAATATTGGTCTGTATGTCTTTAAGTCCTATTAATTTAAAATGCTGAATTTTTACAAAATGTTATGCTGTATTTTGTTTGTAAAATAATGCTTAAACTATGCGTTTTAAATGTAAAGACACGCTTACTCTACTGTAAACCCAAATTGATTTTAAAGACTCTCTCTCTGTCCTAATGTCAGCGAAAACGGCAGAATGTTTTTGAATCTCTTCTATAATATAATTTAAAATTGGTAAAGAAAGCCCTAACAGTAGTTTAGAAGAAAAAGTAAAAGCCTAAAGCGCCAGGTGGGGGGAGAAAAAAAATTCAGTACCAGTGAAAGTCATTCGAAAGTATCTTAGTCTTGGACTTTAACTAAGTTAAAACTTATAAAAAAAACAAAACAAATTTCAATCAAATTCCACCCCCACTTTTCATTTTTTTTAATTTTTTTTTTTTTTATATTTTTTATTTTATTTTATTTTATTTTATATACGTACACATGGGAAGCAGCATGATGTACGTAAAGGTATTTGAATAAACCCATGGGCGACCAAACTCTATAAGAGTGGCTTCTATAGAAGAGAATAAAACAGCCATCGAAAGATAACCATGACCCACACTCAAACCACATACACAAATCGCATCGCTCTTCGCGCGGGTAAAAAAGGGGTGCGTCCTGCTGAGGTTGGAGCCCTGGCCTCAGTGTTCGAAAAATCAGCTACAGAGCTCAAACAATCAAAACTACTAAAATGCAAGCAAACACTACAAATAGTGACATTTAACATAAGAACCTTAAATAGAATAGGACAACTACCAGAGCTAATCGCATCGGCCGAAGAACATAAGATAGACATAATATGCATACAAGAACACAGATATACGCACACCGAAGATATCAAATATCACGAAACTGGCAATGGGTGGTCGCTCGTCACCGTATCCGCATGGAAAAACTCTGTCAACGCTTCAGTAGGAGGAGTAGGATTACTTATAGGACCAAGAGCATTAAAAACGATAAATAGCGTTGAGAAAATACAACCTAGAATGATGGCAGCTACTTTTAACGGCAACCCCAGAGCAACAATCATCTCATGCTACAGCCCCACCAATGTTAGTGAAGAAACTGAACTAGTCACCTTCTACGATGAGTTATCCTCATTAGTGAGAAGCATCCCGAAACACAACATGTTAGTCATTGGCGGAGACATGAATGCCTAAATCGGGAAAAACGGAAACAACAAATACAGCCTCCACAACACGTCAAATAGGAATGGGCAACATCTAACAGATTTCATGATAGAAATTAGATTAGCATGCCTCAATACAAACTACCAAAAAAAGGGAGGGAAAACTATGGACATACACGTACGCAAACAATACTAAAGCTCAGATAGACTACGTCCTTATAAACAAGCAATGGAAAAATAGTGCAATGAATTGCGAGGCATACTCCTCTTTTGGGGGTGAGTCCACCGATCACCGAATAATCACGGCGAAAATACGGTTAAGCCTACGAAAAAACGCCAAACGAACAGCGACCACCAAACACTATGACTGGGCCCTATTGAACAACAGAGATATAAGAGATAAATACGTATTAGAATTAAGAAACAGATTCGAAACACTACAAGAAAAGACGGGAAAAAGTACACCAAACGACGAATATGAAAATTTCGTCAATGCACACCTCGAGGCAGCAGCGAAATACATTCCAACAAAACTCAAAACTAAATATAGAGTCCCTTGGGAAACTTTAGCGGTGAGAGAAAACGTGCACTAGTGAAAACAGCCTCCAAAAACTATCGAAAAAACCCAACAAACACAAATGCCTTAAAACTAAAAACAGCACAATATCAATTAGCAGGCGTATATATAAAGGAACAGACAGAATACATTCAAAATCAGATAGATAAGATTAGAGACTCGGTGGAAGATAAACAATCTAGGATAGCCAGGCAAACAATAAATGAAGGGAGTAGAAGAAAGAACACAGCCAAAGCAAAACTGAAAGCAGCAAACCAACAAGAAAGAATAAAACTGTGGAAACAGCACTTTGAAAACTTACTAGGAAACCCACCGAAAATAACACATGAACCAATCACCAGAATAATTAGCAAACAATTAGACATTAAACTAGGACTGTTCACACAAGAAGAACTCGACTCGGTTCTCAGAAAAATTAAAAATAGGAAAGCTGCAGGGCTGGACGAAATTCCCCCGGAAATATGGAAGACCAGACAATTCGATGACATACTGCTCCGACACTGCAACGCAGTATACTATCAAAATCCGATAGATAGATGGATGAAAGGATGCATACTCCCCTTCCCTAAAAAGGGAGACCTCGGATTAGCCAAAAACTACTGAGGCATAACACTTACATCCATAGCAGCCAAAATCTACAATGCCCTACTAGGAAACCGCATAGAACCCGAAATCGACAACATACTTAGAAAAAACCAAAATGGCTTCCGAAGAAATAGATCCACGACCTCACAAATATTAACCATCCGTAGAATCCTTGAAGGTGTACAGGCAAAAAACCTACAAGCGACATTAATTTTTGTTGACTTTACCAAGGCTTTCGATTCCATTCACAGAGGAAAGATGGAACAAATCCTACTAGCGTACGGTTATCTAAAGAAACCGTAGCGGCAATAACGATTCTCTATGGAAACACTAAAGTAAAAGTACGATCACCAGATGGAGACACAGAATACTTCGACATTGTAGCAGGAGTACTACAAGGGGACACGCTGGCACCGTACCTCTTTATCATTTGTCTAGACTACGTACTTAGAACATCGATTGACAAAATCAAAGAGAATGGCTTCGAACTGACGAAGAAAAGAAGCAGAAGGTACCCCGCAACAACAATTACCGACGCCGACTACGCCGATGACATAGCGATACTGACAAATACACCTGACCAAGCCGAAACACTACTGCATAGTTTGGAACGAGCAGCAGCAAACATAGGCCTCTATGTTAATGCACACAAAACGGAATATATGTGCTATAACCAAACGGGGAACATCTCCTCTCTAGAAGGAACCCCTCTTAAACTAGTAGACAAATTCACTTACCTAGGAAGCAGCGTCGAATCAACCGAAAAGGACATCGAAACGAGGTTAGCGAAGGCATGGACAGCTATAAATAGGCTATCGATTATTTGGAAATCAGACCTAACCGATAAAATGAAACGCAGTTTCTTCCAGGCAGCGGTCACATCGATACTGCTATTTGGCTGCACTACATGGCCGCTAACAAAACGGCTGGAGGAGAAGCTAGACGGCAATTACACAAGAATGCTATGTGTAATCTTAAACAAGTCCTGGTGGCAACACCCCACAAGACACCAATTGTACGGCCACCTACCCCCTATCACGAAAACTATTCAAGTTAGATGAGCTAGACATGCAGGACACTGCTGGAGAAGCAGGGACGAACTCATAAGTGATGTACTCTTATGGACCCCCACACATGGCCGTGCAAAAGCAGGACGACCAGCACGAACATACATTCAGCAGCTATGTGAGGATACGGGATGTTGTCCTGAAGACCTACCTAGGGCGATGAACGATAGGGAGGAGTGGCGAGAGAGGGTCAGGGATATCCGTGCTACCAGCGCGATATGATGATGATGATGATTATTAGGTCTGGTTTTCTGCTTGAGATTAGGTGATCTGTGTGTACATCAAAGTCCCATAGGAGTTTACGTGTGTCATTTTCTAGGACTGGTACTGGGTTGTGCATATACCATTTGTTGGTGTGGTTAAATTTAAATTTCTTGCATATTTACCAGTGGATCACCTTGCCCACCCAGTCGTGTCTAGTCTTATATTCCTTATGTGCTATTTTGCTGCATTCACTTATTATGTGATTGATGGTTTCATCTGTCACCGCATAGCTTACATTTGCTATTTTGTTGAGTCTTATCTATTCTCGCTTTGATATGATAAGTTCTTATGGCGCTGTTTTGTGCTGCTATTAGGAGAGATTCTGTTTTTCTCTTAAAGTTTCCTTTTTTTAGCCACGTCTAGGTTTTCTGGTGTGAGATGGTGTTTATTAGTCGTTTAAAGCGACAGTAGAGTTGTTTTTCTCCCCATTTTTGTTTCCTAGTTATTGTCGTTCTGTCGTCTGTCGTATTATCAGTATCGTTTCAGATGGATGTAACCAGTCCTCCATCGTAATTCTACAGCTTTTAAGCCCACCCAAATAAAAATTGGAACTCCTTTGTTTGGTTTGTTTAATGGCATATCAACCTTCGTGTTTTAATTAAAACAAAAATAAGAAATAACAGTTGAGTTACTACTTAACCAAAGATGAGGAAATAAAAGGATTAATTCCATTACAAAGGGCATTAGTCCGAAGGTGAATGTAATAATATGAGTGGATTTCGAACTTGGTCACAACGATGCTGCAGTCCATCACGTTAACCACTGTACCACGGTGATTTGACCAAAATTTTAGTCAAAAATAAAATCGCATAGATATATATAAATGGTAATTACCATTTTTTGAGTCATTGGTATTGATCTCCGGCCTCTTGGGCAATCGGCGAAAATTCTATCCACGACACCAATGAACCGGTATTAGTGGTACTATTTAACCCATAACTGACGGGGATAAAGAAGTTTATGCCTTTTCCAAATGTATTAGTCCTAAAGTGAACGTAATAGCGCGAGTGGAGTTCGAACTCACTTACTATGATGTCACAGTTTCGTGCATTAGCCACTACACCATGGGGAGTCGACCCTATAGTATTGGAATGAAAACATGAAAATTGTCAGCAGACTTACACCTTTGAAAACCTGTACCTCAGATATCCAATATTCAATTTGTAGCAATCTATTTTCCCGATAAAATAATATAACGCTTACCAACGAGATATAGAAGTTTGGGTTAAGACTTTAGTCATCGATTACGGAATGCGTTCAGCTTCAGCTAATTTGGTAAAAGACAAAGCGAGTCACCTATTATCCGGAAGATCTGGGTTCAATCCCAGGTCGCGTCATACCAAAGACTTTAAAAATGGTACTTGATACCTCCTTGCTTAACATTTAGCAATATAAGGTATGTATCAAGGGTAAAGTGGACCAATCCTGGGAAAGAAGTAGCGCCCTCTCCTACACGTCGGTGTAGTAGCTATTGAAAAGGGAGCCTTCTGGTCACCCCTGACTACGGTCGCCAACTCTGCTTACTTACTTTTCTTGTCACAGTTAAATTCATTTTTGTTTTTCATAGTTTTTTTTATAACATTAGCCTAAATAATTTAATAACACAAAAAGAAATTATAATGATTCGATGTTATTAATTTCTTCGAATCTTGAATTTTGTTTCAAAATTTTCGCTGAACAGTTTATGATTTTAATTAGAAATATATCTTATTTATATGTTCAATTGATAAAAATTATTGATCATCAAAATGATATTATTCTTTACGCCAATATATTTGTCAGAACAGGCTAATAAGTTTTAGGCAATTAAGATATGGTTGTAAAAGTTTATCAACACTGATAGAATATTCTTAATACTAGCTGAAGTACTCGACACCGCCAGGAGCCAGTCTGACTCTTGGATTTCAGTTAATAATTGTCGGCATTAGATTTTTCAAAATAGAAAAAATTGAAAAAAATAAATAAAGAAAGAAAGAAAGAAGGAATAGATAAATATATTTACCGATTATGTTTTTTTAAATATCATTTTATGAAACTGATATTATTCAATGAACAATGTCACGGGTATTTGTATTAAAATGTCTCCAATTTAAGTTGACGACATGTAAGAGATTTGCCGATGTAAACATTTTTGCTTTTTTCCAGTTAATCTTTCTGGCTAAGTAATTATTCTTCCTTTCTTGCCTTAAGAACACACTATAAATCTAATCAGCATGTATTTACCCAACCTCTCCGCAATGGGCAGGATATAACACAAGGTCAATATTTAAGCCCAATAGAATTGGTTTCAATTCAAATTTGCTTCAGTGTTGAAAGCAAGGCGAAAGAACCCTGCCTGTCTTACTATATTCTCATAGCTGCTGAGAAGGGGGAAAGCAGATGAATTAAGGCCTCCCTCAAGAGGTGCCAAATGAAATGCAAACAGCTTCGTCCAGGTTCGACTCCATTTCTTACGAAGATAACCGTTACGCAATTAATAGTTAGTGGAAGCTATGAGCCGAAAGAGCAATGTTTGATGAAAAATGATTAATTTGTCAACTTAATTTTTGACGTTCGGAGATTTTCTACGATTTTTTTCGATGATCTTCAGTGATTTTACGGCTTGAAGCAACAATTCTTCCTGCCTTTTATCACTTATTGTTCGAGTCCTCTCTTAATGAGAAGTCTTCATTCTTCATGGGGAACAAAAATTACGTTAGATCGTTTCACTAGGAAGTTGTTTGCCCCGTCGTCAGGCCTTAAAATACCTTGACGGTATCCCTTGCAGAGAGATAAGCACCCCCCCATCAAAAAAGGTGTCTTGGACATGACATTAAACTATATCTGAAGCCATTATTTCCAGGTTCACTCTGACCAATAGTGAAAGTACCTCTTTGGGTGGAACAAAAAGATTATTTTAAACATAATTCGTATTACACTAAACTGGATACAGTGGTGAGGTTCTAGTTCATGGAGGAGTAGTATACACTTTCATTGCCATTACTCCCAGGTCCACTTTGACCTGTCATGGTAGTACTGGTTAGAGTCCTATCTATTAGTCAAATGAATAAGTTTAAAAATTATTCTTATTCGATAGAACCGTATGCCAAAAAATAAATAAATAAATAAAAACATCTATACAAGAAATGTAAATACGAACATACAATGAACGTGATTCCCTAACCTGTTGGCATTAAATTCCCCTTGATGAGTTGATATGTCGCTAAATTCAACCATTGATTGAATATGCTGGCAAAATTTGGTAGCATTATATAAAAACCATTTGTTTGTTTTGTATTTGCAATTATTCATATAGACTCCTAAGAGCAATATATCGTAGAGTTTCCAAGTGCTTGTTCGACTCCTAAAGGAGAGATTTTTTTCTTGGTTCCTTTTGACTGTTTATTAGATTTATTTGATTTCAGTCTCACGAAATAAGCGTACAAGATGAATGACTGATTCTTGATTATTTTATTATGATTGCCCACGGGAAGAACACTTCATGCACATTTAAAACCTCCCTTAGTCTTTCCCCAAGAGTAATTCGTATTAACAAACAAAACTGATGCAGCTTTTTAAATAGAATCGCGACTGTTCTTATCTTATTTTCTACCTAACCATTCTTGTTCAGAACGGAAAATACTATGAATAAACTAAGAACACCTATGAACCAAAGTCACGTCTCGTCTTTGTCGTGAGATTTCACATTAATTCACGCTAATTCGTGCCTACACAGTCATTTCTTGGAGGGTAATCGATAAAAACGCTTTTGATATATTGATGACGCAAATTTGCTTCCAAAAAGAGTTCTTTCAATCGAAATAAGAATTTTTCCATGAAGCAATAAAGAATCCTTAGTCCTATGTATGATATACGCACAAATATAAACACCTTATAGAAGATATCCTGTCACTAAAGAATAATCCGATATTTGTTTCTGCCTCCCACCAGACAGGACTCGACATAAGGTCAGTGACTCGAAGGTCGATTATACTGGGGGTTTAGGGGAGGGGAAAGTTGGGCAGAATCTGAGGCTCGAGCCCTGCTTGACTATGCTGGTCATCGACCCACTTAGTGCAATGTGGGCATGATGAACCGAGTTGAACATGGACTCAAATCTGGGTCCAGGCACGTATGCCTGATTATAACTTAAACTGGACCACGGGGTCCAGTGCCATACAAGATGGACAGTGGTGTCTGTGATGCAGTTCGCACACCCGAAGGTGTCCCAGCCTTTCGGCCTCAAGTCTGCAATGGAGCATTGACCGTCCGGCACGCATGCCAGACAGTCCACTGAACAGTCAGTGAAAAAAACACTAAAGAAAAATCCGAACGCGTCATTTAAAGGGGATAACTTTGTGGGGTCAACAACAACAGTCTCTCTTTCAACGAGGCAAAGAATGAAGACAAGTATCCCCCATAGGGATGTAAAATTTCCTTAAAAACAAAGAAATGTCCTAACTATAACTCTAAATGGAGTTCCGTAGTGAGGCTGCTTTTCTGGAGCTCTGGGGGAGAGTCGAGTCACTTCTCCGCTTACTCTCTGGGACTTTGAGATTCAGAGATCACCCATTCCCAGACAAATAGCCAGATATTTTGATAATAAACAAGAAGAAAAAACTTGACATTTAGTGATGTCAGCGAAACATAGACTGAAAATTACAGGAAGTGAAATGGTAGACAAATATCCTGGTCTTTCCAGGAAGCTAGAAATGCTATGGAAAATAAAGGTGACAGCGATACAGATTGTAGTTAGTGCCCTTGAAATGGTTGCTAAAATCCTGGAAAAGAGATTAGGGGAACTGGAGGCCAAAGGAAGAATCAAAACTATCCAGATTACCACAGTGTCATTATAATTCAGAATACTCAGAAGAGTCCTGGAGACTTGCTGTCACAGAGATATCAGTGAAAAACCATTAGTTAAAATTGGAGTAAAACATTAATAATTATTTTTTCATGACGTGGGAGTTTTTTTACACTAATTTTAATTAGTGGTCTTTCACTTGATGCTAAACAACTCTGCTGAATATTCTAGCCAATCTGGCCCAGTCAGCTGGGACTGTAGAATACACCGACTGCATCTATACAACGGGGTAAAGCACCCCCAAAGTGTATTCTGAATATGACACAACAGAATCTGATGGTGAGGTTCCAGTAATGCTGGAGCTTTGGGGAATGTGGAGTACCTCTTTATTGCCATCGCTCCCTGGTCCACTCTGGCCCGGAGCGGTTGCACCTAATAGGGTTCTATTTATGGGTTAGATAGAACTAAACTACGTACTTATGATACACTTAATTGTCTGAAATTGAACTGTTTTTACATTTAACTGTGAGTAAACAAAAAAACTATACTTATGCTAAACTAAAACGTTTAAAATAGAACTGTTTATAAGTATTAAGATGGATTTGGCATTAGATAACCTATAATGGTTGATATGCCATAAAATCAAAACAAACCTAAGCAAACTAAATCTAGCCAATCTTAACAATACTTTAATTTCGATTATCTTGCTTCTTTCTCTGATTTCCAGTTCTTTCACCCTTTTATTTTATAAAAAGGATCGTTTTTGAGGATCGTTTTAAATTATTATTATTATTATTACTCATTAGAGTTTTTCATATCAGCGTAAGCTGATGGTCTTTCACTGGAGATTGAGTGACAGCAAGTCTCCTCAAGTCTCCAGGACTCTTCTCAGTATTCTGGCCGTTTTCAATAAAGCTGTTGTTTGGATGGTCTCCACTCGGCCGCCAACTTCTAAATCTTCCAGGCCATTTAATAATCCTTTAGTTACCGTGCCAAAAGCACCAATCACAATTGGTATAATTGTCACTTTCATGTTCCACAGTTTTTTTAATTCTCTAGCAAGGTTGAGGTACTTATCTCTCTTTTCACATTCGTTCAGTTTTATTCTGTGGTCTGCCAGGACAGCAAAGTCGACAATTTCGCAGATTTTCTTCTTCTTCTTCTTCTTCTTCTTCTTCTTCTTCTTCTTATTATTATTATTATTATTATTATTATTATTATTATTATTATTATTATTATTATTATTGCTCTTGATGTCGTTGTTCCGGGAGCGTTTTTCATTCGAGTGTTGGCTGATGGTCATTTACTGGAGCCTGAGTGACAGCAACTCTCCTCAGGTCTCCAGGACTCTTCTCAGTATTCTATCAGATCTTAAGAACGGAGCGATCTGAATTGTCTCCATTCCTCCTCCGATTTCCTATCGCGCCATGTTTTTTCAAGCTTTTGAAATCTATTCCGAGTGCACCAATTACAGTTGGTATCATCGTCACCCTCATGTTCCACAGACTTTCGTTCTTTGGCAAGTTCCAAGTATATTTCATGCTTTTTCACTTTCGACTATAAATTTACTCTTTGAGAGTTTTTCACACCAGCGTTAGTTGATGTTTCTCAACGAAGTTTAAGTGACAGCAAGTCTCCTCAAGTTTTTAGGACTCTTCTCAGTATTCTGGCCGATCACAATAATGTTGTAGTTTGGATGGTCTCCATTTGTCCACTTATTTCGAAGCCTTCCAGTCCCTTTACCAATCCTTTAGTGATTGTTCTTAGCGCACTTATTATTATTATTATTATTATTATTATTATTATTATTATTATTATTATTATCCTATTTACCAACCCCTCCGCTCGGGCAGGATATGACATGAGGTCAATTTTTAAGCGAAGTTTAACAGGTTTGAATTCAGAGTTTTCCTTCTCCTAGACTAGTTGGCTGAAGAACCTATTCTGCCCTACTATTTACCCATAGCTGGAGGGAGAATAATTGGATTCATACCTTTCCCAAGGGTATTAGTGCTATGTGAAATGCAATCAGTCTTGTTCAGGACTTGAACTCGTGTGGCCGTCTCCATTTCCTACGACGATAACCATTAAACCACGGGCACCTCCAAAAATTATTATTATTATTATTATTATTATTAGTAGTAGTAGTATCGTATTTCAATAATACCTTCCTGAGGCTAACATGAAATATGAATCCATTCCAAAAATCCTTGTTTTTCTGTCAGTTATCAAAATGATTGGTCAAATGTTTGAAAGAAAAGGAACAGTTGCAAGAAAACAAGATTATAAGAAGCTTAGATCCGCTCAAGAAATGCACCAAAAGACAAGTTTAAAGGAAGAGGAAACAGACTTTTACTCAGCCATCCAAGAAATTAACAAATGTCAAAAACAGCTGCATGTTTGTTGCTTGATGGTTCGAATATTTTCTAAACGGGAGAGTGTAGCGAAAAAAAACCGCCTCTTGACTTGCCAAAATATCAAAGACCTGTGCGTTTTGATCCAATATTACAAAGAAAGGAACTGGTTTCTGACAAAATGATTTTCAGCGATGAACGCTGGGTTGTAAAGTGATTGAAGCTTCACGAAGATACCTTACACAATCTACTAAAAAGATTATTTTTTTCAGTCGAAATCATAGACATTCTATTTTAATTGGTTTATAGGAATAATGTTTTATACGAGCAAAACCCGAGAAAAAAAAAAAAAAAAAAAAAGAATAGAAATAAATAAAAAATCAATTTAGACAAGAATGAATTATTTGTCATTTTATTAAATATAAACGCTTTTGTGACTTTTGCTTTAAGAACAGAGAAAAACTAAAATCTCTAGAATAGTTTTATATTTCGTGTTAGCTTAGAAAAATCTTTGTTGAAATACGATAAAAAAGGGAATGTAATAAATTAGCGCAAAAAAGACTGGATGGGGAAGGTGATCCACTGGGAATTGTGCAAGAAGTTTAAATTTGATCATACAAACAAACGGTACACGTATAACCCAGAATTCGTCCTAGAAAATTTGACATACAAAATTTTTCGGAATTTCGAAATACAAACGAATCCTCTAATCTCAACCAAACAACCTGACAAGAAAAAAAAAAAAAAAAAAGAAAAATGAACCAGCCGAACTTTGCCGTTCCGGATGAACTGAAGGAAAGCGGAAAGAGAGATAATTGCCAAGGCTTTGCTAGAAAAATGAAAAAAAAAATCTATGGAAGATGTAAGTGAAGGTGAGATATCACTAATAATTCGCACGCGCGATACAGTCACCAAAAGTTGAGGGACTGGAGAACTAGGAAATAAGAGGACGAGTGGAGACCATCCAAACTATTGCATTGTTGACATCGGTCAGAGTTCTAGTGATTTAAGGAGACTTGTTTCTCAAACTCCAGTGTAAAACTATCATTTAAGGCTGGTGCGAGAGGCTCTCAAATGAATAATAATAATAATAATCCGTCCTGGAGAATGGGACAAAAAAAAAACCTCAAGGGATTTTGAGATAGAAGCGTGTCATCTGATAGTAATAAAAAAAAGAAGCGTATCATCTAATCGTAATAAAAAAGAAGAAGCGTGTCATCTAATAGAAATAAAAACAAAGAAGCGTGTCATCTAATAATGATAAAAACAAAGAAGCGTGTCATCTAATAGTAATAAAAAAAAAGAAGCGTGTCATCTAATAGTAATAAAAACAAAGAAGCGTGTCATCTAATAGTAATAAAAACAAAGAAGCGTGTCATCTAATAATGATAAAAACAAAGAAGCGTGTCATCTAATAGTAATAAAAAAAAGAAGAAGAGAACTTGCCAATAATAGACTTTACCGTCCCCGTAGGCGACGAAGTTAAAATAAAAGAAAGTGAAAAGAGAGATAAGTCCATAGACCTTGCCAAAGAAAAAAAAAAGAAGCAAAACAAACTATGGAACATGAAGATGTCAGTGATACCAATTGCCGTTGGTACACTTGAACAATCCCTAAAGGATTGGTGAAGGGACTGGAAAACTTGGAAATAAGAGAAAAAATTAGAGACCTTTCAGACTACAACGTTATAAAGATCGGCCAGAATAGTAAGAGGCCTGGAGACTTGGGTGGACTTGCTGTCACTTAAACCCCTCCGAGAAACCATCGGCTGGGGTGAAAAAATAACATTAGTAGAAATAATAATAATAATAATAATAATAATAATAATAATTATAATAATGACCAGACCTTATAATAATCAACAAAAAAAAGAAAATCTGCAAAATTGTCTACTTTGCTGTCTCGGCAGACCACAGAATAAAACTGAAAGAATATGAAAAGAGAGATAAGTACCTCGACCTTGCTAGAGAATTGAAAAAGCTATGGAACATGAAGGTGACAATTATACCAATTGTGATTGGTGCTTTTGGCATGGTAACTTAAGGATTATTAAAGGGCCTGGAAGATTTAGAAGTTGGCGGCCGAGTGGAGACCATCCAAACAACAGCATTATTGAAAACGGCCAGAATACTGAGAAGAGTCCTGGAGACTTGAGGAGAATTGCTGTCTCTCAATCTCCAGTGAAAGACCATCAGCTTACGCTTATATGAAAAACTCTGATGAGTAATAAATAATAATAATAATAATAATGCCAGTGTAGATAATGTGGTGATTGAGACAAAATGATTAATTACGAAGGAGTCGAATTCAGTAAACTTGCGTCAGAAGAGTATAAGACTTGACACAAATGGGTGGGGAAGGTGATCTACAGGAAATTGTGAAAGGAATTTGAATTTGATCATGCACAACCCAGGACCCGTCCTGAAGAATTACACGAACAATTTTTTTGGGATTTTTAGATACAAACGGATCATCTAATCTCGGCCAGATGACCAAACATAATGATAGTCAAGAAAAGAAAAAAAGGGAACCTGCCGAATAGCGTACAACAGAGTAAAAGTAAAAGAAAACGAAAAGAGAGTTAAGTACATAGACCTTGCCAGAGACCTAAAGAATATATATGTATATGAAATGTATGATTTCTAAACACATTTTGTCACACAACACAAGTCAAAGTTGAATAGTTCCAAGTGTTATTTTGTATCACTAAAAGTTCAATAAAACATCAGCCATTTGTTTACACACAATTAAATGAACAAACAATTCTATTTCGCACAATTCAATTTAGCTAAATTAATTTGTTTGTTTGTTTGTTTACTTGCTTGTTTGTTTTGGTTTTATGGCATATTGACCTTTGTGGGTTAATGCTAAGTCCATTTTTATACAAACAAACAGTTCCATTTCAAACAATTTACTTTAGCATAAGTACGAAATTTTGTTCTATTTGACACATAGATAGGATCCTATCAGGTGCCACCACTCCGAGCAAAAGTGAACCTAGGAGCGATGGCAATGAAGGGTTACTCTGCATTCCCTAAAGCTCCAGCATTACAAGAACATCACCATCAGATTGTTAATTGTCAAAACTAGGATACTCGTTGGTGCGTCCTACTCCTCTGTAGAGATGCACTCGGTGTATTCAACAGCCCCAGCCGTCTGGGCATGTAATTTGTTCGCATTAAGTTTAAGGATGCTACCACTCGGGGCCAGAGTGGACTTGGGAGTAATGGTAATAAAGGGGTACTCCGGCTTCCCCAAAGCTGAATATCCAAGACACTCATTGGGTGGGGTCTTAGCCTTCTTCAAAATGCAGCCGGTGTATACTACAGCCCCAACCCACAAGGCTACCAGATGGTGGGAGAAAAATAAGATTCTTGCCCTTTTCCACGAGTATTAGCGCGGAATAAAACAAACACCACTTTGGGCAGGATTTGAATACATGTCACCAATACTATTCCCAACCTTGATAATCGTTATAATAAGCACGTCTCCAAGACTTAAGTAAAACACCGCTTACGTGCAGCATTTGAACAATATTTAAAACAAGGTCATGCCAATAATTGAGGATGGGGTAACTGTTATTGTCAGAGAAATTGGTTTGATTTGGTTTGGTTTAGTTTTATGGCATATCAAATATAGAAGGTTATTTAATGCCGAATCCTTTTTATATATAATGTATTAACTATATGATTAATATTTTCAAATGAGCCAGAGCTCATATTTTTCACGTAGTTAAATGGTTTCACTTATTTCTATCTAATACTAACACACAGTTAAAGAATGAAACAGTTCTACTTCAGACAATTTAATTTAGCGCCTATACAGTTTCTGGTTTGTGCACAGTTGTTGTATACTCATATGCGGATACGTGCAGAATCATAACGACGACACAATAAAGACACAGCGACACAGTTCTTAGAAAAATATACCTCTCACTTTATTTAAAAGGGTTGTGTGTGAGAGGGAGTTGGAGACCGAACAGAACTGCAACATATTGACCCCCACTCTATTGGCCATAACCGCGTTTCTTTCCCGTTCTCCTGGGCTACTTAACCGAGGGCATGGGACCCAGCCTCTCTGGGTGCTGGTTTTCTCTACTGCATATTATCTCCAACTCGTCTGATCCCCAACTGCTCAATCGGGGTCCTGAGGGCTCCCTCTGCTGGGTGCTGGCTTTCTCTATCGCATCTTGTCTCCAACTGATTGAATTTCCTGTGCACTGAGTTATATAATTGTTCAATGGTCACCTTCTTCTTATGAGCATCACAAATTGCACTCATTCAACCCATCCCCGGTCAAGGTCATACTCTGCTATTCCTCGACCGGGTGCCTCTGTTATTTACACAGGTGCATTTCCTATTTTGACAGCCCGGCCAGGTCGTAGGTCAGTATACAACACAGTTAATCATTTGTTTAAATACAGTTTTTTTTTTGTTTACACACACCTAAATGTAAAAACAGTTCTATTTCAAACAATTCAGTTTAGCATGTCAACAAAGTTAAATGGTTCCAAGCATAGCTATGCATCACTAAAAATTCAATCAAACATCAGTGATTTATTTACTTACAGTTATATGATCAAATAGTTCTATTTCAAGCAATTCAATTTAGCATAAATACACAGTTTAAATGTCAAACATTTCTATTCGACCTTTAGATAGGACTCTATCAGGTGCTACCAGAGTGGAACTGGGAGCGATGGCATTGAAGGGGTACTCCGTATTCCTCAAAACTCCTGTTACTGGAGCCTCACCATCAGATTGTTCAGTATCATAATCCAGGACACTCGTTGGAGTAGTCTTACCCCTCTGCAATGACGCAGTCAGTGTATTCTGCAGCCGCAGCTGACTAGTCTACATAAAAAAATGCTGGGTGGAGATAATTATTATTTTGATCATTCTCAGATGACGAGGAGAAATCGACGGAGGCTGTGACCCTAGAGAGACAAAGCCTACCAATTACGATGTCAGTTGGGGGGGGTGTCCTCGTGGTGTAATGGTTAAAGCGATGAACTGCGGAATCGTAGTACGCGAGTTCGTACTCCAGTCGCGCTATTACGTTCACTTTCGGGCAAATACCCTTGGGAAAGGTATGAACCCCCTTATTCTCCCTCCAACTATGGGTATATAGTAGGACGGACTAGGTTCTTCAGCCTTGGTGAGGCAACTAGTCTAGGAGAAGGAAAACTCTGAATTCAAAACCTGTTAAACTCCGCTTAAAAATTGACCTTGTGTCATATCCTGCCCGAGCGGAGGGGTTGGTAAATAGTACCAATTACGATGTCCAACTAGGTTTTCTGAGAAACGAAAAGTCTGAGATAACCTTTTTTTTAATTCAACAGTGAAAAATTCTTTTACCGATATCATTTACCTATACTGACGTCATATCACACGTGCATGAAATCAAATGAAAAATTTGCCTTCTTTTTCGGTGAATATGGAAAGAGTATACTTAATTAATAGAAACCAAGAAAGAGGAAAGACCAAACCTTTGAGTAGCGGTAAGAGGATATCAAATATAGTCGAAAGGGCTGAATTAATTACTGAAATCCAAATTAGGAAAAAAAACCTGATGTTATCCATTGTCTAGCAAGCCACCACGCGTCAGATGAGAGGAAATGCATATAATACGATATTTGGGGAGACCTGTGGGAGACCAGCAGAAGGCAGCTACGAGACTTCACGTAACTCTGGGCTCTGGCCTTGCGCCAGAAAGCACAGTGGTGAAAAGCAGAGAAAAGACTGAGATAATACAACACTTTGAGTGAGACAAAGAAAGCTTGAGATAATACGATAGTTCGAGATGGCCTTTGTACCCGACTGCCCTCGGTATAGACAAGCGGTGTGAAACTGTGGAAACACGATACTTTAAGACGATCCAGTACCAGACTTGTGAAAGAAAAGAAGCGAGGAGAAATTAAGATAATGGGATACTTTTGTGACCAGCACGAACCGGCAAACAGACTCCATGTTCAATGTGTCTTGACCTTTTACCAGACTCGCGGAAATAAAGAAGCGAAGAGAAAGTCTAAGTTAATATGACACTTTGAGAGAGGCTGGGAAAAGCGAATAGAATACACTACTTGAAATCACCTTGTACCAGACTATGAAGGAACAGAGGGGAACTGAAAGCCAAAGACTGAGAAAGGCGAACCTAACTGCCACTTTAGATTGCCAAAAAGCGAGAATAGAAAAGCCTAAAACTATACCATAATTTGAGAGGCCTTGTGCCCGACTTTGAATGCCGAGAAATTGATTGTTAATACGTTAATCCGGTCTCCGTTTATCACTTCTAACCTCGGGAAACGGTGAATGTATGCATCTTTTTTTAAGGACACTTGTTTAAACTAAATATTATCATTGTTATAAAGTCTTGTCTTTTGCCCAGTTGGCACCTCTGCAGAGAGGTAAGAGCCCACCAACGAGTATCCTAATTATGACACTAAACAATCGGATGGTAATTTTCCAGTGATGTTGGAGCATTGGGGAATGCGGAGACACCCTTTATTCCCCGGTCCACTCTGACTCGGAATGGTAGCACTTAATATGGCCCTATCTATGGGTTCAATAGAACTAAACTGCATACTTATGCTAAACTGAATTGTTTGAATTAGAACTGTTTGACTAAACTGAAAAAATTGAAATAGAATTTTTTTTACTATTAAACTGTGTTCTTACATTTAAACTGCGTACTTATGCTAAACTGAATTGTTTGAAATGGAACTGTTTTGGACATTGAAACTAACGCTAAACCGAATTGTTCAATATAGAACTGTTTTGATATTTAACTGTGTGTAAACAAAATCTATACTTATGCTAAACTGAATAAGCTAAAATAGAACTCTTTGAATAAACTGAATAGCTTGAAATAGAAATATTTTTGACTATTAAACTGTGTACTCTTGCTAAACTGAATTGTTTGAAATAGAACTGATTATTTGTATAAAAATGGATTTGACGTTAAATAACCTACAAAGGTTGATATGCCATAAAACCCAACCAACCAACCAAAGTCATATCCTGTTCTCTTTTTGTTGGTGTTCGACTTTTTTAAAATTTCTTAATTGTGCGGTCTCATCCGTCCCCTCACCGACTGGCGACTCTTATTAGCAATTAATCTGCTGCCTGGATCAAAAACCGAGCATGGGACTATAAGCAGATCAATTGTGCAATCCAATGACATAACCAGCCAAGCAGAACACTCAACGGAATGCAAGCAAAATCATTCCTGTGTCAGGGGAAAGTCGGCTTTCTGCCACATGCGAACGAATGAGTTAAGGCTTTTTAAAAGGTAATATTACCTACAAACAACTTTTGCTTATACATATTATACATACGCATAAAAAGGATTTAACATTAAATAACCCACAAGGTTTGATGTGCCATAAAGAACTTCCGAACCAAACTATCATTTTTATCGCATTTTCCTCAGTTCATGAAGTCAATACTGAGTAAAAATATTCTGATCAAATCGTGTCTCTGAATAAACGCAAAACTGGTTGGTTGGTTGTGTCGCGTGGCATATCAACCATTGTAGGTCATTTAATGCCAAATTCTTTTTATATATTGAATATATAGGATTTGGTTTGCTTTGGTTTGGTTTTGTGGCACATCAACCCTTGCATGTCATTTAAAGCCAAATCCTCTTTATGCATATTTATTAAATATATATGATTTGTAAACGAATATTGTGTTGGTGATAATATTTAAATGAGCCAGATTTCATTAATTTTAGCACTGTTAAATAGTTTCCAGTAATTCTATATTATCTATTCTTTTGCACACACTTAAGTGTTTCCTAGTATTGAAAAATGATTAAATATTTGTATTTGACCCATAAATGGGACCCTAACAGGTACTCTCACACCGACTCAGGGTCGAGCTGGGAGTAATAGTAATGAAGCGGTACTGTACACTCCCAAGATCTCAAGAAACGGAGTCTCACCACCAGATGGAGTTTAGTTTTCTATCCAAGGTGACATTGGTTGACGAACAACTAAAGCAAATAATTGATTTCATTAAAATGTTCATGATTCTGCCCAGTTTGCTTTTATAAATTCATGTCTCTGGAAATTATTTTTGATTTTTTTATATCCATAGAGATATGGAAGGCTTTGCAGAAGAACGAATTCTCTATCCTGTCGTCTACTGATTTATAAAAAGAGAACAACGAGAAATGCCAATTAGAAATTATCACGCAACTTAATCTGAAAGCGAAAAAGAATCTCCAGCCTCTAAACGCTTTTGTTTTTTTACTCACGAATCAATAATTGATTATAAAATCTGTCCAGTATTGTGAGATCGAAGCAACTAATAAATCCAATCATTCGAAACCAATTCCGCCCTGTTAACTAGGGATGTAAAATGCACCAAATGCATCTCTGTCGAGGGGTAAAAACCCCACTCAATGAGCGTCCTGAGTAAGACGCTAAATTGCATCTGATGATCAGGCTAAAATCCTGGAGCTTTGGAGAATGAGGAGTACCCTTTCATTACCATTACTCCCAGGTCGACTTTAACTCAGTGTGGTTGTTCCTGTTAGGGTCTCCTATATGGGGCAAATAGAAATGTTCAATGATTTACGTAGGATTATTATAATTATTATCGTTATCACTTTTTCCTCAGAGTTTTTCCCACCCGCGTTGGCTGATGATTTCTCAATGGAGTCTCCTCAAGACTCCAGCATTCTTCTTGGTATTCTGGCCGATTTTAATAATGCTATAGACTAGGTGGTCTCTATTTGACCTCTGTTTTCTAAGTACTTGAATCCCTTTACCAATCGTTGGTGTAATTTCCAAAGTGCACAAAGCACTATTGGTATCATTGTTACCTTCAGGTTTCATTGCTTTTTAAATCCTCTAGCAAGGTCTATGTACTTATGTCTCTTTTCGCTTTCTTTTATTTTCACTCTATGGTCTGCCGGCACGGCAAAGTCCACGATTCGGTGGGTTCTCTTTTAATTTTTTGTTGATTATCATTAGGTCTGGTCATCTGGCCGAGATTAGATGATCCGTTTGTATCTCAAAATCCCAGAGAACTTAGTGCGTCTCATTCTCCTGGACGCATTCTGGGTTGTGTATATACCACTGTTTCGTGTGGAGAAATTTCAATTTCTTGCACTATTCCTAGTTGATTACCTTCCCTACCCAGTCATGTCTAGTCTTATATTCTTTTTGCTCTAATTTGCTATATTCGCTTATGTGATTGATCGTTTCATCTCTATCGCCACATAACCTACACTAGTTATTTTGTTGCGTCTTATCTACTTTTTGTTCAAACGTAGTTTCTCTTTATAATGTTGTTTTGTGCTGCTATCTGAAGAGATTCAGTTTCTCTCTGAAGATTTCCTTTTCGTGGCCAATGTTCAAGTTTTCTCGTGTGAGATTTCGCATGTTTGTCCTTTGAAATGTTCATATAGTTGTTTTTTTTTCTATTTTTGTTATCTCATTATTATTCTTTGCTCTTTTTTTATGTAGTCTTCAAGACACTATTTTCGATGCTGGCGAGTCCTCTTCTTCCTTCTTTTCTTGACTCATAGAGTCTGTCTACTTGAACTTTGGAATGTAAGGCCTTATGCATCGTCATAAGTTTTCTTGTTCTCTGGTCCATGAAGTTCTTCCCTCGTCCACTTTAAGAATGGTCCCGAATATCTTACGAAGGAAACAGCCCAAATGTTTATCCCTTTGATGAGATTTTGGCTATATAGTTTGGTTTCGAATAGTTTTCTTGTTTTCCTGGGGTATTCTTTTTTTAGTTTTCTCCTCTTGTTTGATGGTGTCTGCTTCCAATATTTCAAAGTATTTGTAAGTTTCCTTTTCTCCGAGCGTTCTGATTTTTTTCCCGCTTTTAATTATTAGTGAATTTTTCTATGTCAAATTCCATCCCTATATCTTCAATGTATATTCTCACTACCTATATTAAAGATTCCTCTTTTTCTCATTTTTGCTAAACAGTTTGATGTCGTCCATGCACATTAGGTGGTTAATTTTTTCTTGCGATTTATGAAGTTTGTATCCATCTCTGCATTTCCTGAGTATGTGACTCAGTGACATCATCGCTACTACAAATAGTAATGGTGATAACGCATCTTCCTGGAAGAATCCTCCCTCGATTTTCTCCTCATCAATTTTTTTTCTTCTGCTGTCAATTCCACTCTCCAGTTTTTAAAGTTTTCCAAGATGAACTTTATGACTTCGTCGGATATCTTGTACATTTTGAGAGAGTCTATTATCCTGCTTTGTGGGATTACATTTTATATCGTTTTGTTGTCAATCTATGCCATAGCAATTTTTTTCCGCTTCGTTTTGCTGTCTTTGAGGATGTCTTGATAATTGTATTGTAGATCTCTTGTTCCTCTTAATTTTTACGGCATCTTTTCTGTTCTTCCGGGGATAATCCGCAGTTTATTAGCGAATAGTATATCTCCTCCCTGATTTGTGCTGTATTGTCCTAGTGGATAGAGCAATCGCCAATGGTCCGGGAGAACTGGGCTCAATGCCAGGTCGAGTCATGCCAAAGACTTTTAAAATGGCACTTGATACCTCCTTGCTTAACACTCAGCAATATAAGGTACGTATCAAGGGTAAAGTGTAGCAATCCAGGGAAAGGAGCAGCACTCTCCCCTACATCTTGGTGTAATAGCTATTGAAAAGGGAGCCTTCATGTCACCCTCGACTAAGGTCGCCAACTTTACTTACAACATACTTAGTATTTTCCACATATCGGTAGGCACGTTATGGGTCTGTAGTTGTTGTGTGGGATTCCTTTTCCGGGGCTTTTCTGGATCAGGGTGGTCTTACCTTTGGTCATCCATTCAAGTATGTTTGTTTCTTCTAAGCATCTATTCATTTTGATTGTTAGTCTGTCGAGGATGCAAGTGAATTTTTTAAACTAGTATCCATATATGCTATCATGTCTTGGCGTTTTCCAATTTGCTACTTTTTTGAGTGTTGCTCTGAGTAAATCGAGGTGTATTTTCACCTTCGGTCCTTCTTTGAGAACTTCTATTTCTTTTTCCATGTCGTTTATCCATTCAGCTTTTCTGTTCTTTTCGTTCCCATATTTTGCTCCAAAATTGTTTTCTTTCCTTATCCTCTAGTGGATGGTATGTCTTCGTGCATTCTCGCCCTACTTGCAAGTAGAATTGTTTTCGCTGTTTTGGAAGGTCCTGCTTAACTGTATTGTTTGATCCTGTCTGATTATCTATTTAAACTTCTTTCTTTCACCAGCACCTTCTGATTCATTTCCACGAGTTGCATTATTTGTTTTACTTGTGTTGTTTTCTTTTGTAACATAGTCATACATGAATATGTGAAATGTACATAGAATGTTCATAACTCATATATAGATAACATAGGAATCCCGAAACACACACAAAAAAAAAAAATACTTACGACTTCTTAGTTCAGGTACGAAACTTTTTATTACCTTTGAGTTAAAAGGTTTTTCGACATAAGGAGAGAGATACACAAGCTTTGTATGCTAACTTTTACATCCAAACCACGTGCGGCCCCCACCGCAAACTACTGGCCTGGCCTCGGCGAGCCCCGAAAGTCAACCGTCTTCTTCCATGGCAGAAACTCAACTCACTGACTTTCCTCAAATCTCAGCCCACGCTTCCGGTACGTAACGTCATGTAAACCTCCTGGTCTCATTTTCTATCTGGGGTTTTATTTTGACATCTGTGAATGATGCATTTTCCCCGCGTGCGCGTGAACACCTGCGCTCATGTTGCACCTAACTAACCCATGCGCTAAGCGAAAGGTTCTCAGCCTAACTAAACCGAAAGGCAAGATATATAAAACGAAATCCCTCGGCCATTATATTACACTTTTTTCGTCCCAGTATATTTCAGCATTTTTCCTCCGTCTTATCATTTTTGCTTATTGTCGTAGATTTTTTTTATCTGAAATTCCAGTCGAATTTCCAGGTTGTGAGTTTCTGTTCGTGTTTTTCAGCGGAATACCAATTTTATCACAGACTAATTTCACTCTTAAATTTATTAGTTCGTTTAATTCCGTGATGTTCGTTGAGATTTTTTTTTCTTCCGTTTCTGCCTCGACTGTTTTTTACTTCTGGTCTCTTAACTATGGCAATTTAGTCTTCTTTTTTGATATGATTCTTTTTACAACCTCAATAAACCTTTCTTCTTCTTGTGTTAGTCTTCTATCTGCGTGATTTGGAGATGGGTTGTTTGGATTGTGATTATTTGTGGTTTATTTCGTTCAGAGGGTTCTCATTTTTCATTTTTTTGTGTGTCAATTATTGTTATAAGGTCTTGGTGACTTGATTCTTAATTTATTTCTTGGTGTATTTTTAATATTTCAAGGTTAGAAAAGCAAACTATTTTTTTTTATTATCGTTCAAATCGGGTCAGCGAGTTTTGGACTTTTTGTCTGAGTATTCTTTCAGGATTTCTATCATTCTTTTCCAACCCCCTCTTTGTATAGGTTGTTTTAGGTTGGGTTTTATGGCATATAACCATTGTTGGTTATTTAATACCAAATTCTGTTTTTACATATATATAAGATATACGATTTGTAAACACATTTTATCGATAGACAGTTAAATGATCAAACCATTCTATTTCTATCGACTCAATTTAGCATGACTCAACAAAGTTAAATTGTTCCAAGTATTGCTTTGTATCTCTAATAATTCAACTAAATATCAATCGTTTTTTTTTCAACGCATTTAATGATCAAACAGTTCAATTTCTAACTATTTAATTTAGCTTGTCATTTATTTGCACTCAGTTTAAATGTTAAACTGTTCCCTTTAGCCCATAGATTGGACTTTATCAGGTGCTACCACTCCATGCCAGAGTGAACCTAGAAGCGTTGGCAATGAAGAGTACTCCACATTTCCCAAAGCTCCATCAGAATGTTTAGTGTCAAATCTAGGATACTCGTTGGGGACGGGTCTTATCCATCTGTAGAGACGTAGTCGGTGTATTCTACAGCTCCAGCCGATTGGGCTGCGTTTGTGTAGAGTTGCTAGAAGTGCAAATTTGTTGTCTTACCTAATTCCTTTTTTTTTTGTTGGTGTCTCTGGTTTGAATGGTTACTTAGGTCGTCGTTTCTTGTACCCGATTATTTTTCTCATTGCGAGTTTTTGACATCAGTTTTCACTTGAGTCTAAGTGACAGCAAGTCTTTTCAGGTCTACAAGTCTATAATAAGTATTTTAACTGGATCCTTAGAAAGATATGGTCTGTATGGTTTCGATTCGTTCTCTGATTTACAGATCATTCAGTCTCCTTTCCAAGCCCTTAAACACAGTTCTACTTGAACCTGTTACAAGTGGTATCATTGTCACCTTCGTGTTTCACTGCTTTTTTTTGTTCTCTGGCAAGATCTGTGTATTTGTCTGTCTTTTCGCTTTCTTTAGTTTTCCCTTTGTGATCGGATGAGACAAAAAAATCTACAAGATGACTATTTATTCCTCTATTTATTTATTCATTTGTTTAAGTGAAAACATACAGCTATGTGCTAATTACTCATATTACACAGGAAGACTAAACGAATTGAATTACTAATGGTGAAGAGTAATGCTTGGAACAATTTAGCTCGGTGAAAGCAAATGAACATAAACAATTCATTTAAAAATAGTGACCGTCAAAGTCTTTAATGATAAATCATATATATATATATTTGTGTGTGTGTGTGTGTGTGTAGAAAATAATGAAAAACAAAGTAGTCCCAAAGTGAAGAATTCAATATAAAAGAAAATCAATGTTCAAACGTTTCAGTTTTAGTAAACCATCTCCAGGACGTAGAAAAGATCTTAGGAAGTGATGTTAGATCACCGACAGATATTTAACGAAACAACACTTCATAACATCCCTTCTGAGTCCTGAAGATAGTTTATTGATACCGAAACGTTATAATGTCGGTTTTCTTTCATACTAGATTCTTCCTTTTGGTTTATTTTATTTTTCAGTAATTTCCCTTACATTGTCAGATTATTTTCCATTATTTACTTACGTATATATATTAAAAAATTTGGCATTATATAACCCACAAGAATTGATATTCTATAAAACACCAACAAACCAATCCTCAAAGCTAATCGTCCGATTGCACAAAAAAGGGCGTATGCAAACGACTGACTGCACCTCACAGCAATTGATGGATCGAAAATCTTCGAAGAGATTTAAGAGTCGTTGCTTCGATTTCTTTTATTGGATTATAATTTCGACAAGAAGCGCCATTTTCGTATTAATGTGAGGTCACGCCATCAATACGCCACGACGCAATTCACATTCAAAACGAAGTTTTAGAGATTTTCTCTTTCTCCTCTTTTTCTTTTTTCTTTTCCAGCGTAACGAAGGAAGAAAAATGTCTTTAATGAGTCAAAGATTAAGTAATTATATCCATTACTTAAAAGATTCCCATAATTATCGACTTTAAATAATGACAAGCATTACGACAAATACATCCACGTAATTTCAAAGCCATTAGCATTATTTTAGATACAGAAAGAATTAGGATTGGCTTAGATGATAGTGGCTCAGAAGACGAAATCAGAGATCAAGTTCTTGCTATTTTGGTTGGTTGGTTGGTTGGTTTTACGGGATGTCTACCTCGTTGGATTATTTAATTCCGAAGTCTGTCATTTTTGGTTAATTGGTGGGCAGGTTAGTCGTGGTTTTACGGCATGTCTACCTTGTTGGGTTATTTGATTCCGAAGTTTGTCATTTTTGGTTGGTTGGTTGGTTGGTTGGTTGGTTTTACGACATGTCTATCTTGTTGGGTTATTTAATTCCGAAGTTTGTCATTTTTGGTTGGTTGGTTGGTTGATTGATTTTACGACATGTCTATCTTGTTGGGTTATTTAATTCCGAAGTTTGTCATTTTTGGTTGGTTGGTTGGTTGGTTTTACGACATGTCTATCTTGTTGGGTTATTTAATTCCGAAGTTTGTCATTTTTGGTTGGTTGGTTGGTTGGTTGGTTGGTTTTACGAAGGGTGTTAATCATTTGTAAAATATAAAGCAAAAGATAACCAGGCCACATACCTATTAAAATTGTTACTTGATTGATTGGCTGGGTGGTTCTACGGCATATCAACACTTTTGGGTCATTTGAAGCCAAATTTAGTTAGCAGTTATACATTTTCAAGTTACTAACGATAATAATCAGTTGTAAAATATTTGAGCTTCAAGTAACTGTTTTTAATCCAAATAATTTGCTCATAATAAATGTGCTTCTAGTATTTTTATTTAATACATGGCCCAGTCGGCGAGGCGGTGGGGGTGGCTACAGAGTACACCGACTGCATCTCTGCAGAGGGCTAAGACCCCACCCACATCGAGTGTCCTGGATATGAAACTAAACAATCTGATCGTAAGGTTCCAGAAATGCTGGAGCTTTGAGGATTGCAGTGTACCCCTTTATTGTCATCACTTCCAGAGCCACTCTGGCCTGGAATGGTAACACCAGATAGAGTCCTATCAATGAGTCAACTACAATTAAACTGTGTACGTATGCTAAACTGAATTGTTTGAAATAGAACTGCTGATATGTATAAAAATGGTTATCGTGATAGAAAATGGACAGGGTGACACGAGTTCAAATCCTGGACGAGACTGATTGCACTTCACATAGTACTAATACCCTTGGGAAAGGTATGAATCCAATTATTCTCCCTCCATCTATGGGTAAATAGTAGGGCAGGCTGTTCTTCAGCCTTGGTGAGGCAACTTGTCTAGGAGAAGGAAAACTCTGAATTCAAACCTGTTAAACTCCGCTTAAATCATGACCTTGAGTCATATCCTGTCCGAGTGGAGGGGTTGGTAAATATGGATATGTATAAAAATGGATTTGGCATTAAATAAGCTACAATGGTTAACATGCCACAAACCAAACCAAACATATCTCATACAAATTATTTGCGCACAGTAATATTGAAGATGAAGAAAAATGTCTTAAATTCGTGGAATGATGGAAATGCTTTTGGTCTCGAGGGCTTTTTTAGGAAGAAATTATTTACTTTCCAGTTACAAGCGATAACAATAAGTAAGAAAATATTAAAGATTTAAGTAACTATTCAGAAAAGAAATAATTTTCCCTCAGTTATATTGACGCCAATGGTCTGGGAGACCTGGGTTCAATTCCAGGTCACGTCATACCAAAGACTTTAAAAATGGTACTTGACACCTTCTTGCTTAATACTCAGCAATATAAGGTACGTATCAAAGGTAAAGTGGAACAATCCCGGGAAAGGAGTAGCACCCTCCCTGACACCTCGGTATAGTAGCTATTTAAGGGGAGCCTTCTGGTTGCACTCGACAACGGTCGCCGACTTTACTTACTTTTATATTGAACGGGCGTTTATAGGGAGAACCAAAAGTATCCAGACCACAGTACTGTTAAAATCGATTGGAATACGGACAAGAGTCCAGAAGACATGAAGAAATTTGCTGACACTGTGAGTTCAATAAAAAAAAATGACCATGAAAAAACTTGTATGAAAAAAACCCCAAGGAATAAAATAATAATTATTTGATTAAAAAAAAAAGAGGGAAGAAAAAACAATTATTGGGACTCTTCAGCAGAGAAAATAAGAAATTACCCACATAATGACCTGGATATGGCTAGGCAGGGGACATCTAAAGAGAAAAGCTGAATCACTGTTAATAAGACGGCATAAGAACCAATTATATAAAAGTTAAAAGCGATAGCATAAACAACTGGGTAATAAAGATGATTTACTTGGAATTGTGCTCGTGAATAAATTTTTTACCATGCTGATGAATGATATATTCAATATATTCAAAGAACATAATCTGTTTTAAAAACTAAGACTCAAAACCTCAAAGATTTTGAAATTGAAACAAATCAATTAATCCCAGCTATACTGAATTATATTCAACAAGATGAACTTGCAAACATATGGACTTTGTGGTTTCAATAGATTAAAACGTAAAATTAAAAACTAGGTAAATACCTAGACCTTGCTAGAGAGCTAAAATACAATGGAGCGTGAAATGTACTGTAATAGTAATTATAGCTTTTGAAATAAACCATAAGAAACTGGAAAATAACTCAAGGGAACTTGAAATGCAAGAAAGAATTGAGACCTGGAAGACAGACGACCACATCGCTACGGAGATCGACGAGAATATTTAGAAGTTTTTAGGAGAGTTGGACAGACATGATGTTACGGGGGAGATTCCGTGGTGTAGCGGTTAAAGGGCTGGACAACGACATCCTGTCAAGTGAGTTCGAACTCCAGTTGCGTTATCACGTCCACTTTCGAAATCTTACCCTTCAGAAAGGCATGAACTCCCTTATCCCTCCAGCTATGAGTTAAATAGTAGCACTGCTGCTACTCTTATGACTTTGGAATTAGAATATCCACGAAGATTCATACCGCGTTAAACAGAGAAAACAAAACCTTGTTGTATTTGAACTATATATATATATATATATATATAATTAAATTTCGGGTACGAGAATATATATATATATATATATATATATATATATATATATATATATATATTATTATCAAATTTCGGGTACAGGAATATATATATATATATATATATATAAGTATGATATGCATTTATATATACACACACACACACACACACACACATATATATATATATATATATATATATATATATATATATGTATAATGAGGTGCATGTATATTTCACAAAGTATAAAGTGTATATTTCATATTTGATGAATTGTACATTTCACATAGGATAACTTCTGTAATTTACATAGGATAAACTGTATATTTCATATAAGATAAATTTTATATTTCACGTAAGATGAGTGTATATTTCACACGGGATAAATTGTATATATCATATTGTATAAGTTGTATATTTCACATGGCATAACTTGATAAATTATTTCCTCTTTCTTTTATTGTTTCTAGTCTGTTTTATAGAACTTGATTTGAGAGGGGGGTGTCCTCGTGGTGTAATGGTTAAAACGATGGACTGCGGAATCGTAGTAAGCGAGTTCATACTCCAGTCTCCCTATTACAATCACTTTCGGGCAAATACCCTTGGTGAAGGTATGAACGCCCTTATCCTCCCAGCTATGGGTTAAATAGTACCACTACTGTTCTTCTAGGAGAATAGCTTTGGCATTAAATAACCTACAAAGGTTGATATGCCATTAAACAAAGAAACCTTGATTTGAGGGAAGTTGGCGTGTCATCGACATTGCTGGAAAGGCATGTGTGAATTCGAAGTTTTACTCTTGAATCCCCGAAACTGCCTCATAGTGAGTAAAGGTTGATTTCTTCTCGCACATATCCTCAAAAAGAAAAGACGGAAAGAAAGAGAAGAAGAAGAGGGAGAAGAAAGAGAAGAAAAAGACGGAAAGAAAGAGAAGAAAAAGACGGAAAGAAAGAGAAGAAAAAGACGGAACGAAAGAGAAGAAAAAGACGGAAAGAAAGAGAAGAAAAAGTCGGAAGGAAAGACAAGAAAAAGACGGAAGGAAAGACAAGAAAAAGGGAGAAAAAAAGAGAAGAAAAACTGAAAAGCAAATTAAGAAAGAGACGGAAAGAAAAAGAAAAAAAAGAAAAAAAAAAGTGTTCTATAGTCGGAGTTAAAACATCAAGTTTCGATAATATCTCAATTTGATTTTTACGACTGTTTTGTTTTAATACACTGCGACTCCTTGTATTTTCTTTTTTGGTGGATGGGGGCGGGGAAGGCTTACAATGAAAATATAAGTTTTTGGTTATTATTTTTAGGATAGACATTGCCAAAGTTTAAAACCCGCTGACGTTGTCGAAAAAGAAAAAAAAAAAAAAAGGCAAATTTGTGTGTGTCGAATAAATAAAATGAGTGCGTGTATTTGTACGTGTTGTGGAGCCGTAATGGTTCATCTGGATAAATATAGAATAAAAATAGAAAAACTGGAACAGGGCCACACATAATTGCTATTTACCAAGGTTTGCTTAATTTGCGCACAAGGCCAAAAGAATGAGAACCCAGTAAGAATATAACTCACTCATAATGATTTGATAAACATATCAATAACCGTAGCTGAGAAGGCTGTAGAATGCACAGACTACATCTCTGAAGAGTGGTAAGACTCCCCCCCCACGTGTCCTGGATATGATATTAAACAATCTGATCGTGAGGCTCCAGTCCTAGAGCTTTGGAGAATGCAGAGTACCCCTTCATTACCGTCACTCCCAGGTCTTCTCCGCCCCGGTGTGGTAGCACCTGATAGGGTCCTATCTATAGTTCAAAGGGAACTGTTTGCCATTTAAACTTTACGCAAACAAATGACTAAAAAATGACTCTAAACAAATGACTCTAAATTAAATTGTTTGAAATAGAACCGTCTGATCATTTAATTGTGTGTAAACCAATGACTGATGTTTGATTGAATTGTTATTGATTCATAGCAAAACTTGGAAGGATTTAACTGTGGGAAAATGAATGAATAATTTTGAATAGAATTATTAGTGCTGAATAGCAACACTTGAAACTATTTAACTGTGTGTCCAAACTGAATTGTTAGTGTTAGGTAAGGATGTTTGAAACCATTTAATTGTATGCAAATAAATGAGTGCTATTAAGTAGATCTATTTGTGTTAGAATATTTGGAACCATTTAACTGTGTGCAAACAATAGAAATACTTGTAAGCTAGCAAATTAGTTCTGAATCGTTTAAAAATATGATTACCTACAAACTATTGACTTTCAAATATATATATATATATATATATATATATATATATATATATATATATATATATATATATATATATATATATTATGAACAAAAGCAATAATACGATTAGGAATATTTCATTGGGTCATTTATTCTGACTGTAATTATTTTATCCATTAGATCTGAAGAAGTCCTGTTATTTTTGGTGTTATTGATTCATAGCAATACCCACAAGAGGATGGAAATAAATTCATAGTCCTAATATGAAAGGTTTTTGCTTTTCTTAAAGGTATATATATATATATATATATATATATATATATATATATATATATATATATATATATAATGAACAAAAATAATTAGACGAATAGGAATAGTCTGTGTTATTTGTTTTGGATTCTTTCTAACAAGTTTCGACCCAAATTATCACCAGAAGAAAAAATTTTGAAAATTTTGAAAATACTTTTTATAAGAGTTTTTATGTCTTAAAGAAGCGACAGAAAATATGCTGGTTAAGTTACATAAGCGTTGTATACATATATATATTTTTTAATGCCAGGCGGCGGCCTTGAAGTGCGTACGAACGAGACTAGAGAAAGAGGGGAAATATCCACTCACATCTCTTCCATCCTTATATGCAATATTAAGTGAGTTTAACCAAAGTGGAGTGGGGAAAGTTTTGCTGAACCGTTTTTGAAAACACGTGAAATTAATCTTAGTCGGAAGTTCAGATTGGTTTGTTGTTTGGGTTTTATGGCATATCAATCTTCGTAGGTTATTTAAAGCTAAATCAATTTTTATGAAAATTGTTCTATTTCAAACAATTCAGTTTTGCATAAGTTCACAGTTTAAAAGTTTAAAGACAAGTACAGTTTTATAGTGAAAAACATTTCTATTTCAAGCTATTCAGTTTAATCCAGCAGTTCTAATTCAGCTAATTCAGTTTAGTATAAGTACAGATTTTGTTTACACACAGTTAAATGCCCAAACAGTTCTATATTAAACAAATCAGTTTAGTATAAATACAGTTTCAACATCAAAATCCAGTTTCATTTCAAACAATCCAGTTTAGCATAAGCGCGCAGTTTAAATGTAAGTACGGCTTAATTGTCAAAAAACATTTCTATTTCAAGCTATTCAGTTTAATCAAACAATTCAATTTAGCATAAGTATGCCGTTAGTTCTACTTAACTCATAGATAGGGCCCTTATCAGGTGCAACCACACCGAACCAGAGTGGACCCAGGAGCAATGGCAATGAAGGGGTACTTCGCATTCCCCAAAGCTCCAGCTTTACTAGAACCTCACTAACAGATCATTTAGTGTCATATCCAGGACACTCATTGGCGGGGGGATCTTACTCATCTACAGAGGTGCATTCGGTGTATTCTACAGCTCCAGCTGACTGGGCAATATATAGAGTTAAATGTCAAAACAGTTTTATTCCAAATAATTCAGTTTAGCATAAGTACAAAGTTTAGATGCAAAGCGCTACTGGATTTGAATCCCCGACTCAAACATAATTATCAAACATAACAGGGGTCAATCTTTTTTTCTGATCCATCATTTACGTACATATGACTGCATCTGATTGATTTTAACGGCATAACAAACCGTCAAGGGTTAATACAAAGGGGTTAGGGAATCATTTTTGTAGTACTTTTATATCTACTTTTTGTGTTGTTGTTTCTCAAGGGTCTTTTTTTATCTTCTCAAATACGAATAATTGTAAAGTTTAATAATTTCATCCATAGATGGGACACAAAAGCTACTACCATTCCAGTGCAGAGTGGACCTGGGAGTAATGGCAGTGACTGTGAATTTTACTATCCCCAGAACTCTTGAACTGGAGCCTCAAAATCAGGACGTCAACTCAATGAAGGAGTTTTATATTTGGCAAATTCTAAGTTTTCCCAACTGAGCTAACATGTACTTGAGTATGTTTAATCAAACATATATATATATATATGTATATATATATATATATATATATATAAAGATGGAAATTCATATATATATATATATATATATATATACAGAGAAAATATATAGAGAGAGAGTTAAGAGAAAAAAAAAATATATATATATATATCACAATTACTATTGTTTATACATCCGTTCACGCTCCCCGATGGGGGTTGAGCACTTAGGCGAAGGAATTGTCGGCCGCCCCTAGCGTAATGCAAAGCTCTTCGTAAGAATTGAGCACTCTGGTAGCCGATAGGGTATTAAAAAATGTAAACAAAGGCTGCTGCTGCTGTTGCTAAAAATAAAATACCTTAAAATTCCCTTAGCCAACGTAGTCCACTTGTAGCTGTGTGGTCTGAAACCTTAATCCATCGTAATGTTAGACCGGTTTCGATCCCGGCTTCGAGCGTCCTGCGGGTCTAGCCACACTGAAGAGTTCTGTTAGAACGAAACAGTCTGTCTGTGGATGACAATATATATATATATTGAACGGATGTATAAACAATAGTAATTGTGATTCATAACCGTTTAAAATGTACTTCGTAGCTAATATCTCCTCGTAGCTAAATGATTAGAATCTTTGGCTTGGCGTTTGAGTCAACGGGGTTTCGGGAGATACTGTCTAGCCACACTGATGAGTTATGATAGAACGAAACAGATCTGTCTGTGGCTGACTATATATATATGTGTGTAGATAGATGGATAGTTTTCCCAACAGGGCCAACTTATATTTGAGTATGTTTAATCAAATATATATATATACATATCAGTAATATACAGTCAGCGTCCGAAGACAGTGTGTATAGATCCTTCGCGTATAGAATATATGAGGAATTTCATATAAATCTATAGGAGTGCTCGATGTATGGCTATTGTTACATTTTTTTCCTTTTCAGGTTTATATAATAAAACTCACATAAAGAGTGAAGACAGTGCAATTAGAAGGAACCTCAAACCTGGTTAAATTGTCATTATAAATTTATTTTGCCGGAGAATATCACTATACTCTCCGTCTCAACCTCAAGTTAAACATATAGTCATCTGATGAGACTGAGAGTATAATAATATTCTCTGGTGAAATAGATTTATAATGACAATTCAACTAGGTTTAAGTTTCCTTTTAATTGCACTATATATATATATATATATATATATATATATATATATATCCAATCAGCGTCCAAAGACAGTTGGTGTGGATTATTATTTTATAGAATATATGAGGAATATCATATAAATCTATGTGAGTGCTCAATGTATGGCTATTGTTAATCCCTTATTCCTTCGCAGGGATATAACAAAATTCACATTCAGAGCTTATATATATATATATATATATATATATATACACAGAAAGGGGGAAAATCTATATTTTTTAAAGATATACAGAGAAATAGAGAGAGAGAGAGAGAGAGAGTGAGAGAGAGAGAGAGAGAGAGAGAGAGAAAGGGAGTTAGAAGGAAAGTTGTATATATATATATATATATATGTGTGTGTGTGTGTGTGTGTAAATAGATAGATAGACAGATAAATAGATATCAACACTGCCTTTATTTCTTCCTAATCCCTTCTGTGCAAGCAACTAAGTACGACAGTTAACTGACTCATCGTCATCATTATTTTGCCCCTTGAGAGTTTTAGACATTAGCGTTAGCTGATGGTCTTTTATTAGAGTTTGATTGACCAAAAGTTTCCTCAAGTCTCCAGAACTCTTCTCAGTATTCTGGCCGATCTCAGTAATGCTGTAATTTGGATGGTCTTCACTCGTCCTCTTATTTCTAAATCCTCCAGTCCTTGTATCAATCATTTTGTGATCGTACCAACAGCACCTATTACAATTGGTGTACCCGTCACTTTCATGTTCCACAGTTTTTTCAATTCCCTAGCAAGGTCCAGGTACTCATCCTTCTTTTCAATTTCTTTCAATTTTACTCTGTGGTCAACCGGGATAGCAAAATCTACAATTCAACAAGTTCTCTTTTTTTGTTTTGTTGATTAATATAAGGTCCGGTCCTCTGGCTGAGATTAGGTGATCCGTTTGTATCTCAAAATCTCAGAGGTGTTTGTGCGTCACTTTCTCAAGGACAGATTTTGGGTTGTGCATATACCATTTTTTTCGTATGGTCAAAATTTGAATTTATTGCTCTGTTACGAGTAGATCACTTTGCCCACCCAGTCGTGTCTAGTCTAATACTCTTTTCGTGATAATCATTATTATTTATTCCTTTAGAGTTTTTCACATCAGAGTTAGCTGATGGTTTTTCTCCTCAAGTCTCCTCAAGTCTCCAGGACTTGTCTAAGTATTCTGGCCGTCCTCAGAAATGCTGTCGTTTGGATACTTTCCACCCGTTCGCCAATTTCTAAGTCTTCCAGGCCCTTTAATAATCCTTTGTTACTGTGCCTAGTGCACTAATCACAATTGGCACAATCGCTACTTTCATGTTCCACAGATTTTTTATTTCTCTAGCAAGGTCGAGGTACTTATCCTTCTTTTCACTTTCCTTCAGATATTATTATTATTATTATTATTATTATTTTTATTATTATTATTATTATTATTATTCCACGTTATATCCTATACTCTAATTGGCGCATGCGTAAAATGACTCTGCTACTTAGCAGCGTCATTTTACTTTTTTCTTCGCATAAAATCGACTGCAAACCGCTCGACTCGGAAACAAATTAAGTATTTCCTCACACGTTACTAACGGCAGTGTGGTCCCAGGGTGCATATTATCGTGATGAATTGGCTGAGATCAGGTTTCTTGAGAATACAGACGAGATCTTCCAAGCGGGGTAGACACAATAATGCTTATTATTAATTAGCGGACATTGTCTGTTAAACACGAATAGAAACAGCCGCTTACCACAAGTGAATAATACAATAAAAATGGATTTGATAAATGACGTGCAACTAATACACTCATAAATGTTCGGTTGTGCCTCATTGAACGTCCTTTTTAACCAAGATTTGACAGATACTAAGTAATATATACATACATATATATATATATATATATAACACACACACACACACACACACACACACACACACACACACACACACACACACACACACACAAAGCCCAGTTGGTTGGTGCTGTGGAATATACCAACTGCATCTTTGTAGATGGGTAAGACTCCTCCAAAGAATGTCCTAGATATGACACTAAGCAATCTCATGACGAGACTCCCTTAATGCTGGAGCTTTGGGGAATGCAGAGTTCTCCTTTGTTTCCATCGCCCCCAGTTTCACTCTGACCCAGAGTGGTTGCACCTGATAGGGTCCTATCTATGGATAAAATAGAATTAAACTGTGTAGACATGCTCAACTGAATTATTTGGAATAAAATTGTTCACAAGTATAAAAATGGACTTGGCATTAAATAACCAGCAATGGTTGATGTGCCATCAAACCAAACCAAATATACAAACTTTCAAATACATATATATATACGAGGTGCTTTCAATAAGTTTCCAGACTTTTTTCGTATGGGCACTTTTATTGATAGTACACACATGAAACTCTATTCCCCTTCGAAGTAATCTCCTCCGGCTTCAGTGCACTTGTACCGTTCAAACAACTCCTGGAAGGCCCCCTGGAAGTCCTCTTGTGTGAGCGTGTCAATGACCTTCGTCATAGCCTCTTTCATCTCTACAATTGTCTCATAATGACAGCCCCTGAGCTTAGGGAATAACCAAAAGTCACAGGGACCAACTTCTGGACTATAGGGAGGCTGAGGAACTGTCTTGATGGCCATCTTGGTCATATAGTTTGTGGCAAGGATGGAGTTGTGAACTGGTGCATTGTACTGGTGGAAATGCCACTGAACCGATTTGAAGAGTGCTGGCCTCTTCCCAAGGAATCTCTTGCTGAAATCCTTTAAAACCTCAACATAGTAACCCTAACTCTAACCCTAACCCTTTCGCCAATCAGTTGTGGTGTATTGCTCCTCCCACACCTCTCATCATCCCTCACAGACTCCCTGCCTTCCTTGAATCTCTTATGCCACTCAAAAACTGATGCTCGGTTCATGCAAGATGGTCAAAATGCAGTCTGAAGCATTCCATACGTTTCTGTGGCAGTTTTTCTAAGTTTAAAACAGAATTTCATTGCATATTGCATTATTCTAAAGTGTCAGATTGTATTTTCGAAATTCACCAGCTGTAACAATCAGGCATTATAAGAATGTATTTCAATTCTTGTTGTAGCTGTTCATTTAAACCTGAAATCATAAAAATTAGTCAGTCATCTCATAAGACGTATAGCAATAACATACTAAATTTTAAAGAGTCTTCGACAATTTTAAATGCCCATACGAAAAAAGTCTGGAAACTTATCGCATGCACCTGGTATATATATATATATATATATATATATATATATATATATATACACTCGATATTTTGACTATAAAATAGAATTTTTAAAAAGTCCGTTGAATTCAAGTGAATAAATGTTTTCAATGCAATATTTAAGGCACGTTATTATTCCCTACCTCTAAATACACATTATATATATATATAGAGAGAGACAAAATTTTTCTCTTGTAAACACTGACTTTTTTTCAGTAAATTACGTTTCCCCTGGTTCTTCCTTCTACTCTTTTTAAAAATATATGTGACATGTCATTGTGTTTGTCATGTCATCATTTCTTACGCCGAATATTGATTCTGTTGGCACTGAAAGTATTTGGGAAGAATACGATATCGTCTCATATCTATTCTATCCAAACACACACACACACACACACACACACACACACACACACACACACACACACACACACTCACATTTATATATATATATATATATATATATATATATATATATATATATTCTAAACTTTATACTTATTCTATAATTCTGATTGTGTGAAAAAAAGCCCAGATGATACAATTTGAAAATAAAAAAAAATATTACACAGACTGATATCTGGGAAAAGTTCCATAAACAAAAAGAAAAGACAAAAAACAACCGTACTGTTTAAAAATAAAGAATCAACAACGCATACCTTGTATAAAGAAAAAAAATAATAGCATGTTCTGTACAAGGACATTTCAAAAAATGATATTACAATCATAGAAGTAGTTTTGCACACGAAATATATAGACACAGAACTAATTTATTTAACTATGTCTGGGAAATTAAACTACTTGATGCAGATCTTATATCAAAATTAAACTTGATGCAGATCTTATATTAAAATTAAACTTGACGCAGATCTTATATTAAAATTAAACTTGATGCAGATCTTATATTAAAATTAAACTTGATGCAGATCTTATATTAAAATTAAACTTGACGCAGATCTTATATTAAAATTAAACTTGATGCAGATCTTGTATTAAAATTAAACTTGACGCAGATCTTATATTAAAATTAAACTTGACGCAGATCTTATATTAAAATTAAACTTGATGCAGATCTTATATTAAAATTAAACTACTTGATGCAGATCTTATATTAAAATGGGAGATAGTAAAAAAAATTCAAAAAATGCCGTAAAAATAAGGCAAGTGATAATATTGCGAAGTTTTCCTGGAGGAAAAACTTACAATAGCTTCTTACATTAACCCGTTCAATTAGTTAACTAAAGGTCGGAAATACTTAATGTTTGTAGACATAAAATGTTCGATCGAGTATGATATCTTGCTTTTTTTTATTATGCTAATTTTATTCTGATGATCCGTTTAAGTGAAACCTATGTAGATTTTTCTGCCTTTGTAGATATTTGTATATAGATATATATATATACGTAGCAGCAATAACGATTCTCGACAAAAACACCAAAGTGAAAGTAAGTTCACCGGATGGAGACACAGAATACTTCGACATTTTAGCAGGAATACTACAAAGGGGCACGCTAGCCCCATACCTCTTAATCATCTGTCTAGACTTAATCATCTGTGCTTAGAACATCGATTGATAAAATCAGAGAAAACGGCTTTGAGCTGTCAAAGAAAAGAAGCAGAAGGTACCCCCTCAAAAACAATTACCGACGCCGACTACGCCGGTGACATAGCGATACTGGCGAATACACCCAACCAGGCCGAAACCCTACAACATAGTTTGAAGCGAGCCGTCACAGGCATTGGCCTCCATGTCAATGCACACAAAACTGAATATATGTGCTATAATCAAACAGGCGACATTTCCACACTAGGCGGAACCTCTCTGAAACTGGTAGACAAGTTCAGCCACCTAGGTAGCAATGTCTCATCAACCGAAAAAGACATCGACACGCGGCTAACGAAGGCATAGACAGCTATCGATAGGCTATCAATCATATGTAGATATGACCTGACCGATAAAATGAAACGCAGTTTCTTCCAGGCTGCGGTCGTATCGATACTGATGTATGGATGCACTTCTTGGACGCTAACAAAACGGCTGGAGAAGAAGCTAGACGGCAATTACACAAGAATGTTGCGAGCAATATTGAACAAGTTCTGGCAGCAACACCCAAAAAGGCACCAACTATACGGCCACCTACCTACCGTCACGAAAACTATCCAAGTTAGACGAACCAGACATACAGGACACTGCTGGAGAAGCAAGGAAGAGCTCATAAGTGATGTTCTCCTATGGACCTCCACATATATCCGAGCAAAAGCGGGACGACCAGCGCGAACATACATATAGCAGCTATGTGAGTATACGGTATGTAGCCCTGAAGACCTGCCGGAGATGAACGATAGAGAGAAGTGGCGAGAGAGGGCCAGGGATATCTGTGCTAGTGGCACGACATGATGATATATATATATATATATATATATAAGGGTCAACAGAAAGGTTCATAGGCTAACTGTTGTGGACCAGTAAAGGACCCGGAAGAAAGACACGAACTCGGGTTTACATGGAACAAAGTATATTAACTAAAGAGTAATACAACATAGATTAAAAGGTGTTAAACGTCAGTCTGACTGCCAAAGTGCTAGGCTGGGGAGAACTCGGTATTAGTCATCTGTCCCACCACCGGACAAGTATGGCACAAGGCTGTGTTTAAGGTGGGTTTGGTCGCAGGGCTGCAGCTCACACGCGTCCGGCATTGCCAAAAATACCTTCGGCCCCGTCGGCATTCCCCTAATTAAAAACGCCTCAGGCGTCAGGCAATAAACCTAACACCCCATAATGGGGTAAAAGCCTGGGGGATGGCCCCCTGAGGCCTGAGGAAATGGTGAGTCAACCAGCCAGCACTCGGCTAGATCCGCGCCCGAGTCAAACACGGCCGACAGAGACTGGAGAGAACGTGACCAGCGAGATAAATATTATCCCGGTATTGATAGCAACAGGAAGAGTTCATTACAGTCCACAGGTTGGGTACCATATTACTAACCAAGATTCTCTCATGGAACTATGATCAAATGAGTTTTATTTTTCAACATTTTCCCCATTGTTGGTTACCTATTTCTTCCATCGGTGTTGCAGCGCTTTGATACCATGAGCCAAATAAGTCATCAATGCAGATACGACACCATATGAACTTTTCGGTGAATATTTTCGTATATATATTTACCTAACCTATTAGATTTAGTATCAGCTAATTCTCTGTTTAAGCATGGTTCATTAAATATCGTTTGGTTTGGATTGGTCCACATCAACTCCTAATTGGTAATTTAATACCAAAATTTGTTTATTTGTATACCATTTGTAACACTATACTGTCACCAATATCAGCGTCAAATATGACACTATGTCTATCAGGGTATTTTATTAAAGTCTTATCATGGTAACGACACTAAATGTGGTACAATGGCTGATGATGGTACTTTATTGTGACCTTAGTTCCGTGATTTCACATTTGTTTCCGGGTAGTTTGTTTATCAATTCCCTCTGTGCCCACGTTGTATTTGAAAGATTCACAGATAAGAAATGACATAATCCATTCGAAACTTCTGACAGTCTGTTGTATATTGACCTACGACCCGGCCGGGCTGTCAAAATAGGAAATGCACCTGTGTAAATAACAGGTGCATCCGGTCGAGGAATATTAAAATATAACCTTGACCGTGGACGGGTTGAATGAGTGCGATTCGTGACGTCCACAAGAAGAAGGTGGGAGTTGAACTATTATGTAACTCAGTGCACAGAAAATTCAATCAGTTGGGGATCAGACGAGTGGGAGATAAGATGCGGTAGAGAAAACCAGCCCCCAGAGAGGCTGGGCTCCCTGGCCCCCGGTTGAGCAGCCTAGTAGAACGGGAAAGAAACGCGGTTATAGCCAATAGAGTGGGGGGATCAATATGTTGCAGTTCTGTTCAGTATTCAACTCCCTCTCACACACAACCCTTTCAAAAAAGTGAGAGGTAGATTTTTCTTAAGAACTGTGTCGCACGCCTTTATTGTGTCGTCGTTATCCTATTTACCCAACCCCTCCGCTCGGGCAGGATATGACACACGGTCAATTTTTAAGCGGAGTTTAACAGGTTTGAATTCAGAGTTTTCCTTCTTCTAGACTAGTTGCCTCACCAAGGCTGAAGAACCTAGTCTGCCCTACTATTTACCCATAGCTGGAGGGAGAGTAATTGGATTCATACCTTTCCCAACGGTATTACTGCTATGTGAAATGCAATCAGTCTCGTCCAGGATTTGAACTCGTGTCGGCGTGTTCATTTCCTACGACGATAACCATTACACCATGGGCACCTTGTGTCGTCGTTATGATTATGCATGCATATGTATATGTATTTTGTGGCTATACGACAGGTTGAGCTAATTCGTTGGAGCAAGTTGCCTGGGTGTTGGCAACTCAAAGACAGAAAAGCTCTCCGTTAACTATCAACAATTATTTATTGGAAGGTATTGGTGTAACAATGATATATACAATATAATTATAGAGATTGTCAGTTTATTATTCAGATTTGAAGATGTTCATTGTTCTGCAGATATCGAAGCACCAGAGACAGAGATCTTGTAAGGGTCCACGAACGAAGACACGCTTGCTACCAAACAGAATCTCTCCCACCTCGTCTCTGCCCCAAAGGGCTCTGTGGATCTCAACTCTTCTGACAACCGACTCCTAAACGACTACTGCCTCAACTTACTAAACTTTGAAAATTCGATAAAAATGATATATTATAGAATTCAGTATATCCTTAGTGTGATGTTATCTGATTAAGTCATTGCATCATCTCACACGTGTCCCGAATTTTCACCATGTTTTCATTTTGCCTCAATTAGACTTATGACAAGACGTGAATCTATTTTGTTTATATTTGGTCTTCCTGTGTAGAGACAACAGGCGTCTCCTATCATATTCGCAAGTGCACGTACTTGACCTTTCCAATTTGAAATACATTTCCTCTCAAATATTTTAGCTAACTAGACAGCTAACTGAACAACTCGTGACCTGACCAAACTAGATAATGAAATAATACAATTAACCATCACAGTAATTATTTCACACATTGACTGTAATTATGACTACTGTGGCACGATTTTTCTGTGGGTGTAGGTGTGGGTGAGCGCCTGTCAAGATTCCTTTGTCTGTCTTGCCGCGAAAACCACTCAAAGGGCTTGCGCGCAAGATTTCCTACGAGACCGGAAGAAGATGAGGGAAATCAAAGTCCCAAGGTAGAAGAAAAGAAACCAGTAAACCGAAGAGAGCAGTCAACAGAAGTGAACAGAAGACGGCAGTCAGGAGGGCCTGTGGACCCAGAGTCTGGGCTGGCCAACGCGAGAGGATGGATTAGCATTCCTGGTGGCTTTGTGGGAATTTCGCTCGAATACGCGCTCGCAATAGCCTACAAATGCACAGAAAGCTACACAAAAGTGTCACAAACTTCTCCTTTCTTGTACTTGGAGCTAAACTAAGTCAGTGTTTGTTCTCTTTTCTTCCACCCTCTCGGTTGTGTATGTTGTGTTGTAGTAAAGAAATGTGAAATACCCCTGGTCGGAGATGGGAGAAACCACTAAACGATCTGACGGTCATGAGTGGTATAGGAGGTTGAGATAGTGGAGACCAACCAGCAGATGTATTGTCACACAATATATTCAGTACCTCTTCAATTGGAAGTTTCGTATTTCATTCTATTTATCGATTTGTTCCTTTATTTTGATATATTTAAGTTCACAGAGTGGTACTGTCACAGAGCGCCATCATTCGTCACAATAAAAAGCTTCAAGCTGAAGCATTGAAAAATATCATAGGATTATAAATCAAAGATTTCATACTATGGTCTTAGTAGAGGCGTGTGTAGCGTAACGTTTATGTTAGGAGTAAGTGGGCCAGATGAGCCAAGTTCAAAATCTTCGACTACTATGTACGAGTTTCACTTCATGTTAACCCCATCGGAAAAGTCAGGAATCGATCGCTTTTACCCCCGGTTATAGGTAAGTTACAGAGAAGACTAGGAAGTTAAGTTCTGGTTCGACAATATTGGAAAAGACATAACTCTAATTCAAACCAGCTGTACTCTGCTTGTACCAGATTAACCGGATGATGGTTAGTTGGTTGGTCTTTTATGCGTTATTTATGCCAAATCCTGTTTATATATATATATATATATATATATTCTTTCTTTGTATGTCCAAAGAAAGAAAAAAGTAAATATTTCAAAATGAATAGGTCCATTGAGAGATTTATATTTATTAAGAATTTTTTTTGTTCTAACATACGTGTATGTTTCCATCTTATTGCTTTCTTCAGGGAACATTTAGTAATTTACTCGTTTTTTTTTGTTTGGATAAGGCACAAGGCCATATGAATGCTGCACCAAGTCAGACTCGAACGCATTCCTGCAGTTTTATTCGTCGAATCTACACGAGTGTGTTCGGGTCTTATTGGTTGTCCCATTCATATGGCCTTGCGCCTCATGCAAGCAGAAACCCAGTAAATTACAAGATGATCTCTGACGAAAGCAACAAGCTGCCAACAAACACACATGTAAGAACGAAATAAATACCTCTTAAAAGTATACATATCTCAGTGGACATATTCATTTTGAAATATATATATATATATATATAATTTGTAAGCAAATAGCCGAAGAAGGTATCTTTATCTTTAAACATGTAGTTATAACTACACAGTTAAATGGTTACAAGTATTGGTATTTATCATCAGTTAGGACTGTAGAATACAACAATTGCATCTCTGTAGAAAAGTAAAAACTCCAATGAGTGTCCTAGATATGACACTAAACAATCTGATGGTCAGGTTCAAATAATGCTGGAGTTTTGGGAAATGATGAGTACCCTTTCATTGGTCTCACCCCCAGGTCCACTCGGTCTCTGAGTGGTAGCATCTGATGGGTCCTATCTACGGGTTAAATGGAACTATTTGACTTTTAAACTATGTGCAAAGAAATGTTTTATGCCAAATTGAATTCTTTGAAATAAAAGTCTTTGATCATTTATTTATGTGTAGACAAATGACTGATGTTTAAATGAATTGTTACGGATTCAGAGCAACAGTTAAAACTATTTAACTCTGACTTATGCTAAATAGAATTTATTGAAAATAAAGTCTTTGATCATTTAACTGTGTGTATCTAGAAAATGTATTTACAAATCTTATATCTAATACATGTGTAAAAACAGGATTTGACATTAAATAACTAACAAAGGTTGCTATGCTATGAAATGGAACGAAACGAAAATCAACAACGAGGCCATCTGTTAGCTGTGGGTGGTGACTCGTCATGCTTCCGGACAGGATCCTGGTGGCCAAGTGGTTGTTGACCCTAAAACCGAGTGGTCAAGTAACTTGCAGCAATCCACTTTGACCCTTATTGGGCTAGAAAGGCAACTGGAGGGGTCCGATCCGATCAATCAAGTTGTCATGTCAAGCCGAGCATCAATAGGATTGTACCGATCACATTCTTCATATTGTTGTGGTTGAAAACAAGAACCCCACCCTATTTTATCTCAAAGTTGCTCGAAGGCAGCGGCTGAGGGTCAATTGTGCTGAGGTAGCAATACTTCAAACCCTCTGCTAATAAAAGATAAATATCAAGTAGTATCATTGACCAGAATTTTTAGAGTTAGATAGCAATACTTGAAACAATTTTATTGTGCACAAAAAATGAACCCTCACTCATTCAAAGATAATGTTACCTCCAAACTCTTCACATGGTAATCATATATATATATATATATATATATATATATATATATATATATATATATATATATATATATATTATTTGGTCCAGTTAAACCGGAGTTGGGAGTAATTCCATCAGAACAAGAAAACTATTCAAGAGTGAACATTTAAATTTTCCTGATAAAGAGCTCGATGTAACAGAAATTACAGAGCAATAATTTCACTCAGAAAAAACACAAACCGGTCACATTAGGATTATAAATTTATTTCCATCCAGTAATGTGTTTTTTCTAAAATCAAAACACAAAAAAAAAAAAAAAAAAAGAATTAACAGAACTTTTTCAGATCTTATGGATAAAATAAATCAGAATAGACACAGGAAAGAAGGGTGGGAGGGGATAGAAGAGAGGTGAAGAGTTATCTCCTTGTTTAGCCCACTTCCGTTTTTTATTTTATTGTCAGTAGAATCATAGTAAATTAATTTTTTTTTAATTTATTTATTTTTTTAAAATTCTAATTACTTTTCAACTTAAAACTACAGATTTAATACTAAATTAGAAAATTAACTTTATTCTATAACTTTACGTAACAATACAGTAATAATAATATTAAATTAATTTCAAGATTTAATTAAATTTAACTTTTTTTAAAAATCAAATTTATTTTTGAGCCTCGGATTATATATATATATATATATATATATATATATATATATAATCCGAGGAGGAGGAAATCCAAAGAGTAGGAATATCCAGTTTGAGTGTTCAATGTCAACGCCTATCGATGAATAATTAATTTGAGATTAGAAATACATCAACAATCAACGTGTAGAGCTAAAAACTCTTTTTATATAAAAACAAAAGAAAAAAAATCACTTTCATGGTATCATTTAAAACTTATTTCGGGTTGAGAAACCATCATCAGATGTATAATCAAAATTTTTATTTGGGTTTTCTTATATTGTTTCCAGTGAGAATGGGATTTGAAAACAAATCTTTAATTTAATTTAATTAAAATAAGTTTTTGATTAAAATAATTTTTGTAATATATTTTATCCTTTTTTGTAATCAAGAAAAAAAAAATTTTCACGGTGGAAATATCATATCTATAATTATTTTCCATTAATACAATGTTTATACAATCCTATAAAAAGCAAAAAAAAATGTCTGTTATCTCGCCCTTCATGCTAATATGAGTCGTCAAATCCACCCCTTCTTATATATGAAGCAAAAAAATCCTATGTTCTGTTGTGTGAGTTTATTGTCTATAATCCCAGTCAACCCTCAACCTTGCCTAGTCGGCTGGGGCTGTAGAATACACCGACTGCACCTCTGCAGAGGATTAAGACCCCCTCCCCACGAGTGTCCTGGATATGACACTAAACAATCTGATGGTGAGGTTCCAGTAATGCAGGAGCTTTGGGGAATGCGGGAGTACCCATTCATTACCATCGCTCCCAGGTCCATTCTTGCTCGGTGTGGTAGCATCTGATAAAAGTCCTAACTATGGGTTAAATAGAACTAACGGCATACTTATGCTAAACTGAATTGTTTCACTAAACTGAATTGCTTGAAATAGAAATGTTTTTGGCAATTGAACCATACTTACAATTAAACCGCCTGCTTATGCTAAACTGAATTGTTTGAAATGGAACTGGTTTTTGATGTTGAAACTGTACTTACACTAAACTGATTTGTTTAATATAGAACTGTTTTGACATTTAACTTTGTGTAAACAAAATATGTACCTATACTAAGCTGAATTAGCTGAATTAGAACTGTTTGATTAAACTGAATAACTTAAAATAGAAATGTTTTTCACAATTAAACTGTACTTACATTTAAATTGCGTAATTATGCTAAACTGAATTGTTTGAAATAGAACTATTTTCATAGTTTCACTATTTGGCGTTAAATAACCTACAAAGGTTTATATGCTATAAAAACCAACCAACCAAACCAACCAAACCACCACAACAGCACATTGGAATAAGCTGATGTAGATTTTACTTTTTACGTTTTTATCAAAAATGTTTTTTTATTTCATATAAAATTGGATTATTCTATTTTTTTAGAGTTTGATCAACTGAAATATCAAAATACATTCTCCCCTTCTCTTGCAAGAAATATGATACTATTTACCAACCCCTCCGCTCGGACAGGATATGACACAAGGACAATTTTTAAGCGGAGTTTAACAGGTTTGAATTCAGAGTTTTCCTTCTCCTAAACTAGTTGTCTAACCAAGGCTGAAGAACCTAGTCTGTCTTACTATTTACCCATAGCTGGAGGGAGAATAATTGGATTCATACCTTCCCCAAGGGTATTAGTGCTATGTGAAATGAAATCAGTCTCGTCCAGGATTTGAACTCGTGTCGCCGTGTCCATTTCCTACGACGATAATGACTACACCACGGGTACCTCCACGGGCACCTTGCAAGAAATATGATCAATGGCGAGGGAAAATTTACCTATTTTAAGAAAATATTAGTCACGAAAATTGTTCTGTTACGTTTGGTACAAAATACAACTTACGGGTTGCATGTGACTCGTAGGCGGTTGCTCAAGATCCCTACCGGAGATATTCCACGTAGAACGAAAAAGGAATCCCCGACGGTTTCCGACATCATGCATATACAGGGATTTCAAGGATTTTCTGTCTTCTTGTATGATATAATACCGTTTTATTTCACTTACAGTAATTGTAAAGGAGGTGAGCATTACCAAGTGACCTTGGAATTCTCAGGGATGTCATAAGACACCAGAAAGTTTTTAGACTAACCGACCCACCAACCAACCAACCAACCAACCTTCAAACTGAATTTCAGTTTGTGGTATTATGGCTAACCACGCTTTGTTTACGTTTTTCGGCAAATTTAAAGGAGTTGAAATGTTAACGTCAAATAGAATCAGTTTGATGAATCGAATAAATCGTTTGTTTGACGATACTGGACAGAATTATTTGAAATCGCTTGAGCGGAAAAACAGTTAAAACGCAGAATCAATCGAATTATTTGAATACAATCATTGTATTCACAGAATTTGTGACGAATACAAAGGCAACGATTTAAAATGTTGACTGTCATCTACAGACAAACAGAATTAAAGTGATGTTTCAATGAATCTGATCTACGTCGCAAGAATTTCATAATAGGATAAATTTGCCTCTCGCATTCTTTCCTTATTCAGTTATTTCGTCTTTTCTATTTAATTTTTCTTCTTTCTCTCCAGACTTTTTCTTCTTCTTCTTTCGCTCCAGACTTCTAATCTCTTCTTCTTCTTCTTCTTCTTCTTCTTCTTCTTCTTCTTCTTCTTCTTCTTCTTCTTCTTCTTCTTCTTCTTCTTCTTCTTCTTCTTCTTCTTTCGCTCCAGACTTCTAATCTCTTCTTCTTCTTCTTCTTCTTCTTCTTCTTCTTCTTCTTCTTCTTCTTCTTCTTCTTCTTCTTCTTATCATTTTTTTCATTGCATTTTTCGATTCGATTTCTTTTATTTATTTATTTTTTTCCGTACACGCTGGCACGTGAGTATGTGTATTTTTTTTCCGTACACGCTGGCACGTGAGTATGTGTGTGTGTTATTTCCTATTTCGTTCTTCGGTATTTATTCTTTCCTGCTTGCATATAACTTTCTTTTCCTTTGCTAAATTTTTTTCAATTTATTTATTTATTGCTTTCATCTTTCTTTTCTTTTCTTTTTTCTTTCTTCTTTTTATAATATCTATCTATCTATCAATCTCTTTCTTTTCTTCTGCTGTTATTCTTTTATATTTTTTCCATCTTTTTCTTTTTTCTTTTCTTTTCTTTTTTCTTTCTTTCTTTCTTTACTTACTTTTCTTCCCTAAAACGTTTCTTTCTTTCTTTCTTTCCTTCTTTCTTTCTTTCTTTCTTTCTTTCTTTATTCATTTATTTACTTACTTTTCTTCCCTAAATTCTTTCTTTCTTTCTTTCTTTCTTTCTTTCTGTCTTTAATCATCTATTTACTTACTTTTCTTTCTTTATTTATTTACTTACTTTTCTTCTCTAAAACGTTTCTTTCTTTCTTTCTTTCTTTCTTTCTTTCTTTCTTTACTTACTTTTCTTTCTTTCTTTTTTCTTTCTTTCTTTCTTTATTTATTTACTTATTTACTTTTCTTCCCAAAAACGTTTCTTTCTTTCTTTCTTCGGCTTTTCTCTTTTCTTCCTTCCAAACTTTCATGCTTCCTTTCTTCATCTTCGGTTGCTCTCATTTTCGAAAAAAAAAATAAGCATCAAATCTTCTTCTTTAAAAAACTTTATAGAAAAAGTTTGTTTTGCTCATTTTATTTCCCCTTGAAGTGATTTTGTGGGATTAGTAAAATATATGAGGATACGCAAAAAATCGCCGTCTGTTCAAATTGCTCAACTTTTGGTTAGTTGGTTGGTTGGTTTTATTGCATGTCAAAGCTTGCTGGGTTATGCAATATGAAAATCAGTTTAACAGTGTCCAATTATTTACTGCATAAAAATGTATTTTCACAATCATTTTAAACTCAGCGTTTTAAGATTTAATATGTTAATGAAGCTAACGATTATTCAAAACAGGAAAATATTTCATAATTAATTGCAATATTCATGTTTTTAAATGCTAATATATCAAGATTGTTTAAAATTATTTAAGCAGGTATACCCCTTAGACTTAGTTGCAATATCAGTTTTTATGAGAAAAAACATTATTCAAAATCATTTTAAAATATATCTATTTGATGTATAGATGGGATTCTGACAAACACTACCACTCCAGGTCAAAATGGACCAAGGCATAATGGCAGCGAATGGGCGACTCTACTCTCTCCAAAGCAGGTTTTTCATATTGCCTTGGGTAAAACTAAATCAACGCATGGGTTTTTGAGATATCTAGTCATCCTGTAATGGTTAGTAAGCTCGTAGATCGATTCATACTTAATTGTAATGCTGATCCTCACTAAGTGGCCGCATACCTTGTACTGAATCTCGTCTATGTGTTTTGGATGCCTTGCTTTGCGTAGGGGTTGGTGACACTTAGGAATTTGATTCTACCTCGGAGCTCCATATTTCCTGACTTGTGCTAATACAAGCCAATTTTAAAGTAATGAAGTACTGGTAAAGGGGGTGTTTTTGTGGTGTAATGGTCAAAGCACTGGACTTCGAAATCGTAGTACGCGAGTTCGAACTCCAGTCCCAGTATTACGTTCACCTTCGGATAATATACCCTTGGGAAAGATATGAATCCTCTTATCCTGCCAACGATGGCTTAAATAGCACCACTACACTCCTTCTTGATGGATTTGGCATTAAATAACCCAAGAAGGTTGTTATGCCATAAAACAACAACAAACAAACTGGTGCAGGAGCTTGCTTCAAAAATGTGACTCCCCACTGTCAAACATCTGCGAAAATAATGATTAACGGGTGAATAGTTCTACTCCGGGAGTTTAATACCAACATGAAGTGGGGTTTTGTAAGACAGCTGCACTCTGGTTAGTTGAGGGAGATTAAGAGAGACAGAGTCTTGGATTTAGATTAACGTCTTTTTGATTCCAAACTCAAAGTGAAGCAGGTACAAAAGTGCGTCTTAGCATTTAGTTTTTCCTAAAAGTGAAGTGGATCATATTCATCCGGGGGCCACAGGGAAATGACATTGTTAAAAGTCTCTTCGCATAAAATCAGTGTGACATGAGCGTGACATAGTTAAATCTTACTTAGCGTAACGTTTATCGTCGTAGGAAATGGAACTAGAGACCTGAGTTCATATTCTGAACGAAGCTGATGATGTTTCATTTTGCGCGAATGCCTTAGGGAAGTTCTGTCCTGTGCTACTAATGCCTTATTTCCAGTTCTGTCCTACTATTTCCTCATAGCTGTTCTCCCTTCAGCTATGAGGAAATAGTAGGACAGAACTGGTATTTTAGCGCTGGTTAAGTAACTAGGGTAAGAAGTTGAATTTCTTAGCAAACACGTGTTTTAGATTTTGGTTTAATCACTTTTTGTTGAAAAGTGACTGTGTTTTGAATTTGACTGTTTTATTGAAAAATTAATGATGAAATTTGTGCGTGCAATTTTATCATCGAAAGGGTGGTGTAATTTTTTTAAATGGCTTTCCAACTCAAATATACGTAGGTCAATTTAAGACAAAATATCCCAATGGTATCCAGAAATGTTCTGATTTTTGGACAGAGAGGTTTAATAATATATTTTTAAAACTATTTCAGTAAAACTTTACTTTTTATAACAAGATTTTCAGGTAAAACGCTTTAAAATGACTTTGTTAAAGGAAAAACACCAACATTTTTTTTGCATATCTGGGAATATTATAAAAACGTCGTGACAGAACATACCACACACACACACACACACACACACACACACACACACACACACACACATATATATATATATATATATATACATTTAGAATATATATATATATATATATATATATATATATATATCGTGTACATCGGTATTAGGATCAGAATGTAGTGTAAAAGAACTTAGACTACAATATATATATATATATATATATATATATATATATATATATATATATATATATATATTCTAAAACAAGAACTTACGTGCAATTTCTTTATATTAATTTTATTCTGTTCTGTCAGGGCTATTTTGAAAATATCTATTTTCAAAATTTTTTAATATTTTGTCGACAAAGTTGATTTCCCGTCTAAATGTCAGATTCATGACATGTATAATTCCATTGTTCGAAAGAAAAATCCAAATCAAACTGTGTGTAATTAATTTTATTTAGTTTGATACAGCCATAAGATATTCATACTTTTTCCAAGTCTGGTTTGAAATGATCTTCAGTTGTTTATTTTACACTTTTAAGTGTGTTTCAAACGTCAAATAAAATATCCACAAAACGGCCAATTTAGCACCCACCTCATAAAAGGGAGACTCTTTTAATTGGTTTGGTTTCTTTGTTTAATGGCATATCAACCTTTGTAGGTTATTTTAATACCAAAGCCATTCTCCTAGAAGAACAGTAGTGGTACTGTTTAACCCATAGCTGGGAGGATAAGAGGGTTCCATGCCTTTTCCAAGGGTAGTTGCCCGAAAGTGAACGTAGTAGCGCGGCTGGAGTTCGAACTCGCTAACTACGATTCTGCAGCTTTAACCATTACACCACGAGGACACCACCCAACTCTTTTAATCTTTCCCGTAATAAACATAGGGACCAAAAACACAACACATGTTCTTTCCCTTACTTCAACGTAAACGACGATGTACGATGTCTCGCATAAAGTGACAACCTTTCAAACCACCCGTATATATTCCATTATCTTTGCAAATGAGGTTTGGTTTGGTTTCTTTATTTAATGGCATATCAACCTTTGAAGGTTATTTAATACCAAAGCCATTCTCCTAGAAGAACAGTAGTGGTACTATTTAACCCATAGCTGGGAGGATAAGGGGGTTTATACCTTTCCCAAGGGCATTTGCCTGAACGTGAACATAATAGCGCAACTGGAGTACGAACTCGCTTACTACGATTCTGCAGTCCATCGCTTTAACCATTACACTACGAGGACAACCCCTTGTAAATGAGAACAAATTAAGTATTTACTTATGTTCAAGATATAAAAAAAAATTATTAAATATCTACAGCAAAAATGAAAAAAAGAAAAATTTAAGTAACAATTTACGCATATGGAATGGATTAATTATAACGTTTGATGTGAGTTCAGTTTGAAAAGGCTGCAAAACGATCGCTCAACATTTTCAACTAAGGGTGTCCCAATTTTGAACAACTCAAGTTTATATCAATCATACAGCCATGCTGAATAGACTTATGAGAGTAACAGCATCAAGTTGATCCGCAGACAGCTAAGCCGATTAATCGATACTGTTATTTAAATTAAAAGGACTCTGACGGAACATAAACAGGCGTCTTGTATATTTTATTGCTCTTAGTAAACCAGCGCTTATAGCATACGCATAACATCACTTAGATTAACCGATCAGGGATATATGTGATCTTCGATGTTAAGTATACTTCTGTTCGTTTCTTTTAAAGAATTTTATTTGCTTTAAGAAAAATGGTGAGATGAAATCACTGACAAGAAACCAATGTCAATGGGAAGCTATTTATGAACTTTTCTCATATAGAAGATTATAATAAATGAACGAGTAAGAAATTTTATTAAATACAAATCAAATGTCTATACGACGCTGATTCAAAAGTTTCATAATATTACTCACATTTTTTTTTTTTGTTAATTGCTTTCTTTTAAGATTTATCGACTGGATTTTTTGCCCAATAAACTAGAAATCTTTTTATACATAATTTTCTTGAAAAGTTAATGAAATGTGCACAAATGCGAATATTTTTATAAGAAACGTAAGGAGAAATGGTAGATTTGGTAAATCCGACAAAATAAGAAAAAATAAATGGAAAAGAATTTACAAAAAGGTATCCCCATTTTTTAAGAGTTCATTTTACCTTACATTTCTTGATGAGAAAAATAAATGGAAAAGTGGATAAATCAAAACACTGACAACGGATACAAAAATGATATTTCGTCTTTATTTCGGAATGACTTCATCAGAATGATTCTAATCGAGTCTTTCTGAAATAAAGCATCCGTTATCAGTGTTTCAGCTTATCCGCTTTTCAACTTATTTTTCTCATCAGGAAATGTAAGGTAAAAAGAACTTTTAAAAAATTAGGGATTTCTTTATATAAATTCTTTCCACTTATATATATATATCAGTCTATTAACCTTCCAATGGCCTAGAAACAATCGACAAGTCTTCAGTGGTACTGATGAATTCATCAATTAAAATATAAAGCCCCTGTAAGAAAATGATCCAGTCATTTAATTAGATAAATAATATATCACGTTTGAAAGCTCCATGAATGGCATTTGGAATACATTGACTTTGTCCCCAAAGAATCGAGACCCCTACTTAAAAATTGGTTCTTTTGGTATGACACTAAATGACATCTGGTGGTGAGGCTCCAGTTATGGACATGTGAGAAAGATTGAGTCACTCTTTGGTCTCCATTACTCTCAGGACCACTCGGATCTCGAGTGGTCATAGCTGTTAGGGTTCATCTATGCACCAAATAGATCTGATTAATAATTATCAGTGTCACTACTCCGGGCAAAAAAAATTATGGATTTAGCAAGCTTTATTTATAAGGAAAATCTCTTTGTTTTTTTATTGTTTCTTTTTTTCTTATCTTTTTTTATTAAGAAGTAAATGAATTGATCACTGAAGATTTTAACATCAATTGTTCTTTAATTGCTGAACATTTTGGAAACATAAAATATTCTTAAAAAGAATTAAAACATTTTCATTTTTCAATGGTAGCCAAGATCTCAGATTGACTCCAAGATCAAGTGTTGTCTGTTATACAAAATATATAAAATTTATACAAAATTTGATGTCTCCTGTTGAGAGGCTTGAGCTACCTTCTGATTACATTTTCCAGAAGGATAATGATCCCAAGCATACAGCTAAATCTACGAAGAAGTGGTTGTCTGAAAATAATGTTTTGCAATGGCCAAGTCAGTCCCCGGTTTTAAATCCGATTGGCGATTTTTGAAAATTTGTGGCGATTTTTGAAAATTCAAATCCGATAAAGAGCACCACCAGGCATCAATAATCTGAAAACAATATGCCAGGAAGAATGGTACAAAATACCTACTAATTATTGCAAGAAATTAATTGAGAATTACTGGAAAAGATCGGTGGCTGTTGAAGGGAATAAAGAGTATTCTACAAAGTATTAAATGAATATAATGCGCTATTTTTTGTACTGCATGATTACTCTTTTCACTCATGAAAAGGAATAAATGACATTAATTACCGTAAAATTAATTGTAATCTAATGTTATATACACATATTAGTAGAATATATCCTTATACAGTAAGTAAAGTTGTCTCCCTTTAGTCGAGGGCGACCAGAAAGCTCCCTTTTCAATAACTTCTACACCGAGGTGTAGGGGAGGGCGCTACTCCTTTCCCTGAATTGGTCCACTTTACTCTTGATCCGTACCTTATATTGCTGAGCGTTAATCAAGGATGTATCAAGTACCATTTTTAAAGTCTTTGGTATGACGTGACCTGGGATTGAATCAATGTCTCCCGGACCATTGGCGAACACTCTAAAATTTTGTTCAGGCTATGTTTGAAAGATAAAAATAAAGATTTTCACATGTACGAATATTTATTTTCCCCCACTGTATATATGATTAGTAAATGAATAATTTGAAGGTCACAGTTTTTACAGGAGCCGAGGCTCATTTGTTTGCATACAAATGGTTACAAGTATTGCTATCAAACTCTCAAATTTTTTTGGTCACAGTTCAATGGTTTCCAGTTTAGTAAATGATTAAGTAGTACAATTTAATTCATAGTTTGGACACTAACAGGTACTAACACTCTTGATCAGAGTGGACTTGTGTTTAATGACAATAAAAGTGTACTCCGTATTCCCCAAAGCTCCAGAACAGGAGCCTCCCGATCAGATGGTTTATTGTCATATCAAGGATGCTCGTTGGTGTAGGGGGGTCTTACCCCTCTGCAGCGGTGTAGTTTGCGTATTCTACGGCCTCAACCAACAGAGTTAGTTTCTGAAGAGTTTTTTTTTAAAATAACAATTCTTAATAATAATTTTTAAACAGATCTCTTTGATCCATAGATGCATCTTTAATAGGTACTAAAAGATCCAGTCAAGGCGTTTTTGGTGGTGTAATGGTTAGCAAGTTAGACTTGAAAACCTACACGAGTGAGTTCGAGTCTCATTGGGTGCTTCATTCATATGTTTTTGTGCCATATCTAAGCAAAAAGCTTAGTAAATTACTACTGCCAGATCACGTCAGAGTGGACCTGGGAGTAATGACATTGTAGAGGTATTCCACACTCCATAGATTTCCAGAATTCGAGCCTTACTCTCAGATGAATTTTAGTATCGTACCCAAAACATCCTCTTTTTTAATGGGTTACATCTCTTCAGTGGATTCAGTAACCCCCTGTAGACAAAGCAAACCTCGAAAAAGCATGGACTAAGAAGGTGTTTATAATGAAAAATATAAAAGCTACAGACATATGAAGGTAATATTTGATTTTCAATTTTTCTTTTTTCCTTCCTTGTCAGGATTACTCGATAGAACAACCACGTGTTCATCTATACTATACCTAAGTAGATGGTTTGGTGATCAAAGCCTGTAATCAATAAAGGCAATAAATCGACTATTAAATCGTATAGTATAAAGGAATCTGTCTCATTTCCTAACCCAGCCAGAGATATAAGTGGAGGTGCTCGTCCTGTACTGATGATCGTCGTAGGAAATGGACTCAGCGAACCCGAATTCAAATCTTGGAGGAGTCAGTTTGAATTTTATATCGCGCTAATAACCTTGGGAATGGTATGAACCCAAGTATTCTTTTTCCTGTAAAGGATAAATAGAAGGGCAGTCTGGGCTCTTAATCCTTGGTATTACTGTCCCTTTCATGTCCCAGAGCTATTTTTAGTGTTCTATTAAGGTTGAGGAATTTACCTATTTTTTTTTTTACTTTCCTTTATTTTTCCCATTACACACACACACACACATATATATATACATACATTCACCCAAAGGTAAGTACACCCTGAACAATTTTTAAAACTCAGAATTGAAACCTGTTGAAGTCACTTTAAAAATTGGCTTTGTGTCACACCCTGCTCATATAAAAGGGTTAGTAAATAGGTTTATCCCACTTCTCAGGTTACAAAATAATTGAAGATCTTAAAAATAGTTGTCTGAATTTTTGAGACGAAGATTGTCGATTTTTATCGTTCAGGGTTTTCGGACTATTGTCTTAATCTTTATTGTTATATTCACAACGTTTCAGCCGATATGTCCACCGGCCTTCTTCAGGTGTTTGTCGAACTCGGGAGCCAACACGGAACTTCGAACCACGTCCTTTATTTAATCCCCGGGGGTCGTTTGTTATGATTCCGTTAACCATAACCTCGTATAAAAAAGTACTTTTTATATTTGACTCTTTATAAGATTTTTACACCAGAAGTAACAGTTGGTTTTTACTCGAGTCTAAGTGACAGCAAGTCTCCTCAATTTAAATGGACTCTTCAAAATATTATCACTGATTTCTTTAGTGCTATGATCTGGACAGACTCTGCTCTTCTGTAAAATTCTAGTTCACACAATATATTTTCTACTTTTTTTTGTATGTGTTGTTCAAAACACCCAAGTTATAAATGGTATTACTGTCCCTTTCATGTCCCAGAGCTATTTTTAGTGTTCTATTAAGGTTGAGGAATTTACCTATTTTTTTTTTTACTTTCCTTTATTTTTCCCATTACACACACACACACACACACACACACATATATATATATACATACATTCACCCAAAGGTAAGTACACCCTGAACAATTTTTAATGTTAGTTTTCTTCTCAACTCTGGATAAAAAGTACTATATTATCTCTTTTGAAACATTATACAATAAAACGGATATAATTAGGTTAGTCTAATGAGTAGAGTGTTTGCCAATGGTTCGGGAGACGAGTGTTCAATCTTGGATCCAAAGACTCAAAAATTCTACTTGATGTCGCTTGGCTTAGCAATCAGAATAATAAGATAAGGATTAAGGGTAAAGAGGAGTAATCCATGGAATGGAGTAGCGCCTTCCCCTACACCTTAGTGTAGTAGCTATTGAAATGGGAGCTTTTGGGTCACCCTTGACTAAGGTCGCCTACTTTACGTTACTAACTTATTACCGAACCCGAATGAATTGAGATTCTGTAATAAAAAGAATATATAGCAGTACGAAAATAAGTACGCATTACATATTAATTGATATATATCTTTCGTGCGCAAATATATATATCCGTGCGCAATTTTATTTTTACTTAAAGACGTGTTGTAATTCTATTTTTGTTTACAGAGATTAAATGCAATTCGTTTTGTAATAAATAATACCTAATAATCTACGTTTTAAATGCATTATAATCCACTAGAAATAATACAATTCTGGTATCTTTTACTTAGCAGAAAATAAACTTATTACTTTAAAAAATATGGTCTGGTAGACGGATAAAGAGATAGATAGCAGGTGAGAGAAGTATTGAGACTATATATATATATATAGTCACACGATTATGTATGATATTATATTTCTATCATTAATTCAGTAGTGTCACGTGGTCTCCAACTGAGAGGAGAGAAATAAGAAATTTCTCCTACCCTTCTGTGTTTGAATTAACAGGCCTCAAAGACTGACCGTTAAAAGGAGGAATAAGGAATGTAGGTCAACTTCGGCCGGCCTCTTGAAGGAAATAACGAATCGAGGTCAAGCTAACTGCACTCCATAACACCAACAGGTCGGGCAGAGAAGGGGACATATAGTAGTCCGAAAGAATCACCTGACTGGGTGTGGAAGGAGAAAGAGGCCGAATGATTGGCTAGAACCCTAAAAACGGAAGTAGCTTTTTTCGTCTGCGGAAATTGGAATGAAGAATTTAGTTTTCAGGACAGAGGTCGCCGGGCGAAGAAGCAGAGCCGTGTTTCGGGACAGCAGTTGGCGTGATAAGATGTATTGAAACTGTCGCCGAAATTCCGGGGAAAAGCGGAAAGAATCTTGGACAAGTAGACAACAGATGCCTTCAAGCCAAGCTGTATAAAATCCTGGTAGCCCGTAAAAGAGAAAATACTCTCAGAAGGAATCCGTCGAAAAGCTAAGTAAACCTTAAGACCGCTTTCTCCCTCCACCCTTCCTAAGTATTGCAATTACATACTCTCTCTCTCTCTCTCTCTCTCTCTCTCTCTCTCTCAATTTAAAGAAAGAAGAAAGAAAAGAAAAAGAAGAAAAACATTTGTATTTGGTAGTGTCTGCTGGTAATATAGCCGGCACTTTAAATATCTGTCTGGTCCGCACGCATTAAACACCTTGTTATATTTTACATGCCCCCTTGTGTTGAAACTTATTCGTTGTGTTGTCTGCTTATCAAGTTGTCTTTTGCATGTTCCTTTTCAGCTTCATTCGCCTCAATTTATTCTCGCTAAATGTCCAATTCGCCTTTAAAAATATTACACGGGAAACTGGAATTGTCGACTACGATAAATAATAACATTATATCTAAACCTAGAGGCCCATATCTTCCATTATCCTTGGAGTAAGAAGATGAAGTGGTCTGGTGGGTGTGTGTAACGTGAAATTTGGAAACCCCTTGCCAGCGGCGGTCATTCTAGCCCCACATTAACTCCCACATTATCTGCCATTTCCCCATGTTCTCGAAGAAGGAATCTTCACTGAAACTTATTTTGCAAGGGATCAAATGCCAGACTACCCCGACTTCACACGTGCGAAAAAATAAACTCTCGTCCTGGGATAAATATTTAATGGCACCGTCACAAGTTTTTACATGAATTTTTTTCTTAAATATCCTCCATATAATGTTTGATTAATTGGATTAATATGCACTAGTGAATGAAACATGTGGACAATAATAATGAATATGTTGAAAATAATATTTTGTCACTCAGTCAGTCACTTGATTAATTGGCGCTTGATCTTCCCAGATAGGAGATCGAATCTCAGTCGAATCAGCGGCCTGCCCACGTTGTGTAATTTTTCTTGATTCAGGCAACTGATATCTACCAATTTGTCAGAAGTCGAAATTACAGTTGCCAGATGACTATTCGTTAATAAAACAAAAATAAATCAAAGTCAAAATCTAGAGACGACAGAATACGGGGTTGAAATGAAGAACAAAGTTTTAATTGAAAAAATAATAATAACAGTTGAGAAAAAAATGCTGCTCTCTCAATGTTCTATCTCTCGTAAATATTGCAGCTGTATTTTTTCGAAGCTACTCCGGATCATACGATTCACAGTTCACTTTTTTTTTTCACTTCAAACCTTGCGAATTCTTCTCAACTGTCGTGTTGTTAACTTCCTTCAACTTGTTGGAAAATGACAGTAAAGAGATTATCTGGTACAAGGCTTTTTCTTGGAGCTTTTTTTTTCTGCAGCTTGCTAGAATCTCTCTTTTAATCTGTCAGCTTTTTCTGTTTTATTCAATTTTTCTATCTTCCTCAAGTGAGTATCTCGTACCTGACTACTTCTTTTCGTAATAAATTCTGATTAGTCACTGCCAAATGCTTCTTCTCCCACTTCTTTTCTTCGGCGAGGCGCTTCTGGTGGTGTAAGGGTTAGCAAGCTCGACTAGCAAACCTACACGAGTGAGTTCGAGTCTCATTGGGTGCCCCTTTCATATGGCCTTGTGCCACATCTAAGTAAAAAGCTTAGTAAATTTCCACTTCTTTTCTTCGGCGCCTATGGCTGTCACCAGGGGTAAGATGGTGTCCCTTCATTCTAATTGGTCCTAACAGACGCTTCTCTGTGTTTACTACTGGAAGTAGTATCTGTTCGCCAGCGTTTCCCTTTCACCCAACCACTCCGGTCATGGCGTACTTTTTTTTTTTTAATTCTTTATCTTTAATTTTGTGAGGCCTTTTAAATTCCTTAGATTATTTTGGTTTAAAAAACCTTTTCTCAGCTTTATACAATTGTTGATCGTGTAAACCGGACACAATATATTTCTTTATCCCAGGTGTGTAATGTGTTAATAGTATCTTCCCAAATTCGTCAGAGAATATTTGGATTCTATTATTTTTTCACTGATTTGGGAAGATAAAATAACATTTCATCTCGACTATCAACTTCACCCCTTCCCAGACCTTGCGATAACTTTCTTTACTCATAAACACAACAGTGGTTATATCCTTTTTTTGTTTTGATGATTTTATCTGGATCTTCAAATTCTTTCTTTCTACATTCACAAAAGAGAAAAAAATAAGATTTCTCGATTTTTCGATGTACTGTTTCGATCTTCTAAAATCCAGGTATTAACATATTTCTTCTAACATCCACGTCTCATAGTTTGTTTTTTTTTGTGGGGGGAGGAATCCACTGAGTAATAATTTTAGGTGATACATTTTTCATCATTAGTTTTACGTTTCAATGTACCTTTATATATACATGCAATAATGTAAATAGATGAATAAACAAATATCACTATACTTATGTACTGGGTGAAACGATAAAATTGTCGTCCTAAAGAAAACAACACTACAGCTTTATTTTAAAACTTTTATTGAAAAAATCAATTCAGGTAACTTGATTAAGAAGAAGAGCTGACAGCTATTCAATGTAGTCGCCTTCAGCCTCAATCACCACCTCGATACGGATCTGGAACTAGGAGCATGCCTTTTCCAGAAGCACCGGCATGAGTTCAGCGAATACTCAGCGGATGGCGGCGATCAGGCTATCTTTGGTGTTATGGGAGGTCATGTTGGTGTTCTCGACGTATGACCAAACGAAGTAGTCCAGCGAGTTCAGGTCAGGGAAGAGGGGGACAGTAAGAGAAGGGTACAAAGAAGCAATCCTTCTGAAGCCAAGCCTGGGTCTCTTTGGACTTGTGGGCCGACGCCGAATCCTGCTGCCACAGCCAGGGTCTGCCACCGGCCACCTGATTGCACCAGGGGATCACCACACCGCTGGGGAGTTTCATCAATGATTGCCTAGACCTTTTCGATCAACTCCTTGGTCCGGGTTTTCCTGGCGGTGTCCTCAGCTTTGGACTTCCGCTCCACCACCCCCAAAGGGTCGTCCGATGCGTTCAGCCGTGCCCTCAAGCGTTGAACCGTCCGGATTTGTATTTTGAGGGTGCTGGCAATGGCCCTGTTTCATAACTTGGATCGGTAGAGCGCATGAGTTGTACAGCGGCACATCTCCGATCTCGCTCGTTGAAAATTGTGTCACTTTCAAACATGATAGAAAGCTCCTATCACTCTTGGGATTCGTACACAACTGGCCAACTAGTAGATGGTCTGCAACAAAAAAAGAAAAACGGTTTTCATAAAACGGAAATGGAATCATGTCTTTTTTTCTAGGGTGACAATTTTATCGTTCCACCCTATATATAGCGTTGTCTGTCTGTCTCTCTCTCTCTCTATATATATATATATATGTTTGTATATCTATCTATATATATTTCAAAATTAATTTGTTCTTCAAGAGATTTATATATCTTTAAGAATTATCTATTTCGTTCTTACTTATGTGTATGTTTCCAGCTTGTTGCTTTCGTTAGAGAACATTTAGTAATTTACAAGGCTTTTTGCTTAGATGTGGCACAAAGTCATATGAATGGGTCACCCAATGAGATTCGAACTCACTCGTGTAAGTTGTTAGTTGACTTGCAAACCTACACGAGTGAGTGCGAACAAAAAAGCCAGGTAAATTACTAAATGTTCTCTGACAAAAGCAACAAGCTGGAAACCTACACGTAAGTAAAAACGAAATAAACAATTCTTAAAAAATATAAATCTCTTAGTGAACCTTTTAATTTTGAAATATTTACTTTTTTCTCTCTTTGAACCAACAACAAAAACAAATCCCAGACACACACACACACACATGTATATATATATATATATATATATTGGGTGTTATGTGTAAAATGTTGTCTAAATTACGTAGCGATAAAAAAAAACATTAACATCTCACTTTATCATTTATATTTAACAAAAGTACCTAAGAATATCTCAGGATATAGATTAAATTCGTAGAAATCGTCGTAAACTTTACCCACAGCCTTCAGCAATCCTTTCAGATGCTCTTCTGGTTTAAGTTGGTAACTGCTGTCGTTATCCTTGCCTTTAGTTCATCTTTGGTGTTGTAGTTTTGTTGGCCCCTTGAACAGCCACGCCCCATACATAATAATCAGGAAGGATTGCAATCTGGAGGCTTAGGCAGCCAGATGTTAGGTGTTATGTGATCATAGAAATATTCTTACAGAAAACACTGGGTTCTCCAGTTTGTGCGGCAAGGCGCCGACATTTGTTGTCAGGTATAAAGTCTTCAATCAGCCATTTTCTCAATCCAGGTCAGTACTTCAAATTTCAGGTACTTGATGTAGGCCTTCGTGTTGACTCTCAGGCCACGTGGGAAGATAAATAGAGGCATAATTTCACAGTCGGTAGTGACCACCCTAAACACTATGATGTAGATTAAGTGTTTGGTTTATATCACCATCAGTGCATCTTGAGGGGACAAAGCAAGAAAACGGTTATCCAGGGATGTATATTTCTTTTTCAAGTAGAGAAATTATATTGTGAATTGAATTATCACGACCATAAAATCCGTTGAATGATGTATATATATGGATAAACATTTGACCCTATTTACCCAACCCCACCGCTCGGGCAGGATATGACACAAGGTCAGTTTTTAAGCGGAGTTTAACAGGTTGGAATTCGGGGTTTTCCTTCTCCTAGACTAGTTGCCTCACCAAGGCTGAAGAAATCAGTCTGCCCTACTATTTACCCATAGCTGGAGGGAGAATAATTGGATTCATACCTTTCCCAAGGTATTAGTGCTATATGAAATGCAATCAGTCTCGTCCAGGAATTGAACTCGTGTTGCCGTATCCATTTCCTACGACGATAACCATTACAACAATTGATATATATCTTTCGTGCGTACTTTCCCCTGCTGCTTGCGTGTGACGTACGGAAACACTGGACAACTGTTTCGACCTTATTAAGTCTCATCAGCAGTGTATACTGTAATCTCCCCCACCGGATTTTCTGGTCATGGTAATTCAATTCACAATATAATTCCTCTACTTAAAAAAGAAAATGTACATCTATATCCTTGCCCTTCAGGGTATGATAATTACGTGGATACGTATTTCGGTTTGGTTTCTTCGTTTTAATGGCATATCAACTTTTTTAGGTTATTTAATGCCAAAGCCATTCTCCAAGAAGAACAGTAGTGGTACTATTTAACCCACAGCTGGGAGGATAAGGGTGTTCATAACTTTCCCAAGGGTATTTGCCCGAAAGTGAACGTAATAGCGCGACAGGAGTACGAACTCGCTTACTACGATTCCGCAGTCCATCGCTTTAACCATTACACCACGAGGACACCCACCGATACGTATTTCCAATCCTCTTAGGAAGACATGGCCTTGGAGGTGATCGTGTCCTCTGTAAAGAGTACGGATGTAACTTGCAAGACACATTCATGTTAATTGACCGTTCAATTACTATGACTAGTTAATTTGGCATCACTTGTGTGCGATGTGGACTACGGTTTAGAGGTAGGGTTTCCGCTCTGCATTCAGAGGTCGCTGGTTTGATTTCCAGTGGGGGAGATCAAGTGTTCGCAGGATTTTCTGGTCGTGGTAATTCACTTGACAGGTGTCCAGTGAGTTCACCATCTGATCTGGGCTGAAAATTTTCACATCTGAGAAAAATCGAAGCATGTTTAGTGGGAGGAGATGATTGTGTTTATTCAAAATCATTGCATTGTAGTCTTTCTTCTTGCTTTTCATGGCCTCTGAAAAAAATTGGCCCTTTCTCATCGTGAATGAAGAAATGCCGACTGTCCTCACGATAAGTGGGAGGCTTCCGAGCTGCTATGATTTTTTAATATTCACAAGACTCATCCAACTCTTTTCGAATCCAATTCACTGCCCTCGGATTGACGCCTAAAATTGTGAAATCTTCGTACTGGAGCTTCTGTTTTGAATGCTGAGGGTATAGCGGATAGTTTCCAAATATCTGGAAGAGTGAATTGTGTGATATGCTGCTTTGCTCACAGAAAGTGTCCAAATAACTCTAGATTGCTGAGCAGTATAGAAAAGCTGAAAGAAACAAAATCCATGCTCAAAATTAATAATTTAAAATAGCGACAATTTATCCATCGCAGCCTCTAAATATATGGGTTGATTTGCCTCAGGAGATTCAGTATTCTCTCGTTATAAAGTCTTTGGCTTCCTATTTTCCTTCTGTTTATTAACGATTGATTGCTTCCACATCTGCAGGCAATTTTGGAGCATACTGAACAGCCAAAAAGATTGTTTTTGATTCACTCATTAATTGTACAAAACTATGAATACATGTTTGGTTAGAAAAAAAATAAACACCCCCACTGATTTTGGGCAGAGAAAAAAGAAAGAAAGAAAGAAAGAAAGAAAGAAAGAAAAGCATTGATTTGGAGCAAGGAATAACAAGAAAGAAAGAAAAAAAGAAAGAAATAAAGAAGAAAGAAAGCTCTGATTTGGAGTTTGGAATAGAAAGAAAGAAAGAAAGAAAGAAAGAAAGAAAGAAAGAAAGAAAGAAAGAAAGAAAGAATGCTCTGATTTGGAGCTAAGAAAGAAAGAAAGAAAGAAAGAAAGAAAGAAAGAAAGAAAAAAGAAAGAAAAGCATTGATTTGGAGCTAGGAATAACAAGAAAGAAAGAAAGAAAGAAAGAACGCTCTGATTTGGAGCGAGGAATAGAAAGAAACAAAGAAACAAAGAAACAAAGAAAGAAACAAAGAAGCGCTTTTTTTAAGGAAGAAAAAGAGGATTGCAGAAGAAAAAGAAGCAAAGAAAAAAGAAACAAAGAACAAAACAAACAAAAGAATAAGAAAAAATAACAAGACCTAAAAAACGAAATATCGAAAAGTTACAAAATGTTTCAAGTTAAGAAAAAGGATATGCAGAGGCGTGAAAGAAACAAACGCAGACGTGATTTAATCAACCTTAATGCGATAATTAATACTAAAATCATTCTCCTAGAACTATTTAACCCAGGAGTTTGATCCAATACTTTTCCCAAGTGTATGAGTCCAAAAGTGAAGGGAATAGAACGACTGCTATTCGAACTCGCTTACTCCAGTATTGCAGTTCAGCCTGTAAATCATTAGGTCACGTGACCCTCTTATTGTCCGTGTAAAAAGAGTGAACACAAATCTGAGAAAGACCAAGAACATGAGAAAGAGAAGAAAAGAAAAAGAAGAAAGCGAAAAGAACTATAGAAAAGAAAGAAAGGAAAAAAGAAAGAAAGAAAAAAATTGACAAACATATAACGGCATATCAAGCATCGTGGGTTATTTAATGCCAAGGCCATCTACGTAGAACAGTTGTGGCACTATTTAACTCATAGCGAGCACAAAAACTATTGAAAAGAGAAAGGATAAAACAAAGAGCTATATTCATAATTGAGGAGTGTCTATTTTGATTTGTCTTCTTTTCTTTTTAACGGCATATCAAGCTTCGTGGGTTATTTAATACCAAAGCCATCTTCGTAGAAGAACAGTAGTGATACTATTTAACCCACGTCTGAAAAGAAAAGGGGGTTCTTGTCTTCCCCAAGATTATTAGTCCGAAATTGATTGCAACAGCGTGACTGGAGTTTGAACTCACTTACTATGATGCTGCGTGTCCGTACATTGGCATTATTGTTAGAGTGTTCGCCAATGGCCCGGGAGACCTGGGTTCGATCCCAGGTCGAGTCATACCAAAGATTCAAAAAATGGTACTTGATGCCTCCTTGCTTAACACTCAGGATTATAAGGTAAGGATCAAGGATAAAGTGGAGCAATCCATGGAAAGGAGTAGCGCCCCCCCCTACACCTTGGTGTAGTAGCTATCAAAAAGCGAGCCCTCGGGTCATCCTCGAATTTAGTCGCCAACTTTACTTTACTATGATGCTGCAGTCTTGCACTTTAGCCACAACACCATAAGGACTCCCCACCAGTCTGTTTTGTCTTTTCTCTAAAAAACAAAACAAAAAGGTAGCATGTAGTATCATTACATTTAGTATACATAATCATACTGCTAGTCTGAGTTGTAAATGTTTCTCACTGGGTGCCTCATATGCTTGTTCCCTTAAATTTGATGAACAGATATTTTCCAGAGGGTCTTCGAGAGAATCTGTAAAATTACCATTCCACCTGAGATTGGTGTGATTTCGGCTTTGGTTTTGGTTATGGAATATTGATTCTTTTCTTATCAGGACGTTGTTTGTCAAAGCCATACAAGCAAACATTTAAACGCCAGTTCTATTTACATTATTACACCGAGAAGATAAAAAAATGTTCTTCCTCTATTTGACCTGATAGTAATCAATTTTTCTTTCAACTACAGTCTTGAACCAAAACCAGTCGACTGGGGCAGCAGAATACTCCGACTGCTTCTCTGAAGTGGGATAAGACCCCAACCAACGACTGTCTTGATATATGACTCTAAACAATCTGATGCTGAGGTTCCTTTGATGCTGAAGCTTTGAGGAATGCGGAGTATTCCTTTATTGCCACTGCTCTCAGGTCCATTCTGGCCCGGAGGGGTAGCACCAGATAGGGTCCTATCAATGGGTCAAATAGAACTATTTGATATTAAAACTGTGTGCAAACAAATGACCATATATATCTAATATATAGGGTGTCTCAATGTACACGGAACCCTTTGTGGATGTGCCTGTGGTGTAATGGTTAGCGTCGTAGGAAATGAACACGGCGACACGAGTTCAAACCCTGGACGAGAGTGATTGCATTTCACATTGCACTCATACCCTTGGGGAACGTCTGAATCCAATTATTCTCCCTCCAACTATGGGTAAAATAGCAGGACAGACTAGGTTCTTCAGCCCTGGGTGAGGCAACTAGTCTAGGAGAAGGAAAAGTCTGAATTCAAACCTGTTAAACTCCGCTTAAAGATTAACCTTGTGTCATATCCTGCCCGAGCGGAGGGGTTGGTAAATATGTATACACGGACCCATTGTGACTGTTAATAAATCTACTAATAATGATGCCTTTTTGATTCAGATTTGGAAATTGTATACAATAACAAATATTAATCCTCGATCACAATGCTTTGGACCAGAGAGGAAAAAATATTTCGTATCAGTACTTATTTGAAGATCAGATCATTAAAGAATGTTTCAAAATAGATGCAACCCGTTAATATAGGGTGTCTCAATATATATGGGACCCATGTGACTGCTAATAACTCTACTAGTAATAATACAGTGTTCTTTTTTTGTTTCAGATTTGAAAATAGTAGACTATAACAACTATTAATCCTCGATCTTAATGCCTCGGACAAGAGAGGAAAATATTTTTCGTCACTACTTATTTGGAGACAAAATCATTTTAAAATGTCTCAAAATAGATGCAACTCATTAATATGATGATTTATTACTAAAACAAGAAACTAAAAAAAAGATCGCATGACCTGGAAGTTGATATAATAACAATTTAAAACAAGCATTGATTTGATATCTCAAGCTCAAAAGAAGGAGTTTTTACAGGACGTGTTCGAAATACCTGCCATTGCCCATATCTTAGTAATAAGTCATGATCATATTAATGGGTTGTATCTATTTTGAGACACCCCGTGTATGTATAAACCGCATTTGGAATTACAAAGCCATCTATGGTTGATATGCCATAAAACCAAACCAAACCAAACCAAACCCGTAAGTTAGGCCGTCGTACATATTTCTATTCATTAATTTTTATTTTGTTTTGTTTTTATCAATTTCTTCCTTCATTCATTCCCTTTTCCATTATTCGTTCCAAATAGAATTATCTTCTTTTCAGAAGTTCCGTTATGGTTGCATTTATACAGGGCGCAACAAAAATACCTCCTACGTTTTAAACTATCATCTCTATGGTTCAAGTACAGGTTAGAACGATAAAATTGTTGCCCAAGAAAACACGACATGATTCCATTTCCGTTTAATGAAAACCAGTTTTCTTTTTTTGTTGCAGACCATCTACAAGTTGGCCAGTTGTGTACAAATCCCTAGAGCGATTGGAGCCTTTTATCATGTCTGAAAGTGAGACAATGTTCAACGAGCGAGATCGGAGATGGGCCGCTGTAAAACTCATGCTTTCTACCGATCCAAGTTATAACAACATGACCATTGCCAGCACCTTCAAAATGCAAATCTGGATTACCACGAATAACAGGGACGTGCCCAGGAGGATGAAAACAAAGTCTCCGGCTACGGTTATGGTCTTTTGTGTGGTTTCAAGCGAGGGCCACATCATGCCATTACATATCTTCGAAGTCGGCTTGAAAGTCAACACCAAAGTGTACCTGGATGTGCTGAAGAGTGTGGTGATCCCCTGGTGCAATCAGGTGGCCGGTGGCAGACCCTGGGTGTGGCAACAGGACTCGGTGCCGGCCCACAAGTCCAAAGTGACCCAGGCTTGGCTTCAGAAGGAGTGCTACGACTTTCTACCCTTCTCTTATTGGCCCCCCTCCTCCGACCTGAACCCGCTGGACTACTTCGTTTGTTCATACGTCGAGAACATCACCAACATGACCTCCTACAACACCAAAGCCAGCCTGATCGCCGCCATCCGCCGAGTATTCGCCGAGCTCCCGCCGTCGCTTGTGGAAAAGGCATGCTCCCAATTCCGGATCTGTATCGAGGTGGTGATTGAAGCTGAAGGCGGCTACATTGAATAGATGTTAGCTCTACTACATAATCAAGTTAGCTGAATTGATTTTTTTCAATGAAAGTTTAAAAATAAAGCTGTAGTGTTGTTTTCTTTAGGACGACAATTTTATCGTTCCACTCAGTAAGATCTCTTTGAAAATGACAACATAGATGACATTTTATCCTTCTTGAAAAAATAGAATTATATCAAAAATTATGAATCAGATATATATTTATATATATATATAGTGCAATTAGAAGGAAATTCAAACCTGGTTAAGTTGTCGTTATGAAATTATTTCGCCGGAGAATATTATTATACTCTCCGTATCGAGGTGGTGATTGAGGCTGAAGGCGACTACATTGAATAGATGTCAGCTCTACTACATAATCAAGTTACCTGAATTGATTTTTTCAATAAAAGTTTTAAAATAAAGCTGTAGTGTTGTTTTTTTAGGACGACAATTTTATCGTTCCACCCTGTAAACTTAGGCCAGTGGCAATGGTAGTTCCATACTATTATGTCTTGGACCAATGTATACAATTTGCTAGCTGTTAAAAAGTCTTTCCACTTTTTAAATCCGACTGCCTAAAACCGTACAATACCTGCACACTAAGGGAAAATATCAGAATATCGGTATCTTCAAGTTCCTACGGTTAAGACAGGTGAATTGCTACGTAGAGAGGTTTCTTGCTCACCTCACGTTACGTTAGAACGATACTGTTCCGGATTGAATATTGCAGAATCGATTTACTTAAAGAAATCATGACTCAAAACCTTTTAATTCAAGGGCACCTTGGGTGGTATAATGGTTAGCAAGCTAGACTAGTAATAAATTACTACTCACCAAATTTAAAGTCAGTACTATATGATTCATATACATGGTGGGCCCCTTTTGTTACAGCTGTCCATGATAATATTGATCTTTCTATTTAGAAAGGAATGAAAAATTCTAACAAATAGAGGGCTCTTAAAATACACTGAGCTAACCTCTGCAGAGAGATATGATCCCCACCGAAAAAAGGGTGTTCGGTTTATGACACTAAACAACATCTAATTGTATTGCTCGCGTCCTGAAGATCTGTGGAATATCGACTAGCCCATTCATTGCCTTTACTCTCAGGTCAATGCTCAACCGTCTTGGTAGCATCTTTTAGGGTTGAATCTTGGGGTCAAACACATCTATTTGAAAACTATTCTTATTTGATTGAAGCAAAATAAACTGCTTAAGAATGTAAATATGAACGTACAATAAACACGATTCCCTAACCTCTAGGCATAAAATAACCCTAGACGGATTGATATGTCATTAAAATCAATCAATGATATTACTTAGTATTTTCTTAACACTATCACTACAGCATTTTCACAAGATCGATAACTCCCGTTGGATCCCCGATTGGAACAGTGGTCCATAATGATATATGTGTTTCTATTTTGGAAGGCGTGAAGGATTCTGATCAGTATGTCACAATTATCTTCGTTCGATCGAGAATTTTGAGAATTCAAAAAAAAAAAAAGGATCGTTGAATGCGATCGGCAACACCCTAAAATTATTGTTCAGTTCCAAATTGAACAGATAATTGCTTTCTTTTTAAAGTCAGAACATTTTATATTTAACAGAAATTTCGTCACAATGGTGTGGTATAATTACATATATCATCAAGTACTTATATATATTATATATGAGTGTTGAAAAATGGCCATTATTAAAAATAAAAGATGTAAGGGCGCCTTTTATAAAAGTCTGGGATGATTATTTAGGCTCACATTATAATGGTGATCCATGATGATACTGATGCTTCTATTTTCGATGGAGGGAAGGATTAGCATTTCGTTGTGCAATTAAAGTCGAAAAGTTGTATGATCTGTGAGACTAGCTTGTTACAGCGAGACGAGTCGCTCTTTTAAAAACTAGCTATGACTTAGATTTGGCACGGACAAAAAACAAAAAGCAAAAATTACAAGAGACAAAATGTGAAAAAAAAATATGTTTCAGAAATCATTCTTTAGAATAACTTTTAAGTCAACACTGGACGTTGCCTTCACTCTTTCACCATTCAAGTCGTTAAAGAGAAATCAATTTCATATCAACTTTCACGAGAACTGGAAAAAGACAAAAAAGGCTCTGATACTAGTGGGCACCTAGTAAGGATCGAACTCGCAACTCAGCTGTAACTGATCTGAGAGAAGTGCTTATCATATTTACCAACCCCTCCACTCGGGCAGAGTATGACACAAGGTCAATTTTTTTAAGCCGAGTGAGATTTGCTTATAAATCTTTACTCCAAGAGAAAGTGCGCATGTACTTAGCTTAGTTGAACAGTTCGAGGATCAAATGGGATTGTGCTAATCTTTCCAATGGATTACATTTTGCCGGCTGCGAAAAAAAAACAACACATTGGCATTATCATATTTACTAACCCCTCCGCTCAGGCAGGATGTGACACAAGGTCAATTTTCAAACGGAGTTTAACAGGTTTGAATTCAGAGTTTTCCTTCTCCTAGACAAGTTGCCTCACCAAGGCTGAAGAACCAAGTCTGTCCTACTATTTACTCATAGCTGGAGGGAGAAAAATTGGATTGATACCTTTCCCAAGGGTAATAGTGCTATGTGAAATGCAATCAGTCTGGTCCAGGATTTGAACTCGTGTCGCCGTGTCCAATTCCTACGACGATAACCATTACACCACGGGCACCTCCACACATTGGCATTATAAATCTTCGATTCTACCAAGGTTCGGATACAAACGAGGGGAGTAAAAAGAAATAGGATACTCTCCCAGAAACCAAGGGGCACCTCTGGTGGTGTAATGGTTAGCAAACTAGACTAGCAAACCTACACGAGTGAGTGCGAGTCTCATTAGGTGCCCCATTTATTTGGCCTTGTGCTACATCGAAGCTAAGAGCTTCGTAAATTATTACTCTCCTAGACACCAAGTTCGACGTTTGACTTTATCTCCACGTCCATCTGTGACCCTGGAACGGGCGAAAATAGAAGTTTTAATTTACAAAGAGTAAATTGAGATTTCTTTTTTTTTTCTGTTGTTGTCGATTGAGAATCTAATCCCGGGAATCGAATTGAATTCATGAATAATAAGAAGGCGCTAATTACGCAGATTGGTGACATCTATGACATCATTTTCAGTAGCAATTAAGCCGTAGAATTATTATTATTATTATTATTATTATTATTATTATTATTATTATTATTATTCAAACGATGTCTACTTACGTAGGAATAAAAATGCGCGCGACTGACATTTATAAACGAATAAAAAAAAACCATGAAAAATCGCACATCAGCATATGCAGAAAGACACATCGCATTGAAAGTCAACAAATGCACGTATGTCCGCTCACCTTAAATGATATAATTGCTAATAGTGTTGGACTACGATCTCAAAGTAATTGAGTTCGAACTCCAGTGGCACCATTTTCGAACAAATACTCACAGAAATATGTGAACTCCTGTACCCCGCCCAAACTATGGATTGAAAGGTATTACTGTTGTTTTTCTACGAGGATTGTTTTGTTATCTACTTATCCATAAACGTTGGCGTGCCATTCCACAAGAAATCGAACCCTTTTATCTTCTGCTGTGGGTTAAATAACTCTACTACTGTTTTTCTTCAAAGAGGGATTCGGCATTAAATAACCCGCGAAGGTTATGTGCCATTAAACAAAGAAACGAAATCCAATCAAACCTAAAGCTTTACTATTCCGGGTCCCATTTTGACCAAATTTAAAAAAGTTGTTAGAACCCCACCCAGAAGGGTTTTCAACTATCCCAGAAAATCGAAATCACAAGAGATTTTAACTGAAACCTCTTTCTCATTCTATATGCCTTACAGGGTAAAATAATTAGGGTGATGTTTAATTATGTTATTTTATTGATTGTATTAATTATCTAATTGTTTAGCTTGGTGGGAATTGTAGACTGGCTATAAATCTTTGAGAGTAAGTGTACTTAGTCGCAACAGTTCATAGGCGTGCATGCATCTCGGATGAGCCATGTCAAAATAGTTCTAGACAGGATATTGAACATAAACAAAGCAAGTGTCTGTCATCTGGGTTAGAAACACATGTTTATGATCGTATAAAACGGCTGGAGAAGAAGCTAGACAGCAATTACACAAGAATGCTGCGTGCAATCTTAAACAAGTCCTGGCGGCAACACCCCACAAGACACCAACTGTACGGCCACCTGCCTCCTATCACGAAAACTATTCAAGTTAGACGAACCAGACATGCAGGACACTGCTGGAGAAGCAGGGACGAGCTCATAAGTGATGTACTCTTATGGACCCCCACACATGGCCGTGCAAAAGCAGGACGACCAGCACGAACATACATTCAGCAGCTATGTGAGGATACGGGATGTTGTCCTGAAGACATGCCTAGGGCGATGAACGATAGGGAGGAGTGGCGAGAGAGGGTCAGGGATATCCGTGCTACCAGTGTGACATGATGATGATAATGATGATGATGATCGTATAATGCAATTAATAAGAATAGGTTATATAAGAAAAGATGATTTTAGGATTTTTGAGCGAGTTGAGTTACAGCTAGGGTGAGAGTCGTGTCGGCTGGATATCGTCAATCGGGTTCAGAGCCGTGACATCCATTTCATGTGCACATTTTTTAGTTTTTTTTATAGGCAAATTTTAATCATTACCCGCTCAGTCTAAATGGGGAATCAACGAGATTAAGATGAAACGTTTGACTCCTCGGTTAAGCTGTTTCTCACTGACGGACTAATTTATTCTAAGTCTAGAACCATTTTGGTCATCTGATCAAAAATATTCAATCACAGTCTTGGTCTCGGATTGACCCTGAGTTCAACGGCTGTCAATCATACTGCTGTGTTTTTCCACTTCTTTAATTACTCAGAACTTGATTTGAATGATGTACTTCTAGTCACAGGTAAATCTCATTTATCTATTGTATTACAACATCTATTCGAAGTATTTGTTTACTTTTATTGGTTTTCAAAGGTTTTAGAGATTTTCGAACAACCCTGACGATGAATTTTGTATGCCACACTCAATATAATCAAGGCTATGTTAAGTACGAATTGTTTTCAATAAAAAAGCATTAACCTCCCTGCAAATATAAATAATCATCCCAGACTTTTATAAAAGGCTCCCTTACATCTTTTATTTTTAATAATGGCCATTTTTCAACACTCATATATAATATATATAAGTACTTCTCGTAAATATAATTTACGGAGATATACGTCTTGAGAATCGCTGTGGCGTAATGGCTAACGCACTGTGCTCTGAAATAGATATACTTCGTTGTCTGGCTTTCAATTGATTTCATTATGATAATCATAAGCAGGTTTTATTTTGTCCCATCCAAATATAATGAAGTGATCAATTGAGTTTGAAAAATCAAATAACTCAAAATAAGTTTTGTGTTGTTAGAGAACAAATATGAATGATAAAGATTTAAAAAATTAACCAAACTTAGAACCACTGTGGTCATTTATTAAGATTTGCTTAGTCAAGTTTAATGTTGTTACTAAATGAGGTTTTCTTAGTCCGTCCCACTGTATAAGGTTTTCTTAATCCGTTCCACTGTATAAGGTTTTCTTTGTCTATCCCATTGAATAAGATTTTCTTAGTCTGTCTCACTGGATAAGGTTTTCTTAGTCTGTTCCCCTGAATAAGTTTTTCTTTGTCCCTCCCACTGAATAAGGTTTTCTTAGTCTGTCACACTGCTTATAATACTTGCTTTTTCTAAATGATCACACAACGACTGATTAAACTGATTACATCTTTTATTTTTAATAATAGCCATTTTTCAACACTCATATATAATATATATAAGTACTTCTCGTAAATATAATTTACGGAGATATATGTCTTGAGAATCGCTGTAGCGTAATGGCTAACGTACTGTGCTCTGAAATAGATATACTAAATAGAGGGAGCCGGTAGTTTGACGCCCAGTCACTATCTGTACTGAAAGTCCATCGTTCCTGGCAAGTGTTTTAGACTACATTTAGTGTCTGCACAGCTTATATAAGTTTTTTCTGGTCGGCCAATGCTGGCGTGTACATGTGTATGAGTCCATATAAAACCATCGCTTGTGGGTTCGTCCATGCTTCCACAAATGCGCCCCGCATGTCTTATTCGTCTTACTTGAAGGGTTTGTGTGGGTAGTGAGTTCCATTCTCAATAAAGAGCACATGCAAGCGGCCTTGTGCCAAATATAGGATTGGCATAATTTCTAAGATGCCTTGTGGTTAGCAAAGCCTGCCTAGCAGAGTATTGTTAGTGAAATCGATCCTCATTGGGTATTTTATACTTATTTTAGGGGCTTATTCTTTCAACGAGAAGAATAAGCCCCATTATTCTTCTTCAACCCGACAGGCGTTCTTTCTCTGAGTGCCGCAGTTGTTTTTCTCTTTTACACGAAGACATCGCTTGTTAGGAAGAATGCAAAGTCTTTTTTCCTCGTGTGCACACATAACTTTATTTCATCTCTAGATTACTGAGCCGCTCAGGAGCTACGGACCAACAGATGGAAACTTACGTCGTGAAGAACAAACACAGAGACATCTCTGGTTGGGAAGAATAACAAACGCGAAGAGTTCTTTTCTCGTGTGCACAAATAACCTTATTTATTTCATCTCCCAATTACTGACGAGAAATTATGGACCAAAAGACGGAAACTTACGTCGTGAAGAACGAACAGAGAGACATCTCTTGTTAGGATGAATAACAAATGCGAAGACTTCTTTTCTAGTGTGCACAAAGGACCTTATTTATTTTATTACTAGATTACTGAGCCGCTC
>OY757922.1:19033019-19035519 GCA_963585895.1 Sepioteuthis lessoniana
TCTGTAGAAATATTTGCTAACGTAAAACGTTTCGGTTTTTAGTCCTTTATCAGGACGTGTAAGTTACTAAATGACTGAAAAAAGGTGAGAGAATTCTAAAATATTCAATTTTCGTTGATAGTGTTCTATTTCAATTTTTTTGCGACAGATTTTACCACAGAATTGGCATAACAGTTCGGTTTTGGTTGCAGTGACATTATTTGGGTGCAAGATAGATTTTGCTCATTTACGCAGATAGCTTTTGAGACCAGCAAGAGAAAGGCACAATTTTCTACATATGTCACAGTTAGTGTGGTGACTTTGTGGACACGGTGCTGGGCCCTGTTCGCCTTTGCGAATCAGACGTTTGTAAGCGCAGTACTGCATACGGCTATTCTCAAAGGATTCTATGCTTTCGTGAATTAGTTTCCGCCACTTACTTCTACCTGAAGCCATTTTTTCCCATTGGTCCACAGGTAGTCCAGATTGTGTCAGGTAATATTTTATTGTGTCCTTAAATCTCTTCTTCGGTTTTAATGCACTTCTCTTTCCTTCCCACATTTCACCATAGAATAATTGCCTTAGCGGACGGCCGTGACCAACCCATCGGAGACAACTTTTCATTACCGTCGATTGGATGCTTGGTAGCCCTGCTTTCCCTAATACTTATGTATCTGAAACATGGGACTGTCATTTGATATGAAGTATCTGCGTCAAGCACCGTTGATGGAAACCCCCAAGAAGTTTGAGTTGGTGTTTATAGTGTCCAAGTCTCGCTTGCATACAGGAGGGCCGTCAAAACACATACTTTATACACAATGATTTTCGTATGTAACTTGATACCATGCCGGGACCACACACATTTATTAAGTGCTGAAAAAGACCGAGACGCCCATTCAATGCAGACACCCCTAGGATAAATTATAGGGACGGACTGCGCTTTTTAACCTTGGTATGGCAACCAGGAGAGGAGAAGAAACATTTTGAATTCAAACCTGTAATGTTCTGCCTAAAGAATTGCCCTTTTGTCACTTTCATCTCATGCAGAGTGTTGGGTAAATACAAATGTATATATATATATATATATATATATATATATATATATATCTGAGTTTGTAACGAATTTTGGAGTATTTTACACTTAGTTTTGTCTGGCCTCAAGCTACATGAGTGGGAAACTTTGAGATAATGGTAATAAACTTTATGCAACTGGGGTTCCTTCTAGGTGTGTTAACATGATTAAAAGAATGTCAATGCTTTTAAAAGATGCAAGAGAAACTTGTAATCCAAAGTGCTGGAGACCCTAAAACACACACACACACACACACACACACACACACACATATATATATATATATATATATATATATATATATATATATATAAGCTTCTCTTCATTATCATGGGTAGATTTAATTTTTGTGAAAGAATTCATTTTGATGACATAATCCTTTTTGCGAAACTTGTTTGAGTGGTTTTCTGTCCATTTTTTTTTGTCATACCGGTAGATTAAATTTCCTACTCAACCTGACCCCTACTCAAAAAACACAGTCTTAAATCAACAGCCACAGACATACAGCCACCGATACCCACCCAGCTACACACACGAAGCCATGCAAATGCACTCAGCTACACACACGAGTATGCTTTTACATATATATATATATATATATATATATATATATATGTATATATATATATATAGAGAGAGAGAGAGAGGAGAGAGAGAGAGAGAGACAGAAGAGAGATAAACGAAGATGTAGAGAGAGATAAAGAGAGATATAAACTCAGATTGGGTGTTAAATAATTAGAAACCATTTGTTCTGGACTCTTAAGATCAATATCAGAGCCCTAAAGTTTTAGATGTATCAAACAAAAACAAACCCCACCGTGAAAAAAAAAGAAAAACAAAAAGGAAAAACCGAACAAAACAAAAGACAAAAAAAAACAAACAAACAATAACTGAGAAATCTTATTACTTCTTGACTATAATTATGTTACGGGTTATAATTACATGATATGAACATTGTCGAATTTCACACAGTACAATGCCATCGAGTTAAAAGTTTAACTTCAGTTGCGTGTGGATAATTACTGGAATATGGCAGACAACACCAACAAAGACAAGAACAGCAACATTATATATATATATATATATATATATATATATATATATATTAGCTTGCTTCGCTTCATTATCGCGTTTAGATTTCAATATTCTGGAATGATGATTTATAACGATCTTACATATATATATATATATATATATATATATATGTGTGTGTGTGTGTGTGTGTGTGTGTGTGTGTCCTCTTCTATATTTTCTTTTGTCGTATTGGTAGATGGCATTCCAAACTTTACGCAACTTACGCGTCCATACACACACATATAAGTAAAAATAAAATTGGCGACCGGAGTCGAGGGTGACCCGAAGGCTCTCTTTTCAATAGCTACAACATCGAGATGTAGAGGAGGGCGCTTCTCCATTCCCTAGATTTTTCCACTTTACCCTTGATCCTTA
>OY757922.1:19038019-19207559 GCA_963585895.1 Sepioteuthis lessoniana
ATCCAAATTAATCAATTTTTATCTTAATTCCTCCTTTCCTCTCTTATCTATCTATATATTGCTAAAATTTTTATTCGTTCTACCGGTGGGGATTACTCCAGCCCACCAATCCAAAAAAAGAAGAGGTGTCTTGGGTATGATATTGAACTGCCTTTGCTTGTGAGGTTCCAGTGTGACCATACCCCTCCCCCCCCGTTACATCAACTACTTTAAACCATTTCAATCTTGGCCGGTGTGTCATCTAGTGGTTCCGATAGGGGTTATCACACATTTATTTACGGCACAAGAAATACAATCAAGGGAGTGGGAGAAAAAGAACAAAGAATAATAAGGGCTTGGGTTAACTCAAGTGCAAGAAGTGTGATTCTGTGACACTGCATTCCCTGTGCCCCCGTAGACTAACGCTAGCGTGTATTTCTAGCGAAATTTCTACGAAGCTACTAGGGATGCCAACTCATCCTGACTGGCCCTCCCTCACTGTTTTTGGACCCAATCTCATGCCGACTGGTCTCTTCTGCTGTCTGGGGTCGACTGCCGCCTGCCACTCTGCGTCTCCCTTCGCCAACCCTCTCTCTCTCTGTCATTCCCTTGCCTACTTCCAGTCGCGTCCGAGATCTCGAGTCCAAACACTTTGTATGGATCGCGCCAAAACAGACAAAGGTATCGTCTGCTTGGGGCACCCACTTCATAGTGTCACAACATGTTTGGTTTGATTTGGTTTAATTGAGCTGGGTTTTATGGAATATCAACTCTTGTAGGTTATTTAATGCCAAATCCTCTTTATACATATGTATTAAATATATATGACTTGATTTGGTTGGCTTTTATGGCATATCAACCATTGCAGATTATCTAATGCGCAGTCCTTTTATATATATACATATATATATATATACGCTCCCCCATGGAGGTTGAACGCTAGGGCGAAGGAATTTACGGCTGCCGCTTGCATAATGCAAAGTTCTTCGAACGAATTGAGCACTCTGGAATCCGGTAAGATATAAGATGTAAATAAATGAACGCTACTACTTAATACCTTATAATTCCTGAGCTGACGTGGTAAGCTTGTTGGCTAACAAGTATATCTAATGTAAAGTTGGGCGGGTTTCGCTTCAAGCGTCATACGTGTCTAGCCACTCTGAAGAGTTGTGATACAACGAAACAGTCTGCCTGTGGATTACTATTGTAACGGGTTTCCACCCATATTTTTAATTTTTCGAGATATGGACGATGTCCTAACTGTGGGTTACTAAGACCACGGACGAATGAGGGCGTTTCAAGGTTAAAGAGGTCGACGTGATATGAATGAACACGTGGGGAATTCTGAACCGGACAAACAATATAACGCGTAGTTGGTTTTCTCCTTTTCTTTATATATGTATCATTCATACATTTTTTTTATTTAAAAGAAAGCACAAATGTAACAACAGATAAACAAAGAGCAAAACGAATGCAACAAAAAATATACAGAAATGTGGAGGACGAGTCGCTCCCAATAGTATCTGACTAGGTCCTTCCAATAAGACAAAGTATTTTTTTTCTTTTTTCTTTTTTCAACTTGTTTTAAAATTATATCCACATCTTACTTTTCCCTTTACAATTAAAGGGAGGGAACTTCCTGTTTTTTTTTTTTTTTTCTTTGAATTTTTTTTTCTTCTTTCACCGAAGAACAAGAGTCTCTCCTCTTCGTCTTTATGGATATACAAATTTTAAACAAATAGGTTTTCCGCCGAAATTAGCTGCTGATGAACCGCCTCAAAAAAGTTTCTTTGGAATAGTCTTGGTACAGACCTTTATTTAGGTTACGTTTATTATTCTTGATAAAAATTTTGACTAACCTTTTTTTTTTTTAATCTTTCCTTTCTTTTGTTAATTTTTTTCTTTTTTTCTTATATTCGTTAATCTCCTATTAACGAGTTGCAAGGCACCAGTTTTTGTTTTCCTTTTCTTTTGCGTTGAGCCTCAAGTTCTTACTCAACGGAGCCACGGCTTATATTGGCCGAATTTCCCCTTTCACCGGACCCCGTGAAAAGGCGACCTTTCTCTTCCTTGGCGAAGCTCGAAACTAACTTTTTGGGTTTCGTTTCTTTTTGGTGGTAAAGCGCCCTCCCTGCCTCGACCAGTGACATGTCTTCTCCTTATCCGGGTCAAGACCTTTGCCCCTTCTCAGTTGCTTCTTCCACTGTTGCTAGGGCTCGAAGACTCACCAATCGCCTGCCCCACTTCCGATTCTCATAGTAGTCCTTGCATTATAATCCTACCGTGGCCGGTGGCCGTAACACTATATATATATATATATATATAGTAAATATATATATATATATATATATATATATATATATATATATAGTAAATATAATACCGGACATTGGCCTAGGGGTTAGAGTGTTCGCCAATGGCCCGGGAGACCTGGGTTCAATCCCAGGTCGCGTCATACCAAAGACTCAAAAAAGGGTACTTGATGCCTTCTTGCTTAACACTCAGCCTTATAAGGTACGGATCAAGGGTAAAGTAGAGCAATCCAGGGAAGGAGTAGCGCCCTCCCCTACACTTTGGTGTAGTAGCTATCGAAAAGGGAGCCTTCGGGTTACCCTCGACTATGGTCGCCAACTTTACTTATAGTAAATATATATTAATTGAATTGGTTTGGGTTTATGGCATATCAACCATTGTAGGTTGTTTTATGCCAAATCCTCTAAATACGTAGATATGTATTATACATGCTTTGTAAACACATTTTTGTAGATAACATTCTAAAACGAACCAGAGCTTTTTTTTTTTTTCACACGGTAAAAGGATTTCAAATATTCATATATGACAGTCATAATTTAACATCAGTCATTCATTTGCACGCATAGTTTTTTCTATTTGACCCATAGATGGGGCCCTATCAGATGCTACCACGACGGGTTCGAGTGGATCTGGAAGCGACAGGAATGAACAGTTACTCCACATTTTTTAAATCTCCTAGAATGGTTTAGTGTAATCACCTGGACAACCGTTTGAGGGTCTTACCCCTCAGCAGAGATGCAATAGGTAACCCGACTGGGTCGTTCACTTCTGGAGATCATGGAAATGGGAGGATCCGTTCATTGCTAGTATTCACGAGTCTGACCTATACTGGATTGGTACAACCTGTTAAACAAACAAACAAGAAGGAGTCGTCATATCATAATGGCTAATCTTCTTGACTTCAGCCTCGAAGAAAGCTGTTTCGAACCCTATTAAGTTCACTTTCGAATTAATACCGAGGGTATTGAACCCTCTTATTTCTGCAGCTATGGATTAAATAATATTATTACTATTCTTTGACATTTAATAACCCATTAAGATTGATATGCCATTAAAAGAAGAAATGAATATTTGCTTTGTCTCCTTCAGCATCTCTCTTTTTACTGTCTTCTCACAACAATCTTTTAAAAAAAGAAACTTTGCCCAGAATATAGATACTATCAATAGAAATTTATACCTCTGCATTTTCTCATGCATATCCCAATAAATTTCCCCCTTAACTTTTCAATTCTCTTTTCCCTTTCTCTCCTGGAAATATTTTATCTCTTTACTTTTTCCTTCTTTCATTTAATATTTCACCCCTCCCCTTTTCCCCCTCATCTACCGTTTATTCTTTTTTTAAAAACTTTTTTATTTATAGATATTAATTTTTATTGTTTCATTTCTGTCATTTATATTACTTTGTGAATCTGCTATACATATTTGTTTTGCTTGTTTTATTCTCTCCCTTTTTTTTTTCTTCTCTTTTTCCTGGCAGTTCTTCTATCCTCTTATCTCTTATTTCTTCCGTTTTTTGTCTTCTCTTCCTTCCTTTTTTTCTTTTTCTTTTTATTTCTCGTTTTCTTTTTCTTTTATCATTTTCTTTTTCTTTTCCGTTTTCTTTTTCTTTCTCGTTTTCTTTTTCTTTCTCGTTTTCTTTTTCTTTCCCGTTTTCTTTTTCTTTTATCATTTTCTTTTTCTTTTCCGTTTTCTTTTTATTTCTCGTTTTCTTTTTCTTTTATCATTTTCTTTTTCGTTTCCGTTTTCTTTTTCTTTCCCGTTTTCTTTTTCTTTCTCGTTTTCTTTTTCTTTCTCGTTTTTTTTTTCTTCCACTTTTTGATTCGAAATCTTTCTCGATGAACAAATGGAACATATAGATTCTATATTACATTCCCAATAAGTCACATGACGTAATTTTAAAAACCAACGCTGATTTACTGATTAAATGACCAACTCTTTCCCGATATATAGAGTTTCCCGAAGTTTTTTTTTTTTCGTTGATTTAACATCACTAGTATCATCCCTTCCAGACCTGATGATGGTTCATTAGAATCGAAACACTATAGTGTCGACTTTGTTTCTCAGTAAATATCTCCTTCTGCTTGGATTACTTTGTTATCAATTTTTCTATATATATTGTCGGATTTTACTCCATTATTTATTTCCATGTACAGAATAAACAAGTAGAAGTAATTCATCCAATAGCTCCCCGAAATGCCCGATTAAATACTTTTTCTAACTATTTTTTGTCTAAAATGATCGTATTTAATCTTAAAATGTTTAACTATTGCTATACTGGATTTATTTGGCTGTTTGTTCCAAAAATATATTACTCTATTAAGAAAAACTTCAATCGGTTACTGGACTTAGTTTTTGAAATTTGTCATGACAGTAATTTTTTTTTTATTCGGGGAGAAATATTGAAAAAATATCTTCCATAATTAGAAATTCCATTAATTATTTTAAAAGTTTTAATTAGATCATCTCTCATTAATCTTTCTTGTTAAGCAGCGAATCTCTCCCTGTAGCTAATTTTTACAGTTTTTATGATTTTTGTCTTTATTTTTTTTGTATGCCCCGCCCCCAATTTCAATTTTACACTCCATAGCTCAGTCGGCTGGGTCTTTAGAATATGCCACCTACATCTCTGTTGAGGGTTAACCTCCCGCACCATCAGACGAGTTTCCGGTTATGACACTAAAATGTATCTGATGGTGAGGATCAAGTCTTGATGATTTTGGTATCATAAAGTAGCCATTTATTGCCATTATTCCTAGGTCCACCCTGACCTGAAGTGGTTGTACTTAATAGGGTCGCATCTATGGGTCAAATAGAAACAGTTAATAACTTCCTATCTTTATATCTATTCAACACTGTGTAATCAAATGACCAAAGTTAAATTGAAATATCAGTATTAAATAGAAATACATGGAAACATTTAAGTGTGTTCAAATAAATGGTCTCTGTCTCGTATAAAAATTGTTTTTTTCTAAACTATTCGTTTACGGATCATACATATTTGATATATATGGGATTAAACAGGATTTACCGAAATTGGTTTATATGCGATAAAACCAAACCAAACCAAATCATACATATATATATATATATATATATATATATATATATATAAAGATATTTGGCATCAAATAACCTACATCGGTTGATATATCATTGTGACACGATGTGCGGTTGAGTACTTAATATGTAAAAATTAGAATTTATGAAATATATTCTAATTAATATATATATATATATATATATATATATATATATATATATATATCAAAAACAAAAAAGATCCTTAAATTATGTATCTTTTTGGTCAAGGCTTATATGACCTAAAAAGCTAGTTGACCGTTCTTAAAGGTCAGTTAAGTGTGAGACAACCGTTTTCGATTTTAAAGGTCTGTTAAGAGCGAGACAATTTTTATTTTATTTTAAAGGTTAGCAAATTTATTTAGTTTTTCGGTTGCCAACTGAAACTTCATTCATAATGATGAAACGAGTCATTTCGTAAAATATATTTTTCTTGTCATTATCTTGAAGGTCAATGTCAAAAGGGAGATTTAATTTTGCTCCACCCTAAATAAAGGTGAGTTGGGCATGCCTCATCCTGTCAGGTGTGCCTGAAAATTTTTTTGTTCAACCCCATTGCTCTAAAACTGTTCCCATTGGTCAAAGCATCTAAAAAGGGGTTTCCCTATAACTGTAAGATATAATCCTGAACTAGGATTGGCTGACCCATGGATATAGGACTCCTAATTGTCTCTTATTGAACAACCAATCAGAAACCATTTTTGTCCAGATATTGATCTATAAAAATGGGATAATTAAACAAATCCTCAGAGAGGATAAGAAAAAGGGACCAAGAAGAAACTCAAGACTGCCAATGAAGCAGCTCTTCCATTCTCGATCCGAGGCACTCCGAACAACCTTCAGACGTTACAAAATTTCAAAGTCCCAAACTTTAGAGACATTAGTGTTACTCTAACTACACCGCATCGTCACTCTTCCTCTCTCGATATTCTTTCTTCTTCTGTTTGCCAGGAAAGCAACCATCAATTGTTTTCTATTTATTGTCTCACAAACGTGTTTCAATAAAAACGATATTTTTTGTTGTTAAACAACGGGTTTTCTCTACTCTTTGAGTTGCTCGACAATCTAGCCACTCATATTACCTGACCGTCAAAAGAAGATCCGACTGAATTGTGTCAACTCCCTTCCGTTGATCTTTCAAACACAACGTGGGCACAGAAGGATTTGACAAAGCAAACAGCCGGAGGCTAATGTGGAAGTCACGAACACAATAGCCACAACAAGTACTGTGACTAGTAGTCACACCACATTGGGCTCTGTGACTAGCCTAGGACCACACCATAAAACCCAATCAAACCAAATCCTATATATTTAATATATATGTATAAATAGGATTTGGCATTAAATAACCTATAATGGTTGATGTCTATAAAACCAAAACAAACCAAATTCTATATGTTTAATATGTATAAAGAGGATTTGGCATTAAATAACCTATAATGGTTGATATGCCATAAAACCGAAACAAACCAAATCCTATATATTTAATATGTATGTATGTATAAAGAGATTTGGCATTAAAAAACCTATAATGGTTGATAAGCCATAAAACCAAAACAAACCAAATCCTATATATCTAATCGAATAAAGAGGATTCGGCATTTAATAACCAATAATGGTTGATATGCCATAAAACCAAAACAACCAAATCCTATATATCTAATATATATGTATAAAGAGATTTGACATTAAATAACCTCTAAGGTTTGCTATGCCATAAAGCACAACTAACCAACACACCGACTGACTATTACATTCCAATTTCCATGTCTCGACAATGGAACCCAGAGCTGTGAACAATATCCTTTATTAGGAAATTAAAGATTTTTTAAACAACATTTGCCGAGCATAAAATACGATTTCTAATCATCCCACTAATCATTCCATTTGCACTCCATACAATTGACAAAGATTGATCAGAAAGAAACCAAACTAACAAAATTATCAGCTATAAATATATTACAAAAGAGAACCCATAAATTTCACTACTCCTTCATTTTTGATTTTCTACTCGTGAAATTATTATATAACCCCGGTGACAGGAAGTTCAGTTCAGTTGGAGAGAAATGCTGGAACGAGAACCATGTCCCAGCAGAGGCTGGTCCCCCAGGCCCCCGGTTGAGCAGCCCAAGAGAACGGGAAAGAAAGGCTGTGATAGCCAGAAGAGATTGGTGGTCAATATGTTGCAGTCTTTGTTCGGTTTTCAACTCCCTCTCACACACAACCCTTTCAATGAAGTGAGAGGTATATTTTTCTAAAGAAGTGTGTCCGCTCGTCTTTATTGCGTCGTCATGATTCTGCATGCATATGTTTATGTATAGTTGTTCATGGTTGAGACTATACAACACTTGCTTACGTTATATTCAACTTTTATTCATATTTGATAAGAATCCTGGGAACCATGCAACTGGGCGAAATAATATTTGTATAAAATAGGAATAAGTAAAATTGGCGACCATAGTCGAGGGTGACCTGAGGGCTTCCTTCTCAATAGATACTACAACGGGGTGTTGGGGAGAGCGCTACTTCTTTCTCTGTTTTGCCCCACTTTACTCTTGATACGTAATTTTTAATGCTGAGTGTTTAGTAAGGAAGCATCAAGTACCGTTTTTTGAGTCTTTGGTATGAGTCGACCTGGGATTGAACCCCGGTCTCCTGAGCACTCTACCCACTAGACCCAATGCGTCGGTGTGTGCAAAAGGCACTTTACATCAAACAACTTCACAAAAAGTCTAGATATAAATGTACCAAGAACATAATCACATACTTTCTAGGCGTAAGTAACCCTATTCGTATTTACATGCCTTTAAAATCAATTAATCATTAATATTTGTTTGGAAGTGCGAAAAAAATCTGTGTGTAATGCGGCTGTCAGTGAAGATGCTAACGTACCTAATCTTTCATAAGTATTCTGTATTCAGTTGAACCCTTTGGCGATTACATGCACGAAAAGAGGAGATAGAATCTTTCATCATTGTTAAGAGGAACTTGGATTCTTCAATACTTGGCAATGAAACATAATGGGTTTGGTTTTATGGCATATCAACCATTGTAGGTTATTTAACTCCGATTCCTGTTTATATATATATATATATATATATAATTTTAAGCATATTTCATTAAAAAACGAAGACAAATTTTGTCTGTATAATTTATTTAAGATCCTTTCAAGTTTTCTGATAAGTGTCTTAGTTTCAGGTTGGAATTGGTAGTTGTTTTATTCAACTCAGCGTTCCCATATTTTTGCAATGGAATCATCATCATCATCATCATCATCATGTCGTGCCGCCAGCATAGATATCCCCGACCCTCTCTCGACACTTCTCCCTATCGTTCATCGCTTCTGGCAGGTTTTCAGGGCTACATCCCGTATCCTCACAGAGCTGCTGTATGTATGTTCGAGTTGGCCGTCCTGCTTTTGTTCGGTCATATGTGGGGGTCCATAGGAGTACATCACTTATGAGCTCGTCCCTGCTTCTCCAGCCGTGTCCTGCATGTCTGGTCCGTCTAACTTGGATAGTTTTCGTGATGGGAGGTAAGTGGCCGTATAGTTGGTGCTTTGTGGGGTGTTGCCTCAATGACTAGTTCAATATTGCTCGCAGCATTTTTGTGTTATGGTATAAACTTTCAAAAACTTTCAAAACGCTTTTAAAAACCAAACACACCTTACACAAGCAAGCAACCCCTGATGATGGTCTAGGAAGGGTCAAAAACGCTCGGGACAATTTTGGGAAATTTATCTACCAATTCCATTGCTCATGATACACCCCATCCCAATGAGTGTCCTAGATATGACACTAAACAATCTGAGGGTGAGGTTCCATTGATGCTGGGGCTTTGGGGAATGCAGAACGCCCCTTCATTGCCATTGCTCCCACGTTCACTCTAGCCCGGAGTGGTAGCACCTGATAGGGGCCTATCTATGGGTTAAATAAAACTAACGGCATATTTATTCTAAACTGAACTGTTTGACTAACTGAATAATTTAAAATAGAAATGTTTTTGACAATTAAACCGTACTTACATTTAAACTGCGTGCTTATGCTAAACTGAATTATTTGAAATGGAACTGTTTTTTAACATTGAAAGTGTACTTACTCTAAACTGATTTGTTTAATATAGAACTGTTTTGACATTTAACTGTGTAAAGAAAATCTGTACATATACAAAACTGAATTAGCTGAATTAGAACTGCTTGACTCAACTGAATAGCTTAAAATAGAAGTGCTTTTCACATTTAAACTGCATAATTAGGCTAAACTGAATTGTTTGAAATAGAACTATTTTCATAAAATGGATTTTGCATTAAATAAACTACAAAGGTTGATTAAAACCAAACTAAACCAATTCCAACCTGAGACTAAGACACTTATCAGAAAACTTGAAAGGATCTTAAATAAATAATACAGACAAAATTTGTTTTTATTTTTTAATGAAACATGCTTAAATGAACGACTGCTGCCTAACTGCACACACACACATACACACACACACACATACACACACGCACACACACATATATATATAAATATATATATATATATATATATATATATATATATATATATATGATTTGTAAACACACTTAAATTGGTCTAAGCTCTTTTTGCACACAGTTAAATGGTTCAGAGTATTGCTATATATAACAGTCATAATTTAACATCCGTCATTTGTTTGCACACATGGTTTGTTCTAATCGACCCATGAATAGGTCCCTATCAGGTGCTACCACTGCGGGTTAGAGTGGTCCTTAGAACAATGGCAATAAAAGGGTATTCCATATTCCCTAATTCTCCAAGGCTGGAGCTTTGCAATTAGATTGTTTAATGTCATATCTAGGACACTCATTGTTGTTGGGGGGAGTCTTACCCCTCTGCTGAGATGCAGTCGGTGTATTCTACAACCCCTGCCGACTGGGCTGAGTAAAACATGAAACATCATAAGGGAATCTCATCACAACAAGAAAAAAAACCTTTAATCCCTGACAGTGTTGCTTAGAAAACTCTCACTGAACCCCTGCAGGGGGGTAATACCCCTCCAAAATACATATATCCTGGGTATGTCATTAAACTGCATCTAGTGGTGAGGCTCCAGTTCTTAAAATATTGGGAGTGTGGAGTACTTTTTCATTGTTATTACTCTTTGTTCCACTTTGATATATAGTTATTGTAACTCTCAAGGTCCATTCTTTGGGTAGAATAAATATTCAAAAATTATTTGTATTCGTTTGGAAACCACCACACAAAATATAATTATAAACGTAATATGAATGTCATTCTCTAACTTAATCAATTTAATCAGTGAGTCAATCAAAAATAAACATTGATGTATTCAAAATGACATTTTCCTGATTCCAAGAATCAGGATCAAATTATGTTCAGATCAACCTATTCATCGGACATCATTCTCGATACAATTATCTGTTGTTCTCACAATTCACAAAGCGCAAGGTTAAAACCATACAAATTGTTTCGTCTCGGGAAACCCGTATTCTATTCAGCTATAACCCGGTGAAACAGGAAGGAATATGTTCTTCTTAAAGAATTGCATATCAGCCTGAAATATTGCTATCAAAAGCGCTTTTCGTTAAACAAACAGGATATGAGGTACTGACAAAAGAAAAGAACCCGCCGGGACAACTGAGCCGATAGATTAAACGAACATTTTGGATGAACGAATAAGTATTGGAGATAACCACAAAATATAAGAACTAAAGGTGGACACAAAGCGAGGAGGTTTGATAGAAAAAAGAGGAATGACGGAGCTGACGAAAAGAAAAGCAGAATTAACGGGGGACAAAAACAAAAGAAAGAAACAATAAAAAATAGAAGGAACCAAAATGCAAAAACAGACGAAGGTGATGATAGACGTATTAAAAGAATTCTTGAGTGGGATGGCAGCGAAGGAACGGGGGTGGGGAATAAAAAATAGAAATAAACTCGAATAAATGTATATAAATTTACATACATCTATATGTGTGTGTATGTACGTGCTACTTTGCTTTGGTTAGTTTTTATGGCACATCAACCCTTTATGAGTTATGTAATGCCAAATCCTGTTCATGATTTCTAAGAGAATAGTTTATAGGTAGGTTTGGTTTTAGAGCATATCAACTTTTGTGGGTTACTTAATGCTGAATCCAGTTTTGAAATTAACAGGATATTCAAACGTATATTTTGCTGATAGCATCTTTAATTCGTTAACATGTGTCTTCACGCAGTTAGATAGTTGGTTGGGGTTTATGGCATATCAACCATTGTTGGAGGTGCCCGTGGTGTAATGGTTATCGTTGATGGTAATAGACACGGCGACTCGAGTTCAAATCCTGGACGAGACTGATTGCAATACACATAGCACTGAAAACCTTGGGAAAGGTATGAATCCAATTATTCTCCCTCCAGCTATGTGTAAATAGTAGGACAGACTGGGGTCTTCAGCCTTGGTGAGGCAACTAGTGTAGGAGAAGGAAAACTCTGAATTGAAAGCTGTTAAACTGCGCTTAAAAATTGACCTTGTTGTCATATCCTGCCCGAGCGGAGGGGTTGGTAAATAAAATTAACAGGATACTCAAACGTATATTTTTTGATAGCATTTTTAATTCGTTAACATGTGTCTACACGTAGTTAAATCTAAATAGTTGGTTGGGGTTTATGGCATATCAACCATTGTTGGAGGTGCCCGTGGTGTAATGGTAATAGTCACAGGAAATGGACATGACGACACGAGTTCAAATCCTGAACGAGACTGATTGCATTTCACATAGCACTAATACCCTTGGGAAAGGTATCAATCCAATTTTTCTCCTTCCAGCTATGAGTAAATAGTAGGACAGACAAGGTTCTTCAGCCTTGGTGAGGCAACTAGTCTAGGAGAAGGAAAACTCTGAATTCAAACCTGTTAAACTTTGCTTTAAAAAATGACCTTGTGTCATATCCTGCCTGTCGGAGGGGGTTGGCTAAATATGTATTGTTGGTTATTTAATACCAAATCCTCTTTATTCATATATACTAAATATATGATTTGTAAATGCATTTTGTAGATAACAGTTTTAATCCAGCCTGAGCTCATTTTTTTTGCGCACAGTTAAATACTTTCTAGCATTTCAAACACAAATAATTCTATTGACTCTATTGCCAAGTCGGTTGGGGCTGTAGAATACACCGACTGCACATCTGCAGAGGGGTAAGGCCACCCACCAACGAGTGTCCTGGATATGACACTAAGCAGTCTGATTGTTAGGTCCCAGTAATGCTGGGGCCTTGGGGAATACGGAACTCCCCTTCATTACCATTGCTCCCAGGTCCACTCTGGCCCGGAGTGGTAGCATCTAATAGGGCACTATCTATGGGTTAAATATAACTAACTGCATATTTATGCTAAACCGAATTGTTTGACTAAACTGAATAGCTTGAAATAGAAATGTTTTTCACAATTAAACCGTACTTCCATTTAAACTGCGTGCTTATGCTAAACTGAATTATTCAACACAGAACTGTCTTGACATGTAACTGTGTGTAAACAAAATCTCTACTTATACTAAACTGAATTACTGAATTAAAACTGCTTGACTAAAATGAATAGCTCGAAATAGAAATGTTTTTCACAATTAAACTGTAATTACATTTAAACTGTGTGCATATGCTAAACTCAATTATTTGAAATTGAACTGTTTTTGACATTGAAACTGTACTTACACTAAACTGAATTGTTATATATAACTGCTTGAATAGTTTGAAATGGAAATGTTTTTGACAATTAAACTGTGTACTCATGCTAAACCGAATTGTTTGAAATAGAACTGATTATTTACATAAAAATGGATTTGGCGTTAAATTACTTACAAAGGTACTATTTACCAACCCCTCCGCTCGGGCAGGATATGACACAAGGTCAATTTTTAAGCGGAGTTTAACAGGTTTTGAATTCAGAGTTTTCCTTCTCCTAGACTAGTTGCCTCCCCAAGGCTGAAGAACCTAGTCCGTCCTACTATTTACCCATAGCTGGAGGGAGAATAAGGGGGTTCATACCTTTCCCAAGGGTATTTTGCCTGAAAGTGAACGTAATAGCGCGACTGGAGTACGAACTCGCGTACTACGATTCCGCAGCTCATCGCTTTAACCATTACACCACGAGGACACCCCAAAATTACTTACAAAGGTTGATATGCCATAAAAGCCAACCAACGAAATCTATTGACTTTAAATCATTTGTTTGCACACATTTAAATGGATACTCATAACAATTTCATTTTTAAATGAGTTACAACTAATTTGTTTGCACACTGGTATTGCTATTGTTTTTACACAGTTAAATGGTTTCAATTATTTCCATCTAAACCTACAAACTTTGAAAGAATGTGAGATTTTCATTCAAGGGAAATTAAGCCGAACGTTTTGAGTATATTTACAGAATGAATCTAATAAAAATACTGAAGATTCATCTATTTCATTGCTTACTTTTAAGATTGAAGTAAATTTGAAATTGGATTTTCAAAAGTTGATGATTTACCTATGATCTCATTGTCTAGTGGGCAGAGCGTTCGCCAATGGTCCGGTAGACATGGGTTCAATCCCAGGTCGAGTCATACCAAGAACTCTAAAAATGATACTTGATACCTCCTTGCTTAACACTCAGCATTATAAGGCACGTATCAAGGGTAAAGTGGAGCAATCCAGGGAAAGGATTAGCGCCCTCCCCTACATCTCGGTGTAGTAGCTATTGAAAAGGGAGCCTACGGGTTTCCCTCGACTACGGTCGCCAACTTTACCTTATTTACTAATCATTAGTTAAAATATATTTTAACAATTTAAGAGGGAAAAGATTTCAAAAGCTATTTTGCGTTTTGATTTTTTAAAATTTTTCATGTCAAGTCCAATATCGTCGTCCACAGAATAAAAAAAAAGATTTCAAAAGAGCGCGTAAACGCCAATTGGTCAACATATACCAAAATACAGATACAAAATTAACAGGTTTCCGGACCTATTTTCGCACAAAAATTAACACTTTTTGTGGGTATGGAAATCAGTTGATTTTCCATATATATATATATATATATATATATATATATATATATATATATTGGCAGCATTCCTTCGTTAATTCAAATTTCATTGAACATAATATGTTGTATATTGACCTCTGACCCGGCCAAGCTGTCAAAATAGGAAATGCGCCTGTGTAAATAATAGGTGTATCCGGTCGAGGACTATCAGGATATAACCTTGACTGTCGGGGGGTCGAATGAGAGCAAAATCTATTCCAAAGTGCTGTTATATTTATGAGCTGCAGGATCATGGAATTTAAAATATGTATATTTTGGCAGCATTTCTTCGTTAATACAAATTTCATTGAACATAATAGACATTTTCTTTGGAATACAGACGTGATCCCGTGAAGAGGCAAATTACATTCTGTAAGAATAATATCAACAGTAAAGACGCTCTTACATAGTAGTAATATGCAAAAACAAAAGTTACATCCCTTTTGTAATAGATCCTCCCCTGATGATGGTCCAAAATCGGACAGAAAGTACTAGGGATATATATAACCATGGACAATACATAAATCAATTCCTGCCGAATACGATAAAAGTAATACGGCAATACGAACGGATCCAGAAGAAAGTATGTAGACAGAAAATGTCTATTATGTTCAATGATATATATATATATATATATATATATGTTAATTGTATCTTTAATCATTTGATCGCCCAATCGGCTGAAGCTTTAGAATACGCCGAATGCACCTCAACAAAGGGTTAAATCTCCCCCTCCAATAGGACCACCAGTTGTCCGTTCGTGGTGACCCGTAAGGCACAAGGACAGAATCATGCTGGTTAAGCAGTCATTGATCCGGCGACAGAATGGTCAAATACTTACAAAACACCCCTTTGGCTTTTACTTGGTCTGACGGGCCGTCGAATTGGCCTGATTCGATCAATTCGCTGGTTATGTCAAGCCCTATGATCTATATGCTTTATCCAAACCGTACTTTTAAATCTGCAACAAGTTCCTAGCCTTTATCTTTTAGGTGCTAGAATAGGGGCCCTAACTTTCAGTTGCCTTCACATTTTCATATCGGGTTTTTAACTGACTGTTTTTAACACGTCGCGTCTGGCAGCTAACCCTCGTCTTTACCTCGTCGCGTCGCGCTGCCAATTAACTGTTTTCTGTTTTCTATCCCCTGCCCACCGCTCTGACGTCGAATTCCATTTGAGTTCCTTCTGCCAATCAGAACTCATTGTCGATTCGTGGCTGATACGTTTTTATTTTTAATCAGGGCGTCCCTCATTATCTTACTCGGGTATTATCATGTAATATTTATCACAACCACTTCTGTATAGACCCGTCATCATTATCATCATGTCGTGCCGCTAGCACGGATATCCATGACCCTCTCTCACCACTTCTCCCTATCGTTCATCGCTCTGGCAGGTCTTCAGGGCTACATCCCGTATTCTCACATAGCTGCTGAATGTATGTTCAAGTTGGTCGTCCTGCTTTTTATGTGGGGGTCCATAGGAGTACATCACTTATGAGCTCGTCCCTTCTTCTACAGCAGTGTCCTGCATGTCTGGTTAATCAAGCTTGGATAGTTTTCCTGATGGGAGGTAGGTGGCCGTATAGTTGGTGCCTTGTGGGGTGTTGCCACCACGACTTGTTCAATACTGCTCGCAGCATTCTTTTGTAATTGCCGTCTAGCTTCTTCTCCAGCTTTTTAGTTAGCGTCCAAGTAGTGCATCTGTACAGCAGTATCGATACGACCGCTGCCTGGAAGAAACTGCGTTTCATTTTATCGGTCAGGTCTGATTTCCATATGATCGATAGCCTATCGATAGCTGTCCATGTTCTTCAGTTGCTCTGGGCTGTGTTTAGAAAAAGTAACCATTCATTAAGCTTAGCTTATTTTACCCCCGAAACAGAAATATGAAGAACTCAGTGAGAATCGAACTCACTAATAATGATCTATTATACTACATTTATATTACTCTACACGAGGCGCCCTAAATAGATTGAGCATAGTTTAGATTTGGCTCAAAGGCAGAATACTGAGGCAGCTAATGGAGATTGAAGATACTCATCATCAAGTCCGGCCGACTATACGAAGTTACCTGACTCTCTCTCTCTCTCTCTCTCTCTCACCCCCTCTCTCTCTTCATCAGTCCCTATCATTTAATGCTTCCATTTGGTCTTCTTGACAGAATCCCGTATTTGCGCAGAATTAGTGTATGTAGATCTCTACTGGTCGGCCACCCCTCGCGTGTCGATGCATCGGAGTCCATAAAAGTATGTAAGTTATGAGTTCCTTCTTTCTTTACTATCAGTGGCCCACATGACTTCTTCCTCTTTCTTGAATTGTTTTTTGAGATGAGATGGTGAGTAAGTGGCCTTGATAAACGAGACGATCTTACTAAAATCTTTACCACGATCAGATGCCTTAAGCAAGCATAATAGTTTTGTATTTACTCAATCCCTCCGTTTTGAGAAGACAAAATGTCAATTTCTAAGCAAAGTACCAGTGATTCCAACTCTGAGTTTTACTTTTCCTTGATTGGATATCTTATCAGGTCTAAGGAAATCCTGATATTTCTTAGATTGGGTATCTTATGAGGTCTAAATAAATTTTACTATTTCTTATACTGGTTATCTGATCAGGTCTAAATAAATCCTACTACTTCTAAGACAGGGTATCATATCAGGTCTAAAGTAATCCTATTATTTCGTAGACTGGGTATCTGTTCAGGTCTAAATAAATCCTGCAAATTTCTTAGACTGGGTATCTTATTAGGCCTAAAGAAATTCTACTATTTCTTAGACTGGGTATCATATCAGGTCTAAATAAATCCTGCTATTTCGTAGACTGGGTATCTGATCAGGTCTAAATAAATCCTACTGTTTCTTAGACTGGGTATCTGATCAGGTCTTAAGAAATCCTACTATTTTTTAGACTGGCTATCTGATCAAGTCTAAATAAATCCTGCAAATTTCTTAGACTAGGTATCTTATCCGGCCTAAAGAAATTCTACTATTTCTTAGACTGGGTATCTGATCAGGTCTAAAGTAATCCTGCTATATCTTAAATTGGGTATCTTATCAGGTCTAAATTAATCCTGCTATTTCTTAGACTAGGGATCTTATCAGTACTAAAGAAATCCAACTATTTCTTAGACAGTGTATCTTATCCGGTCTAAATAAATACTACTTTTTCTTAGACTGGGAATCTTATCAGATTCAAAAGAAATTCTACTATTTCTTAGACTGGGTGTCTTATCAAGTCTAAATAAATCCTACTATTTCTGAGACTGGGTATCTCATCAGGTCTAAATAAATCCTGCTCTTTCTTAGACTGGTTATCTGATCAAGTCTAAAGAAATACTAATATTTCTTAGACTGGGATTTATCAGGACTAAAGAAATCCTGCTATTTTTTTAGAATGGGTATCTTATCAGGTCTAGATAAATCTTACTATTTATTAGACTGGGTGTCTTATCAGGTCTAATGAAATCCTCTTTACTCATATCAAGACGAAGAACAAATGGATTTGATTCTTTTCTTTAAGGCATTAGCACCAAGTGAAACACAGAGATTCGGCTCAACACATAAATTTGAAGGAGGTTAGATATTTCAGATCTACAATTTATTGATTTTAACGGCATGTCAACCCGTTCAGTGATATTTTGTGCCTACATGATAGGGAATCTGTATCACATTTTACTTTTTTGTGTAGTTACTTAAGATATTTTTTTGCACACGGTCCTGTCGAATACTGTTTAGGTTTCCTTGTTTAATAGCATATCTGCCTTCGTGAGTTATTTACTGCTAAAGTCCTTCTTGTAAAAGAAAAGGTCTGAGCCAAATTATCATAATATTTACCCAAGAATGCTTTAGACAATTTCAAATCAACAAACTAATGCTGAAACACCAGAACTGAAATCCTGCTATGTTCCTCGTGATATGTTGAAGGGGAATGTAACGAAACGCTAAACCCTCGAGGTATTTCAATATATCCAGAGTTTATGCTTGAAAAAAAATTGTTCATGTTTGGCAAATAACCAGCTGTAGTTAAAACAGAAATCCTTTTTGTTAAAGCAGGTTTTTCTTCGAGATGACTAAAGAATGAAAATAACTTTACTGAGAGTGAATTCGACATTTCATTTCTATTCTATTTATTTATTTTTTAATCCATTTATTTATTTTTATTCTGATGTAAAAACTACGCCATCTTTGCCCTTTTAAAAATCTGCAGATTTATTAGCACTGCCACGGGATTAAAAGTTCTAGCGCCAAGTAAAAATCTTCGTTAATAGTCTTGAGAGAGAGAGAGAGAGAGAGAGAGAGAGAGAGAGAGAAGGGCGGGAAGCGAAAAGAAAAGCTCATTGGATTTAAACATTTTTCTTCTGTTAACCTTTTATCTCAGTGTTCGTTAAATGGACAGGCAGTCAAGCGAGGAAACACCATCTGTCTGAATAGGCATTGCTGAAATAACTAATTAAATTTTTTTTGCTTGATGCTGGCCTGTTTTATCAACAAATGCAACTCTGACACGCACAGTGGATTACGTAGTTCTGTGCATGCCCTAACCGAACTTCCTTTATGGAAACAGTTTAATCAGACCACCAACTCAGAGATCTTTTTTTCTTCAATTTCTTTATTGCTTGCACATATAACCTGGTGTTTGTTTTAATTAACTTATTTCTGCTACATACATACATACATACATACATACATACATACATATAAAGATATACTTATACACACACACATATGTGTGTGTACTTGCCTCTCTGCCAGTTTGAATAGATTTACCTATAGATATGAAAGCCTCCATGTGATATAAATATATACGAGTGTGTCGGTATTCTTTTGGGTATCGTAAAGTAAACAATACAAGTTTTATGTTCAAGCAGTTTGTTTTAAAATAGATATGAGCATTTTTTTCGCAAATGTTTGAATCCTGTAAACCCTTTGCTTGTATAATAAGTTAGATTCTTACTGTCCAGATTCTATATCAGGGGTTTAAAAAAGAACGGTTAAAAAAGGGCCAAGCAATATGCTGATTGTATCTCCTAAAAAAGGGTAATCCCCACCTCAAAAAAAATATGTCTTGGTATGACACTGAACTTCATCTGATGATTTGGCTTGAGCTCTGGAGATCTGAGAAGTGTGACATACTCCTTCATGGCCATTACTCCCTGGTTGATTTTTATGCTCATCGGTAGTATCGATTAGGGTCCTCTATATGAGTCCCATAGATCTGATGAAAAATTATTTCTATTCGATGGACCGTATGCAAAAAATGTTAATGTAAAAATAAGCTTTGACGAGTTGAAATATCGTTAAAATCAATCGATCAATCAAAATGTCCATTACATTTAGAGGGAGAGGCACAGTTAGCTGTACCATACCCATGATACGGATATGTGAAACGTACATGGGATGTTCATAAGATATATACATAGAACATAGGAATCCCGAAACACGAAAAACACTTACGACTTTTTAGTTCAGGTACGAAACTTTTTATTACTTTTGAGTTTAAAAGTTCTTTGACATAAGGAGAGAGATACACATTCTTTCTATTCTAGCTTTTCCATCTTCCCCCTATCTCGGGCGGTGCCCGTAGCGCGCAAATTCGTCTGGCCTCTGCGAGCCCCGAAAGTCGACCCTTCTCGTTCGGAGTCTAGTTCTCAACTCAACGACTTTTTCAAAATCCCCAAAATCCTCCGCCCGCGCTTCCGGTTCATGATGTCATTCACATTCACTGGTCATCCTTTCTCTGGGATTTTTATTTTGACATCAGTGAACGACACATCCTCCCCGCGTGCGCGTCAACACCTGCACTCAAGTTTGCACCGAACTAACCCATGTGCTGAGCCGAAAGGTTCTCAGCCTAACTAAACCCAAAGGCAAGATATATAAAACGAAATCCCTCGGCCATTAAATTACATATCCAAAAGTGTAATTGGTATGTGTGTGTGGGGGGCGTGATTTACACCAGTTTTGATTATCATATGGAATATAGTTGACAGACTGTTCTTACCAATTATTTTTCAGAAGTTTTATTACATTAAAAAAAAAATAGCATAATTTCTGTTTATTTAACAACCCGCTATCAAAACATTTCTTATCATTTTCTATTTGTGTGTTGTCCGTCATCTCAGGTACACGTTCCCCAAACCAATATTTGTAGACAAATCTATTTCGTCTTATGAAACAAAACAAATTTCTTAATGTTCAGTTGTGCCTGTTAGTTGTCTCTTATCTCAAGTACACATTCTGCGCCAATATGAGTTGTCAAATCTACGCCTTTTCACGTTTTAAAACAAACAAATCGTTACATTTTATTGTACAAGTTAATTTTCTATAATTTCTCATATCCCTACACCACAATAAATTTTTGAAATAAGTCTATATATATTTCACTTTTAACGTTTTTATTAAGGTTGTTTTTTTTTAATGCATATAAAATTGGATTATCTTTACTTTTCAGCTTTTGATCTTTAAGTGAAAGCAACTGATATATTTTATGGGGAGAAATATTGTTAGGGATGAAGGAATAACTTACCATGTTTTAGTAAATATACAAATAACAAAAATTATGCTTGCGTACCCTTGAAAAGTAATTTACGAGCCACGTATTTGAGACCACTGTTCAAGACAAAAATAAAATCATCATCATCATCATCAAGTTGCATTGATAGAATGGATCCCTCTCTCTCTCTGTCCGACTGGTCCTTCAAACTATATCTAGCTGATGTAAAAAAAATTCTCGTTAGTCGGCCAATATTGACACATTCCTGTGTAGGGGTCCATAGAAAAAAAAACCCTTATGAGCTCGTCCTTGCCTTTCCAAGAGCGCCACGCATGTCTTGTTTGTTTTACTTGGATGGTTTGTGAGATGGGAGGTAAGTAGCTAAACAGTTGATGTTTTGTGGGGTATTACTTCCAGGATTTAATTTAAAAAATTTAAGAAAAATATCTAAATCATTCCGTTCGTAAAACGTTGTCTAACAGGTTTACTTATCAAGCCGTCGATGAGTTTAATCCTCACAGTAGATTCTATTTGATTTGGTAAACTAAATGTTTTCCTCACTCGAACCCAAACCTCTCGATTCGATTCTTGTGTTAGGAGATTAGAAGAAGTGGTCTCCCTTTTCATAGTATTTGAGGAACTATCTCACGTCACGAATTCTTTTTGGTCACGTCACAAGGTGAACCCGGGAATCATTCTCTTTTACGAACGGGACTTTAGAAGCGGCAGACGTAGCCGTTCGCTCCTCAGTAGCGACACACATGGTGCGTCCTCGTTTTACCAGACCTGAGAAGTAGAAACTGGTTTCCACCTCTTTGGTGTATGGGACTTCTCTTTACGTTCCTCGAACACACTTTGACTCCTTTATTGCTCGTGTGATGTAGAATTAAACGTTATATTGTATTGATTTACTTGTCTGTTCTTCTTCCAACCGAATATTCTGTTTTAGGTTACTCTCTTTCGGATAACCCAATGCATTATAAAAAATGGTGTGTTATATACGAGTTAACACCTCGTCAAATCATATAATTGCGATGAATTAAGAGATTATTTCATACGAAAATAAATTCTTCTTTGTTGAACAAGAGAAGAACAATTATTTAGATATCAAATTTTGATAATTTTAGCAGGGCCAGATGAAATTTATTTTTCTACCAAATCCTGACGTCAAGGACGAGACTACAGTAACTTTATCCCCCAGCAGAAGAGAACGACCTCCGTCAAAAAAAAAAAAAAAAAAAAAGAATAGTGGATACAACACTAAACTGTATGTAGTTAAAGAAATAACAGAAATAGTTTAACCAACTTTTTATCTACAATTGGGAGATGAACAGAGAGATTAGTGATTTTTCTAAGGGCATTAGCACAAATAGAACGCAATCAGATTTCACCAAGATTTGAACTTGGGACCTCGATTCCTTTTGTCTCTCTCTTTGCTTTCCGCTTCTTTCTTTCTTTCTTTCTTTCTTTCTTTCTCACTCCTGGGTCTATACGATCTTTTATAATGAAATGTCAGTCTTAATTAAACGTTCTTCATGTGCTTTACAGGCTAAGAAGCCCACCTACAAAGATAAGACGACAGCTTGTAGCCAAAGGTTCCAACACTTTACCTCACAACACAATGATGCTTCATATGTCTACATGTATATGTCAGTGATGCCACACACACACACACACATACACACACACATATATATACAGGTATGTTAGTGTGTGTAATTTACTAATTAAATAAATAAGCACCCAATATATTTTAGATATAAAGCAAGATATAAAACAGGCTAAAAAATAAGAACACAGGGTTTCACGTTTTCGATCCTAAGATGAGCAGAAGTGTTCAATACGAACTTACCTGAAGTTGGAAAGCGTAAAATGCTGGTTCGTGTCTTCTTATCCTGATTTACGTGGTGCCTTCAATAAGTTTCCAGACTTTTTTTGTACAGGAATTTAGAATTGTCCTAGATTCTTGAAAATTCAGTATGTTATTACTATACATTTTATGAGATGACTGGACAATTTTTATGATTTCAGGTACAAATGAACAGCTACAGCAGCAATTGGAATACGCCCTACTAAAGCTAGATTGTCACAGCTGGTGAATTTCAAAAATGCAATCTGGACGTGAGGACACTTTAGAAGAACGATATGCAATAGAATTCTGTTTTAAACTTGGAAAAAAATGCCACAGAAACATGTGGAATGCTTCAGATTGCTTTTGGAGCATTTTGCATGAATCAAGCATGAGTTTTTGAGTGGCATAAGAGATTCAAGGAAGGCAGGGAGTCTGTGAGGGATGATGAGAAGTGTGGGGGGAGTAAGGAAGTCAATAGACTAGATTGGCCAAAGGATTAGGGTTAGGGTTACTATGTTGAGGTTTTAAGGGAGTTCAGCAAGAGATTCCGTTGGAAGAGGCCAGCACTCTTCAAATCGGCTCAGTGGCATTTCCACCAGGACAATGCACCAGTCCCCAACGCCATCCTTGTAACAGACTATTTGAGCAAGATGGACATCAAGACAGGTCCTTACCAACCCTATACTTTAGACCTTGCTCACTGTGACTTTTGGTAATTTCCTAAGCTCAGAGGCTGTCGTTATGAGACAATCGAGGAGATGAAAGAGGCTGTGACGAAGGTCATTGACACGCTCACACAAGAGGACTTCCATGGGACCTTCCAGAAGTTGTTGCAACGGTACAAGTGCATTGGAGCCGGAGGAGATTACTTCGAAGGGGACTAGAGTTTCATGTGTGTACTATTAATAAAAGTGCCCATACAAAAAATCCTGGAAACTTATTTAATGATCCTCGTATATCTTCTTTTATATTTGAAATATAAACCATGGTATTGAACTGTTTTGACATGTAACTGCCTGTAAACAAAAAAAAAACAAACAAAAACTATACTTATACTAAACAGAATTGTTTGAAATATAAATGTTTGACTAAACTGAATTGCTTGAAATAGAAATGTTTTTGACAATTAAACTGCGAACTTATGGGAAACAGAATTGTTTGAAATCGAAGAGTTTATTGTATAAAAATGGATTTGATATTAAATTACCAACAAAGGTTGATATGCTATAAAACCCAAACAAACAATGGGAGTGTCCTCGTGGTGTAATGGTTAAAGCGATGGACTACGGAATCGTAGTGAGCGAGTTCGTACTCCAGTCGCGCTATTACGCTCACTTTCAGACAAATACACTTGGAGAAGGTTGAAAAAGAATTCAAGATGATGACAGGCAAGGCAGGCTCACAGTGATGAGCTCACCGGAAAGGGTGGATACAGTTAATGCAATCATTTTGGCAGAAGGAAAAGATACAATCGTCTACATCTCCGAACAACTGAGGATTTCTGTAGGTAGGGTACATCAGATAATATATTATGACCTTGAATTTTCTAAGGTCAGTTGTCGCTTCACATTGAATCAAAAACAGTGGAAATCATTTGTCAGTTTTGTTGGGAACAGCTGCCACACCCAACTAACAGTCCAACCCTTGCTCCGTCTGATTTCCCCTTTTTTAACCCCCTCAAAAATTTCTGCATGGGACAAAGTTTTCAAGCGATGATGAAGTGAAAAGGACCTTGGGCAAATGGCTGAAAACCCAGTCCAAACATATCTATCCATTTAGGAAAAAGACAATATATATATATATATATATATATATATATATATATATATATATATATTATTCTCTTAATACCCTGTCCGGTGGCAAAAGCTGTTGGGTCGCGCCAGGAGTGACAGTACCGCCTTGAGTTACCGAAACTGTGTTATCACCCCTGGTTGGCGGCTGATGAGGACTGGGTATCGCATGTGCTTTCACACGCTGTATGATGAAAAAAAATTGTATCACTAACAATTCAAGTAGAAATCAGTCATTTGTTTACACAGTTATGTGTAATCAAACTGTTCTATTTCACACAATTCGATTTAACATAAGTCGTTTATTTGCTCTCAGTTTAAATTTCAAACAGTTCTTGAAATAGGACGCTAGCAGGTGTTACCAGTCCAGGTCAGAGTAGACCTGGGAGCGATGGCATTGAAAGGGTATTCATTTCCCAAAATTCCAGCATTATTTGAGCCTCACCATCAAATTGTTTAGTGTCATAAAAGGATACTCGTTGTGATGTTGGGGGAGGGGTCTTAACCCCTTGATGAGATGCAGTCGGTGTATTCTACAGCCTCGGCTAACTGGGTTCTTTTTCGATTTGAAAATGTGGCTTAAAGAATGGATACTAAATTGAAAAAAAAAAAAGAAAACTTATTTTAGGTTTATGTGAATCGCTTATTGCAAAATTCACCTTATTTATTGAATAAAATTCTGATATATATATATATATATATATATATATGAAAAGGTCTGTCGCGTTAAATACTCGCTCACCTGAGGATCAAAAGCGTGGAACTCATTGTAGTGAATTTTTATCCTATTTTATAACTTATTTAAATTGATATTGGTCTTCATTTTTATGCATTGAATACTGTAAGATTGTACTAATTAAAAATGCTTTAAGCGTTATATCTCGATCATAATCATCATATATATATATATATTTATATATATATATATGTAGTAAGATGGTGAGGCGTTAGTAGGCATTAATCATTTGAATGTCTTGCAATGTGGAATTTATTAAGAAACAAGTTGGTGTTTTAAACCATATTTCCTCAGCAATGCTGGTGGCACCTTCTTGCTAATTTGCTGACATCAAAGAATGTTGGACGCTTTCTCATCAAATTAGAATGGAAAGATGATTTATTCTGAAGGTAGGACCTCCAGTGCATTGAAAAAATCAATCTCACGTTTAAATTCATGTGAACAAATTGCATGTTCAGGTAATTATCATATTTTCGTTCTAACGGCATAAACGTACCTAGAATTCAGTATGCGTTTAGGTATCATGGACCATTCTTTTAGACAAGTGTATTTGTTTAGACTTGGTAATCTGATTTCATGAAAAGTATTTTTCTTGTTTAATCTGAAAGAAAAAGTTTGGTTTGGTTTGGTTTGTTGGGTTTTATGGCATATCAACCTTGTAGGTTATTTAACGTCAAATCCATTTTTATGTAAATAATCTGTTCTATTTAAAACAATTCAGTTTAGCATGACTACACAGTTTAATTGTCAAATTGTTGAAAAACAGTTCTATTTCATATAATTCAGTTAAACATAAGCATGCAGTTTAAATGTAAGTAATGTTTAATTGTAAAAACATTTCTATTTCAATCTATTCAGTTTACTCAAACAATTCATTTTAGCATAAGTATGCTGTTAGTTCTATTTAACCCATAGATAGGGCCCTATCAGGTGCTACCACGCCGGGCCAGAGTGGACTTGGGAGCAATGGCAATGAAGGGGTACTCCGCATTCCCCAAAGCTCCAGCACTGCTGGAACCTCACCATCAGATTGTTTAGTGTCATATCCAGGAAACTCGCAAGTGGGGGGGTCTTACCCCACTGCAGAGGTGCAGTCAGTGTATTCTACAACCCCAGCTGACTGGGCAATGAAAGAAAAAGGTACAACTTAAGAGTATATATATATATATATATATATATATATATATATATATATATATATATATAATCTCCTTAAACGAATTGGTTCAAAAGCTGGACTTCCCAAGGAAGAAGGAAACAATGAACTGTAGTGTGCAGCACTTTCATAGTCCGGTGTTTCATCTGAAACTTCTGATCAAAAAGTAATGATATTATCGGCACCGAAATTGGCACTAAATCGCCCAGTCTTTTTCTCGACATGTAGACATCATCCCTTGCTGTGTTATATGTGTTTTAGAATTACCAATATTCGATAGGTTTGGTTTAGTGATGGCAATGATGAGGTAATCTACATTCCCCAAAGTTCCAGTATCAGAGAGTTTAGCATCATAAAGAGAACATTCGTTGGGGATGGGTCTTACTCCTCTGCAGAGATGCAGTTGGTGTAATCTATAACCCCAGTGGACAGGTCAAAAGAGTTATGATTAATTTTTTCAGCAGGGTTGATATTCAATCAAAATAAAGCTGTTTTCTTTATGCTTTTCTGACTGAGTCCATTGTAAAAACTGTTTGATTAAACTAGTGATAAACAAAAATAACTTACGAAAATACTTTTTCAACAGATTAAAAAATAATTTGCTGCTCCAAAGTGTTTATTTTTCTTCTCTCTTCAAATTGCCTTTTGTTGATCTGAAACTGTTAAGCTAAGAACAATTAACTAACTAGGAGCAGTTGACGAGACATCGTTCAAAAATTTATTTGTTCTCGAAAAGTTGAGACATCTTGAGAGATAGTTAAAATTTAACCTATATACGAACATGGACGGTATTTTTATTCATTTTATTATTATTATTAATTTAATCAATCAGTTAAAAAAATTATTTATGTTTTCTTATTTAACTTTTTCTTGCTTTTTTTTTCCATTATTAGATTTAATCTGTCTCAATCTTGTGTCAGTTCTGGCAGCAGAATGAGAAAACTGCTCAAGAAACACTTTAAAGGGATTAAACTTACTTGAATCACTAAGCTTCGAAGATTTGTCAAATGCAATTGTCGAATGAAAGAAAGAAATAAAAGAATAGAAAAGAAAACAGAAACTAAAAGATATCATCGAACGTTTAGATTTTAATTATGGAGAGAATTTAAGAAAATCGATTTATTAATAAACGGGTTCACAACAACAAGCGTTTGTACTCTCCTAGTTTACATGGTGAGTCATCGTGGCGGAGCGGTAAACAAACTGGTCTATGGTATAGTGGTAAGTGAGTTCGAACTCTAGTCGGGCTGTTGCGTTCAACTTTCGAAAAATATCCTTCTGAAAGATATAAACCCCCGCCAATGGGATAAAAAAACTCCACCAATGTTCTTCTGTAAAGAAGACTTTGGAATTAAATATCCCGCAACTGTTGTTACGTCATTAAAAAAGAAATCAAACCAAAAGTACACGTGTACACCCACGCTCATATACATATGTAGATAGTCGTTCTTACAAACGCAGTCATATACTCTCAGAACCTAACAAATGAATGTTTTTGTTCTCATAGATGATGAACAGATGGGTGGTTGGTTGGTGGATGGTTTTTATGGCATATCAACCTTTGTTGGTTATTTAACGCCAAATCCATCTTTATGCAAATTGTTCTATTTCAAACAATTCAGTTTTGCACGAGTACACTGTTTATCAAAAACATTTCTATTTCAAACTATCCAGTTTATTCAAACACTTCTAATTCAGCTAATTCAATTTAGTACGATTACAGATTTTCTTTACACACAGTTAAATGCCAAAGCAGTTCTACATATAACAATCCAGTTTGCTGTAAGTACAGTTTTAATGTCAAAAACAGTTCCATTAAATAACCCACGAAGATTGAAAAGCACTTAAACAAAGAAAGCGAGCCAAACGAAACTTGCAGAACGATAAACTCCACCCCCCCCAAAAAAAAATATTCTGGGTATGACACTATAACGCATAAGGGTCTCCTCTGTGGTTAAAGTTTCGTTTAGTTTCATTGTTTAATGGCATATTAACTTTCTTTGCTTTTAATTGAACTGTTTCAAAATTATTCGTATTCGATTTGGTTTGGTTTGGTTTTATGGTACATCAACCATTATAGGTTATTTAAAGCCAAATTCATTTTTATACATATTTCAAACAATTCAGTTGAGTATAAGTATCGTTTTTTTTACACAAATTAAACGTCAAAACAGTTCTATTTCAAACAATTCAGTTTAGCATAAGTACACAGATTCAATGTCAAAAATAGTTCTATTTCATACAATTCAGTTTAGCTTAAGTACATAGATTAGTTCTATTTGACCCATAGATTAGACCCTATCAGGTGCTACCACTTCGGACCAGAGTGGACCTGGGAGGGATGGCAATGAAGGGGTACTCCCCATTCCCAAAAGTTCTAGCATTACTGTAACCTTACCATCAGATTGTTTATTGTCATATTTGGACATTCGTTGTAAGGGGGTTTCTTACCCCTTTGCAGAGAAGCAGACGGCATATTTTACTGCTCAAGCCTACAAGGCAATTTTGTATTCGATTTGAATACTTAATTTAAATTAATTAATAAAGACCCCACTATGTCATTTAGAAAGCACGAATTGAAAGACCTCGAGAAAATTGTGAGGACAGCAATTAAAGAAAATTTAAATCCAGAGTTTAACCCCCTTGATTACGCTTTATGGGTCGTTTTAGAAAACAATACAAAAGCAACTTCCAATCAAAATATTGTTTTTTTAAGCAACTTCCCATCAAAATATTGTTTTTTTTAAGCAACTTCCCATCAAAATATTATTTTTTAAAGCAACTTCCCATCAAAATATTTGTTTTTTAAGCGACTTCCCATCAAAATATTGTTTTTTTAAGCAACTTCCCATCAAAATATTGTTTTTTTAAGCAACTTCCCATCAAAATATTGTTTTTTTTAATCAACTTCCCATCAAAATATTGTTTTTTTAAGCAACTTCCCATCAAAATATTGGTTTTTTTAAGCAACTTCCCATCAAAATATTGTTTTTTTTAAGCAACTTCCCATCAAAATATTGTTTTTTTTAAGCAACTTCCCATCAAAATATTGTTTTTTTAAGCAACTTCCCATCAAAATATTGTTTTTTTTAAGCAACTTCCCATCAAAATATTGTTTTTTTTAAGCAACATCCCATCAAAATATTGTTTTTTTTAAGCAACTTCCCATCAAAATATTGTTTTTTTTAAGCAACTTCCCATCAAAATATTTTTTAAGCAACTTCCCATCAAAATATTGTTTTTTTTAAGCAACTTCCCATCAAAAAATTATTTTTTTAAGCAACTTCCCATCAGAATATTGGTTTTTTAAGCGGCTTCCCATCAAAATATTGTTTTTTTTAAGCAACTTCCCATCAAAATATTATTTTTTTAAGCAACTTCCCATCAAAATATTGTTTTTTTAAGCAACTTCCCATCAAAATATTGTTTTTTAAGCAACTTCCCATCAAAATATTGTTTTTTTAAGCAACTTCCCATCAAAATATTGTTTTTTATGCAACTTCCCATCAAAATATTGTTTTTTTTAAGCAACTTCCCATCAAAATATTGTTTTTTTTAAGCAACTTCCCATCAAAATATTGTTTTTTAAGCAACTTCCCATCAAAATATTGTTTTTTTTAAGCAACTTCCATCAAAATATTGTTTTTTTTAAGCAACTTCCCATCAAAATATTGGTTTTTTTAAGACTACTATGGGGGAGTAATGGAATAAAATGTCCGAAGAATTTATTTTGAAAGCATGCAGATCATTCTGAAGACATGGTGATACAATAATGGAAAAAAAAATAGTGGCCATATTGAGTAAATTTACTGTTTTGTGTCTATCGCCTTATTTTGTCGTTTATTTTTCTAAATTAAAATCAATCTTGTTTAAAAAATAGAGTTGTTTATTATTATACTTGAATATCCCTAATTTTGCTTCTGCACCCTATGTAAATATATTTATATATACGTCCATTTGTAACTGTCTTATATATATATATATATATATATATATATATATATATTATTATTTGTTGCTTGAAACCATCTAACTGTATGCAAATTATTTACCATATATAGAAATACTTGATATCACTTAACCGTCAAAAAATTAAATTAAGAATAGTGTGATCTAATTACTTTGATGGTTAATTGTATTAATTATTTCATTATCTAGTTTGGTCAGGCCACGAGTTGTTCAGTTAGCTGTCTATAGGCTAAAATCTTTGTGAGGAAATGTATGTCAAATTGGAAAGATCAAGCACATGCACCAGTTAAAATGGTAGGAGACACCTGTCATCTCTGCACAGGAAGACCAAACGTAAACAAAATAGATTCACGTCTTTGTTATAAATTTGATTGAGGTAAGATGAAAACATGGAAGTTGGGGACATGTGTGATGATCATGGGGGGATGACGCAAAGACTTAGTGAGATGACATCAATCTACGTATATACTGAACTTTAGAATAAATAAAAATTATCGATTTTGAAAGTTAAATCAATTGCGGCAGTAGTCAGTGAGATGCTGACAGTTGAGTTGAGATCCACAGAGTCCTTCAGGATAGTGAAGGAGTGGGGGTGACTCTTTGTAGCGGCAAACATGTCTCTTTTCAGGGACCCTTACAAGTACTCACACTCTTGTGTTTTGATGACTGCTAGGAAACTGTATTCTGTCTGCACAATAATGAATATCTTCATATCTGGAAAATAAAGTGACATTTTCTCTCCGTAGAGATATTGGATGTATTATGGTAGCACTAATAAGTTCTAATAAATATTTGTTAATCCTATTTACCAACCGCTCCGCTTGGGCAGGATATGACACAAGGTAAATTTTTAAGCGGAGTTTAACCGGTTTGAATTCAGAGTTTTCCTTCTCCTAGATTAGTTGCCTCACCAAGTCGGAAGAACCCAATCTGTCCTACTATTTACCCATAGCTGGAGGGAGAATAATTGGATTCATACCTTTTCCAAGGGTATTAGTGCTATGTGAAATGCAATCAGTCTCGTCTAGGATTTGAACTCGTGTCGCCGTGTCCATTTCCTACGATGATAACCACTACACCACGAGCACCTCCTAAATATTAGTTAATTGTTAACGGAGAGTTTTTCTTGTTTTGCTCCAGTGCACCACCCTGAATGTCAAAAGAAGTTCCGGATGGATTGTGTCATTCCCCATCTGTGGATCTTTCAAAAAAAAGATGGGCCCAGAGGAGATTGATAAATAAACTCTCCGGAAACGTATGTGGTAGTCCGCGAAATAGAAGTCACATAGTACCACAGTTAGTGCCGTTACTAGTCATAATTTCACAAATGGTGTCGCGTAGCATACTATTACATTTGGCAATGATGCGAGCAAACCATAGTGTTGTACCATAGCCAGGTACGGATACGTGAAACGTACATAGAATGTTCATAACATATTTACATAGAACATTGGAATCCCGAAACACGAAAAACACTTACGACTTCTTAGTTCAGGTACGAAACCTTTTATTACCTTTAAGTTAAAGGTTTCGGCATAAGGAAGAGAGATGCACAATCTTTCTAAGATGACTTTTTCATCTGCCCCCCCTCATCGCGTGCGGCGCCCGTAGCGCACAAATTCGTCTGGCCTCTGCGAGCCCCGAAAGTTGACCCTTCTCGTTCGGAGTCTAGTTCTCAACTGCTGACTTTTTCAAATCTCCCAAAATCCTCCGCGTGCGCTTCCGGTGCATGACGTCATTCACATCTGATCAAATCCTCTATCTAGGGTTTTTATTTTGACATCTGTGAACGACACATCCTCCCCGTGATCGCGTTAATACCTGCACTCAAGTTTGCACCTAACTAACCCATGTGCTGAGCCGAAAGGTTCTCAGCCTAACTAAACCGAAAGGCAAGATATATAAAACGAAATTCCTCGGTCATTATATAACAGTGTTACATTTGGCTTCATTACTAGGATACCATCAGTGACCAAAACAGTTCCACATATGTTACCGTGCAAATGATAGTGTTACAATAGTTACTCTAAGCTATAATTATGGATAGGATTATGATTAGTTACTTGAAATCAAGTAACTGTGTGCAAACAAATGACTATGAACAAATAAAAATATTTACTTGAAACCATTTAATAATTAGTTTTAAATAGGAATACTTGAAACCATATGACTGTGTGCAAATTATTTGCATTTGATAGCAATACTTCATAAATAACAATGTACAAACAATTATTATGAAACGAATACACAAAAACTGTAAATATGAAAAAACTAATGAACGCAGTTCCCGAACCTCCAGGCATAAAATAACCCTCGACTGGTTGATTTGCCGTCAACCAATCTGACTTGTCATCAGTGATACAAACAACGTTCGATTTGAGATATAAGCCAGCATACCAAATACTGATTTTCAAGGATTCCAAATACTGATTTTCACTTAGCAAAATAGGCGCTAAACAATCTATTTACTTCTAAACGTTGTACAGATTTCATCTTATTCTGTCGTTGATTAATTTTGATAAGTATTCAGATCACTGACATTAACACATACAAATGTTACAAGGCGTACATTACGTAACAGTAATCAACGTCGAAAATGGAATTGGCGACCCGAGTTCAAATCCTTGACACGATATAGACTTTTCTGGTTTGTTTTGGTTTCTTTATTTAATGGCATATCAACCTTTGTTGGTTATTTAATGCCAGAGCTATGCTCCTATAAGAACAATAGTGTTACTATTTTTACCATAGCTGGGAGGATAAGGAGGTTCATCACTTTCCCCAAGGGTATTTGCCCGAAACGTAATAGCACGACTGGAGTAGGAACTCGCTTACTACGATTCCACAGTCCATCGCTTTGACCATTACACCACGAGGGCACCCCCATAGGCTTCTCACTTTACGCGAATGCCTTCGGGATTGGCATGAATCTGTATATATATATATATATATAATAAAAAATTTTTAAGACGATTTGAATATTTTTTAAATTCTAAAAAATGTTTTCGTTTTTAAAATAAAAGCGTATGCATATTAATATAAAAATATTTTAAAAACGATGAAAATATTTTTTTAGAATTTGAAAAATATTTTAATCGTCTTCAAAATATTTTATTAATCTTAATATGCATACGCTTTTAAAAGCGCAGTTTCATTTCTGTAAATACCACAAAATTTTATATACATAGTCATCCACTGACTGACTGTTTGATTGTTTCTTGGTATCACATCTCATCAGTGTAGCTAGACACGCAAGATGCCTTAAGATGGGATCGAAACCCGGCCAAGTTTATGTCAGCCTGATAATATAACCTCATATGCATGAGCAGTCTTAACGTAAGTGAGGGAATTTAACGTATATGCATAATTTTTCCTTTTGCTTATATTTTACGCTAACGGAGATGGACTGCTCAATTTATTATAAAAGCTATGCATTAAGCAAGTGGCATATATATATATATATATATATATATATATATATATATATATAAAGTTGGTGACCGAAGTCGAGGGTGACCCGAAGGCTCTCTTTTCAATAGCTACTACATCTAGGTGTAGGGGAGGGTGCTACTCCTTTCCCTGGTATATATATATATATATATATATACATAAAATCTTGCTTAACAATTCGTTCTTCAAGATTAAATTTTTTCATGATTCTCTTATTTCAAATGGAAGATTATAAAATCGGAACAAATATTATTAGGTATTATTTATTCCCAAACTCAACTGCTCAAAAAACATAAAAACATACAGGAGTCCAAAAAAAGCACACATTTTATAATTTACACACATTTATCAAATTCTATTTTGCATATTAATGAATAATGCCTAATCATCGCTCTTGAATTTTGGATGAGAAGCAAAAAACGTTTTACGAAAAAGAAGAGCAGCTTGGGTTCTTTAGCCTTGGTTAGGCAACCAGTCTAAGAGAACGAAAACTCTGAATGCCAACAAGCTTGACTTTGCTAAAAAATTGACATTGTGTCGCGTCATGCCCGCTGTGGATGATACGTAAATATATGAGGTCCGGCAGAAAAGTTCATAGGCTGACCAAAACACTGACATGGAATGTGACCAAATGGGGTTTATTACTCAACATAATCATACTTCTTCTATCCGTGTTGCAGTGGTTCGATCCCATTGGTCAAAAAGTCTTCAATAGCAGATATGACGTCATCTTATGAGCTTGTCAGCAAATTAATTTTTCAGCCTCTGAACTTTTCGGCCCTGATTTGAATGCCAATACAAAAAATAGAGAGAGTGAGGAGAGAGAAGAGTCTAAGAAAGACAGAGGAAGAGAGAGATAGGGAACGAGAAAGTAAGAGGTGATAGAGAGAGAGAGACAGAAAGAGAGATAAGAAGAGAGAACCAGTCTAAGAGAGACAGAGGGAGAGAGAGATAGAGAACGAGAAAGTAAGAGGTGAGAGAGAGAGAGATAAAAAGAGAGAGCCAGTCTAAGAGAGACAGAGGGAGAGAGAGAGAGATAGAGAACGAGAAAGTAAGAGGTGAGAGAGAGAGAGAGAGAGAGGTGAAAAGAATCTTTTTTTGTTAGTTGTTGCTTGTTAGTTTAATCGCTTAGACTTCTAAGAAAATTACACTAGTTCCCCCCACCGTCTTTAACCCTCCACGTTGTCTGATTTAGAGATTTCGTTTTCTTTGTAACAAGAATGTCAGAAGCCTGGTGGGAAATTATCCTTATCGTGTAAACACAAGCTGTCTAAGGTTTTTAAGAATAATTAGTGTCACGCAGCATCGAGCACTCCCGCTCAATGTTACGGTAACATAAGATATGAGCCAAAAAACTGTAATCATGGTGTTTTCAACCTTTAAACGGCCACCTCCTTTCACACATTACATAATTTGGTATCAGACTGCACTGACAGATGAGAGTTAGACTACTGTAACATGCACAAAATAGCATTGCACACAGAACCTACCAAACTACAAAGAGAAAAAAAATCGCAAAACAAGAAAGCTCTGATAAAAGTGAAAAAATCTTCTACTGTTCATCATCATCATCATCATCATCATCATCTAGCTTTATCATCGTTCTGGGTAGGTCCTCTAGACGACACCAAGCGTCTGCACATAGCTTATGACTATAAGTGTTTTGCTGGTCAGCCAACACTGGTGTACCCACGTGTTTGAGTTCATAGGAAAACGTCGTTTGTTTGTTCATTCTTAATTTCCAAGCAGTTGCAAGCATGTTTTTCCATCATATTCGGATGATTTCTTACATGGGAAGTAAATGGTCTCACAACGATTGCTTTGTGTGTTGCTGCAACCACGATTTGTTGAAAACAGTTCCCAGTATCCTCTGTAGTTCTCATCCAGTTTTTTCTTCAGGCGAAGCAGTGCAAATATACAGTAGTACCGACAGGGCTTGGAAGAATTTCCGTTTTATTTTATCAGAGAGATCAGATTTCCTTGATCATTAACCTGTCAATAGCTGTCAACGTTTTACTGCTGCGCATGTTGACATCGCTTTCAGTAGATGATATATTGCTACTAAGGTATATAACTAGTCTACTAATGTTAAAGACTTGCATGAGATTCTATACAAAAGGTGTTTTAAATCGCATCTAAGAGCCAAAATTGGAGACCTATTTCAAAATCTTGGAGCGTAATGTATTTTAGTTTCAGCTTGATATTTCGCTAGTTCGTTTTTGTAATCATTATAAGGCTTGGGGGAGTTTCCCTGTCGTAATGGCTAAAGTGATGCAACCATGTTTGAACTCTAACCCCACTATGACTTTCACATTTGGACTAATACCATTGGAAAAGAAATGAAGCCCCAAATCACATTAGCTATGCGTTATAATAATGCTGTTCATCTCCAAAGATTGCTTTGGTATTAGATAACCCACTAAGACTGAAATGCCCTTCTCAATCAGTCTATATAAGCCAGCAATAAAATTTCAAGGCTGTTCGAAAGTGTACCGCTGTTCTTGAATGAAGGTATCTTAATTTCACATCATATTTCCTTTGTTAATAAGAGGATGTGCAAATTATGAACTAGTTAAAATATGGCAGGTGTAGATATGGATGGTGCTAAGGATCAAAAAATCTTTAATGCAGCTGTTCTTCTTCAGGGGAAATGTCATTACGATACGCTTGGTTTGATGGCTGCTTTTGTTTTTAGTTTTCGAAAAATATTGCTCGTGAGATCATGCATAAAAGCAATGAAAAAGCAATCGGTTCGCTTGAATTGCTTGAGAAGTACATAGGAAAGCTTGATTGATTTTTGGTTATCGATTAATATAAGAGACAGAAAATTGTGATAGGAATGTGAGAAAAGAGAAGAGAAGAAAGAAAGAAAGAAAGAAAGAAAGGGAGGATGTAATAAGAAAAAATTAAGATGGCAAGAAACAAAACAGAGAGCGAGCGAGAGAGAGAGAGAGAGAGAGAGAGGGGGGGATATAATAAAAAGATAGATAAGATATAGTGGAAAAGAGAGAGTGAAAAGAGAAATAGGTATGGAAACTAAATTGAAATTTAAAAATACATGAAACAATTTTTAAAACCGAAAGAACTGCAGAACTGAAGAATTGCAGAAAGAAAGAAAGAAAGAAAGAAAGTAGAGAGAGGGGGAAAACAGAATATGAAAAAAGACAGGAAGTGGGGATGTGAAATAAAAATGAATAAAAAAAAGGGACATGAAGAATGGCTAAAAAAGCAAGGATTGCTGGGAAGAAAGAAAGAAAGAAAGAAAGAAAGAAAGAAAGAAAGAAAGAAAGATTTGTTTTGCTTAATATGATAAAAAAGATAGATAGATAGATAGATATGAATAAGATTTTCCCGAATTTAATTACATATGGTTAGTCTGCATTGTTTCTTTTCCTTTCCTTTTCTTTTTTCTTTTCTTTCTTTTCGTCTTTATTTTTTTTCTTTTCTCAAAAATTCTGACAATTTATGCTTTTATCATCTTACAATATGTTGTATCTCCAAGAAATTCGACACATTTAAAAAATCATAGCCGGTACTTGATTGAACGGTTATGAGTTTTTCTTTGCATATATATTTTCTCTTTTTCCGTTATTTTGATAAAAGATCCATCGATGTTTAAGCAACATTTTTCACTATCTTAAAGCAATGATGAAGGTTTATTACAACCGAAATATTTTAACGTTGACTTGCCATCATGTGACACTAAGTGGCCATTCATTGTGTTGGGTGTGCGTGTGTGTGTGTCGGTCAGAGAATCTCTTTGTCTGCTTTGGTGCGAAACCCAAACAAAGGGCTTGAACTCGAGATCTCCTGCGAGACATGAAGTGGACAAAGAGAGGAAGGGTCCAGAAAAAACTGGGGGTCAGTTGGCGAAGGAAGACGGAGAGAGGCAATAGACAACAGTCAGCAGAAGGAGGCGGGAAGCAGGGCAGAGAAGGGAATCAACAGAAGTCAGAAAGGTGACTGCTAAGACCTAATGACCAACAGAGAAGCCGGATTAACCAACGTGAGAAGATGTCAGCGTGGCTTGTGGCTTTTGTAGAAGTTTTGCGAAAAATACACGTCGACGATAGTCAACAGATGCACAGGGAAGGCAAAGTGTCACAAAACTCCCTTTCTTGCGTTTGGAACTGACCCAAGCCCATATTGTTCGTTTATTCTTCCTTCCACCCACTCGGTTGTACTTTTTGTGGCCGTTATGAAATGTGTGATACCCTGGCGGAAACCATTAGATGATTCACTGGCCATGAATAGTATTGGTTTAAAGAAGTTGATAAGTCGGGGTCCGGCTGCTATGGTAGTATCACAATCATAATAAATTTTAAATTCATCACTTTTGAATTATCTGTTTTGTTTTTCTATTTTTTCATCATCATCATCCTCATCATCATGTTGTGCTGGTAGCACGGATATCCCTGACCCTCTCTCGCCGCTTCTCCCTATTGTTCATCGCCTCAGGCAGGTCTTCTGGACAACATCCCGTATCCTCACATAGTTGCTGAATGTACGTTCGTGATGGTCGTCCTGCTTTTGCACGGACATGTGTGGGGTTCCATAAGAGTACATCACTTATGAGTTCGTCCCTGCTTCTCCAGCAGTGTCCTGCATGTCTGGTTCGTCTAACTTGAATAGTTTTCGTGATAGGAGGCAGGTGGCCGTACAGTTGGTATCTTGTGGGGTGTTGCCGCCAGGACTTGTTCAAGATTGCATGCAACATTCTTGTGTAATTGCCGTCTAGCTTCTTCTCCGGCCGTTTTGTTAGAGTCCATGTAGTGCATCCATATATCAGTATCGACACGACCGCTGCCTGGAAGAAACTGCGTTTCATTTTATCGGTTAGGTCTGATTTCCATATAATCGATAGCCTATTGATAGCTGTCCATGCCTTCGTTAACCTTGTGTCGATGTCCTTTTCGGTTGATTCGACGCTGCTTCCTAGGTAATTTAATTTTTAACGGCGTAGTCCAAGAATCAATGGTACTTGGAGACCTGACAGTCTCCAGGTGCCGTTGAGTCGAAACGAGATTAACATATGTTCTAGCAATGATATAGAGCAATCTTTATTTCCAGACAATTGTCCAGTCGGCTGGGGCAGTAGAATACATCGACTGCAACTCTGCAGAGGGGTAAGATCCCCTTCACAACGAGTGTCTTGGATATGACACTAAACAATCTGATGGTGAGGTTTCAGTAATGCTGGAGCTTTGGAGAATGCGAAGCATCCCTTCATTGCCATCGCTCCCAGGTCAACTCTGGCCTGGAGTGGAAGCACCTGAAAGGGTCCTATCTATGGGTCAAATAGAACTAAACTGCGTACTTATGCTAAACTGAATTACTTTAAATAGAACTGTTTCAACATGTAAACTACATACATAAGCTAAACTGAATTTTGATATTTAATTGTGAGAAAAATCTATACTTATACTAAACTGAATTGTTTAAATTAGAACTGTTTGACTAAACTGAATAGCTTGAAATAGAAATGCTCTTGACAATAAAACTGTGTACTCATGCTAAACTGAATTGTTTGAAATAGAACTGATTATTTGTTTAAAAATGGATTTGCCATGAAATAACCTACAAAGTTTGATAGGCCATAAAACCCAACCAACCAACCAACCAACTAACTTCCAAACAGAACAAACCAGGTATATATCTATAACTATATTCAGAGAGAGAGAGAGAGAGAGAGAGAGAGAGAGAGAGAGGGAGAGAAAGAAAGAGCGAGAGAGAGAGAGAAATGACGACTCAATTGTTACTTTTCCCATTACAGTAATCGATATCAGAAGGAGCTATGAACACGTGTAAAACTTTAAAATCCCGTTGTATATAAATGTATTTTAAAAGCGTTGGCTACGACTTTTGGGCTTCCAGCTTTATTATTGGAGAGTGACAGGTTGTGGCTTCAACTTTTGAAAAGAATCAGATTACGTGTCAGATGATTGAGAATAATCTAATTTGCTTTTATCCACTTTTTGAAGGGGATTTTAAGATTTTAACGTTATATATATATATATATATATATATATATATATATATATATATATATATATTCCATCTTCTAATCTGCCAGATGAATGTTGTTCTAAACTTCAAGAAACCTAAGGTCGCAGAATAATATTTTCCATGGATTAAACACACACACACACACACACACACACATATATATATATATATATATATTTATTTATTGGTAATATATATTTATTTATTATCATTATTATTATAATAGCTCTATCCTAGATATTGAGCACTCTCCATACTATATTTTACTTGGTTTGAGACATAACCACATAGTGATTTACTGACGACCAACACTCTCATGATATAATATAATATATATATATAGTAACGATAATTACTTAGTGAGTCAGGAACTAACCTACTATAGTTTCGCCTAAGCGGCTCATCAGGGTACCTAATCCCGACTGTGATTTGTTGTATATTTTCATCTTCAAATCACTTGCCGGGTTTTTTCTTACCGTAAGGGCTATTATTTAATATATATATATATATATATATATATATATATATATATATATATATATATATATATATATATACATGAAGTAGTGCCCTTTCAGATTTTCTCGGTTGATTTTTTTTTTCTGTTTTCAGATTTTTGCAGAGAAATAGTTAACATTTTGATTTATTCAACCAAATAAAGAGAAATAATTCCTTGGACAATTAAGTTGAAGTTGTGTGAGTTCATATTACGTAAGTAGAATCTGGACGGTATCTGGCCGACTGACTCTTGAACCTTAGTGACCTTCTTGGTTGATCGAATTGTTATCAGAGACCCAGATACAGAGGAACCTGTTGATGGGTGATTCTCAATGAATTTCAATGTTCTTGACCAACTTGAAAATCTGACTCCAGTTTGTAAATGAGTTGAAATTAAACTTCCTTTTGTTTCTTGCTTGAGCAATCTTAAAAGACTTAGTTTCATAATATTGTTGAATACCCACGATAATCATCTCAGTCACAACTGTGATACAAACACATTTACAAATACACAAACACAGGCGGACTCAAATACATAGGCGACTCTGTTGTTCAGATACGAACGGTTTATAAACATCTGACTTCGGTTCTTCGATACGAGGAGAGAGACACAATGCTTAAAATCTTTCGTATCATACTATGCTAACACCACCCCAACGTTCAGCATATCTTGTGATATTTAAGATCCCAATTCATGTTCGCTAGTCGGGACCCGCAAAACTTAACCACCGCCGCAAAGTTAGAAAACTCAACTCAATGGCAGAGAACTTAATTCTCTGCCCCAATGACAGAAGCTCAATTCTTTGCATGCATGGTCCAATCTCAAATCCTTTTTTTTTTCATTTTTTTAAAATCCTCAACTTCTCAGTCCATCTCTTCTAGGCATAATGTCATCCACACTCTAACCCAATTTCCTGTCTGGGGTTTATTATGACAATGGTGATTGTCATATCTTTTGCAAGCGTAAACTGTACCCAACGACTATGCACCTGAACTAAGAGCCGAATAGTTCAAAGACCAACCAAACTGAATGATGAAATATAATTAACGAAAAATAATTAATATAAAAAAAATCATTCCTTAATTATATAACAATATGTCATCACAAGAAAGATCTTCTGCTCCCTCAGCAAACAATGACTTCGTTATATTCAGTTAAATATATCAAAATGCTAACCATTTCCCAGCAATAATCAGAAAAGATAAAGAGAATAAAGTTAACAGCGATGATCTGATAGTCTGTTGATATATTTCAACAATTGTGAAACACCTTGTATATAGGAATATGATTACATTTTAAGTTTTGTGGCATGATGGTTAGAGTGTTCACCAAAGACCCGGGAGACCTGGGTTCAGTACCAGGTCGATTCATACCAAAGACTTTTAAAATGGTACTTGATACCTCCTTGCTTAACACTCAGCATTATAAGGTACGGATCAAGGGTAAAGTGGAGCAATCCAGGGAAAGGAGTAGGGCCCTCTCCAACACCTTGGTGAACTAGCTATCGAAAAGGGAACCTTCGGGTCACCCTCGACTACAGTCCCCAGCTTACTTTATCACACCTAATATATATATATATATATATATATATTTGATTGAACATAATAAACATTTTTTGTCTACATATGTTTTTGTTAATCTTTTCTAATTGCCGTATTGATCTTATAATATTCGGCGAGAATTGGTTGATAAACCTACCATAATTAGTTATTTCCCAAGTACTTTCTGCCCAATCTTGGGCCATCATCAGGGGAGGATGTAATACAAAAGCGATGTAACTTTTGTATTTACATGACTACTTTGTCAGAATGAGCGTTTATACTGTTGTACTGTGTAGCGTTTACTTTTCAAATTTGAGAAGACTTACAATGCACCTTTCTGATACCAGTTCAATAGCACAATATTTCAAAATACTCTAAGTCTTCTCATGCCCAACGACAGAATTACCGAAAATTCTTACCGAAAACAACAATATTTGAACATCTAAATAACAAACAAAAACTACAGATTCTTGTGGCACTACATATTAGGAATATACAATTGAAACTTAATAGAATTAATTTTGAAACCGGTGCGAATGTACTTAAATGTCTTTAGCTACTGACGCTATTTATAGAAACAAATTTGAATTATGGAAGGTTTATCAACCAATTCCCGCCGAATATCATAAGATCGATACGGATATTCGAATGGATTAACAAAAAAATATGTTGATAAAAAAATGTCTATTATGTTCAATCAAATATGTATTAATGAAGAAATGCTGCCAAAATATACATATATATATATATATATATATATATGTGTGTGTGTGTGTGTGTGTGTGTGTGTGTGTGGAGACTATGTGTACTCATTTTGTTTCAAAAAGTTAAATTTTTTCAGATAGCTGTGTAACTTATATAATAAAATGTTGATTTTTCGAATTTGTCGACAGTTGGTTGATTGGTTGAGAGGTTAGTTGTTTTGTTATAAGGCGTATCAACCCTTTTCGGGTCATTTAACGCCGAATTAAGTCATTTGGATAAAAGCTTGTATGTTTCAAGTTCTTTATAACTTCAAATATTCATTCATGATGTACATTTCTACATGGTTCATTATATTCAGTAATGTTCTGATATTGATTTGTTTATAAAATTTGGTATTGTTAATATTTTCATTGGTCAGATCTTAAAATTTTTCTTTATAGGCCCATTGCTTTTAGGAAGGATATTGTAACGTCCACATTAGTTTTATAAATAAGTTCTTTCACACAAATTGTGTTGTACAATGAATCAGTGCTATCACCGATAAATTTCGATTAGCCATTTTTGGGGGGAAACGCAGGGATATGCAAGTGCAATACACTTCATACTAACCAAACTTAGAAGCGAGTGACTTGTTCTAGTTTCCTAAGCGGAAAATACGAGGTGCATACGATAAGATTCCAGACTTTTTTCGTATGGGCATTTAAAATTGTGGTAAACTTGAAAATTCAGTATGTTATTGCTATACTCCATCCTTGTCACAGACTATTTGACCAAAATGGGCATCAACACAGTTCCTCAGCCTCCCTATTGTCCAGATCTTGCTGCCTGTGACTTTTGGTTATTCCCTAAGCTGAGAGGCTGTCGTTATGAGACAATTGAGGAGATGAAAGGGGCTGTGACGAAGGTCATTGACAAGCTCACACAAGAGGACTTCAAAGGGGCCTTCGAGAAGTTGTTGGAACGGTACAATAAGTGCATTGCAGCCGGAGGAGATTACTTCGAAGGAGACTATAATTTCATGAGTGTACTATCAATAAAAGTGCCCATACGAAAGAAGCCTGGAAACTTATCGTATGCAGCTCGTACGTCTCAAGAGTAGGATTTGAGATGGCGGAGGACACTAGAAAAACATTCAAAAGAGGAGTTTCAGAGATGCTTCGACCAAAGAAATACTCACTGAAATAATGGCACTGAATGCCAAAATGAGGATTTTGACTAAAATTAACGCTTGATTCATTGTTCATTTCTGGAGTTTTAATGTTGATGAATTCTGAATATTCGTCGTATTTGGGGGCGTTGTGTGTACACACATACACTCATATATATATATATGTGTGTGTGTGTGAGTGTGTACCTGTGTGTGTGTGTGTGTTCGTGTGTGTGTGTATATATATACATACATATGTGTGTGTGTGTATGTGTGTGTTCGTGTGTGTGTACATATATACATATATGTGTGTGTGTGTGTGTGTGTGTTCGTGTGTGTGTGTGTGTGTGTGTTCGTGTGTGTGTGTGTGTGTGTGTATATATATATATGTACACACACACACAAACACACGAACACACACACATATAAGGTACGTATCAAGGGTTGTGGAGCAATCCAAGGAAAGGAGTAACGCCTTCCCCTACACCTCGGTGTAAAAGCTATTGAAAGGAGGACCTTCTGGTCGCCCTCGACTACGGTCGCCAACAACTTTTTAGGATTTATCTCTAATCTAGATTTTAGGATCTATTTAGAAAAGTCGCATACCACTACTTCTTCTGGAATTAGGTTTGTTTAATTTTCAGTAGTATTTAAATTAGTGGTAAGTTTTTTTTATAGGATTATATAAACATTTTATAAGTGAAAAATGATAATAGATATAATATCTCCACCGTTAAATAATTTTTTCTTGATTAGAAAATATGAAAATATATTAAAAATCATTTTAATTATTTTAATTAAAAAAATAAAAACAAGTAAGTTTGTAGCATATCCATGATATGCTATTTGGAAAATGTACATCGACTGTCCATAACTCATTTAGATAACATGTATACATAAAGAACATAGGAATCTCGAAATTCGAAAACATGTAACGACTTCTTTGTTCAGGTACGAAATCTTTTTATTAACTTTGAGTTAAAGGTTTCGACATAAGGAGGAGAGGCACAATCTCGCTATGCCGTCTTATTCATTTGGCCCCTATCTCGTGCGGCACCCACGGCGCGCAAATTCTTCTCGCCTCAGCGATCTCCAAAAGTCGAACCTCCTCGTTCGGCTTCTAGTTTTCAACTCTCTTAACTTTTCTTCGAAATCCCCAAAATCCTCCGCGCGCTTCCGGTGCGTGACGTCACCCACACTTTGTCACCTGTTTCATCATCTCAGGCTACTGTGACATCTCTGAGAGGCATGTCCACTCTGTGCGTGCGCACGCGTTACCATCTGCATCAAGGTTGCACCTAACTAACCCATGTGCTGAGCCGAAAGGTTCTCAGCCTAACTAAACCTAAAGGCATGAACCGAAATCCCTCGGCCATTATATTACAAGTTTTTTAAATCCTATTCTTGCCGGAAGCACAAATAAGAAAATCCAAATAATATCTTTCTTTCGTCTGATGATGGTTTCACAACCAGAAATACATTTATAATGACAGCAAGGAAGTAATTTTTTTTTCTTTTTGTTTTCATATAAAAAGATTTTTTTTAGCTCTGCACGTTGAGTGTTGTTGTATGATTAATGATACATCGATAGCCGTTGACATTGAGCTCTCCAATTGGATACTCCTACCCCTTGTGTTATATAGCCACAGACATACACAAATATATGCAGAAATATAATCAAACATAATTTACGAACTTCAATGAACGAACGAATACACTTCTTTATGAAAATATAATCTCTCACACTTTATTCTCGAAAGAGTGATGTTGGTTGTGTGAGAGAGATGAGTTGGAGACGTGGACAGACTGTTATTTTGACCCAAAGTTCTTCTCGCGACCATAGCAGCACTTCTTCCTCATCTTGGCTGGGGTTGCTCAATCGTGGGTCACTGAGGGCCCAAAGCCCTCAGTCTGCCGCTGGCTTTCACTTCGGCATCTTGTCTCCAACTGAGTCGAACCGTCCGTGTACCTGGTTATATTATTGTTTAACGACCACCTACTTCCGCTGTTCTTCCGCTTATTTATACAGGTGCATCTCTTGATTGACGGCTCGGTCGAGGGTCAATATATAGCTCTTGCATTTCCTCCTTGGATTGTGTATATATATATATATATACAAACCCCACCGCATGAGTAGAATGTGACACAAAGTTTTCTTTCTCCTTGACTGGTTGCCCATACCAAGGTTAAAGAGCCTTATCTGCCCAACTATTTTCCCATAGCTTCAAAGTTGATAAATTTTGAATATTCATTGTATGGTGGGAAATTATGGGGGTGGGTACATGTGTCGTCTGTGTGTGTGTGTGTGTGTATGTTTGTGGTATACGTGTGTACTAGTGAAGATATGTTTGGCTTTGTATGCATGGTGGTTCTTAACGCTTAAGTGGAGTATTTGAAATCCTTAAATAATCAGCAAAAATTTAAAAAGACAAAGACATCGACTGATGATTTTACAATGAATTACTATGATATGCCATAAAAGCAATCCAAACCAAGCCAAACCTATCTAATACTAAAAATATATGGCTTCGAGTAATCATTTCCATTTGATAACAATTTTACGCATAATTATATGGTTTTAAGAGATTGATAATAATTCCTATTAATAATAATCCTTATTAATAATAATCCTTATCAAACAAATAGAACTTCAAAGGACTATTCCTCATAAAAATTATTTACAGAACCCAATTTCATAACCACTAGACATAATGTTATATAACATATGCCATGGATTTTCGGTTCGTTCCTAGTGACCCCGTGTGCTTGGCCAGCTGTCACATTTTGATTAGTAAACAGGATGGCATGATCAGGGTATTCAGGTCGAACAGGTGTGTAACCGGAAAGAGATCACGTGATGAGAACCACGTGGTGGGATTTAGAGAGAGTGCAGAGAATCGCAGTCGCGCAAGGGACACGCAGCCGATCAGAGGCGTCTCTGTCGAGCTTGGAAAGAGATGCAAGCGTTGGCACCCCCTGGCTCCTGGAAGAAGATATGGGAAGAAGTCCTCTCTCTGAATATATGTCTCTCCACCCATTTCTCACATACCACAGAAGCATCAACCCTTTCAAGAATAAAGTGTGAGAGATACGTATTTTTATTAAGAAGTGTGTTCGTTCGTTCATTGATCTTCGTAAATTATGTTTGATTATGTTTCCGCTTATATTTGTATATGTATGTGGCTATACAACAATAACATTTCCAAACAGGGAGTGATATGCTGTAAAAACCAATCAGCCAATCAATCAATCAATCAGTTCTTCATTTTTAAATGAAGTACAACGTTAATCTAAAGTTCATCTTTTTAAAAATAAGGATCAACTATTGTTTCTTTTTAAAGTCTTGGCTTAGCGGTAGAGTGTTTGCTAGTGACCCGGTAGACTTAGGTTCAATCTCAGGTCGAGTCATACCAAAGACTCAAAAAATGGTACTTGATACCTTCTTGCGTAACGCTCAGCATTATAAGGTACGTTTCAGGGGTAAAGTGGATAAATCCAGGGAAAGGAGTACCACCCTCCCCTACATCTTGGTGTAGTAGCTATTGAAAAGGAAGCCTTCGAGTCGCCGTTGACTAAGGTCGCCAACTTTACTTACTGTATTGTTTCTTATTGAATCTAAAAAAGTGCTGAATAATGAAACTATCTCTTAAGTATCGAGAATAACTGTTAGAATCTCTGTCGCCAATTTGATCTTTTATTTACAGAATCCAATGTTTGTAATCCAAACGATACGTCTTCAAGAAGAAGATACGTCTTCAATAAAAAAAACTTCAGCCAGCAATTGAATATCTGAGTATTTGAGAATAGTTTCAACTGATTTCAAATGCTTTCAGTTCTCGTCTCAGATTGGCTACTTTTTACCAGAAGAACCTGGTGGTGGTGGTGAGAAAGTTAATTAGTAGGAACGACGATCCTCCGTACTGCTTATACCCAGCAATAACCCAACCGCTCCACCATGAACTGGATGCAATACAAGGGCAATTTTTTGGCACAATTTAACGGTTCGGAATCCAGAGTTTTCCTTCTCCGAGATCAGTTACCATAAAAAATTAATGAATCCCGTCTGACCGACTATTTAACCATAGTTGGATTTATACCTTAATTAGTACTATGTAAAATGCAAACAGCCACGTCCTGGAACTGAACGTGGATTGCTGTGTTTATTTTTGATGGTGATAACCATCATACCACGTCTACCGCCAAAATCTAATAAATATAGGACAAGTGTAAACCAATTTTATTTCAAAGGGTAACACTGAATTCTTTGAAGACGAAAGAAAGTATTACAACCAACTAATGAAAATTTACTTATTTATAAAGTACCCTACAAATTACCAGTGTTTTTTCTTCTTCTTTTTTTAAAGAACTGAAGGAAAAAATAATTCTAAAGAATGAAAGTAAACGATAAGATGCACTTTTACCGCCCTTTATAATTTTTCATTCTTCTCATCACCACCAGATGGCACTTTCTTTGATAAAAATCTGCTTGACTGCTGATTGAGATGATGACAATCAAAGTTCCTTGGGAGACAATCCAGCAAAGCTAATTCCTCTCTCTATATATCTATCTATCTATCTATCTCTGTGTTCTTATTGGCTATCAATCTTGGCAAGTCCTCGAGACGGCACTCAGTGTCCACTCAGAGATGATGAATACAAGTTTTTATTCTGGTCGACCAACACTGGTTTGTCCATGTGGTGGAGTCCCAAGAGAACATTGTTAATGAGTACGTCTTTATTTCTCTAGCTGTGTCCAGCATGTTTTGTTTGTCTTGCTTGAATCGTTTGTGGGATGGGAGGTAAGTAGCCGTACAACTATTGCTTTGTTGGGTACTGTTTCCAGGATTTGTTTAAAACAGCTCATCGTAGTAAGCGAGTTTGAACTCTAGTCACGCTATAAGTTTCCCTTTCGGACTAATACCCTTGGGAAAGGTATGAACCCCTTTTTGCCTCCAGTTATAGGACGAATATCATCACTGCTGTTCTTCTACAAGAATGCCTTAGGTATTAAATAACGCAGGTAACTTGTGAAAAAATAAACTAAATAAAACCTTGTTAAATAACCACAGTGTTGTCTTTGTCGAGATTCGAACTCAGATCTGTAATGCCAGTGATAGATTCACTATTCTTGGCATATTTCTAAGAGTCATACAATATGAGTCAATTCATTCGATTGATTTGGATAATGAGATTTTCTTTTTTAAATTAGAAAGAACGTAGGAAATAATTTGTCTGCTTCTTCTGATAGCACTGACCACTTGACCAATCTATAATTAATGAACACTAATCTGATAAAACTTTACTTAATATTCGATCGTGTTTTGATAAGTGTTCGGCCATATGTCCCGGGGATTACTTTACTAAGATTCTTCTATCTCTCGGGGGCAGCTTATCCGTTCTCTCAATTTAATCAATTTCGGTCAAAGAACGTCACTGAGAGAAAAAGATAATGTGATTTTCTCATACTTAATTTTAAATTGACTTTCTTGGATCTTTCCATCTAACAAGGTTAAGATCGATATTCAGAATACTTTATCGATAATATTGTTAGTGTGATCGATAACAATGGTTATTGAGTATTGTTCACCATTCGGTAAAGATGGTGCAGTCTTCTTATTTAATGGCAAACCTCTGAAATAAATCGGCCGGTTAATATACCTTCCTGTTAAAATTATAGACACCCTTGAAATTTATTTACATAATGTGAAATGTCTGAAAAAAATAAAAAATAAAAACGAATCTAGTGAAACAACTTTGGTAAAATTGACAACCCATAGTTGATAAAGAACAGCAAATAATAAAGCAAGTTTATATGAATTTGATTATTTTCTGCTTACTTCTGGAGATATGGCAAAAGAAGAAAGTGCTCATAATGTTTTCTCCTACATGGGTAGTTATACTTCTTCGGCCTTTTCAGGGCAGTCTGTCATTCATGCCGGATGGGGTATCGAAATCAATGGAAGATACGAGCCCGAAAGGCCCCCAGGTTCGGCTGGGCCACCTTTGGGTGGGCTCGCTGCAACCTTGGTCCCCTATGTATGGCACTAGACCTTGCGGTCTAGTTCAAGCTATAACCCGGCATACGTGCCCGGGTCCAGATTTGGATTTGTGAAACTGCTTGCCTCATTAGACCCACATTGCACTTAGTGGGTCGATGAGCAGCACAGACGAGCAGGGTTTGAGTCTCGGCTTGTTCCCAATCTTCCCCTCCCCTTTATCCCCACTTTAATCGGCCTTCGGGCTTTTGACCTTGTGTCAAGTCCTGTCCGGTGGGAGACAATGACAAATAACTCCTACCTGGGTAGTTATATCTCCTTTACTGAACCTTATGTCAACATACGAATCGGTGTGGATTACTATTGACGACTATATGGATCTCTCTCTGATAAAATAAAACGAGAATGCTCCCAGACTGTGGCTGTGTCAGTACTACTGTATGGTAGGACCAGTTAAACTTTAAGGAAATCTTTCAAGGAAAAACTAAATTGGAACAACACAAGAAGTCTGCGTGCTCCTTTCAACACACTTTGGAATTAAATCCTACAAAACAACAGTTGTACAGCCATTTACCTCCCATCTTACAAACGAGCCAGCCATACTGGGCATAGCCAGGGAAGTAAGGATAAACACATCAGAGATCCTCTTCAATGGACTCCTACACATGGACATACCGGTGCTGGGTGACCAGCAAAACATACATCTATCAGCTCTATGCAGAGACTGGGTGCTATCTTGAGAACTTACTAAGTGCGATGACCGATTGGGACGGATGGCGAGAGGGAGCCAAAGGAATTCGTACTTTTGGCACAACTTGATGATGATGAAGTGGAGGAGGAGGTGGAGGATTATACATAATAAATATGTATTTTTAACCATTCAACAGTTAAATATTTCCGTCAATGACCTTATACAAGATTAGCTTTAATAAAAATCCATCTTAATCAATTGATTGATATTAAAGACTTGTCAACCAGTCTAGGGTCATTTTATGCCTATAGGTTAGGGAATGGTTTGCATTTTGGGTTAGTATTTAGATTTTGATGCATTTATTTCCAAAGGGATTTTTTGTTTCTTTTTACACACGGTTCCAGTAAATGCGAATAATTTTTTTACTAGTCTACTTGACCCGAAATTTGGACCCTAACAGGATTTACCGGTGTAGGTCTGAGTAAATCTGGAAGTAAGGACTGTGAAGGGGTACTCTACCCTCCCCAGATTTTTAGAACAGGAGCCTCATTATCAGATACAGTTCAGTGTCATATGCAGGACCGCCTTTTAAAGCGCGGGTCTTAGCTGCAGGGAATACAGTCAACATTTTGCTAGCCCCATAAATAGGGTGAGAATTTTTGAGTGTATCATATGTGCTTATTATAGAAGTGTCATGATGCTTTTTAAGATAGTCTTTGAACAAAGGAATATCCCTCAAATTATATCGTTTGAAGTTTAAATTTTGTTATTATTCTGGAGTTGTTTTCTTTTTCTTTTATTTAAACTTAAGTTTGCCCCTTTTTTAGAGAAAGAAAGCATTCTAAAAACAGATATATACAAGATAGACTAATCATATTATAAACTGTCTATCTTAACAGATTTTCTATCTTAACAACGCAGAAGTGTTTGTTAGTCTGTTTTCGATATACAAACCAAATAATATGAAATAAAATAAAACATTAATTTGGATATGTATTAGGTTCAAGGGAAGGTTTAAATGTAAAAAAACAAAAACAAAAAACAAAAACAAAAGAAAAGGCTTTTTCACCCTATGATGAAAGGGTGGTTCTTATTGATCTCTTAAAAAACGCTCACACATGATATAGTTTGTCCAAAGAGAATCGAAGTCAGTATTCAATAGCAATTGATTTGAGATACTAGCTTGCTAACTATTACACCCAGATGAGACGCTCATTTCTGGCTGTTATTCTTAGCAACAACTAATGGAAATAAGATCCTAGAGATCTTAAAAACTGCTATCAAGTTGGAACCAATGTAATATCTAATTTTCTTGATGAATGTTTTCATCAACATTTATCGTTTCGAAATGATACAATGTGTAATTTTTATCTTTTCCTTTTAGATTATAAGAATATTTTTTGTAATCTTCTTCGGTATCAACTCCTATGTTCATCCTAACTAAATTACGTATTAGATATGTTTTACTCCATGAGGAAACCATGTCCCCAGAATATATGCAATAACGCGTCACTGGGTGTGAGTCATTGCTTACCGGGTACCTGTAATATAATTGCGGAGGGATTTTTTTTTATATTATCATTTTTCGTTTTATATATCTTGCCTTTCGGTTTAGTTAGGCTGAGAACCTTTCGCTTAGTGGATGGGTTAGTTAGGTGCACACATTGAGTGCAGGTGTTCACGCGCACGCAGGGTGGATGAGACAATCAGAGATGTCACAGTAAAACCCCCAGATAGGAAATAGGACCGGGGACGTGATTGACGAGGATTTTGGAATTTGAAAAAAAAAAGAGTTAGTTGAGATTCGAGTCTAGAGGAAGGTAGTCAAATGCGCCGCGCGTTTGTTGAAGAAATTGTGTCTCTCTCTCCTCATGTCGAAAAACCTTAAACTCAAAAAGGTAAATAAAAAGTTTCGTACCTGAACCAATTTCGTATATTTCGGGATTCCTTATATACATTTCACATATTCATATCATGGACCTATATTAATGTTACACACCGTCAAGTACCTCTTTTTTAGACAAGCTTGTTGCTGGTCTAGTTTGATTTGTTTAAATGCAATATTAATATTTGCCTTCTTACTGGTAATGAGAAGTGGATCCTATGTCATAACGTTAAATGCTGTCGTCAGTGGATCAGTCGAGGACTTGCTCAGCTACCGAGAAGTTTCATCAATAGAAGATCTTATTAAGAGCGTATGTGAGGGTAAATTGTCCGTTACGAAATTGTTTGACAGTAATCAACCTTTAATTTCTAAAGCAATCAATTTCGTGGTTTGAAAACAGCTTAGGTAAAAAATACTTCCTTCTTAGTCAACGGAAAGGGAGCCATCCTCCCTCACGATAGTGCACATCTTCACACAATACAATTGATTAAGGATCTCCATATTTTTCTGACCTTGCACCTGATAATTACTTGTTTAGGGGAATCACCAAATCATTTGGATGATCTTAGTGTTATATTCTCATATGCAGTATCATAACGACACAATAATAAAGACGCAGGAAGACTTCTTTATAAAAATGTATACCTCCCTCTTTATTGTAACGTTTGAAAAGAGTTACTCAAGGTTTGCGAGTGAGAGGGAGCTGGTGACCGAACATAACTACAACATTTTGACCCCCACTCTTATGGCCGTCAGCGTTGTGTCTTTCTCGTTCTCCAGGGCTGCTCAACCGGAGGCCCAGGGGCCCAGCTCTCTGCTGAATGATGGCTTTCTTTACTGCATCTTATCAGCAACTTCTCTGGACTCCAACTCCTCGGGGGCCCCGAGGGCCCCTTCGGCCTGGCCTGGCTTTCCCTACCACATCTTATCAGCAACTTTTCTCCAACTGTCCCCAACTCTCTGACTTCTGTCTTGACTGAGTTATATAATAGTTCAACACCCACTCAATCGCCTACTTGATCTTTGGAATGGATGTTTGATCGTCATCAAGCGGAAATAACTGTCATGCAGTTCAGAGGTCACTCTCTTCCGGTGTATCAGTCTATGAGTGTATCATGGGATTTTTTACCTTGTCCCATTTCATCAGCTAAGCACACCCACGCGATCTCTTTCGATTACTGGTCATTGGAATGTGTTACTTCCTTCCGGTGCATCACTTTGTAATGGCATGTTTGATCGGGCCGAAGGTCAAAATACTACATTAGGTTAACAAGAAGGTTAAGAAGAGGTTGAACTCGAGTTGGTCTCATATTTTGCATTAAAACCAACAGAATCTTATAAGCATAGTGTAACATAGCCAGATATGAATATTGAAACGTGCATATAATGTTCATAAAATGTTCATATATGACATATATATATATATATATATATATATAGGTAACATAGGAATCCCGAAACACGAAAAACACTTATGGCTTCTTAGTTCAGGTACGAAACTTTTTATTAACATTGAGTTAAAAGGTTTTCGACATAAGGAGAGAGATCCCATCTTTCTACACTGACTTTTCCATCTGCCCCAAACCACGTGGGGCACCCGCCACAAGGCATCGGCGAGCAAGCGAAAGTCAACCGTCTTCTTCCGACCACAAAACTCAACTCACTGACTTTACTCAAAAATCTCGGCCCACGCTTTCAGTGCGTGACGTCACTCACATCCCTGGTCACATCCTCTATCTGGGATTTTTATTGTGACATCTCTGAATGACACGTCCGCTCCGCGTGCTCGTGAACACCTGCGCCCATGTTTGCACCTATCTAACCCATGCGCTAAGCGAAAGGTTCTCAGCCTAACTAAGCCCAAAGGCAAGATATATAAAGCAAAATCCCTCGGCCATTATATTACATGAGCATCTAAAAACTGGTTGACTGGTAGAATTAGGTTTTGGGAAGCAATCAAGATTATGTTAACGATTAAATGCTTCATTAAGCATAAGTTTTTCATTTATAATCATCATCAACGTCCCGGCACGCCATCAGCACGGATATCCCTGACACTTTCTCCCCACTCCTCCCAATCGTCCTTCGCTTCTAGCTGGTCTTCAAGGTTACATCCCGTATCGGCACAGAGCTGCTAGATGTAGGTTCTAGCTGGTCGTCCTGCCTTTGCTCGTCCATGTGAAGGGGTCCACAGGAGTACATCAATTATGAGTTCGTCCCTACTTCTCCAGCAGTGTCCCACATGTCTGGTTTGTCTTACTTTGATAGTTTTCTCGATGGGTGGTAAGTGGCTATACAACTGCTGCTTTGTGGGGCGCTGCCTCCATGGGTTGTCCAATATTGCTTGCAGCATTCTTGTGTAGTTGCCGTCAAGCTTTTTCTCCATTCGATTAGTTAGTGTTCATGTAGTGCATCCATATAGCAGTAGGGACACGACTGCTGCTTGGAAGAATGCGTTTTATTTTATCGGTCAGTTCTGACTTTCATATGACCGATAGTCTATCGAAAGCTGTCCATGCCTTTGCTAGTAACGTGTTGATGTTTGTCTCGGTTGATGAGACACCGCTTCCTAGGTAGGTGAACTTGTCAACTACTTTAAGAGAGCAACCGTTTAGGGTGAAGATGTTGCCTCTTTTATTAAAGCACATATATTCCATCTTGTGTGCATTGTCATGGAAGCCTATGCCTGCAACTGCTCGTTCCAGACTATGTAACAGGGTTTCGTGTTGGGTAGGTGCATATAGCGCTTCTGGCCAGGGTAAGACAGCTAGTCTAGGAAAAGGAAAACTCTGAATTCAAACCTGTTTAAAAAAAAAAACTCCGTTAAAAACAAATTGACCTTGTGTCATATCCTACTCGAGCAAAGGGGTTGGTGAATATGTATAGCGCTTCTGGCTTCATTTATAATATAATACTCTAAAATCAAACATTACATTCATTCCAGCCTGATAATATGTTTTTTTTTTAAGTCTTATTCCTTACTGTTATAATTTTTTCACTGAATACTACCAACTTAGTTCTTATTACGGAACTCCAGATCTCAAAGGTGAGTGACCGTATCTCCAACCACTAAACTCCACCAGCAAATTTTCCAGAATAAAAACTGTTGTTTACTAAAGAGCCCAAACCGTAAGTACTGACCATGGTTCATAAACAGTTAACATATAGACAAACACATTTTCCAACAGATGTCTAGGAAATTACGTAAGCAAAACGATAAGGCGATAAAAATGGACACCGCAATCAAAAAGCGTCCTTCGCCGGTTAAGCCGAATATGGCACGACGTAGGAGAAAGTGTATGCGTTTTTGTTTTCGTTTAGAAAAAATGACAAGACAAAGAATCTATGTGTCCGTCAGCGGATTATTTTTCCGGAAGAATAAAGCCTGTTTAAAGAAGGCATCGTGTTATATAAGAAGAGACGGAAAGGTCGCTTATGTCCCTAACAGAAAGATCGATTGGCAAAATGACGTACTTTTGCAATAGGGATTTATTTACTACAAGAGCAGAGAAGGAGGTGAGGGTAGACCTAGGAAGTAAATTCACAAACAGATCTTTGCATTTATTATGAATGCTAACTGAAAAAAATCATATTCACTCTTACAATCAGAGTTTCTATTATTGATACCTATTTAATATCATGATTGATTTTTTACAGCATTTCAAACTGTCTAGGGTTATTTTATGCCCTGAAGTTATCTGTATATTTACATTTATGTTTTTGTTGTTTCTCAAGAGGAAATTTTACACATAATTATGATATCAATAGTTTAGTTTCTTTGTTTAACGGCATATCAACATTCGTGGGTTATTTAAAGCCAACTTGGTCCTTGTAGGAGAGTAGTAGTACTATTTAAACCATAGCTATGAATATAAGGGATTTTCTACTTTACCCCTGGAGAATCAGTCTAAAAATTGAACGTAATAAAGTAACCTTGGGAAAGGTATGAATCCAATTATTCTCCGTCCAGCTATGGGTAAAAAGTAGGGCAGACTAGGTTCTTCAGCCTTGGTGAGGCAACTAGTCTAGGAGAAGGAAAACTCTGAATTCAAACCTGTTAAAATCCGCTTAAAAAATTGACCTTGTGTCAAATCCTGCCCGAGCGGAGGGGTTGGGTAAATATGATAAAGTAACTTAGGTCCTTACTATGATATCACAGTCCAATATATTAACCACTACGCCTTGGTGAATAATGCTTCACGAAAGCAAGTTTTACCATCAAATATAGATAATTTACACACAGTTATATGGTTTTAATTGCAGATTGATTGACTTTAAGGGCATGTCAACCCGTCTTATGGTATTTCCAACCTGTAACGTGATAAAGAGAGTCGAAGTTAGAAAGCGACGGGAGGTAAATTTCTGGGGAAAAAAAGAGAAGAAAAAGTATGATAAAGAAAAAGCAGACACAGAGTCTACGGAACAGTCAGCTGACCTCTGGTGAGTCAAGCCAAAGCACTCGTTGCAGGTCAGCCATTTACAGGTGAATGACTATAATAATTAAAAATGACAAAAACCTCCAGAGGACCAAAATCTTCTGCGCAGGTGTAGAACTATTGGAAACAGATATGTTCTCCCTCCAACACCTGGTGGAAGTAAGGGGACGACTTGGGTTAGAAAGTTACTTGGCTAGACGACGTGACGGGGTAAAGGCAAACTCACTAGCTACGAAGATGTAAAGACAGACGAAAATTACGGCCCCCATTTTGGGGTGAGCTCCGAAAAAGAGGTCTCACGCCAGACGAGAAGCTGTAGAAACGAAACCAGTGAAAAAGCATGGTTGAACTATGACAGAAAACCAGAAAAAATTCAAGGTTTGTGTCTGCTCTTTCTCTCTCTCTCTCTCTCTCTCTCTCTCTCTCTCTCTCTCTCTCTCTCTCTCTCCCTCCCTCCCACTCTCCCCTTTCTCTCCTCATTACATGTTTCTCTTTTTCCAGCTATAGCAAGGGACTCAGGTTTCATACTCTCTTTCTTTCTCTCGATGACTACTTAAAAAGTGCTGTCAGTGAACAAAGACGGAGTTTTGTATGTTCGTCACCTGTTTCCCAACGGTGAGGTTACAAGAGGGTCCAAGTACTTAAAGTGTAGCGATACACGCATAAATCAGTTCGAACACGAGGCGGTATAACCGTACATTTGGTGTGTAATGGTACAGCGTCTCGTTTGGTTGAGTAGCATTACAATGTCTAGAAGCCAGAGAATGACATTCATTTTAAATATTGATCATCATATCTATAATTATACCTATTTGTTTGTTTATAGTATTATATACACAGATATATAATACCAAATACCTCTTAGTCCAGTCAGCTGGGGCTGTAGAATACACCGACAGCATCTCTGCAGAGGGGTAAGCCCTGAATATGATATTAAACAATCTGATGGTGAGACTCTAGTAATGCTGCAGCTTTGGGGAATACGGAGTACTCCTTCATTGCCATCGCTCCGATTTCCACTCTGTCCCGGACTAGTAGCACCTTATAGGGCCAGCTAGAACAAACTATATGTGCAAACAAATGGCTGATTTTAAATTGTGACTGTTATATTATAATATTTGAAACTATTTAATTGTGTGCAAAAAAGAGGATTTGACATTAAATAACCTACAATTGTTGATATGCCATAAAACCCAACCAAACCAAATCATATATATTAAATGTATATATATAAAAAGGATTTGGCATTAAATAACCTACAATAGTTGATATGCCATAAACCCAACCAAACCAAATCATATATATCTAATGTATATGTATAAAGAGGATTTGGAATTAAATATCCTATAATGGTTGAGATGCCATAAAACCCAACCAAACCAAATCATATATTTAATGTATATGTATAAAGAGGATTTGGCATTAAATAACCTACAATGGTTGATATGCCATAAAACCCACCCAAACCAAATCATATATATTTAATATATATGTATTACTAAGATTTAGCATTAAATAAAGAGGATTTGGCATTAAATAACCAATAATGGTTGATGTGCCATAAAACCCAACCAAACCAAATAATTTCTATTTAATTAATATATGTAAACATGATTTGGCATTAAATAACCTGCAATGGTTAATGTGCCATAAAACCCAACCAAACCGAATAATTTCTATTTAATTTATATATGTAAACATGATTTGGCATTAAATAACCTGCAATGGTTGATGTGCCATAAAACTCGACCAAACCGAATAATTTCTATTTAATTTATATATGTAAACATGATTTGGCATTAAATAACCTGCAATGGTTGATGTGCCATAAAACTCAACCAAACCGAATAATTTCTATTTAATTTATATATGTAAACATGATTTGGCATTAAATAACCTGCAATGGTTGATGTGCCATAAAAACCAATCCAAACCAAACATAATGATAATCGATATACATTTTTTTCCCAATTCACAAATAATAATCGTTCGTAAGTTATAGTTTACGGTAACGATTCTTAATATAAACAATCTACAGTTATATTCATCAAGTATTCTTATCTAATTCTAACAATTTTCAAAAACATCTATTTGACCCATTGATAGGAATATAACAAGCACTACCACTCCGTATTAGAGTGGAGCTGGGAGTCTTTAGTATCGTCCCGCATTTGTGCATTTTTGTACATTAAATATTTATGCCAAGGACACCTCCTTGGGAAGAGAGTGATACAGTCTGTATATCTTAAGACCTGCCGACGGGACGACATATAAAATTTAAAGAATATATCTTGAAATTAGTCTCCGTCTATAGACGCTCATTTTCATTATAAAAAAAAAAAAAGAAGAGAATAATGAAACAATAACATTTTTTAAAAATATACCAATCTGTCGGTGGGTCAAAAATACACTGACTGTATCCCCTCATTTTCTACCGAAAAAGCCAACACTGGCATTATTTCCAAGTCTTCTCTGACATATTAGAGTCCCATCGACAGGTAAGAATATTATGTTCGAAAATATTATTAATCAATATGAATACATTAAATGATATAACTTTGTACAAATTATTTGTATTAAAGATAATTTCTTGGAGTTAGAATTGTTTTTCACGTGATTATCATTATTTACAGAAAATAATATAATTTCTTGTTTCGGCATTGAATAACCCAATAATGATTGACATACCATAAATCAACCAAACTACCAGCATTGTAAAAAAATGAACGAAAAACCATAAAAACTGACTTATTGCTTCGACATAAATACTAGGATGCACCAAATCAGTTAGAAAAAAAATTATATTTGACTGTCCTGTTTTTGGAAATTCGATGCAATGTTAAGAATTGACACCGATATTTCTTGAAATAACCAATGAATGATGAAAAACATTTTTTAAATTCATTTGTTATTTCTTGCCCCGTTTCAAAATCGTACAGAAGATATATCTGTTCAAGTACAGCAAATGTAGTATCGTCACAATTGAATAAATACCACTAAAAAGTACAAAGACTTTTCTGAAGTCTTTATAATTGACTGATTTTAATGGCACGTCAACTCGTCTAGGCTTATTTTATACTCAGAGGTTAGGGAATCACATTGAACGAAGTGGTCCGCTGACCAGAAAAGTTTAGCAGGCCTCGAGCCTCGGCTCGTTACCGACCTTTCCCTCGTCTAAATCCCCACTATAATCGACCTTCGGGCCATTGACCTTGTGTCAAGTCCTGTTTGGTGGGTGGCAGAAACGAATATTGGTTAGAGAATCACATTTATTGTAGGTTCATGGTTACGTTTTTGTGTTGTTTCCTAAGAGTTTTTTTTTTTGCACTCAGTTCTATTGAATCCGAAAAAAAAAAAAACTGGTTTATAGGAGCCCTAAATGGTATTACCACTCCGGGTCAAAGTGGAGCTGAGAGTTATGGCAATGAAAGACCAATTTACAGACATCGTCATTTGTAGTTAAGTGTCATACCCAGGACACTCCCTTTTCGGGAGTGTCTTACCCCTCTGCTGGAGATGCATTCAGCGTATAATAAGCGCTCTCGATAAGATAACTGAAAGATATTAGCATCCTAATTCCAGTCGTGCTTAAGCTTATTAAGAAGTTTCCTAAGCAGATAACCATCTAAAAAGAACATTGGATGTGAAGAGAAGAAGAAATCGATAAAAGATGTTTCCGATTGTAATTGAAAAACAGTACGTAAAACATCCAAGGATATAAAAGGCAGACCAGAACTCACTGGTTTTATCGTTTTGGTTTTCATTCCTTTTATTTTATGGCGTATAAACCTTTGAGGGTTATTTAACGTCAAAGCCATCATTGTTAGAAGAACACTATTAGTGCTTCTTCTTCTTCTTCTTCTTCTTCTTCTTCTTCTTCTTCTTCTTTATGGCATATAAACCTTTGAGGGTTATTTAACGTCAAAGCCACACTTGTTCGAAGAATAGTAATGGTATTATTTTTTCTTCTTCTTCTTCTTCTTCTTCTTCTTCTTCTTCTTCTTCTTCTTCTTCTAGGCATATCAACCTCCGTGGGTTATTTAAAGTCAAAGCTATCCTGGTTAGACGAATAGTAATGGTACTTCTTCTTCGTCATGACATATCAACTGTCTTGGCTTATTCAACGTCAAAGCCACCCTCGTTAGAAGAATAGTAATTGTACAATTACTTCTTCTTTTTTCATGGCATATCAAACTTCGCGGGTTATTTAATACTAAAGCCATCCTTTTAAGAAGAACAGTAATAATTCTTCTTCTTCTTCTTCTTCTTCTTCTTCTTCTTCTTCTTCTTCTTCTTCTCGGCATATCAAACTTCGTGGGTTACTTAATGCCAAAGCCGCCTTTGTAGAAGAATAGCAGTGATACTACTTAGCACACAGCTGTGGATAAGAAGGGTTCCTACCTTTCCCAAGTGGACATAATTGCACGACTGGAGTTCGAACAAGCTCACTATGATGTCACAGTCCAGCGCTTAAGTCTCTATGCCACGATTATTCCCCTTGGATTCATGCTTAATATACACTGCACACCAAACAGCACATCTTTTATTCAGACAATCAAGGCAAGATATCAAATCCCACCCCCAATAGTGGCGGAGGTTCGCTTAACCACGAATTTTAGGTTAATCTCTTGGTAATTACTGACTGCCCTTTTCAGAAAAACCCAAGTCTCATGCTCACCCACATTGTCTAAAACGAGAGTTCTCATGAATGACCTTTTGCTTTCTGTCACGTTGCTGGGTACTGTATCACTGTGAGTGGAATCGGAGTGTGAATAGATAATTTATTAAAAAATTTCTTTCTTTCTTTCAGTTGATGGAGACCAACGGTGATGTGTACGGAGAGTGACTGAACCATTCAGAGATACGAGAAGAGATAGTTCTGACAAACACAAATAACCTACACAACTAGAGGAGCTACTTGGCATCCCCCGGGTTAAGGAAATAACATCTCATATAACAGTATAGCAAGCCCCTGAAATCAGTTGACCATTTCACATCCCTCGGTAGCAATGTCTCATCTACTGAAATTAATGTCAACATATCCATAGAAGAAGCATGGACTGCTATCGATAGGAGGCAAATCATCTAGAAATCTAATCTTCCTGATAAACAAAAACGGAAACAGTTCTAAGCAGTAGTCGAGCCAGCCCTATTGTACGGCTGCACCAACAGGATTTTAACAAAGCCATTGGATTAAAAAAATTAAATGGGAACAACAAACGGATGCTTCATGCTGTTTTAACAAATCCTGGAAGCAGCACCCCTCAAAATACCAGCTGTACGGCAACTTGCCTACCATCTCTCAAACCATCCAAATAAAACGAATATGAAATGCTGAGCAATGCTAGTGAAGCAGTAACAACTCATAACTGATGTCCTCCGGTGAACTCTCGCACATGGAAACACCAGTGTTGCTCAAACAGCAAAGACTTATATTTATTAGCGCTGTGCGGATACTAAATACCTTCCAGAAGAACTGTCGAGAGCAATTGATGATAAGGACGGATGGGAAGGGAGAGTCAAGAGAATCCGTGTTATCAGCTCGAATTCATGTGGATGATGAAGAAATACGTTCGATAGTTCATTTCTTCTAAAATAATTTATTTTATTTAGGTGTTTTGTTTATTTTTGCTTACAAGTGGATTTTTAAAAAAATCTATATCGAAATAGATTTTTGTCTCGTTGCTAGATGAACAAAATGTAAATAAGTAAGTAAAGTGAACGACTGTAGTCGAGGGCGACCCGAAGGCTCCCTTTTCAATAGCTACTACACCGAGGTGTAGGGGAGGGCGGTACTCCTTTCCCTGGGTTGCTCCACTTGACCCTTGATACGTACCTTATAATGCTGAGTGTTAAGCAAGAAGGTATCAAGTACCATTTTTTTAAGTCTTTGGTATGACTCGACCTGGGATTGAACCCCGGTCTCCCGGGCCATTGGCGAACACTGTACACTAGGCCAATACATAATTTCTTATGCAGAATTTTTTCAGATAAAAGAATTAATTGAGGTTTTGTTTCAATGGCATATCAACCTTTTTAGGTTATTTAATGCCAAAGCCAGCTGTCTAGAAGAACAGTAGTGATATTATTCAAGCCATAGTTGGGAGTATAAGGGGGTTCATACCTTTCCCAAGGGTATTAGTCCGAAAGTGAACGTAGTAGCGCAACTGGATTTCGAACTCGCATACTACGATTCGGAAGTTTATCGCTTTAACCATTACACTGCGAGAACACCCTCCCAAATTAATTGATTTAAAGGGAATTTAAAAAATGTTCACAATTATATTCGATTTCCTTTTTGGTATTATCCTATTTACCAGCCCCTCTGCTCGGGCAAGATATAACACAAGGCCAATTTTTAAGCGGCGTTTAACAGGTTTGAATTTAGAGTTTTCCTTCTCCTAGATTAGTTGCCTCACCAAGGCTGAAGAACCAAGTCTGTCTTACTATTTACCCATAGATGGAGGGAGAATAATTGGATTCATACCTTTCCCAAGGGTATTAGTGCTATGTGAAATGCAATCATACTCGTCCAGGATTTGAACTCGAGTCGCCGTGTTCATTTCCTACGACGATAACCATTACACCACAGGCCCCTCCTTTTTGGTATTATGATCTTAAGGTCTCCAACATTTTACCATTTTGTTAAAATCTTTCCAAGATCGCCTCCGTAATATCAGTAATGCTTTTGTAATAAAGGTACTTTCATAGAAATATCAAAATCTTTTAATCGCCCGGGAGATGTTCATTGAATATATTTTGACGTGGATGCTGAACATGTGAAGATATATTTAAATTACTTGTACGAGGATCATTAAATATGTTTGTAGACTTTTTTCTTATAGACACTTTTATTGATAGTACACACTTGAAACTCTAGTCCCCTTCGAAGTAATCTCCTCCAGCTGCAATGCACTTGTTGTACCGTTCAAACAACTTCTGGAAGGCCCCATGGAAGTCTTCTTGTGTGAGCGTGTCAATGACCTTCGTCACAGCCTCTTTCATCTCCTCAATTGTCTCATAACGACAGTCTCTGAGCTTAGGGAATAAGCAAAAGTCACAGGGAGCAAAGTCTGGCCTATGGGGAGGGTGAGGAACTGTCTTGATGCCCATCTTGGTCAAATAGTCTGCGACAAGGATGAAGTTGTGGACTGGTGCATTGTCCTGCTGGAAATGCCACAAGTAACCCTAACCCTAACCCTTTGGCCAATCAACTCTGGTGTATTGACTTCCTTACGCCTCCCACACCTCTCATCATCCCTCACAGACTCCCTGCCTTCCTTGAATCTCTTATGCCACTCAAAAACTGATGCTCGATTCATGCAAGATGCTCCAAAAGCAGTCTGAAGCATTCCATATTTTCTGTGGCATTTTTTTTTCAAGTTTAAAACATTATCTTATTGCATATCATTCTACTAAAGTGTCAGATTGCATTTTGAAATTCACCGGCTGTGACAATCAGTTTTTAGAAGGGTGTATTAGAGGGTAAGGAACTGTCTTGAGGCCCATCTTGGTCAAATAGTCTGTGACAAGGATGGAGTTATGCACTGGTGCATTGTCCTGGTGGAAATGCCACAGACCCGATTTGAAGAGTGCTGGCCTCTTCCCAAGGAATCTCTTCCTGAACTCCCATTAAACAATAGAGACGTTTTCTTCAGTCATCCCATTGAACAGTAGAGACGTTTTCTTCTGTCACCCCATTGAACAATAGAGACGTAAACTGTGTGTACAGTTCCCCCTCGATTCATGCAAGATGGTCCAAAAGCAGTCTGAAGCATTCCATACGTTTCTATGGCATTTTTTCCAAGTATAAAACAGAATACTATTGCATATCGTTATTCTAAAGTGTCCACACATCCAGATTGCATTTTAAAATTCACTAGCTGTGACAATCAGACTTTAGTAGGGGGTATTCCAATTGCTGCTGTAGCTGTTCACTTGAAGCTGAAATCATAAAAATTGGTCAGTCATCTCATAAGATGTATAGCAATAACAACATGACTTTTCAAGTGTCTACGACAATTTTAAATGCCTGTACAAAAACAGTCTGGAAACTTATTGATAAATTATAAAATTACTCCCATACAGGTTTTAACACTTTTTTTTTTAGTTACCTTATATTTCTAAAACGTTTTTTTTTTATTTGTATGTTTTTTCTAAAATTAAATTATAAATCTTTTCAAATTAAAATCTAAATCTCTTTCTTTGGTTTGTTGAAAATCAAAAGAAATATCATCGCACGAGTAAGTAAAGTTGTATATTTTTTTACATGGCAAAGAGCGATGGGACTTTTTGAAGAACAGATTAAATGATAAAAGCCATTTACTTGAGGAAAGGGCCAATAGTTGATTTTTTTTTTCATGACGGCATGTTTCCGTTTTGCAAATGCCACACTCGGGACTGACCATCTACTGAGCCGTGGAAGCTCTTCCCCAACCACCATTATCTCTAGAGGTATCAGCTTCAGACTATTACCTGTTTTCACTCACTGCAACATTGCTCGTCTAATGAACGGTGCCAACCAACGACATGCAGTCTGGGTAAAAAACAACCGGAAGGCAAATGATCACTCTTACCGAGCTACATTTACGTCAATTTCTGAACAGGGTTAACGACGAGTAACTGATTCAAATTGAATAATTTCTGTGTATGAAAGCAGCTGAACATAGAAAGATTAAAAATATTTTCACGGATTGGCTTAGTCTAACACGACTTATGATTGAATGCGTGGGACGAATTGTTTTCCTTGAAAAGTACTCCAAATCCTGACATTTATTCATGGTGCAATATATATATGTATATATATATATATATATATATATGTGTGTGTGTGTGTGTGTGTGTGTGTGTCTGTGTCTGTGTGTGAGAGAGAGTGTACATTTGTATGAAAATAAATATAATCTACTTTATTAAGTAAAAACTAAATCCTTGGAGCATATTAGAAAATATTGTGGCCTTTTCTTTCTGTTTTTTTATTCAGGTAATATATATATATATATATATATATATATATATATATATATATATCGTGAAATAGAAAAATGTATATATATATATATATATATATATATATATATCGTGAAATAGAAAAATATTCGCTATTTCAAATTATTAATTTCGAGCATGTGCTTTATTTGTCTTAGGTTTTCTCTACTGTGCACCGAACTAGAGTCAACTAGCAACTGTCGGTGAGAAAATCAGCACCATGATGCAATTTATTCCTCCTGAAATTTGAAAATGATATGCTGCACTACTTGGCATTCACGGCCAATTCAAGTATTTCAGAGCCTTTAGGCTTCAATTTGACTACAGTACAGAGGAATCGAAAAGATTTGGGTAAGTTCAATGAAATTAAATATTTACTTTTTTGGTAACATTTTCCCTCCAATTGCGATCTTTTATTTATCAAAATATTCAAATCCAAATATATATATATATGAAGAAAGACAAATGTTTAACGTTTCGTATAAATAGATAAATAGATTTAAGGTAAGAAAGGGGAAACAAAATTAATACATATAAAAGGAAATAAAGAGAAAATTGAAATATAGAAAGAAAATAAAAAGAATGGCGAAAGGCGAGTAGTAAAAAAAAGAAACAAACAAAAAATAAAGATAAGGAAAAGAAAAACAAGTGTAAAGGAAGAAAAAGAAAAAGATACCGTGTTGTCGAAAGAAAGAATAAGAAAACAATGTTTCTGCATAGAAAAAAGAAAGACAAAAAGGACGAGAAAACTATGGTACATAGAAAAAAGAAAGAAAGAATGGAAAAAACATTACTACAGAAAGAAAGAAAGAAAGAAAGAACAATTTTACTTCAAGGAAAAAAAAAGAAAGAAAGATGGAATGAAAAACAATGTTTTTACAGAGGAAAAAAGAAAGAAAGAAAGAAAGAGGAAACAATTTTACTGCATAAAAGAAAGAAAGAAAGAAAAAACTTTATTGCTGTATAGGAGAAAGAAAGAAAGAAAGAAAGAAAGAAAGAAAGAAAAAAACTTTATTACTGTATAAGAGAAAGAAAGAAAGAAAGAAAGAAAGAAAAACAGTGTTACTACAGAAAAGAAAGAAAGAATGAATGAAAGAAAGAAAGAGACATTACATAACTCTATGATAAAAGAAAGAAAGAAAGAAAGAAAGAAATAAAGAAAATGTTACTTCATAGAAGAAAGAAAAAAAGAAAGAAACAAAGAAAGAAACAAAGAAAGAAAGGAAGAATGAGAAAACAATTTTACTGCATAGGAGAAAGAAAGATAAAGAAAGAAAAATTGTGTTACTACAGAGTAGAAAGAAAGAAAGAAAGATTACCAAACTATATGATAAAAGAAAGAAAGAAAGAAAGAAAGAAAGAAAGAAATAATGGAAAAAACATTACTACAGAAAGAAAGAAAGAAAGAAAGAACAATTTTACTTCAAGGAAAAAAAAAAGAAAGAAAGAGAGAATGAAAAACAATGTTTTTACAGAGGAAAAAAGAAAGAAAGAAAGAAAGAAAGAGGAAACAATTTTACTGCATAAAAGAAAGAAAGAAAGAAAGAAAGAAAGAAAGAAAGAAAGAAAAAAACTTTATTACTGTATAGGAGAAAGAAAGAAAGAAAGAAAGATACTTTATTACTGTATAAAAGAAAGAAAGAAAGAAAGAAAGAAAGAAAGAAAGAAAAACAGTGTTACTACAGAAAAGAATGAAAGAATGAATGAAAGAAAGAAAGAGACATTACATAACTCTATGATAAAAGAAAGAAAGAAAGAAATAAAGAAAATGTTACTTCATAGAAGAAAGAAAAAAAGAAAGAAACAAAGAAAGAAACAAAGAAAGAAAGGAAGAATGAGAAAACAATTTTACTGCATAGGAGAAAGAAAGATAAAGAAAGAAAAATTGTGTTACTACAGAGTAGAAAGAAAGAAAGAAAGATTACCAAACTATATGATAAAAGAAAGAAAGAAAGAAAGAAAGAAAGAACAATTTTACTTCAAGGAAAAAAAAAGAAAGAAAGAGGGAATGAAAAACAATGTTTTTACAGAGGAAAAAAGAAAGAAAGAAAGAAAGAAAGAAAGAAAAAACAATTTTACTGCATAAAAGAAAGAAAGAATGAATGAAAGAAAGAAAGAAAAAAACTTTATTACTGTATAGGAGAAAGAAAGAAAGAAAAAAAGAAAGAAACTTTATTACTGTATAAAAGAAAGAAAGAAAGAAAGAAAAACAGTGTTACTACAGAAAAGAATGAAAGAATGAATGAAAGAAAGAAAGAGACATTACATAACTCTATGATAAAAGAAAGAAAGAAAGAAAGAAAGAAATAAAGAAAATGTTACTTCATAGAAGAAAGAAAAAAAGAAAGAAACAAAGAAAGAAACAAAGAAAGAAAGGAAGAATGAGAAAACAATTTTACTGCATAGGAGAAAGAAAGATAAAGAAAGAAAAATTGTGTTACTACAGAGTAGAAAGAAAGAAAGAAAGATTACCAAACTATATGATAAAAGAAAGAAAGAAAGAAAGAAAGAAAGAAAGAAAGAACGAGACACAATGTTATTTCCGTGGGAAAAAAAAAGAAAAAATATGCACAACAGATAGGAAAATACAGAAGAAAGAAAGAAAATAGAAACGAAAGATATCGCATTGGTGAAAAACAGAAAGTCGATTGGAGAAATAATAAAAAACGGCAATTAGATAGAAAGAACGAGAAAATGTTATTTCATCGAAGAAAGAAAGGGAGAAAAATATTTTGTAAGAAACGAAGACAGTTCGTAAATGAGAAAGCGAATAGATTTTCGCAAGAGAAAATAAGCGTTGCTTAAATTTCTATAGCATTTATACTGTTGTTTTTTCTGTTGTTATTTTATTTATTTATTTTTTTTTAATTTTGTTTTTCGCTCAGCAGAACGTGATGAAAATAATTTTCACTTAAACATTAACCACAAAATTCCTGTGAGGCACTAAAATCTATCATTGCTTTATTTTTTTATTTTGCTAAACTTGTTTAGAAACATTCCTTTCAGCCTCGAACTGTTTCTTCAAAACCCATGTTTTTTTTTTGTTTTTGGTGGTTGGGGAGCAGTTATTCTTCAAATCGTTGGTAATTTCTTCGTTCAACATAAAGATGGCACTACTATTTCTTGAATTCTTAAACAGCTTTTCAAATTATACATATCATATAAAATTATTCAGTATGATTCAACAGAGACCCAATATCCAGTTATCCATTAAAGTGTTCTTACACACTGAAACTGTACTTTGACTCCTTCCAAAAAAAAAAAGGCGTCCAGATTTGGTCACTAAACAACATTAAGTGAAGAGGCTCCAGCCCTGAAGAGGATGGAGTACTCCTTCATTGCCATTACTTCTATGTCCACTCTGACCCGTAGTGGTAGTACCTGTTAAGTGATTGAGCGATTAAATTTAACAGCTCGTCAAACTGTCTATATTTAACATGCCAAGAGCTTAGGATATCACGTTCATTATACTTGTTTCCAAAGATTAATACGAATAATTATAAAGCAATCTATTTGATCTATAGATGGAACCCTAAAAGATACTACCGCTCCGAGTCAGAGTGGACATCGAAACAATGGTAATGAAGAGGTACTACACTCTTCCTTTATTTCCAGAACAGAAGCCATTAGATGAACTTTGGTGTCATATCCAGGGCAAATTATTTAATGGTGATCTTATACCTCTGTAGGGGAGACAATCATTCATCTGTCATCCCATTGAACAGTAGAGACGTTTTCTTCTGTTATCCCATTAAACAGTTGAGACGTTTTCTTCTGTCATCACATTGAACCGTAGAGACGTAAACTTCTGTCATCCCATTGAACAGTAGAGCTGTTTTCTTCTGTCATCCCATTGAACAGTAGAGCTGTTTTCTTCTGTCATCCCATTGAACAGTAGAGACGTTTACGTTTGTCATCCCAACGAACAGTAGAGACGTTTTCTTCTGTCATCCCATTGAACAATAGAGCTGTTTTCTTCTGTCATCCCATTGAACAGTAGAGCTGTTTTCTTCTGTCATCCCATTGAACAGTAGAGACGTTAACGTTTGTCATCCCAATGAACAGTAGAGCTGTTTTCTTCTGTCATCCCATTGAACAGTAGAGACGTTTTCTTCTGTCATCCCATTGAACAGTAGAGCTGTTATCTTCTGTCATCCCATTGAACAATAGTGCTGTTTTCTTCTGTTATCCCATTAAACAGTAGAGCTGTTTTCTTCTGTCATCCCATTGAACAGTAGAGACATTAACGTTTGTCATCCCAATGAACAGTAGAGACGTTTTCTTCTGTCATCCCATTGAACAGTAGAGCTATTTTCTTCTGTCATCCCATTGAACAATAGAGCTGTTTTCTTCTGTCATCCCATTGAACAGTAGAGACGTTTTCTTCTGTCATCCCATTGAACAGTAATTACAACTTATTTCATTGTCCATCTTCATCAAATAAGATTTATTTCTATATCCCAAGCTTATTTCTAGCTGTTTAAATGCACACTTGTGGATTCTTTCAATGCTGCTTGTATTTATATTATATATATATTTAATATTTCTATATGTGTTTGCAATGGGCCATTATCATAATTGTTAGAGTGTTCACATATGGCGCGGGAGACTGGGATCCAATCTTATGTCAACCATACCAAAGACTCAAGAAATGGTACTTGATGCCTCCTTTCTTAACCTGCATTCTTTTAAGCTACAGATCAAAGGTAAGTGGAGCAATCTAAGGAAAGGATTAGCGCCTCGGTGTAGTAGCTGTTGAAAAGGAAGCTTTCGGGTCGCCCTCAACTGCTGTCGACCAACTTATATGTGTTGTAGATTGACATTCACTTTGTTTATTCTGTGCTTGTATACCACGAATATACGAGTGCGAATATAAGTCTTTGGCGAATGGAGAGTCGACTAAATACATTCCTTTCCTTTAAGCAAGTCAATACATATTTATGATCCTAACATCAAGGACGTGTTTCTGGCTGTCATATAAAAACTTCCCAACACGATTATTTAGGGGATCATTCATTTAGAATCAAACTGTCTCATCGACATTTTTTCTTCAATTTAACGCGAATCGTTGCTTTAAGCATGACTGAGTAGATAAATAAATATATATCTCTATAGTCATCCACAGACTGATCTGCTTCGTTCTATCAGAACTCAGCAGTGTGGCTAGACATATTAGCTTCCCGTAGCTGGGATCGAAACCCGGTTGACTCAAACGCCAATCCAACCCTCTAACCCTCAGCCACGATGAGCCAGTAGCAGCGAAGTAAATTTTAAACGGTTATGAATCCCAATTACTATTGTTTACATACATCCGTTTAACGGCTACCGAGACCTCAATTCATATATGAAGAGACTTGCAATAAACGCTAATGGCAACACGATTACTTCATTCGCTAGAGAACTCAACCCTACGGGGGTAGGGGAAAATATATCTAAATAAATAATATAAATATATGCATATATATATACTGAATATGAATATATCATCATCATCATATCGCGCTGGTAGCCCGGATATCCCTGACCCTCTCTCGCCATTCCTCCCTATCGTTCTTCGCCCTAGGTAGGTCTTCATGACAACATCCCGTATCCTCACATAGCCGCTGAATGTATGTTCGTGCTGGTCGTCCTGCTTTTGCACAGCCATGTGTGGGGGTCCATAAGAGTACATCACTTATGAGTTCGTCCCTGCTTCTCCAACAGTGTCCTGCATGTCTGGTTCGTCTAACTTGAATAGTTATCGTGATAGGGGGCAGGTGGCCGTACAGTTGGTGTCTTGTGGGGTGTTGCCGCCAGGACTTGTTTAAGATTGCACGTAGCATTCTTGTGTAATTGCCGTCTAGCTTCTTCTCCAGCCGTTTTGTTAGCGTCCATGTAGTGCAGCCATATAGCAGTATCGATGTGACCACTGCCTGGAAGAAACTGCGTTTCATTTTATCGGTTAGGTCTGATTTCCATATAATCGATAGCCTATTGATAGCTGTCCATGCTTTCGTTAACCTCGATTCGATGTCCTTTTCGGTTGATTCGACGCTGCTTCCTAGGTAAGTGAATTTGTCTACTGGTTTAAGAGGGGTTCCTTCTAGAGTGGAGATGTCCCCCGTTTGATTATAGCACATATATTCCGTTTTGTGTGCATTAACATAGAGGCCTATGCTTGCTGCTGCTCGTTCCAATATATATATATACTGAATATAAGTAAATATATATATATATATATATATATATATATATATATATATATATATACTGAATATAAATATATACATATATATATATATACTGAATATAAATATATACATATATATATATACTGAATATAAATATATACATATATATATACTGAATATATATATATATATATATATATATATATATATATATATACTGAATATAAATATATGCATATATATATACTGAATATAAGTAAATACATATATATATATATATACTGAATATAAATATATACATATATATATATATACTGAATATAAATATATACATATTTACATATATATATACTGAATATATATATATATATATATATATATATATATATATATATATATATATACTGAACAAAAGACCCAAATTGATATCAAAGTGCCGATATATCAATACATTTCTTTCGTGTTATTTGACACATAATTCTATATTTTTTCTTTCTATACAACGGTATAGCTATATATATATATATATATATATATATATATATATTTCTGCTGCATGTGAGTGTCTCGAATACTTCTTTCTTAACGTTTGACTTTATACCAAATCATAATTCCAAATGAGTGGTCATTTTCTCACTTTTTTCTTCTGATGACATTGCACGCATCCTTAAACAGACATCTAGCGTTGATAATTTGATATTTTTCTGGCTTTTATACCTGCTCTGCAGTAGAAGCATCGAGCACTTTTTCTTGCAAACTTTTATCATTAGCATATATATATATATATACCGGCTCATTGCCCAAGCAAGTAGAGTGTTCTCCAATGGTCCGAGAGACCTGGGTTCAATCCCAGGTCGCGTCTTACCAAAGACTTTAAAAATGGTACTTGATACCTCCTTGCTTAACACTCAGCAATATAACGTACGTATCGAGGGTAAAGTGGACCAATCAAGGGAAAGGAGTAACGCTCGGTGAAGTAGCTATTGAAAAGGGAGCCTTCAGGTCGCCCTCGACTACGTTCGCCAACTTTACCTTTTTACGGTAGATTTTGGCGTACAAGTCGATCTGGCATATAAGTCGATCTGAAATTTTTTAACTCGAAATTCTGTTAGAACTATTCCTGCTTTATAAGTCGACGTCCAAACATTGAATAGGCTATGAATAGAATATATAAAACATGCAAATATTACACATAGGAACTTATATTCAAATGAATTAACAAAATATTGCGCAATTTTTAAATTGTGCTGATAAACAACATATTAAAGTTGTTTGACCGGCCGTCTGGGTGCTGTTACGTTCAGTATAGTTTTACTGTCAATGCATCAGCTTTTGGAAACGGCGTGTGGTATAGTGGTAATATGATAATTAGTCTGTATTAGTTTTGTTATCTAATTCTAATCTCTGTTTTAATTTGTTCAATATATTCACCAAACACGAGTTTAAATAAGAAATGCTTTTTGTTGTCTACTGGAGTTGCGCAAAATAGCATATATCGATTGTTATGACTAATGTTTAACTGTGGTAAATGTTTAAATTTCAGCTCTGGCGCATATATATATATATATATATATATATATATATAATTTGGTGTTTTTTTTTCTTATAGGGAAATAAACTTTCGTGGGTTATTTTATTCCAAAGCCGTTCTTATCGAAGAACTGTGGTGAAACTATTTAACCAATTACTGGGGACTAAGGGGGTTCATGAATTAAATAGCGCAGTTGGAGTTCGAACGCACTTACTTCGAGTTTGTAGTCAAGTATATATATATATATATATATATACTGTTTTGTATATATATATATATATATAGATGCTAAGCCTGGTTTAATCTGGCGGATGGGTTTTTTATTGCGAAATAGCGCAGTTGGAGTTCGAACGCACTTACTTCGAGTTCGCAGTCAAGTATATATATAGATATATACTGTTTTGTATATATATATATATATATATATATATATATATATACTAAGCTTGGTTTAATATGGCGGATGGGTTTTTGATTGCTTACAATGGCATTTCATAACGGTCGCATTCTCGCTCAACTTCAGTGATCTGACTGAAATTAAAAGTTGTAATGTCGATTCCATTGTCCGTACTGGTATCAGTTATGCATTTCGTACCCCGCTGTTTGTCTTATTTATAAATTAACTGTGTTCAATAAAGCAGAAAGTGACGAAATTACACTACTTTGATGTTTATGTTATAATTTAATTATGATTTTATCGCAACGAATGTATTTCTTGAGCTGTGTGTTTTTTTTCTCTTTTATATTTTCAGTGTTATTAGTATCAAGCTAATTAGTGCCTTTGGTGTTAAGGGCGAGGTTTTAATATGGTAGAGGTAAACAAAAATTCGAATATCAAAAAGGAATAAAGATGAAAAAAAAAGAGAGAGAAATATTTCGGAGAGTAAATGAGAAGCAATGTTAATTAAAGAAAGTGATATGGAAAGATATACCTCTTTATATTAATATATCTGTATTCCGAGGTACAAATTCAAATATAATTTACCTAAATCAGCAAAAAATACTTTTATATAAATACTAGTCGAAGTACTCGTTCAAGTTAGTGTAGTTTTTTTTCGGTTTTAATACATAACAATTGTTGGTTATTTAACCAGGTCATCTTGATACATATACATTAAGTTCATATGGTTTGGTTTGGTTTTTATAGCATATCAATAATTTTAGGTTATTTGATGGCAAATCCTTTATATATATATATATATATATAAGATTTACTTTGGTTGGGTTTTATGGCATATCAACCATTGTAAGTTATTTATTGCCAAATCCTCCTTTTTTGGTTTTTTTGTTTGGTTGGGTTTTAAGGCATATCAACTATTGGGAGTTATTTAATACCTAATCCTCTTTATACATATATATTAAATATATATGATTTGGTTTGGTTCGATCTTATAGCATGTCAACCATTTCTAGTTATTTAATGCCAAATCTTCTTAGAAATCTCTCTCTCTCTCTCTCTCTCTCTCTCTATATATATATATATATATATATATATCTTTTTTAATTTAGATTTCTGAACGCATTTTCTTGATATCATTCTTAAATTGGCCTGAGTTCTTTTAAATGGTTTCAAGTATTGCAATATAAAAGTCACAATTTAACACCATTCAGTATTTTACACATAGTTTCAAGGTAATTTCATTACTAAATAAGGTCAAACTAATTTGTTTTTACACTAGTATTACAATTGTTTATAGACAGTTAAATGGTTTCAATTATTGCTATTTAACCTTTATAATTCTATTTAATATTAATCATTTCTTTGCACGCAGTGAATGGTTAGAAGTATTGCTATTTAGCACTAGTCATTCTATTCAACATTACTTATCGTTTGCGCATAGTCAATTGGTTCCAAGTATTGTTATGTATCACAAACAATTCAATTGAAAATCACTTATTTGCTTACACACAATGAAGGGTTACTTCGAATTTCCCAAAACTCCAGAATTACTGGAAACTCACTATCACATTGTTTCAGGACATTATTTTAAGATGAGTAAAACCTTAAAATAATATCGCCTTAAGCAACACAGAAATGTGAAAAGGAACCCATTAGAAAAGCCTTATTAATTAATAAGATTAAAATTATATATATATATATATATATATATATATATATATATATATATATATATATGTCGAAGAAATACGTCATTATTAGGCAAATACACGGCAAGTCTATTCTTAAACTCCTGCAGGTGCCGTAAGAACGGTAGTCTTTTGTTCCGGGTATTATGATTAAGCGAAAGAATATTTTAGATAAACAGAGGATGCATGTAAGTTACGGGCAAATATCATGCCATTTTGTAATTTGGTTTTTGGTTTAGATTAGAATCTTTCTTTAATGTCATATAACTCTTCGTGGGTTATTTAATGCCATTTCCAGCCTTCTAGAAAGGCAGTAGAGGTACTATTTAACCCATAAATAAGAAAAGAGGGTTCATACTTTTCCCAAATGATTTCGCGCAAAAGTGAATTTGACGGCACGGCTTGACTCTGAAATCATTTATTTCGATCTTGAAGTCCAGTGCGTTAGCCCATTCGCAACGGGGACTCTCCTTTGCTATTTTAAAAAAACAGACATAAATTCTACGGATTTTATACATTCACCCAATTATTCATCATCCAACTATGGTTTAAATAGTACTTCTAAAAGGATGACTTTGGCTTTGAATAACCGACAAAGGTTGATAAGCCATCAAACAAAGACACCAAATAAAAGTCAACCAACCCTTTTTCAGCGAACAGAGTGTGAGACAAAGTCAATTTCTAAGCGGAACTCTGCTGGTTCTAATTTAGAGTCTTCATTTTTTTATTTTGGGTTGGAGAATATATGGGTTCCTGCATTTCACAAGGTTGCTGGTTTTAGGTTGGTTGGCTGGTTGATAGTCGTTGCTTGGTTGTTTGCTTGCTTGTTTGATGGGAGCTTAGTTGTTACTTGATTGGTTGTTGGTTTATGGGTTGGTTGGTTTTTAGTGATAGGTAGTTGCTTTGTGGGTTGTCTTTTGGTTGATTACTTGGTTGGTTGCTGGTTTGTGAGATTGTTGATGGTGATTGATTGGTTGGATAGTTGCTCATGTTTGGTTGGTTGGTTGTTGGCTATTAGTAGGTTGGTTGGTGGTTAGTTGCTTGTTTTGTTGTTGATTAGTTGGTTACTTGCTTGGTTGAGGCTTTGAGGGTTGGTTGGTTGCTTGCTAATGGCTTGCGGGTTTTATGAGTGGTTGGTTGTTAATGGTTGGTTGTTAGTAGATGGTTGGTTAGTATTAGTAGGGTACTTGATTGGTTGACGGTTGGTTGTTTGGTTGGTTTGATTGATTGTTGGTATTTGACGGGTTGGTTGGGGATTATTTGGTTGGTTGTTAGTCAGTGATTGGTCGGTTGGTGGTTAGTTGGTCACTTGGTTTGTTCCTAGTTTGTGGATTAATTGGTTACTTGTTGGTGCTTAATGGGTTGATTGATTGGTTGTTAGTGGTTGGTTGGTTGGTTGGTTGGTAGTTTATGGGTAGGTTGGTTGGTTGGTTGGTTTTTTGGTGATTAGTTTATTACTTAGTTATTTGTTGGTTTGTGGGTTATTTGGTTGGCAGTTAGTTGTAGGTTGATTGGTTATCAGTGGTTGGCTTGATGGTTGGTGCGTAGTTAGTTCCTTGGTTGGTTGCTGGTTTGATGGTTGCTTGGTTATTAGTGGTTATTTAATGCCAAATGTAGTCTTTTTTTTCCTTTTTTGCAAGCAGTTATCTTGTTTCTTATCACGAATAATTTACTTACAATTATATCCGGTTTTAATTATCCCAATCCGATACTAATAGTTTATCCATAATTATATGGTTTAAAGCAACTATTTATACGTAATAATATTAACTGTAATTACTAATTTGAAGTAATAATAAAAAAAAGTAATGCTTAATTTGCAAGTATTTATTGTGGGAGCCATACCCATCTCACCATAATGGACTCTTCTCACCGTTATTAGTATGGAGATTTCGCTGCCAGAAGGGTAGATCAATATCGGTGTTATCCGAACAGTACGAGACTTATTACCTTTTCTAGATAATTCTATCTTTCTTGTGTAATATAATCTGTTATCTAATATCCGTGTTTGTGTTTTCATTAGTGACCCTTTCCGGGGCCACAACAATATTCTTATCCAATTCTAAGCATTTTCCACAAATCCATTTGACTTTTAATTTGGCAATAATCATTTTTGATATCAAGTGTCCCGATCTAACGCGAGTAATTTACAGTGGGAGACGCTGTGCTGGTCAGCGAGTTCACACTCTGATCTCGCTATGACGTTCACTGTAGGACAAATACATTGGGGGAAAATATGAACCTGCTTATCCTCCCAGATAAAACATACAGTATGCAAAACAGCATTCATAGCCATAGTGAAATTAGTACGCTTACCATATACTAAACTTTTCATAGACGTGGACGCCGCCTCACATATAGACACATTCAGTCAGCTGGCAGACACATACTTTGCTGCTATGTACTTTTAAGTTCTTACGCATAAACACACACACACACACACACACACACACACACACACACACACACACACACACACATATATATATATATATATATATGTGTGTGTGTGTGTGTGTAAGTATTGTTGACATTTTAACGGCAAACACATATCCTCACAGATGTCTCGAACAACACTCACAACCATTTCTGTAAACGAATTTGTATTGGATTCATCCTCAAACACAAATACATAACAAAAATATTCGAACGTTTGCTACGTTGTATGAACTTTTCCTTGTTTGTTTCGTTATATAAAATTTATCTGTTTTATATTATCATAGTGGTGAATTTTCTTTTGTTTGTGTTGTTCATATTCTTTGTGTTCTTAATTGTGGAACGACATTCGAAGTTTTGTTTCGAACTAAACCTCGAGAGAATTAACAGCCAACTCATCCTCCATAGAACCAACGAAGGAATAATGTTGAATAGAATTATTAGTGCTAAATAACGAACCTTGAAACTTTAACACTGTGGGCTTAAATTGATGTTGCGTAGCAATCATCGTCATCGTGTCGCGCCGCCAGCACGGGTCTCCCTGACCCTCTCACGCCGTCCGTTTCTATCATCCATCGCTCCCGGTAGGTCTTCAAGGCTACATCCTATATCAGCACAGAGCCGTTGTATGTAGGTTTTAGCTGGTCGTCCAGTCTTTGCTCATCCACGTGAAAGGGTCCACAGGACTATGTCGCTTATGAGTTCGTCCCTACTTCTCCAGCTGTGTTCCAAATGTCTGGTTCGTCTAACTTGGATAGTTTTTGTAAGGGGTGGAAAGAGGCCGAACACCTGCTGCTTTGTGGGCTGCTGCCTCCAGGACTTGTTCAATATTGCTCGCAGCATTTTTTGCCTAGCAATACTTGAAACCATTTAACTGTGTGCAAATGAATGCATAATGACATCAACAAACTGTGTAAAATATATCAAATAAATATGTATAAAGAGGATTTGGCATTAAGTATGGTACAATAGTTATATACCATAAAATCAAACGAAACCAAATCATATATATTCAATATTTATGTATCAATAGGATTTGACATTAAATAAGCTACAATGGTTGATATGTCATAAAACCAAACCAAATCATATATCATATAGATACAAGGGTTGTTCAAAAAGGTTCCAGACTTTTTTCGTATGGGCACTTTTATTGATAGTACACACATGAAACTCTAGTCCCCTTCGAAGTCATCTCCTCGGGCTGCAATGCACTTGTTTTACCGTTCCAACAACTTCTGGAAGGCGCCATGGAAGTCCTCTTGTATGAGCGTGTCAATGACCTTCGTCACAAGCCTCTTTCATCTCCTCAATTGTCTCATAGCGACAGTCTCTGAGCTTAGGGAATAACAAAAAGTCACAGGAAGCAAGGTCTGGACAATAGGGAGGCTGAGGAACTGACTTGATGCCCATCTAGGTCAAATAGTCTGTGACAAGGATAGGGTTATGGACTGGTGCATTGTCCTTGTTGACTGTCTATCCAGTGGGAACACAGTGCCTGAGGATCATACCAGTGTTGTCAAAAAAAGGGATCATCAAAAGTTTGTGGGTGGATTTGTTCTGTTTGGCCTTCTTGGGTCTGGGAGAGCTAGCATGCTTCCACTGGGAACTCTGTCTCTTGGTCTCTGGGTCATAGCAGTAGATCCAGCTTTCATCGCATGGCATTTTTTCCAAGTTTAAAACAAAATTTTATTGCATTTCGTTATTCTAAAATCCAGATTGCATTTTTGAAATTCACCAGCTGTAGATCCAGCTTTCATCGCAGGTCACCAGAGTATCGAGAACTGCTGAATCTGAATTGATCAGCACGACCATCTCCCTGCAGTCATGACAAAGTCTTTCTTTCTGATCTTCTCTGAGCACCCTTGAAACAAAATTCGTGCAAATCTTCCACATCTTCAGTTCCTCGCGAATAATTGTGTGTACAGTTCCCAATCGATTCATGCAAGATGGTCGAAAAGCAGTCTGAAGGATTTCATACGTTTCTGTGGCATGTTTTCCAAGTTTAAAACAGAATTTTATTGTATATCGTTCTTCTAAAGTGTCCTCAAGTCCAGATTACATTTTTGAAATTCACCAGCTGTGACAATCAGGATTTAGTAGGGTGTATTCCAATTCGTGCTGTAGCTGATCATTTGAACCTGAAATCATAAACATTGGTCAGTCATCTCATAAGATGTATAGCAATAACATACTGAATTGTAAAGAGTTTACGACAATTTTAAGTGCCTGTACAAAAAAGTCTGGAAACTTATTATAGGGTCCTCGTATGTATAAAGAGGATTTGGCATTAAATTACCTACAATGTTTGATATGCCATAAAGCCCAATCCAACCAAATCATATATATTTAATATATATGTATAAATTTGGCTTTAAATAAATGGTTGATATGCTATAAAACAAACCATCGAAACCAAATAGTTTCGTCAGATACTTTGAATCATAGATGAGATCTTAAATATTACTACTCAAGGTTGAAGGGAACCTAGGAGTAATGAAAATTAACGGAGGACTCCAAATTCGCCCAAAATCAACAATCTCACCACTGAATCCAATTTAATATCATTCCAGGAGCATTCTTTGTGTGAGGAGGTTCAATCCTAGGTCAAGTTGTACCAAAGACTCAAAAATGGTACTTGATGTAATTTAATATCATTCCAGGAGCATTCTTTATGTAAGGAGGTTCAATCCTAGGTCGAGTCGTACCAAAGACTCAAAAATGGTACTTGATGCCTCCTGGCTTAACACTCAGCATTATAATGTGTGGATCAAGGGTAAAGTGGAGTAATCCAGGGAAAGGAGTAGCACCTTCCCAAATACTTCAGTGTAGTAGCTATCCTTCAGGTCACCCTCGACAACATATATATATATATATATATATATATATATATATATATATATATATGAATTCATTGTCACGTGAGAATTCTACACGCTCTCATTTTTTGATCGCATAAAATATTTCCTAATTTATAGCGTAAGTAAGGTCGAAAATACATGTACTCGTGTTATAATAATATCATAGATTTCGGATAATTTCTAAGCAGCACTCATCCTTATTAATATCTCGTTGGCTAATATATATATAAATATATATATATATATATATATATATATATATATATATATATATATATATATATATATATATATAGTACAATTTGATGGAGACTCAAACTCGGTTAAGTCGTTATAATAAATTAATTTCGGTGGAGAATATTACTAATTGTACTATATATATATATATATATATATATATATAGTACAATTTGATGGAGACTCAAACTCGGTTAAGTCGTTATAATAAATTAATTTCGGTGGAGAATATTACTAGGGAACTAACAATAGCCATACATTGAGCCCCCTCATAGATTTATATAATTTTCCTCATATATTCTATGTAAAGAATAATCCGCACCCACTGTCTTTGGACACTGATTGGATATTTAAAAAAATAAATAAATAAAATATATATATATATATATATATATATATATATATATATATATATATATATATATATTTCAAAGTGTGTATATATATATATATATATATATATATATATATAAACACTTTGAAATCCCTGGTGATAGAATCGGTGCTCTCTGCATTGATGTGATTAAAATGTAATGCTTTTTGCCGGGGGAAGTGGACGTGCCAAATCGAATCCAAATACTGGACGGGGCTATTTGCATTTTATTTGCTAATTCTCCCACCATTTATGGATAAATAGTACGACAGACTGGGCTCTTTAATCTTTGTATGACAACCATTCTAGAAGAAGGAAGACTCTGAATTCAAGCCAGTTGTAAACCTGGAGAGGAAAGGTCTCTGTCAAACTCTTCTTGCCCACGATACACTTTGTGATAAGCGTCTACAAGTGAGATACAGCATTGCCAAGAAATAAATGTTTTCATCAGTATATTTTATTCCTGGCAGTTTTTTCATAGCTAAAACTTTTGCTGATTATTATGACATTTGAAAATTAAATAACAGTCAATGAATTTTTATTGCACTTCAGAGAAATCGGAAACAAAAACAATTTGTGACTATAAAATATCTAGATTTATTGCCGCTAATTTTATGAGTATTTTTAAAGGAAATCTATTTAACACACACACACACACACACACACACATATATATATATATATATATATGTGTGTGTGTGTGTGTGTGTGTGTGTGTGTGTGTGTGTGTGCATACGAGGATCGTTCAAAAATTTCCAAAGCTCAACCAAAAAAGACATTACTGAACATTTTTGTTGTGGTTTCGTTTGGTTTGGTTCTATGGCATATGAACTTTTGTAAGTTATTTAACGCCAAATCCATTTTTATGCAAATAATCAGTTCTATTTCAAACTATTCAAGCGGTTATATATAACAAATCCGTTTCGTGTAAGTACAGTTTCAATGTCAAAAACAGGTCAATTTCAAATCATTCAGTTTAGCATAAGCACGCAGTTTAAATGTAAGTACAGTTTAATTGTGAAAAAAATTTCTATTTCAAGCTATTCAGTTTAGTCAAGTAGTTCTAATTCAGCTAATTCAGCTTAGTATAAGTATAGATTATGTTTACACACAGTTAAATGTCAAAACAGTTCTATGTTAAACAATTCAGTTTAGCGTAAATACAGTTTCAATGTCAAAAAACGGTTCTATTTCAAATAATTCAGTTTAGCATTAGCACGCAGTTTAAAGTGTAAGTAAGGTTTAATTGTCAAAAACATTTCTATTTCAAGCTATTCAGTTTAATCAAACAATTCAGTTTAGCATAAGTATGACGTTAGTTCTATTTAACCCATAGATAGGGCCCTATCAGGTGCTTCCACGCCGGGTCAGAGTGGACCTGGGAGCAATGGCAATAAAGGGGTACTCCGCATTCCCCAAAGCTCCAGCATCACTTGAACTTCACCATCAGATTGTTTAGTGTCATTACCAGGACACTTTTGTGTGTGTGGGGGGGGGAGGCTTACCCCTCTGCAGAGGTGCAGTCGGTGTATTCTACAGCCGAACCCGACTGGGCAAATTTTTGTTGTGGCAACACACTGCCATTTCTTAGAAAAACAGTAAAACCAAATCAGATTTTTCTAGGTTTATTATATATGGTAGTGTTTTTCATTCACAAAAAATGATTCGGAATGTTCATCTTCCAGAGTGGACCTCAGAACTTGTTAATCGGCTCTCAAATATATATATAAATTTTTTATATAAAGACAAAAAGAAAAAAATTCTCTTTCTTGGTATAATTATAAATCTATTTCGGGCTCTTATAAGTTCTAATAAGTTTAATTTGTAAGGTTTTTTTTTCAGATGAGATATTTAAAATTAAAACTAAATGTTTTCAGAATGCTTCCGGCAAGAATGGAATTTGAAAAAAAAAAAAAAAAATCTTTTTTTTAATTTAAAATATTTTAAAAAAATCTATTTATTAAACAAGAAAAAATTAATGAAATTTAAAGATATCATATCTATCATTATTTTTTATATATATATATTCTAAAAAAGAAATATCATTACCCCTATTTTATATTCTAAGAATATTAAAAGATTAAGAAACCTAATCCCGGAAACAATAATTATTGGTACGCAACTTTTTTTTTTAAAATTATAAAGTTTATATTTTATTCTCATTGAGTCTATTACGTTTTATCAATATTAAAAGATATAAGGAAAAAAATTAAATTCTGTTAAAGTTACAAAACATAGTTTTAATTATTCAAAATATCGTAAGTATTCAAGTTATTTATATTAATTCTGACGATATTTTGAATAACTAAAACTAGGTTTTATATAATTCTTATGATAAAAGTTCTTTGGATCAAAATAGATTGTATTTGTTAATCTCCATGAAAAATACGGCCCGGTCGTCTGGGTCAGTAGAGCACACCGACTGCTTCTCTGCAGATGGGTAAGACCACCCCCAACGATTGCCCTGAATATGACATTAAAAAATCTGATGGTGAGATTCCAGTAATGCTGGAGCATTGGAGAATGCGGAGTACCCCTTTATTGCCATCACTCCCAGGTCCACTTTGGTTCAGAGTGTTAGCACCTGATAGGGTCCTATCTCCGGGTCAAATAGAACAAAACTGTACTTATGCTAAACTGAATTGCTTGAAATAGGATTGTTTTGACATTTACACTGCGTACTTATGCTAAACTAATTTGTTTAAAAAAGAACTTGTTCCATCAACTTTTGTTATTCGACCTGCAATCAGAACCTTTTTTTTTTAGAATTTTTCCAAATTTTCCTTACTTTATGATCCAATTTCACATATGTATATTTATTAGAATTGCCCATCGAGAATTTGCTTGGTCATGAAGAATTATTGAGGACCAGTCATTCTCGATTGATGTATTTGTGTAAAATGTGGCTCGCATAGAAAAGTCAGTTTCTAGCATAAATATAACATGTAACAGTGCATGAATAAATGCACCCTTTACATATATATCTATACAATTTTAGATTTGCTGACTGAGGTATTGCATTTTTATTTTTGCTTACAGTCTCAATATTAAAGAATTTGCAAATAAATAATACCTAATAGCAACCGTTTTGATTGTATAATATTCCAGTAGAAATAATCCTGCTAGGTTTGGTTTATAAGAAAATTAACTTAAAGGATTGTGAGATGTGCAGTAAATATTGTTAATATATTTCTTCTTTTGTCTCATAATGTTGTATAGCTATAATGATATCAATCACAACAGTAATACAAATACATATATAAATACAGGCGGACTCTTTCGTTTCGGATACGAACGGGTTTATTAATTTCTGGCTTCGGTCCATGGCGAGACGAGGAGAGAGACACGGTTCTTAAAAGCCTATGCTAACCATACTATGCTGACCCCACCCCAACGCGCAGCGCAACTTGTGATGTTCAAGATCTCAATTTATCTTTGCCGGTCGAGATCCGAAAAACTCAACCGCATGCCTCAACGGTAGAAAACTCAACAACTCCTTCAACAGTCGAATCTCAACTACTGTTTTTTCAAAATCTTCAAATTCTCAGGACCATCTCTTCTGGGCATGACGTCATCCACATTCCAGCTCCATTTCTTGTCTGGGGTTTATTATGACAGATGATGATTGACATATCATTTCCGCGCGGGTATAAGATTTCTCCATCTGACCATGGACTAAGAAACCTGAGTAGTTCAAAGCCTTACCATATTTACCCAACCTCTCCGCTCGGACAGGATATGACACAAGGTCAATTTTTTTAAGGAATTAAAGCACTCATGATCATAGTTCATGGTCATAGTAAATGGTCACGTTGCTGCGAAAATTAAAGCACTCACCGTCATAGGAAATAGACACGGTGCCGCGACAGTTTAACAGGTTTGAATTCAAAGTTTTTCCTTCTCCTAGACTAGTTGCCTCACCAAGTCTGCCCTACTATTTACCCATAGCTGGGGGAAGAATAATTGGATTCATACCTTTCCCAAGGGTATTAGTGCTATGTGAAATGCAATCACTCCAGGATTTGAACTCCTGTCGCCGTGTCCAATTCCTGCGACAATAACCACGGGCACCACCTAGTTCAAAGCCTTACCGAATTAAATAACAAAATATAATTAAGGAAAAACGATTAATATAAAAAATCATTACCTTAAATATATGACAATAATATTTGTTATCTTTGCTTATAAATTTCATTCACTAATTCTAATAACTATCATAGGACAGAAGTAAAATTAGTCCTTTTTCAAAGACGCTTATTTTGTTATAGTATTGTAAAACTTTTTTAAAATGCATGTAAAACTGTAATAATTATATTTTAATTACAGGAAAGGTTTTGTATTTGAAAAAGTCAAAGGAAATACATAAAAACAAGAAATACATAAAAAAATCCTGCTAAGAATTTGCTTTAATAAAAAAGAATTGATGAACGATTTCTAAAACTACGGGAATTATTTTATTTTGTTAGTAACATGCGAAAATTAAAGCACTCATGATCATAGTTCATGGTCATAGTAAATGGTCACGTTGCCGCGAAAATTAAAGCACTCACCGTCATAGGAAATGGACACGGTGCCGCGAGTTCAAACCCTAGACAAGGCTTACATAACACTAATACCCTTAGTAAAGGTATAAGCCCAATAATTCTCTCTCCAGCTATGGGTAAATAGTTGGGCAGACTGTGCTTTTTAACTTCGGTATGGCGAGAAAAACTATTTAATCAACCCTGTTAACTCCACTTGAAACTAATCTTTTGTCACATCCAGGTCACGTGTGGACAGTAACTGTTATGCCAAGAGCGCATCATCTCCCTCTTCCCAACTCTCTCTCTCTCTCTCTTCATCTCTCTAACTCTGACTATTCCTCACAAAAATGTATAGTTTTCTCTCTGTCTCTGTCTGTATCAATCAGTCTATCTAACTTTTTTTTATATGTGTATGTCTGTAGGTGTGTCATGTCTCTGCACCAGGAATATTTTCAAAATCGTATTAAAAAAAAAAAACCTATTGAAACTCACAACGCACATGCATGTGTTAACTAGCAATACTACTTTTCTTTTTAAGGATAGCTTTGGCATTAAATAACCCACAAAAGTTGATATGCTATTTATTAAAGAAACCAAATATGCAGTTAATAACTTATAAATTAAATTATTTGTGTTAGACAAAAATTCTTGAAACCAATAACTCGATGCAAGAGATTATTACAAGTAAATATGATTATTTATGTTAAATTGGAATATGTAGTTTGGTTTCTTTCTTTAATGACATGTCAATTTTTGTGGGTTACTTAATGACAAAACAAGCCTCGGGGTATCCTTGTGGTGCAATGTTTAAAGTGATGGACTGCGGAATCGTAGTAAGCGAGTTCGTACTCCCGTCGCGCTATTACGTTCACTTTCGGGCAAATACCCTAGGGAAAGTTATAAACCCCCTTATCCTCCCAGCTAAGGGTTAAATAGTACCACTACTGTTCTTCAAAGGAGAAAAGCTTTGGCATTAAATAACCTACAAAGGTTGATATGCCATTAAACAAAGAAACCAAACCAAACCAAATCAACCCTCATAGAAGAACAGCAGTGGTACTATTTAATCAACCACTTGCGAGATAAGAGCGTTGTACTTTTCTCATGATTATTTGTCCGAAAGTGGACGTAATAACGTGACTGGAGTTCGAACCCGCTTTCTTTAAGGGCGCAGTCTAGAACTTTAGCCACTACGCTACGGGAACTTCTCTCCGCACGTTTATTACTTCCACAAACAATCGACTCATCTCTGAAAGTTAGACGTTTTATGAGTAAATCTTCCTAGTTACAATGCTCCTCTATTTTGGTGTGTCGTTGCTGTAATTTTATCTTGGTTAATTACACCTTGCAACAACTGCGATTTGTAATGAAACATTTTTCTGTAAAACTTCCCAAATATTCTGGGGTGGAATTTGCAACTCTCCCTTCTTATGCATTTCTATACGTTCAACATTGGTACGGTTTGGGAAAAAAAAATCTGAGCGTGTTTATTCAATTGCACGAAAACGCTCGAATTCTTTTTCGAAACTGATGGTCTCTCAGAATTTTTACCTGTAAATAAACATCCGGTTGTTTCATTATATTGTAGAAATCGTAGAATATTGAGTTCCTACAATGCGTTCTAAATTGCAATTTCAAGACAATAATATGATTTCTTTTGCTTTATTTAATTCTGCATATGTCTTCTCCACAGCTATAGTTTTTTTTTTCTCTGTTTAAGAAGTATTTTGAAAATTAATGGACCTTCCAGATAATGTCCTAATCTCGGGACAAGTAAATAAAGAAAAAGAAATATTATTTTTCATTTTATTTTTGTACATCCTGATATATATATGTATATACACATATTTACACGCACACGCACACATACACACTCATATTGACTTAGTGGGTAGAGTGTTCGCGAATGGTTCGAGAGACCTGGGTTCAATCCTAGGTAGCGTCTTAGCAAAGACTTTAAAAATGGTACTTGATATTTCCTTGCTTAAAACTCAGTAATATATAAGGTACGTATTAAGGGTAAAGTGGAGCAATTCAGGGAAAGGAGTAGTGCCCTCCCCTACACCTTGGTGTTGTAGTTATTTAAAATGGAGTTGACCTCGACTACGGTCGCCAACTTTACTTTTATATATATATACACACAGAAGCACACACACACACACACACACACACACACACACACACATATATGTTGTCTGAATTTTTTAGATGAAGCTCGATGATTTTTATCATTAAGAGTTTTCGGACTATTGCCTTCATCTTTATTGTTATTTCCACAACGTTTCGGCCGATATGTCTTCTGGCCTTCTTCAGGTGTTTGTCGAACTCGGAAACCTACACGGCACTTCAAGCTACGTCCTTTATTGAATCCACTTGGGTCGACTATTCTGATACCCGTGGATTTAATAAAGGACGAAGCTCGAAGTTCCGTGTAGGCTCCCGAGTTCGACAAACACCTAAAGAAGGCCGGAGGACATATCGGCTGAAACCTTGTGGAAATAACAATAAAGATGAAGACAATAGTCCGAAAACTCTTAATGATAAAACACACACACACACACACACACACACACACACACACACACACACACACACACACATATATATATATATATATATAAGTAAGTAAAAAAGTAATGCCTTTTTCTTTACTAAAGGAATTATTACCGACACAGGAACTGGCATCATATATCAAAATGAAGCTGGTTCTCAGTGAATCACATCCCTACTTCCCAACATATTCACCGTTTCTCGCAATAGCAACGTTCCTCGTTCGGATGAAAGCATGAATTCCTGCTTTGTAAAAATTCTATTGACTCTTCTTTGAGCCACTTCATCAGTACAGTTTTCACTTCCTCGTCACTGGCAAAATGTTTGCCTCTTCAACCCTCTTTCATGGGTCCGAAGAGATGATAGTCTACAGACACTAAATCTTGGCAATCGATAATGTCCTCCTCCTACTGAACAGTGCTCGATCAAACGCAAGCATCATGACAAGAGGGACGATCGCCTCATTCGGGTGGATAACTTTACCGAATCCTCTATATTCGCTAGATTTTACACCTTCATGCTATCATCTATCGACAACCTGAATGTGTGTGTAGATGCATTTTAGGAACGAATATACATAAAAAAAAATGTAAACATCTTTAAAGTGCATATATGTACATGTACATATTTACATAAATATATTAATATAAAGGGTGAGCGGTCAAAGTATATATCTGTATATGCGTATGGAGATAGATAGATAGATAGATAGATGGATGGATAGATAGATAGAGAGATGTTTGGTTTAGTTGATTGTTGGCATATCAGCCTTCGTGAGTTACTGAAAGCCACAGCCATCCCCGAAGAAAAGCAGTAGTGGTATTATGTAAGTTTTCTTTGATTAATGGTATATCAACCTTCGTGGGTTACTGAAAGCCGCAGCCATCCCCGAAGAAAAGCAGTAGTGGTATTATGTAAGTTTTCTTTGATTAATGGTATATCAACCTTCGTGGGTTACTGAAAGCCACAGCCATCCCCGAAGAAAAGCAGTAGTGGTATTATGTAAGTTTTCTTTGATTAATGGTATATCAACCTTCGTGGGTTACTGAAAGCCGCAGCCATCCCTGAAGAAAAGCAGTAGTGGTATTATGTAAGTTTTCTTTGATTAATGGTATATCAACCTTCGTGGGTTACTGAAAGCCACAGCCATCCCTGAAGAAAAGCAGTAGTGGTATTATGTAAGTTTTCTTTGATTAATGGTATATCAACCTTCGTGGGTTACTGAAAGCCACAGCCATCCCTGAAGAAAAGCAATAGTTGTATTATGTAAGTTTTCTTTGTTTAATGGCATATCAACCTTCATGGGTTACTTAATGCTACAGCCATCCCTGCCGAAATGTAGAAGTGGTATTATTTAAGGTTTCTTTGTTTAATGGCATATCAACCTTCGTGGGTTACTGAATGCTACAGCCACCCCTGCAGAAATGTAGAAGTGGTATTATTTAAGGTTTCTTTGTTTAATGGCATATCAACCTTCCTGGGTTACTGAATGCTACAGCCATCCCTGCAGAAATGTAGAAGTGGTATTATTTAAGGTTTCTTTGTTTAATGGCATATCAACCTTCGTGGGTTACTGAAAGCCGCAGCCATCCCTGCAGAAATGTAGAAGTAGTATTATTTAAGGTTTCTTTGTTTAATGGCATATCAACCTTCGTGGGTTACTGAATGCTACAGCCACCCCTGCAGAAATGTAGAAGTGGTATTATTTAAGGTTTCTTTGTTTAATGGCATATCAACCTTCCTGGGTTACTGAATGCTACAGCTATCCCTGCAGAAATGTAGAAGTGGTATTATTTAAGGTTTCTTTGTTTAATGGCATATCAACCTTCGTGGGTTACTGAAAGCCGCAGCCATCCCTGCAGAAATGTAGAAGTGGTATTATTTAAGGTTTCTTTGTTTAATGGCATATCAACCTTCGTGGGTTACTGAATGCTACAGCCACCCCTGCAGAAATGTAGAAGTGGTATTATTTAAGTTTTCTTTGTTTAATGGCATATCAACCTTCCTGGGTTACTGAATGCTACAGCTATCCCTGCAGAAATGTAGAAGTGGTATTATTTAAGGTTTCTTTGTTTAATGGCATATCAACCTTCGTGGGTTACTGAAAGCCGCAGCCATCCCTGCAGAAATGTAGAAGTGGTATTATTTAAGGTTTCTTTGTTTAATGGCATATCAACCTTCGTGGGTTACTGAATGCTACAGCCATCCCTGCAGAAATGTAGAAGTGGTATTATTTAAGTTTTCTTTGTTTAATGGCATATCAACCTTCCTGGGTTACTGAATGCTACAACCATCCCTGCAGAAATGTAGAAGTGGTATTATTTAAGGTTTCTTTATTTAATGGCATATCAACTTTCGTGGGTTACTGAATGCTACAGCCATCCCTGCAGAAATGTAGAAGTGGTATTATTTAAGGTTTCTTTGTTTAATGGCATATCAACCTTCGTAGGTTACTTAATGCTACAGCCATCCCTGCCGAAATGTAGAAGTGGTATTATTTAAGGTTTCTTTGTTTAATGGCATATCAACCTTCGTGGGTTACTTAATGTTACAGACATCCCTGCAGAAATGTAGAAGTGGTATTATTTAAGGTTTCTTTGTTTAATGGCATATCAACCTTCGTGGGTTACTGAATGCCACAGCCATCCCTGCAAAAAAGTAGTTATAGTATTATTTAGCCTCTCATCATCACAATCAAGTCGCTCTGAGAGAACTGAGTTCCCTGAATCTCTCTCTCTCTCTTTCTTTCTCTCTCTCTCTCTCTCTCTCTCTCTCTCTTGCCATCAATTATCAGTCGGTCTAGGCAGAACATCTATTCTGTATCTTGTGTCTGCACTGACATGATGCTACTTTGTTAGTCGCTTATTACAGGCACGTTCATAAACAGAAATCCATAAGAGACCTGGAGAAAATTAGCAGGTTCATGCCTTTCGCAAGAAAGTAGTTTGAAAGCGAGCGTAATGTAACAAGAATTCGAACTCAGTAACTAAAATATCGTTGTCAAGTACATTAAACACTACGTCAAGGGTAGATAGACTGCTTAGTTGGCAGTAGGTAGGTAGATATTCATTGACTATAATGGATATATATATGTATATATAGACAGATATTAACTGTAACAGATTTGTTCGGCGAGCGCCCCGGGGCCTGTTCCTGACTTCGGTCCGGAGCGTGGCCCTGGAAAAGGAACAATGGCAGACTTGGGTCCTTTAATTAGGCACCTAGTTTCAACTAGGCTACCTTCGGGTGGGCGAGCTTCATTTTTGTCTCCTTTGTCCCCCTTGGACGGCACTAGACCATGCGTCTAGTTTAAGCCGCAAACTGGCATACGTGCCCGGACCCACATTTGGGTTCGTGAAACTGCTTGCCTCATCAGGCTCACATTGCACTAAGTGAGCCGATGAGCAGCACTGACAAGCAGGGTTCGAGTCTCGGCTCGTTCCCGACCTCCCCTCCCCTTTATCCCCACTTTAATCGGCCTTCGGGCTTTTGACCTTGTGTCAAGTCGTGTCTGGTGGGAGGCAGCGACAAATACTTGGTTGGTAGGTAGGTATTAACTGTTATAAATAGATAGATAGATAGATAGATAGATAGGATTATTTGGGTTTATGGCATATCAACCATTGTGGGTTATTTAATGCCACATCTTCTTAAAACATACATATAAAATTTGTAGACACATTTGGTTGATACAATTTTTAAACAATCCCGGTATAATTTTTTTTGCACACAGTTAAATGGTTTCAAGAATTTCTCTCAAATCTGGATTATTCTATTTATTATTTATCATTTGTTGCAATCGCCAATGGTCCGGGAGACCGGGGTTCAATCCCAGGTCGAGTGTTACCAAAGACTCAAAAATAGCACTTGATGCCGCCTTGCTTAACACACAGCATTATAAGGTATGAATCAAGGGTAAAGTGGAGCAATCCAGGGAATGGAGTAGCGCCCTCCCCTACACCTCAGTGCAGTAGCTATTGAAACTGAAGCCTTAGGGTCGCCCGCCTCTACGGTCGCTAACTATATGATTTGTAAGTACTATCATTTTGAAATGAGTTAGAACTAGTTTGTTTGCATATTAGTATTGATATTTCTTCGGCACAGTAAAATGGTTTCAATTATTGCTATCTAACACTAACAATTCTATTCAATTTTAATCACATTTGCAGACAGTGAAGTGATTACAAGTATTGCTAATTGACACTAATTATTCTATTTCATTGCCCAGTCAGCTGGGGGTATAGAATACACTGACTGCACCTCCTCTGCAGAGGGGTAAGACTCCCCCATCGAATATCCTGAATATGACACTAAACAATCTGATGGTGAGATTCCAGTTATGCTGGAGCTTTGGGAAATACGGAGTACCCTTTCATTGCCATCGCTCCCAGGTCCACTTAGGCCCGGAGTGGTAGCACCCGACAGGGTCCTATCTATGGATCAAATAGAACTAAACTGTATTTACGCTAAACTGAATTCCTTGAAATAGAACAGTCTATATGTTTAAAATGGATTTGGCATTAAATAACCTACAAAGATTGATATGCCATAAAACCAAACAATCAATTTTTTTAACATATTCGTTCATCTGCACACAGTTAATAGCTTCAAGTATTGCTATGTAATACAAATAATTTAATTTAAGCACATAGTTAAAGGGTTTCAAGTATTCCTATTTAACACTAATAATTCTATTCAACATTACTTATTCGTTTACACACAACTGAATTGTTTCAAGTATTTCTATGTATCATTAACATTTCAATTAAACATCAGTCATTCGTTGGTATACAGTTTAAATGTGATACAGTTCTATTTGACCTATAGATAGGACCCTACCAGGTACTACCACTCCGAGTCAGAGTAGACGTAGGAACAATGCCTATAAAAGGCTTTTCTATATTTCCCAAATCTTCAAGACTGGAGCCTTACCATCAGATAGTTTTGGGTCATATACGTGACACTTGTTGGCGGGGTGGGGCTTACTCGCTGCAGTGATACTGTCAGTATATTCTACAACCCCAACCGACTGGGCTGATAGATAGATAGATAGATATTAACTGTAATAGATATATAGACAGATAGATAGACAGATAGATTGGAGAAGACATAGATAGATAGATAGATAGATAGATAGATAGATAGATAGATAGATTGGAGCATAGATAGATAGATAGATAGATAGATAGATATTAACTGAAATAGATAGATAGATAGATAGATAGATAGATAGATTGGAGCAGATGTAGATAGATAGATAGATAGATATTAACTGTAATAGATAGATAGACAGATAGATAGATAGATAGATTGGAGCAGACAAAGATAGATAGATAGATTGATAGATTGGAGCTGACATAGATAGATAGATAGATAGATAGGAGCATAGATAGATAGATAGATAGATAGATAGATAGATAGATAGATAGATATTAACTGAAATAGATAGATACATAGATAGATAGATAGATTGGAGCAGACATAGATAGAGAGATTGATAGATAGATAGATAGATTGGAGCATAGATAGATAGATAGATATTAACTGTAATAGATAGATAGATAGATAGATAGATAGATAGATAGATAGATTGGAGCTGCGATAGATAGATAGATAGATAGATAGATAGATAGATAGATAGATAGGAGCAGACATAGATAGATAGATAGATATGTTACTGAATATGGCGATAAAGCAAAAAAGAAATGAAAAGCTAGTATATATTCATTTCTTTTTATTTGACCAAATGTACACGTTGTGATGTAGAATAATTGATTAAGTCTGGAAATGTAAGCAAATGTAAAATAAAGAGAAATATGAATAGTTTGCAGAAATAAGAAGTCGAATTGCTGATGCAAAGAAAATGTGTTTCATGAAAGTCAAAAAACTTTCGGCTTTCTAGTTGTGATGCATGTACGTATTATTCACCTTATTGATTGATCAGCAGCCAAGCACGGCTAAATGGTTCTATCTTGTGCTTACATTCATGAAGAATCTTTGCCAACATCATCTACGCACACATCTATCTATCTATCTATCTATCTATCTATCTATCTATCTAATTCTGCTCCAATCAATCAATCTATCTATCTATCTATCTATCTATCTATCTATCTATCTATCTATGTCTGCTCCAATCTATCTATCTATCTATCTATCTATCTAAGTCTGCTCCAATCTATCTATCTATCTATCTATCTATCTATCTATCAATTTCTGCTCTAATCTATCTATCTATCTGCTCCAATCTATCTATCTATCTATCTATCTATCTATCTATCTATCTATCTATCTATCTATCTATGTCTGCTCCAATCTATCTATCTATCTATCTATCTATCTATCTATCTATGTCTGCTCCAATCTATCTATCTATCTATCTCTCTATCTATCTATCTATTTATGTCTGCTCCAATCTATCTATCTATCTATCTATCTATCTATCTATCTATCTATGTCTGCTCCAATCTATCTATCTATCTATCTATCTCTCTATCTATCTATCTATTTATGTCTGCTCCAATCTATCTATCTATCTATCTATCTATCTATCTATCTATCTATCTATCTATCTATATCTGCTCCAATCTATCTATCTATCTATGTCTGCTCCAATCTATCTATCTATCTATCTATCTATCTATCTATCTATCTATCTATCTATCTATGTCTGCTCCAATCTATCTCTCTATCTATCTATCTATCTATCTATCTATCTATCTATCTATGTCTGCTCCAATCTATCTATCTATCTATCTATCTATCTATCTATCTATGTCTGCTCCAATCTATCTATCTATCTATCTATCTATCTATCTATGTCTGCTCTAATCTATCTATCTATCTATCTATCTATCTATCTATCTATCTATCTATCTATGTCTTCTCCAATCTATCTATCTATCTATCTATCTATCTATCTATCTATCTATCTATCTATGTCTGCTCCAATCTATCTATCTATCTATTTATCTATGTCTGCTCCAATCTATCTATCTATCTATCTATCTATGTCTGCTCCAATCTATCTATCTATCTATCTATCTATGTCTGCTCCAATCTATCTATCTATCTATCTATCTATCTATGTCTGCTTCAATCTATCTATCTATCAATCTATGTCTGCTCAAATCTATCTATCTATCTATCTAGCTAGCTAGCTAGCTAGCTAGTGAATACATTGATGCCTCTGTGTGTCTATCCGTATGCATATGCGCCCGAGGATCGTTCAAAAAGTTCTTAGCCTCACACAGAAAGAATACCCATAACAGATCATTTTTCTTGTGACAACACAGTATCACTTCTTATAAAACTAGAAAAAAAAATTCAGATTTCAGCCTTAATTTCTGCGCAGGTGAGGCTCATACAAAGGGGTTAGGTATGCAACAAATCTCAAATTTGGGTGAAGCATAGAACATTTTGAACCATCCCCAAAGATGAATATAGCTAGAAAAATAGGTAAACGTGCTTTTCTATCATATATATGCATATATTTTTGCACAAATGTATAAATGTAGATAGGATTCATTTCACGTATATATATATATATATATATATATATATATATATATATATATATATATATATAAGTATTATTCGGTCCAGTTAAACCGGAGTTGGGAGTAATTCCATCAGGACAAAAAAGACCCATTCAACAGTGAACATTTAAATTTTCCTGATAAAGAGCTCAATATAACTGACATTTCAGAGCAATAATTTCTTTAAGAAAAAACAAAAACCGGTCACATTAGGATTATAAATTTATTTCCATCCTTTTATGGGTTTTGATATAATCAAAAACACCAAAAAAAGAACTAACAGGACTTCTTCAGATCTTATGGATATCTATATCTATATATATATATATATTGTCATCCACAGACAGACTGTTTCGTTGTATCACAACTCTTCAGTGTGACTAGACACGTAGGACTCTTGTAGCTAGGATCGAGACGTTCCCAACTTTACGTTAGACTTAGTATTATACCGCTCAAGCCAACAAGTGCACCATGTCAGCTCGGGAATTATAAGGCATTAAGCAGTAGCTTTTGTTTTGTTTACATTTATACTTTACCGGATATCAGAGTGCTCAATTCGTTCCAAGAGCTTTGCATTATGCGAGCGGCAGGACGGGAATTTTGCCAAAAGAGTTAGCAATAGAAAATATGTTTTATCATTACACTTAAAAAAAACTCAATCGCCATGGGTCTTTTCATATCTCACAATTCTATCAGCATTACTTTATTTATTGACCCATCCACCTAAAACGTTTTCTTTACTGGAAAGTAGGTGTTTTTTTTTTCGCTCGATGGAATGTTTTATTGACGAAGTTCATGTTTAACCGATTTTTAAATATTTTTCTTTGTTAATAGAACATTTTTATGTCCAGAGAAAAATACTCGAAATCAGTAAATATCACACAGTACAATTTTGAATAATATAACAAAAGATATTGTAAAAATTCTGTTATTTCCTAGGAATTGAACCCACTGACAATGGTCTGCGATTAAATTCAGTGACTTTTGTACGTCCAGTCGAAGTAATACCTCAACCTCACGTGATTGCACAGGTGAACGTAATAATAGATACGCATGGAAATGCTGCAGTTTTGCAATCGAAGAATTATTGTTTAGGATACAACTGGTGCCTTGACGGCGGGAATATTTTCACATCGCCATCTGTTGCATAAAAAGCTTGCAGCAAATTTGCTGAATTACCATGCTGTCTTGAGGTATTATTTATACGCTACATTTCACTTCTGGTACGAGCAAGAAATAAATATTCATATATGTATTCATATATATATATATATATATATATATATATATATATATATATATGTATATATATATATTTGCTTATGGCAGGTATAGATATGTATATGACTATATAAAGCGTGCCTGGGATTATAGGTCAGTTCATTAGCATCTCAGTATGCTTCATTCGCATTTTATAGATAGATAGATAGATAGATAGATTTGTTTGTGTTGTGGATCTGTCTATCTGTATGTACGTGTGTGAGAGAAAAACAGAGAGCTTGCATGGAGATATAAATATGTATTTGCAAATATGAAATGGGCTAAGGTTTTATATGTTTACGTATAAATACTATATATCACTCACAATCTTTCTATCTATCTATCTATCTATCTATCTATCTGTGTGTGTGGTTATATTCAGCTAAAAATATGTATATGAGTATATAAGATATATACGTTTGTGTATAAATTATATCTCAATAATTCTTCTGTTTTATGCATATATATAACTGAGTGTATGGGTGTTTTTAAAAACTGCATTTAAATATATATGTCCACCTGTAGAAATAAAATATTGAATTAAACCTAATCTGTGATATATATATATATATATATATATATATATATATATATATATATATATATATATATCTGTGTGTGTGTGTGTGTGTGTGTGTGTGCGCGCATATGAACAGAGATATAGCGAGATTTGTACGCTGAATAATGGTTTTAAAATAGATGCAAATATATGCGCATCATTTGGCTGTATTACTTTTCCATCTGGTTTTGATAAAATGCCTTTGGGTGATTATTAACTGAAAAATGCAATATATATACATATTCATATGTGTGTGTATGAGTGTGTTTGTGTGTGTATGCATGTGTACACACACACACACAGATATATATATATATATATATATATATATATATATATATATATATATATATAGTGAATTTGGAGCGAACGTAAATCAATTAGATTTAAATCCTTGCAGAATGTCAAAGAGGCGATGTAGTAATTCTTTTAAAAGTCATATTGCTGTATGTGCATTTTATGTCGCAACAAAGATGAATGTGACCTCGAAACAGAAGATAAATTGGTAAAATACGTAATACAATTCTATTAAATCCACAAGCAAAGATTGACCCGAAATTTATAATGATCCTATTACTATAAATGTCTAATATTATATTATTGGACGAGAAAGAAGAAAAAAAATACACATTCACACATAGATTAAAAAAAAAACTGAACCATTTTTTATTATTGGCACAAATTCCGGTGAAACTTCGTTGGTGTAGACACACAAAAGAAGTAATTACTTTCCTTAATTATAGTTATCAAAGTCTCCTTAGTAATAGCAAAAAAATCATAATTTTCTAAAAAGAAAAGTCTTCGAAATACCAAAATAATAGAAAACTTAGAATTATTTTTCCTTCAACCTTTTGCTTTGTCCTTTGACAATGGACTGTAAGCAGTTGTCTGACTTTGAAAAAGGTCAAATTGTGGCATGCAAAGATTGTGGACTGTCTCTTTGTGATATTTCAAAGAAGTTCAATCGCCATTGTTCATCAATAGATGTTTTCCACGAAAATTATATCTTTGTCAATCACTTGTTAAAAGTAGAACCAGTCACTGTCAAGCAGTAATTGATGTTAATGGACAACCTACCAACAAGTAAGTGGTCATCAATTGTCCTGACTTGTCATAAACTACATCAATTCTCATTAATTGTCTTAATAAAAAAGTTTTATGTCAACTGTGTCTTTTTTGTTTGTTTTAGAGAGTTTTGCTAATTATTATTTTTTGTTTAATTTTGTTTGATTTTTTTGGGGAGGTGGGGTGTATCGTCCCATATTGTGCCCCTGGTAAACATTACCCCACTCAGTGTTAACTACAAGCTCAACTAGCAAACCTTCATGAGTGAGTTCGAGTCTCATCTGTGCCCCATTCATTCGGCCTTATTTTTCATCGAAACAAAAGCTTAGTAAATTGCTATTCTTTAATATGTTCACAGGACATTGGCATAATGGTTAGAGTGTTCGCCAATGGCCTGGGAGACCTGGGTTCAATCCCAGGTCTAGTTACACCAAAGACTTTTAAAATAGTACTTGATGCCTCCTTGCTTAACACTCAGCATTATAAGGTAAAGATCAAGGGTAAAGTGGAGAAATCTTGGGAGAGGAGTAGCTCCCTTCCCTAAACCTTAGTGTAGTAGCTATCGAAAAGGGAGCCTTCGGGTCACCCTATGGTCGCCAACTTTACTTACTTAATATGGAAGTGTTTTATTAATGTTTTTTAATTAACTGGAAAGGAATTCTTTGTTTTATTGTGATTTAATTCAGGATATTTACTTTTTAGAATTTGGTTTTGCTTTGTTTTATGGTACATCAACCACTGTAGTTATCAATTTCAAATCCATTTTTATACATATAAACAGCTCTATTTCCAACAATTCCTTTTAGCATAAGTACACAGTTTAGCGCTATTTGACCCATAGATAGTACCCTATCAGGTGCTACCACTCCTGGCCAGAGTGGACCTGGCAACGTTGGTAATGAAGGGGTACTCCACATTCCCCAAAGTTTTAACATTACGGGAACCTCACCATCAGAATTTTTTGTGTCATATCTTGGACACTCATTAGGGGTCTCTTACCCCTCTGCAGAGAAGCAGTCGGTGTATTCTACAGCCCAGCCGACTAGGCTGAGTTAGTTTAGTGTCATATCCTGGACACACGTTGGGAGGAGGTCTTACCCTCTCTGCAAAGAAGCAGTCAGTGTATTCTGCAGTCCTAGCTGATTGCGTAATTACCTTTTAGGTAGCATCATCCTCAAACATAAGACTCAAAACGTGATAAGATTATTACTTCTGTAAATTTGATTATCCTGAAAGTTTAATGCATAAACTTTTTACCCAAGGAATTGTCGATGTAAAACTGAAAATAGGCAATATACAAACCCTTTTCAATTATCTAGATCAAACGAAAACTTTTCCATTTTTTAAACAGGAAAGAAATTTAAATTTTTTTCATCCAAGCAAAAAAAACAACAAACAAACAAAAACAAACAAACTCATGCACGACATTTTTTAAAAAAATTATTTATATTTTATTCATATTTTATTTATATTTTAAAGATAGGCTGGGGATAACTTGAAGTGAACGCCTCATCAAGGAACTCTTGAAAAAAGAACGTGATCAGAACGTACAGCTATTGAAATATTGTTATAGAAAAGAAAAACAACAACCACAACAAAAAACAAACAAACAAAAAACAAAACAAAAAAAAAACAGGAAAATTATCATAATTGATTTATGCATCTACTACCAATTTGCAACAGGGCACTTGGGTGGTGTAATCGTTAGCAAGCTAGACTAGCAAACCTTCACAAGTGAATTTGATTCTTATTGGGTGCCCCATTTCTATGGTCATGTGCCACATATAAGAAAAAAGCTTGTAAATTACTATTACCACTTAGCAACAATTTTTAAATGAGTACGTTTAGAGGGTTTTCATCTTGGTTTTAATCTAGCAGTAAATAATCTAATATCCCATAAGACGCTGAACATTTTTCTCTTAAATGGCTAAACATTCTGACTCCAAGAAATATGCCTCAAACAAACAAGATGAAATAATTCAATTTATTTTCATGGAATAATTTTTCCCAGCCATGTAGAGAAAAATATTATGAAATAACCTAATATTGAGGAAATAAATATGAAATTCATTGGCAAAAAATTATGATTAAAATTCAGTTACCCCGCCTTGACTTTTTATGATGGCCCGAAATCTTTCAAACATGGATTTCACAAATAATGCATTATTCTTTATTTAAAGTAAAAGTAAGTAAAGTTAGCAACCCTAGTCGAGGGTGACCCGAAGGCTCCCTTTTCAATAGCTACTACACCTCCATTCCCAGGATTGCTCCCCTTTGCCCTTGATCCTCACCTCATAGTGCTGAGTATTAACCAAGGCGGTATCGAGTACCATTTTTTGAGTCTTTGATATGACTCGACCTGGGATTGAACTCTGGTCTCCCAGACCATTGGCGAACACTCTACTCATTAGGACAATGGGAATTTCCACCCTAGATCCTCAACTAGATTTAGATTCGAACTTTTCGCTGACCATTTCATAAGCCTTTCTTTAAATTATTTTGGTTAATGGTATAATTCTTTCAAGCCATGGACTGGAAAATATTACCGAATGTTGTAGGAAGAGATTATGCAATGATCTTATAATTTGGATCCCTTAAACAAATACTGGCAGAAGTCTAAATATTGCAATCGGGCAACAGCTAAAGGACATGCCTTGCAGTTGGGAATACCTAATGGAAAGGAAACCGGGCTCAAACATAAGAAATGTATATTGAAATTGTATTAACGAAAGATGTTTGTTTTTACCAATAATCTGTGACTAAAATTTGGTACTCTTATAAGAGAAATGAGACAATTTAAAAAAGAGGAAAACATATTTCATTTCATTTGGGTACAAATTATATGCCAACTGGTGAATTTCGAACCAAGAGTAATAAGTATCAGAGAAGCTACCTCTTCATCATCATTTTAAAGGCGTGCCGACAGCACAGATTCCATTGATTCTCTCTCTCTCTCTCTCTCTCTCTCTCTCTCTCTCTCTCTCTCTCTCTACCTACCTACCTCTCTATCTATATATCTTTCGCAATTCATCCCTATCGTCCATCGCTCTTAGAAGGTCTTCAAGACGACATCAAGTGTCCACTCAGAATTGATGAATGAATGAATGGTTTTGCTAGTCAGCCAAAACTGGTGTGTCCATGTATTGGAGTCCATAGAAGAACTTCGTTTGTGAGATCGTCCTTACTTCATCAGAATTGTCTTGCACGTCTTGATTATCTGATTTGGATTTGGTTCTACCCCAAATACACTGATTCTAAGATGAAGTTTCGAATTCTCAAGGAAAAGATATTAAGTCAATTTGAATTTTTTAAAAATTAAGTCACTTTAAAATATAAAAAAATCAATTCACTTTAAAATTTAAAAAAATAAATCACTTTAGAATTAAAAATAAATAAATCACTTTAAAACTAAAAAAAAAAAATCAATTTAAAATTAAAAATTATTAAGTTAATTTAAGATTTTTAAAAATTAAGTCACTTTAAAATTTAGTTGGGCTGTAGAATATACTAACTGCTTCTCTGCAGAGGGGTAAGACCCTCCCCCCACCAACGAGTATCCTGGATATGACACTAAACAATCTGGTGGTGAGGTTCCAGCAATGCCAGAGCTTTGGGGACTGCAGAGTACCCCTTCATTGCTATCACTCCCAGGTCCACTCTGGTCCGGAGTGGTAGCACCTGAGAGGGCCCTATCTATGGGTTTAATAGAACTAAACCGTGCTTCTTTCACTATACTGATTTTTGCATTTAAACTGTGTATTTATGCTAAACTGAATTGTTTAAAATAGAACTGTTTTGACATTGGAGCTGTGTACTAGTGCTGAACTGAATTGCTCGAAATAGAACTGTTTTGACGTCTAAAATGTGTACTTATGCTGAACTGAATTATCTGAAATAAAACTGTTTGACATTTAACTCTGTGTATTGCCCAGTCGGCTGGGGCTGTACAATACACTGACTGCACCTCTACAGAGGGGTAAGACCTCCGCTAACGAGTGTCCTGGATATGACACTAAACAATCTGATGGTGAGGTTCCAACAATGCTAGCGCTTTGGGGACTGCTGGGTGCCATCGCTCCCAGGTCCAATCTGTCCCGGAGTGGTAGCACCTGATAGGGCCCAATCTATGGGTTAAATAGAACTAACGGCATACTTATGCTAAACTGAATTGTTTGAGTAAACTGAATAGTTTGAAATAGAAATGTTTTTAACAATTAAACCGTATTTACATTTAAACTGTGTGCTTATGCTAAACTGGATTATTTGAAATAGAACTGTTTTTCGACATTAAAACTGTATTTAACTGAATTGTTACATATAACTGCTTGAATAGTTTGAAATGGAAATGTTTTTGACAATTAAACTGTGTACTTATGCTAAACTAAATTGTTTTAGATAGAACAGATTATTTACATAAAAATGGATTTGGCCTTAAATAATCTATAAAGGTTGATATGCCATAAAACCCAACAAACCAAAACAACCAAATCCTCTCTTGTCCAAGGCATTAGGATCGAAGATTAATACTTGTAGTATACTATTTTCAAATCTGTGGCAGTCTAGCATATTAACCCCTATGCCATGGGAACTCTTATCTACGGATCCCGCATTCATGCATCGGTGAAAAAGGTTGATTGATATATTTGAATAGTATGTGAAATTGTCAAGACGTATTTTATGCCCGGAAGTGAGAGAATCGCGTTCCCTGTAAAGGAAGAAGAGCAAAGTACCACGTTATCAAAATTTAATAGTCAGTACATTTCAATCTCTATTTAACAAGTAAAACAAAATTAAGTCCCTTTAAAATTAAAAAAAAAACTTAATCCCTTTAAAATTTAAAAAGAATTAAGTCACTATAAAATTAAGTCCCTTTTTTTGGTTCATTAAACGTTTCTGCTGGTACATTCTCGAACCTTCCTCCGGCGTATTATGCAAGGAAGAGGTTTTCGTTTTTTTTCTTTTCTTTTTTTTTAGTGGTGAACACAAACGGTAATGACAAGAAAGAGACTCAGTTATTCGAATAACACTTCTTGCAATTATTTCATGTATGTTGTTCCATATATTAGTTGAAGAATCAAAGGGCAGAGAACTCTGATTAGATCATCTACCTGAGTTTGATTTGTATGAAAGCCTTTAGTAGAGGTTATGGCAACTTTCGTGCCCACAACTATACTTTTCTCCTCCTCCTTGCTTTGTCGACTCGGTCTGGTATTCGCTTACAGTATCCCATGCAGAGAGGTAAGGCACCCACACAAAAAGGGTACCCTGGGTAGGATACCAACCTGAATCGAATGGTGAGGTTCCAGTTGTGGGGATATGGGAAGTGTGGTGTATCTGTTCATGATCATTACTCCCATGTCCACTCTGACTCGAAGTGGTAGTACCTGATATTGGTAGTACCTGATACTGGTAGTACCTATCTAGGTTTGTTTTAGGCCTAGTGGTTATAGAATGGCGTTCATTGCACATTCATATCCACATGTTTTTGTGTTGTTGCTTCTTACGAATTTTCTGTGCACAATTATGTGATATCAAATATCACTCTCGATATCAAAAAATTTTCACACACTTGTATGATTTCAAGTATTCCTATCAAATGCTAATAATTATATGACTTCGAGTAATCAATCAAGATGATATCAGTGATTTGTCCGCAAACATTTATATAGTTTCAAATAACTAATAATTATCTTTAGCAAACAATTATAGCTTCAAGTAATCATACTTAGTACAAATAATTTACTAGTTGTCTAAATTTCTGAGACAAAGCTTGTTGATTTTTTTCATTAAGGTTTTTCGGACTATTGTCTTCATCTTTATTGTTATTTCCACAACGTTTTAGCCGATATGTCCTCCGGCCTTCTTCAGGTGTTTGTCGAACTCGGGAACCTTCACGGAACTTCAAACTACGTCCTTTATTGAAACCACGGAGGTCGCCTATTCTGATTCCGTTAGCCATAACTGGGTACAAGTGTTAAGTATTCCTGTATTGTTACTCGCCTATAAATAATTTCCTGTTATATAGCATCAAGTCTTTCCAATGGAATTCGCATAATTTTTAAACGAATCTATTTAGATTGGACCCTAATAGGTACTAGTATTTCGGATTGGAATAAACCTTGGTTTAATGACAAGACCTTGTTGGCTCTACACTCCTCAGATCTCCAGGAATTGAGCCTCACCAGCTGATGTTGTTTAGTTTCATATCCAGGACACGTACACATCTTTTCTTTTATTCTTCTTTTCTGCCAAAAAGCGTTATTTTTTTTTTTTAATTCTCTGTATCTTATTCTGCTTTCTGTAGCCCGAGACCACAAGTGTGACGCATTTATTTAAAATGTGCAACTAGCTATCTAACCATTGCTCCGCGTCTATTGTTACTTTCGGCAATGGTCGATGTGAAGTAAGTGGTCCATTACATCACAAAGTCATTCTTCAGGACAAACACACACACCTGCGGTCAAGTAAATGCCCGATTAGCTGTCTTCTAAAGCCAGAAAGGCTGTCCACAAGCACGTGTATTTCGATGAACTCAACTGACTTTCTTGATCACAGTATCTTTTTTTCATTCGCCTCTTTCATTTATTTATTTATTTATTTATTTTGTTCTTTTTTTTTCCCTTTTGTTTTTAAGCGGACGCCAAGCAAGGACCTGAGGTTAACGTCCGAGTAGAGTTCATTAGAATGAATATGATTCTTCGCAAACACATCTGTAGCGTGTCAATGAGTCAGCAGTTTCAAAGGGAAATGATTGGACGCATGCGCAGAAGTCCCCGTGCTAATCGAGGTGTCCGAAAGCTTCTTTATCTTATGTAGGCTGATGTATGTATGTGTATATATGTGTGTGTATGAATGTATGCACGAATACTAATAAGTTTCTGTGTGTTAATCTTTCGGTTTTTGAATATTTGGATGCATGTGAAACTTATTCTGCTCGGTTTATGGACAAAAAGTTGCAAAAGTGTATGTTTGTGTGTGTGTTTGTGTGCATGCATTTATGCGTATGAATATGATTATATATATATATATATATATAATCTCCTTGCCACGTTCAGGATGTGACACAAGGTCAATTTTAAGCGAATTAAAGCTGGTTTGAATTCAAAGTTTTCTTTCTCTTAGATTGGTTGTCAACCTTTCTGTCTGTCTGTCTGTCTGTTTAGCCCTATATATATATATATATATATATATATATATATTACTGCTATATGGATGCACTACTTGGGCTCAAACTAAACGGCTGAAGAAGAAGCTAGACGGCAATTACACAAGAATGCTGAGAGCAATATTGAACAAGTCCTGGCGGCAACACCCCACAAGGCACCAACTATACGGCCACCTGCCTCCCATCACGAAAACTATACAAGTTAGACGAACCAGACATACAGGACACAGCTGGAGAAGCAAGGACGAACTCATCAGTTATGTACTCTGATGGACCCGCATATGGCCAAGCAAAAGCAGGACGACCTGCTCGAACATACATACAGCAGCTATGTGAGGATATGGGATGTACCCCTGAAGACCTGCTAGAAGCGATGAATGATAGGGAGAAGTGGCGAGAGAGGGTCAGGGATATCCGTGCTAGCGGCACGACATTGATGAAGACATTGATGAAGATGATGATGATGATATATATATATATATATATATAACCTAGATGAGTCGTACTCAGAATGAGTGATTCTTAACTAGACGTCACTATAAACGAGCCAGAAGTACAGCCAATCAGACTCTTAAATAAAAGATTACTATGTTTTATATTTCCCTGAACTTTTTCAGCCAGGAACCAAGTTTGGGATCGGGGGCATAGATTTGCTGTGATCAGAGCTCAAAGAGTTGAAATTATTTCTTTCAATTTATTAATACCCGAGAAGTTAATGAAAATTATTTCAAACACTGTATTCATGCCCATGAAAACAAAAAAGTTTTGCATTAAATAGCCCTCCAGGGTTGTCATGCCATTAAACAAAATAACCAACCAAACAAAATCTTCAACTTTTGTCTCGCTCTCAAACAATGCTTTTATAACAAATATTTACCTAAAAACTATTCGCTTAGAAATGACATACAAAGGAAACGAAATTTGGCATTGAATAACCGACAAGGGTTGATATGCCATTAAACTATCACCAAATCAAATCAGTAGGATATCTTATATCTTTTTTTTAAAAAAAGTTATTGATTTTTATAGGAGACATTGTGCATTTTCAGTCATCACTTGCAACAGTCATCCCTAATGAAAGAGAACCAGGATCGTAAAGTAAATGAAATCCTACTTTCACTTCCTCTTTGCCTCTCTGTGATATCTTAAATAAATCTTTTTTCTCATAATTTTTCTTATCTCACTTCTAGAATAAATTTTGAAAATTATTATTTTTTTTTTTTTGCTATCTCCTGTTGAAGTTAAAATTCAGATAATTATTTTATTCAATACATTTCCACACTTTAAGATTTCTAGCAAACCACAAAAAGGAATTAAAATAAGGTTTTGAAAAACAAAGTTCTTTCGTGATATAAAGTGAATATAAAAATAAGAGGACTAAAATTATTCTTTTCATAAATAAGTTTATTGTAACTCTTAGTGTGTGGCAGTTAGTATTCTAAGTAACCTTTGCTAAGAGAGTATTGAAAATGTGTAGATCCTATTTACCCAACCCCTCCGCTCGGGCAGGATATGACACAAGGTCAATTTTTAAGCGGAGTTTAACATGTTTCAATTCAGTTTTCCTTCTCCAAGACTAGTTGCCTCACCAAGGCTGAAGATCCCAGTCTGCCCTACTATTTACCCATAGCTGGAGGGAGAATAACTGGATTCATACCGTTCCCAAGGGTATTAGTGCTATGTGAAATTTGAACTCGTGTCGCCGTGTCCATTTCCTACGACGATAACCATTCCACCACCAGCACCTCCAATGTGAAAATGTGGACATGCAGATTCTCATACACATTCATTCCGAGTAATATGCACACACACACACACACACACACACACACACACACACTCATTCTTACTGATACACACACACACACATATACACACACACACTCAAGAGCGTGAACATACACTAAGTCTTACATATACTCAGACGCTCATATCCACACTCATACACATTTATTCATACTGTTCTTTAGTAATACAGATTAAAATCCACTGACTGTATCGAGATGGTGTCTTCGTGGTGTAATGGTTAAAGCGATGGACTGTAGAATCGTAGTATACAAGTTCGAATTCTAGTCGCGCTATTACGCTTACTTTTGAACTAATACCCTAGGAAAAGGTATGAACCTCCTTATCCTTCCAGCTATGGGTTAAATACTATCACTACTAATTTTCTAGAAAGCTGGCTTTGGCATTAAATAGCCTACAAAGGTTGATATGCTATTAAAACAAAGAAACCAAACTGATTGTACAGGGATAAGACTGCCACAAAAAAAGAGTGTCCGTGGTATTAAACGAAACTGTTTCTGATGGTGAGGCTTCATTTCTGGATATCTGGGGAGCATGGAGTTCATACTCCTTCATTTCCATTACTCCATGTTCAACTCTAATTGGGAGTATTTGCTTCCCAATTATGAATGAAAGAGATCTCTATAAAAATCATTTCTATTCAATTGGACCACGAACACGTAAGGAAAAATTACGCGAAATATTTCAACATAAACGTCAAAAGAATACAATTCACTAACCTCTAGGCATGAAATAACTCTCGATGAATTGACATGCCGTTAAAATCAGTCAAAAGAGTCACTAAGTCCTGCTGAAGATGCAATGATAAAAACAGGGCATGATTTACACCTATTATAACACTAATTTGCAATACATTTGTAAGGCTGTCATTTTTTATTGAAATGAATACACGTTTGATAATATGTAGGATATGGGAATGACGACAAAATGTAAATGTGAACGTTCAATATTAGCGATTGCATTAACTCTTGGCCTAAAATAATCCTTGACAGGTTGACATACCATTAAAATAAATCATTCAATCGAACAATCGATCAATCAATCCAAGACACATGAATGAAAACACAGTCAAAACTCAAATGCTTATTCTCATTGCCCATTACTCTCCCGCTTCTTTCTTTCCTTCCTTCTTTCTTTCTTTCTTTATATATATATATATATATATATATATATATATATATATATATATATATATATATCATGTCATTTGATATATTTGTAAAGAGGGTCAGTATCAGTGATAGAGTTTGTAGACGTTATATATATATATATATATGTGTGTGTGTGTGTGTGATAGAGAATACGTATATATATATATATGCGTGTGTGTTTGTATAATATATACATATATGTACGAAAGATTTAAAATATATATATATATATATATATATATATGCACGATCTTTTATATATATATGTATATACATTTTTCTATCATATATATATATATTTATGTGTGTGTGTGTTTGATAGAGAATACGTATATATATATGCGTGTGTGTTTGTATATATAAATATATGTATGAAAAATTTTATATATATATATATATATATATATATATATATATATATATACACGATCTTATATATATATGTATATACATTTTTCTATTATATATATATATATATGTTTATATATATATACATATATATAACATGTATACACATATAACATGATTATATACATATATTTACATATAACAAACCATAGAAAATTTAGGAATAATAAGATTTTAGCTTATCATAACAAACGATGTTTTTAATATATATTTTGTTAGATCTTTTGTTCTATAGATATTGTATAATGTAACTCCAATTCTGTTTGATAGATAGATAGCTTGATAGATAGATAGATAGATAGATAGATAGATTGATGCATATGTAAATATATACTACAAGCTATCGACAGGTTAAAAAAATTTTTTTTAAAGAGAGGAAACAGACAACTGCATTTCCATTTGAATATATTTGAGTGTTGCTTGAAATTTTTGTGCATTTGTGTATCTCACTGAATGTCTCTACATTTTCTGTATTTTTTTCTTTCTTTTGACTTTTTTTTTTGTATTTCTCTCAGAAGGTGGGAGCGCTGTTAAAAGCCTGCAAGAAAGGAATGAAATTCTTGGTGAAAAATCAATAAGATTCCTGCGAGTCTGGCAATGTATTACTGTCCATTGTTTCGTTTTGTTATTCACACCAACTCTTGCATAGTTTTATGTTTCCGTCCATAGGGCAATGCTATTGACAACAAGGTTCGTCCGTCCATCGGCCAGTTTTAACTTACTTGGAAAGAACAGCATTAATATGGAAAAGGTTTCTATTTGTGTATATATAAGTAGAATATATATATATATATATATATATATATGTGTGTGTGTGTGTGTGTGTGTGTGTGTGTGTGTGTGTGTGTATAATTGATATATATAACTGAATAACAACCCCAAAACGGCACATCGTAGTGAGATTTTCAATAAAGCAAAATATTAAAAATCTTCTAACTTTAAGAATAAACCTTTTTTCAATCCAATTTAATCTAAATTCATATTTTTATGATCCACTGTTTGGTCTGTTTGGGTTTTATGGTATATCAACCATTGTAGGTTATTTAATGCCAAATCCATTTTCATGCACATGGAAAGTTCTCCTTCAAACAATTCAGTTCGGAAAAATACTGTTTTCTGTTTATACACAGTAAAACATCAATAGATTTTTATTTCAAACAATTCAATTTAGCATTTTCCCAGTCGGCTGGGGCTGTAGAAAACACTAACTGCACCTCTGCAGAGGGGTAAGCCCCCCCCAATGAGTGTCCTGGATATGATACTAAACAATCCGATGGTGATGGGGCCTTGGGGAATGCAGAGCACCCCTTCATTGCCATTGCTCCCAGGTCCACTCAGGCCCGGAGTGGTAGCCCCTGATAGTGCCCTATCTATGGGTTAAATAGAACTAACCGCATACTTATGCTAAACTGAATTGCTTGAAATAGACATGTATTTGTCAATTAAACCGTACTTATATTTAGACTGCGTGCTAATGCTAAACTGAATTATGTGAAATTGAACTGTTTTTGACATTGAAACTGTACTTACACTAAACTGAATAGTTATATATAACTGCTTGAATAAACTGAATAGTTTGAAATAGAAATGTTTTTGACAAACTGTGTACTCATGCTAAACTGAATTGTTTTGAATAGAATTGATTATTTACATAAAAATGGATTTGGCGTTATATAACCCACAAAGGTTGATACGCCATAAAACCAAACCAAACCAAATCAGTTTATCATAAGTACACAGTTTAAATGTTAAAAACAATTCGGTTTCAAACAATTGTGTTTCACATCAATACACAGTTTCATTCTATTCGACCCATAGATAGGACTCTATCAGGTGCTACCACTCCAGGTCAGAATGGACCTTGGAGCGATGGCAATGAAGGGGTTACTCCGCATATATTATCTAATACTAATAGTTTGTATACAAGTATTTGGTTTGAAGCAATTATTTCTATTTAATGATAGTCATTTGTTTGCATACTGTTATATGGTTTTGCGTATTCTTGTCTAATACGAATAATTTTCGAACTAATCTATTAGACCAATAGATAGGACCGTAAGAAGTACTACATAAAAGTAATGAAGGAGTATTCCACTCTCCAAAGATCTCCATGGCTGGATCCTTACCATTACATATAACATGACATGGATTTTCGGTTCGTTCCTAGTGAACCCGTGTGCTTTGGTAAGCTGTCACATTGTGATTAGTTAGCAATGGGATGGCAGCGCGTCGGGCAGGCCGCTCGAGCAGGTGTATAACCTTAAGGAGACCACGTTATATCAGAACCACACAGTCAGATTAAGACAGAGTCCAGAGAATCGGGAGTCGAGCCAGTGATAGGCAGCCAATCTGAGGCGTTTCGGACGTCTCTGACAATACTGCGAGCAAGGGGGTGCAAGCATTGGCACCTCTTAGCTCCCGGAAAAAGATATGGGACAAGAAGAAGTCCCCTCTCTGAATATATGTCTCTCCATCTATCTCTCAAACTAACAACAAACTGTGTGCCCCTTTCGATAATAAAATGAGAGATATATTTTTATATATACGTATTCCTCAGTGTGTTATCTAAGACACACTTTTTGGAGGGTGTTCTTACCCTTCTACAAGTGATACGCTCACCGTATTCTAAACCCCACTGACATGTCGGCTGGCAAGGTGGAACGGTCGATGCAATACATCTCACTGGTCAAAGTCTGCAGTAAATCTTTTGCTCTCCCAACGGCCTTACTGGTCAAGATCATTTGCAAGAGATCGGCTCTTTTCCTAAACTCTGGGTTGGAGATGGGGATATCAGATGGTTGGAGATGGGGCTATCAGTTGCCAGTTGAGAATGCAGGGACTTTGATTGACATAGTGCATACAGCAGCAATATTTCTCTCAAAATTTCCATTGCAATATCACCAAAGTCTCTGTAAAGTGCTTGTTTTCTTTTTTTTTTTATGTTTTTTTCTTTATTTTGTTATTTTTTGTTTGATTACTTGTTTGTTTGTTTGCTTGTTTGCTTGGTTGTTGGGATTTTTTAGTTGTTTTTTTTTTAAATATAAAACAGAAAGATCCGTCGTAGTTAAAATTGTATAACGACCACGTGCATTTATGTATATATACGAGGATCATTAAATAAGTTTTCAAACTTTTTTCGTTTGGGCACTTTCATTGATAGTACACACATAAAACTCTAGCCCCCTTCGAAGTAATCTCCTCCGGCTGCAATACACTTGTTGTACCGTTCCAACAACTTATGTAAGGCCTCATGGAAATCCTCTTGGGTGAGCGTGTCAACGACCTTCGTCACAGCCTCTTTTATCTCCTCAATTCTCTCATGACGACAGCCTCAGAGCTTAGGGAATAACCAAAAGTCACAGAGAGCAAGGTCTGGACTATAGAGAGGTTGAGGACCTGTCTTGATGCCCATCTTGGTCAAACAGTCTGTGAGAAGGATGGAGTTGTGAATTGGTGCATTGTCCTGGTAGAAATACCACTGACCCGATTTGAAGAGTGCTGGCCTCTTCCGACAGAATCTCTTCCTAAACTCCCTTATAACCTCAACATAGTAACCCTAACCCTAACCATTTGGCTGTGGTGTTTTGACTTCCTTACTCCACCCCGCGCTGTCGGCTGCGGCTGTAGAATACGCCGACTGTACCTCTGCAGAGGGATAAGACCCCCCCCTCCATTGAGGCCACCTGTTGGCCGTGGGTGGCGACCCGTAAGGGGCTAGGACGGATCCCTGGTGGTTGAGCAGTCATTGATCCGGCGACATAGTGGTCAATGGCTTGCAACACATCACTTTGGCCCTTACTTGGTCTGACGGGCGGTTGGATTGAGGCCGAATCGGATCAATCGGCTGGTCCCGACATGCCCTAGCACATATGTGTTTTTTTTTTTTTTTTTACTTTCCCGATCGTATCATACAATCTGCTCTTGTGGAACTATTTGATCTACTTTTGCCGAACTATTTCCAACCCTTTATTCCATACGTACTAGAAGGCGGGGGCTGAGGGTCAATTGTGATGAGGTAGGACTTATGACCGCTGTGAGATTGCTGTTTTTTAAAAAAGCATATTTTTGGCAGAGGCTCAGAATCATACTCTTTGCATGAGTATACTGGTATTGTATCCCCGTCTCAGCCAAGGCGAATGGGTTGCCCCCTTGGTTCATTCCCTTCTCAAGTTGGAGTCCATGGTGGCTGGTGGAGCATAGGACCAGTGAATAACAATTACCAATCATGGCTTTTTCTTCATCAAAAAAACTGAAACGTACCCAAACGGAAACTGAATCGGACTACGAAGGTGTGGCAAGTTTCCTCAGATTCATAATAATTGAATCTACGGAAACGCCAATAACAAACTTATCGCCTTTTTAATCGAAAAGGTTATATCTATTAATATGACGCCCGTCCACGTAAAAAAACTAAAAAATCAAACTTTGCTCGTTGAAGGAGATAAAAGGAAAAATGCCGATTTCCTACTGAAAATGACAAAATTTCATACTATAAATGTAGAAACTTACCCTCACAAATCCTTGAATATAAGTAAAGGAGTTGTAAGAAGTAAGGAATTGTCATTATGCACAATTGATTAAATAAAAAAAATGAAGAAACAAGGTGTAACAGAAGTAAAGAGAGTTACAATCAAAAAAGAGGGTAAACTCATTGAAACTAACACCTACATAATGACATTTGACCAACCTAAAATACCGAAGAGGATAAAAGTAGGCTACACAATGGAGAGAGTTGAGCAATTCATACCCAATCCATTACGTTGCTACAATTGTCAAAAATACGGCCATCACGAGGATAATTGTAGAGGTAATTTACTAAGGAGGATAATTGTAGAGGTCGACAAGTATGTGGCAAATGTGCACCACAAGATCCTGACCACCACATTGACAATTGTAACAATCCGTATAAGTGTGCGAATTGTGGAGGGGATCATCCCGTCTATGCACGATACTGTGAGAGTTGGAAACTGGAAAAAGAAATATTGGGAATCAAACACAGGAACAGCATCCCATTCAACGAAGCGCGGTAAATGATAGTAGGATCTAAGACCACAACCTACTCTCAAGCCGTCCAGCGCAATAAAACCCAAATATAATTACGAGAGGATAGTAAAAAAATTGATTCAGCTGGAGCCGGACGACTGGGAAGGCTATATCAATGAAATAAGAGCCTCCCTTGATAATAACAAAATTTCAGAGACACCAACTACAAAGGCAGATCTTGTAGCAGACAAAGTGAAGACACCTGCACACTCACACACCTCCATGGTTAAGACCGATCTAGAAAAGAACATGGACCTATCACCAACCACACAACCAACTAAATGTGTCACAGTGAAACCCCCTTCTAAAACAAGACCAAAAGATAGGAGATCCCCAATAAGGCCACCCAATTCTACAGATACCTCTCCAAACAAGAAACTACAAAAAGCCAAGACAAAAATTACTCCAAAACAAAATGAAAATGTTGACGTGAGTAACAAATTTAAAATCTTAGAAAAGGTGGAAACAGAAAACAGCCCCCAAGTACATAAACATAAAGGCCATAAAAATAAACGATCAAACAATCCAGATCTAAGGCCTATCAATGAACCACAAAATAATCCAGTGGAACTGCCGCGGAATCAAAGCCAATAGGAGCGAACCGCTCTTATTGATGACTCAATAATTACCTGCCATTGTCTGCCTTCAAGGAATATTTCTTAAAACCAATGATAATATCACAATAAAAACCCACCAAAGTTACAATTTCATCAACAATACCGGTCATAGAGCTTCGGGTGGTGTCTCAATCCTTATTAGGAACGACATACCTCAAAGCAAAATCCACTTCAACACTCACTTCCAAGCAATAGCTGTCAAAGAAACTTTACACAGAACAATTAATATCTGCGCTATATATATTCCGCCTCACGATGCCATAAATGAAAGTAAAATCAACAACATATTACAGCAACTACCCACACCTTTTATTCTACTTGGCGATTTGCACCCTCAAGACGACGACCTTCCCCGGTGGAGGTTAAATAAAGCTAACTGGGAAGAATTTTGCTCTCAATGTCAGAAACACCTCATAGTAAACAATACCGAAACTATTCCCGAATTCTCCAAAAAACTTATAGATATAGCTAAAACATGCATTCCACACAACCCAACAATTCATAAACGAGACAGACCTTGGTTCAGCAAAGAATGTAAACAGGCTATTCGCCTACGATGAGCAGCTTTGCGGAAATTCAACACTGAACCCACAACTTCCAATTTAATCACATTTAAATTCCACCGAGCTAACGCCCGTAAAATCATCAGAGAAGCCAAGAAAAAATCCAGGCAAAATTACGTGAGCAAGCTAAATACCTCTTCTAACATCAAAACGGTTTGGCTCATGATTCGAAAAATAGCCGGTAAAAAACAATCAACTCCATTAAAACACCTCTCCGTAACAAACCACAAAATAACAGGTAAAAAGGCCATTGCAGATCTTCTTGCAGAAACATTTTCTAAAACCTCCCCCAGCCAATTCAATACAGAATTCTATAAAATCAAACCCAGCCTCGAAAAGAAAAAAATAAAGTTCTCTTCAAATAACTCCGAAGAATATAATAAGCCATTTACCCTAACTGAACTAGTGGACTCCATAAAAAAATCCAACCACTCAGCTATCGGTCCTGATGATAAATAGTAGACTGACGTGGTATCTCGAGACAAATTGTCTAATAACAAATATGCAAACGGGATTCCGGAAAAGGAGAGGAACCATAGATCATTTGATACGACTAGAAATCTTTATCAGAGAAGCTTTCATAAGAAAACAACATCTGACGGCAGTAATTTTTGACTTAGAGAAGGCTTATGACACTACGTGGAAGTATGGTATTTTGCGGGACCTCTATAATCTAGGCTAAAGAGGAAGACTGCCGATGTTCATTAAAAACTTTCTCTTCGAAAGAACATTTAGGGTACGCGTGGGATCCACCCTTTCAAACTCACAACATCAAGAGGAGGGTGTTCCACAAGGCAGCATCCTCTCCGTTACTCTCTTCTCCATAAAAATCAATAATATTGTAAAATGTCTAACCCCCTCAATCGACTGTGCTCTCTACGTCGACGACTTCGTCATATGCTATCGGGCCACCTATATGAACATAGTAGAGCAACAACTCCAACTAAACTTAAACAAAGTAAATAAATGGGCAAGAGAAAATGGGTTTAAGTTCTCCAAGTCTAAAACTAAATGCGTGCATTTTTGCTCTCTAAGGAAAATGCACAATGACCCTCTCCTAAAAATTGATGACTCCGAAATACCAGTGGTTAACGAATACAAATTCCTCGGCATAATATTCGATAAAAAACTTTCATTCATCCCACACATAAAATACCTAAAAAACAAATCAACCCGTGCCCAACAACTCTTGCGAGTCGTTGCCCACACAGAGTGGGGAGCTGACCGTCAAACGCTAATTAAGTTATATAGAACTCTTCTCCGCTTTCAACTCGACTATGGCATTTTAATATATAGATCTGCCAGGAAATCATATCTGAAACAACTTGACCCTATTCACCATGGAAGCTTAAGACTGGTATTAGGAGCATTTCGAACTTCTCCAATTGACAGCCTATACACCGAAGCTCACGAAGCACCTCTACAGATCAGAAGTGAAAAATTAGCCCTCCAGTATTACACCAAACTTAAATCTTCTCCCTCTAACCCAGCATATGACTGCAACTTTGATCCAAAATACAGACAATATTTCGACCAAAAAGAAAAATCAATTAGACTATTTGGCCTATTCTCAAAGAAGCCACCATTTCTCTAGATAATATCTATAAAAGCATCTTGCCACAAATACCTCCTTGAATCATTAAAAATCCAAAAGTTAACCTTCAACTGAATCAACTCCATAAAACAAAGACAAACCCCTTCACCTACCAAGAAAAACATCAAAATATCCTCCAACAGCATCCTGACTATCTATGTATCTATACAGATGGATCCAAAGACAGCAATAAAACAGCATGTGCAGCAGTCTTAAACAAAATAATAAAAACAAAACCTCTTCCAATGTAAGTTCTATTTTCACAGCTGAGGCCTGTGCAATAGACTTGGCTCTCGACATTATCTCGAAAGAAAAACACAAAAAATTCATCATATTCTCAGACTCGCTCTCTGTCCTATTATCATTAAACAACAAAAAACCAGAGCACCCACTTATTATCAAACTACTTTGCAGACATCAAACAAAGAAATCGCTTTTTGGTGGATTCCAAGCCACATTGGGGTGAGAAGAAATCATAGAGCAGACGCGGCAGCAAAATCGGCTTTAGATTTGACCCCTGACAAGTACAACATCCCATACACCGATCTGAAACCGAAAATAAATAATTTCCTCCATAAAAAATGGCAACAACGCTGGAATAGAAATACCAGTAATAAACTATTTCAGGTCAAACCATTTTTGGAAGAATGGCGCCCAGCCTTTCGAAAATCGCGAAAAGAACAAGTAACAATAACGCGATTGCGTATTGGTCACAGCAGACTTACGCACTCTTTTATACTCAAGCAAGAACAGCAACCCCATTGCTCGACATGCCAAACGCCCTGCACAATCAAACACGTTCTCCTTGAGTGTAAGGTTTTTAATGACACCAGAAAGCGCTATTTCCACGCAAATACAATGAAGGACTTATTTGAGAACGTCCACATGGATAATGTTTTGTCTTTCTTGAAAGAGACCGGGTTGTACCAGAAAATATATACTTGGTTACAATCCTGAAAACACAACAAAGTAATGAACAGAAAGCAAATTATTGCTGAATAGAATTATGTTTGTGTTGGTAGAAATAGTAGTGAGAGATAATAATAAATAAATAAAACACTATCATCACTAAATAAACTAATGTCACATAGAAATACTTGCAAATACTTACTCGTATGTGAGTAAATGAGTTACCGTACGTACGTGTAAACAGGCTTTGGCATTAAATAACCTATAGAGATTGATATGCCATTAAACCCAATCAACCAGCCAACTTACACCTCCCACACCTCTCATCATTCCTCAGAGACTCTCTGCCTTCCTTGAATCTCTTATGCCACTCAAAAACTCATGCTCGATTCATGCAAGATGGTCAAAAAGCAAACTGAAGCATTCCATATGTTTCTGTGGCATTTTTCCAAGTTTAAAGCAGAATTTTATTGTATATCGTTCTTCTAAAATGTCCTCACGTCCAGATTGCATTTTTTAAATTCACCAGCAGTGACAATCAGGCTTTAGTAGGGTGTATTCCAATTGCTGTTGTAGCTGTTCATTTGAACCTGAAATCATAAAAATTAGTCAGTCATCTCATAAGATGTATTGCAATAACATAGTGAATTTTCAAGAGTCTATGACTATTTTAAATACCTGTACAAAAAGTCTGGAAACTTATTGAAGGTACCACGTATATATCTATATATACGCGTGTATGTATATATACGGATGTATGTGTTTGGGTCTCTGTGTGTATTTGTGGATAAGTGGTCAAAGAAGCGATTCTTATCATCAGAATCTTTGAGCAGTGTCAGATTGTCAAGAATTTCACGGTTTGTCTATTTTGGCACGAAAACCAAACCAACGGCTGTGTCAGCGTGAACTTACGAGACCGAAAGTAAGGGACAGAAAAAAAGCAAATGATGTTGGTCAGTAAGGAGTGAGACTCCGGAAGTAAGAGGGTTACGCAGTCAGAACAGAGACGCAGGCAAAGGGTCTCGTGGAATCATTAGGCAGCACTGGGTTAGTGAAGACGATGCCCAGTGATGAGTAAACATCTTTGGTAGCTGTGTAGGATTTTACTGAGTTCTCGTGAGAGTCTCACATAAAATATACTCACATACAGAGTGCCAAAAATATCACAAACTTCACTTTCTTGCGTTTTGCTGTTCTGGATCCGTGTTTTGTCTTTTTTTTTCCCCTTCCTCCCTCTGTTTTCATTGTTAATTTTTGTTCAACTTGTGAAATGCCTACTCGGCAAGGTGTGAGAAGAAATAACGGGGTCCATACAACTAGACGATCGAACGGCCAACTAAACTAAACCTGCAGTGTGGCTTATTTCATAAAATTAAGAGCTAAAACAATAAATAAAGATAAAATTGGGAAGTAATGAGCAAAACGTAGACTTTCATATCCTAAAGATGAAACCCCTGGTTGGTAGAGGTTGAACCCCTTTAATAAGAGTAATTCCCCAACTCCCAAAAGCGTATATTATTTGTATGACACTAGACTCCATCTGATGGTAAGGTTTCACTTCTGAATCTGTCGGGAGTATTGATCCACCTCTACATCAACATTAATCTCAGGTTTACTCAAACCCATAGTTGTAGTTACTGTTAGGGTTTAATAATTGTATTTATTCAACCCCTCTACCACGGGGTCAGTTTTTATGCGAAATAAAGCTGGTTTGAATTTAATTATCCTTCTCCAAACCTGGTTGCTTCACCAATGCTATTGAACCCATAATGTCCTTCTATTTACATATAATTGAGAAGAACAAATGGATTCATATCATTCTTTAGGGCATTAGCGCGAAGTGAAACACATATGGTCTCGTTCAGGATTTGAAGCTCCGAGACCGTTTCCTACGACGATAACTGTTATGCTAAGCGTACCTCCCGACAATTGATCGAATAAGTTCTTAGTATTTGAAAAGAAACTATATAATAGCTTCAAACGAAATTGACAGCTTAAGCATTAAATTAACCAACAAAGTCTGACATATCATGAAACCAACCAACCAATCAACTGACCAACACACCAACTAACCAACCAATGATTATCATTCATTCACTTACTGGTCTCTTAAATTGTATTGGTCATGGTATAACGTAATTGAACAGCTGATAGAAAATTGAAATTAAAAAAAATAAATAAGAAGAATCAGATTACCTCCGAACGGCCAAATCAAAGCACTCGTTGTTATAAAAATGATTAGGAAGAAAACGATGGGGTTCGAAACCTTTAGGTGTAGAGCCAGCGGAAACGGATGTTCTTCTCGCCGACATCAGGGGTAAGAGAGGGGACGACTCCTTTTGAGAGAGTTGAATGCGAGACGTAATGAGCTAAAGACACTCAGTTGAACACTCGTCACGAAGATGTAAGGCGACTAAAATTTATGAGCCTCATTTTGGAGGTGGACTCAGAAAGAAGGCTTTACACTAGATGTGACCCAGCAGACAAGCATGTTAGAGCTACAACAAAAAACCAGGAAGAAAATTAAAAAGTCTGTGTCTGTTCTCTCTTTCTCATCATGACATGTTTCTTTTTGTCCAGCTAACGTGGTCAACTCAACTTTCATACTTTCTTTCTTTCTAGAAAATTGTGCTTGTCGATAAACCTTTGTGTAGCGAACTAAGAGTTGCTTTCACTCGTCAACTTTTATCACGGTGGGGTCACAACAGGGTTGTGGAGGTACGGATATCTATTTGGTACCATTATGTCACAACCGTCCATTCAATACCGTAACGGCTCCGTAAACTAGGTTGGTTGGGGTGGGGTGCAACTCATATAGCATATATAGGACTATTATTTGGAGGTGCCTGTGGTGTAATGGTTATCGTTGATGGAAATAGACACGGCAACACGAGTTCAAATCGTGGACGAGACTGATTGCATTTCACATAGCACTAATACCCTTGGGAAAGGTATGAATCCAATTATTCTCCTTCCAGCTATAGGTAAATAGTAGGACAGACTAGGTTCTTCAGCCTTGGTGAGGCAACTAGTCTAGGAGAAGAGAAACTCTGAATTCAAACCTGTTAAACTCCGCTTAAAAATTGACCTTGTGTCATATCCTGCCCGAGTGAAGGGGTTGGTAAATATATATATAGGAGTAGCTTGGCGAAGTCCATCCCTCTCCGTGTCTATAACTGGTTTAATTCCAGAGTTTTCCTTCTTCTAGACTAGTTGCCATACCAAAGTTTAAGAGCTCAGTCTGCCTGACTATTTCCCTACGGCTACCGGGAGAATAGTTGGATTTATTCTTTTATCAAGAGAATTAACGCTATCTGAATTCTTAACAGTCTTATCTGGAATTTGAACTCGAGTCGCCGTGTCAATTTCTTTCGATTTTAACCAGTATACATGTAATATACATCTATATTTATTGCTAGTTGTGTATATGGTTATTGTCGAAGGAATTTCCCTCACTTCAAGGGATAAAATAACACTAGGAGGGTTTATATGCCGATAAAATCAATGTAAAATACAAACAGCTTCGTTATGTATTTGAACCTGGATACCCGTATCCGCTTCCTGAAACGATAACCGTCACGCTACAAGCCTTTCTCAAGCCATTATACAGAAGATTAAAGTTGCTGATATGTAATAATTGAGACGCCAACATGTTAAAATGTCTTATTTGTGTGCTGTTTAAAACGTTTGGTTTCTTTTGAGATATATATATATATATATATACTGTATATAATCCTTCCGTAAATTATATGTGAGCTCTCAGGGTAATGATTTAATAATGAGAATAAAAGGATATTATAATTCCCGTTTATATATTACACTGGTAACATTAATGTCTTTTCTGTCGGAGGACTAATTTTACGTTTGCTTTTTTTTTTCTTTTTTGTTTTAGTTTTTTGTCTGTTAATATATATCTCAGTTACGAATTACAAACGGAGAGACTAATCGGCTTCATTTATTTTTATTTCCTCTTTATCGCAATGTAAGATAAATCTGTCAGTGCGATGCTGCGGAACAGTAGCGTGAAAAACCGAGTTCTACCGATTCTAGCACTCAATGCCCTTGAGGAAATATACAGCTTCATAACGATGCATTCTGTTTCATCATCAGATATTCTGATAACAACAACAAAAAAGAGTTCGTTTCTGGCATGTCACGGTGATTGATAGAGAAGACAGTAAATGAGCATTTGCGCATATGCTGCCTAGATAGTTATCAGATTCCAAATACTACGTCGATAACCGTTACATTAAGCGTGCATCTTCAGAGCCAATGTATATGGAAGGGTGGAATGAATATCTTCGTCTTATTTGAAATTTATATTGAATAATACAATTACAGGAGAAGTTTTAAGATAAGTTAGGGGGTGCTTTGAGCACTATGGCTATATCTCCTGCTGAAAGGTAAGACCCCACACCTAAAAAGAAATATCCTGGACACTAAACAGTTTTGGATATCTGGGGAGTGTGGAGTATACCTTTCATTGCCATTACCCCCAAGTTTACTAATGGTAAGGGTCTCATCTATAGGTCAAATAGATCGCTTCAAAAACAGTGACCAAAAATATCTACTACACAATTAATATAAATATAAATATAAACATACAACGAAGGCAATTTCCAAACATTTTGGCCTAAAATAAATCAAGACAGTTTGAAATGCCGTTAAAATCAATCAGTCATAAACTTTTCTGTCTTTTTACAACGTACTTCGTGTTTTGTTATCTTAGTTTCTCTTCCAGTGAGGATACACATCGCGAAACTGAGCAGCTCCGAAGCAATTCGATTTTTTTTCTGTTATCACTAAATCGATTCTTTTCCCATATTTTCATCTTACTTGGAAGCATTCGATTTATTTATATTTCTGTCCAAATCGATTGGTATATCGATCGGCATGTTCTTCCTGCAAATATTAATATAATTTCAGGGTTTGGTCACAAGCTAGAGAATTTGTCTCCACCCAAAGAAAAAGAAAGAAAGATAATTGTTATTTAATATATTTACTGATTTCGAAGGTGTGGATAACCGAATGGTTAATCACACGAAAAATGCAGTCAATGAATCATGTTCAACTTCTAGCTGAGAGATTTGGTGTACAATTCGTAGGAATACTCTCCAGAAAGGCATAAACATAATCCTCTATGGATTAGTAGCGGTGAACTGAAAAATGGTCAGATTAGGGATCTTACTACTGCATGTCTGCATGTCTGGTTCGTCTAACTTGAATAGTTTTCGTGATAGAAGGTGCAGGGACGAACTCATAAGTGATGTACTCTTATGGACCCCCACACATGGCCGTGCAAAAGCAGGACGACCAGCACGAACATACATTCAGCAGCTATGTGAGGATACAGGATGTTGTCCTGAAGACCTGCCTAGGGCGATGAACGATAGGGACGAGTGGCGAGTGAGGGTCAGGGATATCCGTGCTACCAGTGCGACATGATGATGATGATGATGACTTACAAATGGTTTTCGGTAACCCAATAGAATCTGTAACATCAAAAATAGAGAGTAGTTTCGCAATATCAAATAACTTCCATTGGTCCGTGAAATGTGAAAATCACGAAACTAGACAATTATCTTTCTCTCTCTCTCTCTCTCTCTCTATATATATATATATATCTGAAACATTTAGAAAGACAATATAGTGTTCAATATTGGTGATACAGAATGCGTAACTAACAGTCCGTAAAAATCATTTTCTAGCCTATGTGATCATTAGAGTAAATCCATTAATAAGATGAGTATGTGTGTATCAATTAAAAATTCTTTCGCTCACGTGAGGATTGCAGGTGGCTGTAGTTTTATGTTATCGGGTTGACGTAAAGTTGGCGGGGTTTCGATCTCACCATAAGGTATCTCACGTGTCTAGCCACACTGATATGTAGTGATACAACGAAACAATCTGTCTGTAGATGATTCGGTACAGTTTTACCTTTAATTCAAATAACTTAATTTGGTTGGTTTAAAGAATATTTCATGGAGCCAAAATGTTCAGTTTATAAAGAAAAAAATGTTTAGCGTCTTATTTGTTTTTAGTTTATTTACTGCTCGATAATAGAAAACAGTGTAAACATACTCTAAGCAAGCTAATTCCATAATTTTTTCTGGGCTGATATATATATTTATATATATGTGTATATCATCATCATCATCATCATGTCATGCTACGATTCTGGATTTTCCTCATTTTCTCTTTCTCATTCCCCATTCGTCTCTCTTATCGCTTCAGGCAGGTCTTCTAGACTACATCCTGTGTCTGTACAGAGCTGTTGTAGATAAGTTCTAGTTGGTTGTCTAACACTTGAACGTCCATGTGAAGGGGTCTATAGGAGAACGTTATTTATGAGTTCGTCTTCACTTCTCCAGCAGTGTCTCGCATGTCTTGTTCGTCTTATTTGGACGGCTTTTGAGATGGTAGGTAGGTGGCTGTACAGCTGCTGTTTTGTGGGATGCTTCTTTCTTGATTTTTTCAATAGAGCTCGTAGCATCCTGGTACTGTTTCCGTCAGGCTTTTTCTCTAGACGCTTAGTTAGTGTCCATGTGGTGCATCCATATAGTAGAATTGACACGACCACTGCTTGGAAGAAATTGCGTTTTATATCATCGGATAAATTTGACTTTCATATGATCAACAACCAATCGACTGCAGTCCATGACTTCGTTAGTTGCGTATTGATGTCATTTTCAGTTGAAGAGATGCTGCTTCTGAGGTAGGTGAACTTGTCCACTAGTTTCAGAGAACCACCACTTAGTGCGGAGATTTCTCCTTTTTGACGAAAACATATGTACTCCGTTTTGTCTACATTCACATGGAGGCTGAAGCGACGCACGGTAAACTTCTAAGCAGCTTTTAACTAGTTTGATTTCAGAGTTTCCCTTCTCCTAGACTGGCTACCATATCAAGCTTAAAGAACCCTGTCTGCACTGTCGCTGGGGAGAGAATGATTGGATGCATACCTTTTCTAAGGCTATTTTTGCTATGTGAAGTGCAAACAGCCTTGTTCAGGGTTTGAACACGACTCACCATGTTCATTTCGTACTAGTGCAGTCATTACACCATAAGCGCTTACACACACACACACACACACACACACATATATATATATATATATATATTCGATTAAAAATATTGGGACATATGTATATGTATATGTGTGAGTTAGGTTTAGGCTTTCTTTGATTAATAGCATATCAACCTCCTTTGGTTATTTAATGCCAAAGCCATGTTTTTAGTTGTTGGGTTGGTTGGGTTTTATGACATATCAATCTTTGTAGGTTATTTAACGCCAAATCCATTTTTATGTAAATAATCAGTTCTTTTTAGAACAATTCAGTTTAGCATGAGTACACAGTTTAATTGTGAAAAACATTGCTATTTCAAGCTATTCAGTTTATTCCAGCAGTTCTAATTCAGCTAATTCAGTTTGGTATTAGTATAGATTTTGTTTACACATAGTTAAATGTCAAAACAGTTCTATGTTAAACAATTCAGTTTAGTGTAAATTCAGTTTCAATGTCAAAAAAAGTTGCATTTCAAATAATTCAGTTTAGCATAAGCACGCAGTTTAAATGTAAGTACAGTTCAATTGTCAAAAACATTTCTATTTCAAGCTATTCAGTTTAGTCAAATTCAGTTTAGCATAAGTATGCAGTTTAGTTCTATATAACCAATATATAGGGCCCTATCATGTGCTTCCACGCCGGGCCAGAGTGGACAGTTCTATTTCAAATAATTCAGTTAAGCATAAGCATGCAGTTTAAATATAAGTACGGTATAATTGTCAAAAACATTTCTTTTTCAAGCTATTCAGTTTTGTCAAACTGTTCAGTTTAGCATAAGTATGCCGTTAGTTCTATTTAACCTATAGGTAGGGCCCTATCAGGTGCTACCACGCCGGGCCAAAGTGGACCAGGGAGTAATGGCAATGAAGGGGTGCTCCGTATTCCCCAAAGTTCCTGCATTACTGGAACCTCACCATCAGATCGTTTAGTGTCATATCTAGGACACTCATTGGGGTGGGGGTCTTGCCCCTCTGCAGAGGTGCGGTCATTGTATTCTGCAGCCCCAGTCGACTGGGCAAGCTATATTTTTAGAAGAAGAGTAGTGGTACTCTTTAACCTATAGGTGGGAAAATTTGGGGGTTTATACCTTTCCCTTGGGTATTTATCCGAAAGTGAATGTAATAGCGCTACTGGAGTTCGAACTCGCTTACTCGGATTCTGCAGTCCAGCGATTTAACCATAACACCCCGAGGACGACCCCTATATATATATGTGTGTGTGTGTGTGTGTGTGTGTGTGTGTGTGCGTATGTGCGTGTGTGTGTGATAAACGTAACAATTTTTTTTTTTTTATACAAGTTCGTCTGTCTTTAAGTACATCCTTATAAAAATGTTTACGTATTGTAATTAAAAAGATATTTTCAAATTTTAATCCGTTCTAGTCCCGTGTCTGTTTGTGGTACGTTTTGACTTTTAATTTAACGCCATCATAGTGCAGCGTGTTTTGTATTTTTAAATGTCAGGTCAACGGGTGTGAGTTTCTGCTATGATTTGATTTTAATCATCATAAATAATAATAACTTCTGATACGGTAAATAATGAAAAACGAAATATAAATAAGGCTATAGTTCGAAATAGAAGAGACAACAATTTGAATTATATATAACAATTAAAAATAAAACGTGCCATAAGTTCACAGAAATTGACATGACATTTAAAATAGCAATATGAACACACACACACACACACACACACACACACATATATATATATATAATATGCTGGATCAAATATTCCAAATTCTAGACGCGTAGTTATTTGTTGAATTTTGATTTCCAGCGTACAGTATTCGATTGTTTCATTTAGAATTCAGCAATAGATTAAGGGCATTGACAAGGAAGAAAATTGTGTTGAAAAAATATATTTGTTGAGTAAAAGGATTTAGTTATGACAATATATATGCTCCCCTCATCCAGTGGTTTGGGAACTCGAGTGTCCTGGATATGACACTAAACGATCTGATGGTGAGGTTCCAGTAATGCAGGAGCTTTGGGGAATACGGAGAACCTTTTCATAGCCATTGCTCCCTGGTCCACTCTGGCCCGGCGTGGAATCACATGATAGGGCCCTATATATTGGTTATATAGAACTAAACTGCATACTTATGCTAAACTGAATTTGACTAAACTGAATAGCTTGAAATAGAAATGTTTTTGACAATTGAACTGTACTTACATTTAAACTGCGTGCTTATGCTAAACTGAGTTATTTGAAATGCAACTTTTTTTGACATTGAAACTGTACTTACACTAAACTGATTTGTTTATATAGAACTGTTTTGACATTTAACTGTGTGTAAACGAAATCTACTCTTATAAACTGAATTAGCTAGATTAGAACTGCTTGACTAAACTGAATAGCTTAAAATAGAAATGTTTTTTTACAATCAAACTGTACTTACATTTAAACTGCGTACTTATGCTAAACTGAATTTTTTGAAATGGAACTGTTTTTGACATTGACACTGTACTTTCACTAAACTGAATTGTTTAATATAGAACTGTTTTGACATTTAACTGAGTGTAAACAAAATCTCTACTTATACTAAACTGAATTAGCTAGATTAGAACTGCTTGACTAAACTGAATAGCTTAAAATAGAAATGTTTTTACTATTAAACAGTACTTACGTTTAAACTGCGTGCTGAGGTTAAACTGAGTTGTTTGAAATTGAACTGTTTTTGACATTGAAACTATACCTACTCTAAACTGAATTATAATATACAGAACTGTTTTGACATTTTACTGTGTAAACAAAATCTGTACTTACACTCAACGGAATTTGCTAACTTAGAACTGTTTGAGTAAGCTGAATGGCTTGAAATAGAAATGTTTTTGACAATTAAACTGTGTACTCATGCTAAACTGAATTGTTTGAAAAAGAACTGATTATTTACATAAAAATGGATGGGGCGTTAAATAACCTTCAAAGGTTGATATGCCTAAAAAAACTCAACTAACCAACTAACCATCTAATGAAATATTTTGTATACTTTATTTCTTATCTATGTTATTTATTTTTTGCGTGAAGGTGTGTGGTTGTGTTAGGTTTTAAGCGTTCATTTGAAATCAATTCATTTAATTGAATAATATCTTAGACGTTTTAGCCATTTTGTAAATATAGCATTTTAAACGACAATGTTTTTGTGAAGATTCCAACGTATTACTCATTTTTTTTTTTTGGTTTTTTCGCATTCGTAAACCGTTCGATTCGGAAGTTTCAACGTATAGTAATGCGTGGCTTCTGATTTAGTTCGAAATTGTACATATATGTACAGTGTTTAATGAAAATAAGTTTTAAAACAAAACTAAACGTATGTCAATTTTATATCGGAGTTTGTTATTTTAATCGCAATTTTATATCTATGTACTGATTTTTTTCTCTTAGTAAAAAAACGGGGGGGAAGGGAAAAGGAAGAAATACATACCGGATAGAATAAATAGCCGAATAACGACGTCATTGTGGCCGAAAAGCAAAAGTGGCCTCCCGATTTTTAAAGGAAAGATTTAGAAGTCATCAGTAGAGCTTAGCTCTGATTGGCTGTTGCAAAATTATATATAGGGCCTTTTCTGTGGTCATTTTTTTTTCTCCTTGTGTGGATGCGCAGGTTAGCTGCCGGGATGGCAGTTGGAGTAAGATCAATGCCAACTGGGTCATTTGGGTGAGGGGGTCTGATGTTGCAAGACACGAAACCATCTATGAACCCAAAGGAAACATCACTGATGATCCATCCCGATTCATCAATGAAGATGTATAATATAAATAGTTGGCAGGAAATTCTTATTCAATTTCTTTCACAGTTTTCCTTTTACAGCTTTCTGAGCAAAGGGCCGGTAAAGCAGATTTTTTTCTACGTTTTCAAAATTTAAATCATTGATTGTTAACTCAAGGATCAGATATATCTATTTACTGAGAGGAAATGTAGACGATATATCATCGTAAAAGTGATATCAATATTCATCTAGTCAAGGCGTTGATTACTATCATTAGGGTGACGATCATATGGAATTCTGATCAATCTGATAAAACAAAACGGAATTTCTTCCAAACAACCGTTGAGTCAATATTATTCAATGGATGCACCACATGGACGCTGACGAAACGCCTAGAGAAAAGGATAGATGGTAACTGCAACAGAATGTTACGAGTAATACTGAAAAATTCTGAAAGCAACATCCCACAAAACAACGATTATTCTTCTACCTCCCATGTCTAAAACTATCCAAATAAGACGAACACGACATGCAGGACACTGCTAGAGGAGCAAGGACAAACTCATAAGTGATGTTCTTCTATGGATCCCTACACGGCCACTTACCGCCCATCTCACAAACTATCCAGGTAAGACGAACAAGACAAGCAGGACACTGCTGGAGAAGCAAGGACACACTCATCGGAGACGTTCTCCAACGGAACCCTCACACGGACGTGCCAGTGTTGTCGACCAGCAAGAACCTATCTACGCAGACATAGGATGCCGTTTAGAAGACTTGCCAGGAGCGATTAACGATAGGGATGAATGAAGAAAGAGAGTCAAGGAAATCCGTGCTAGCAGCACGACTTGATGATGGTGATGTTGGAGATGATTTTAAAAGATTTTAACCGTTTACATGCTGGTTGAATTAATTAATCATTCTCTTAACCCATGACCAAACTCAAGATTATATGGACCTTCTTTACATTTTTGAAGGGTCTGGGACATCCATAACTCAGTTTTGGGGGCCAACTTTTAAAGTTAAAGAAGACCCAAATATCCCACTGTCGCTAAAGATTCATTTCTATCAGGTTTGGTTTGGTTTCTTTGTTTTATGGCATATAAACATTTGTAGGTTATTTAGTGTCAAAGCCATTCTCCTAGAAGAACAGTAGTGGTACATTAGCTGGGAGGATAAGCGGGTTCATACCTTTCCCAAGGGTATTTGTCCGAAAGTGAACGTAATAGCGCGACTGGAGTACGAACTCGCTTACTACGATTCCGCAGTCCATCGTTTTAACCATTACACCACGAATACACCCCCATTTCTATCAGGACTTTTCGGTTCATTTTGCATACATTTGTCTCCATCTTATGCTTTGGCGTGCACTCCTGTTAAATAATAGAAAATCTACATTATTTGTTTGATAGGTAGTGTATGTATTTACAAACCCCACTGCCCTGGTAGGATGTGAGACACAAAATAATTTTTAAGCAAATTTTTACAAGTTTGAATTCAGTATTTTCATTCCCCTAGTTTGGTTGCCTAACCAAAGCCAAAGAACCCAACTGCCCTACTATTTACCCAGAGATGGAGGATGAAATTTTTGGATTGAAATATTTAGGTTATTAGCAATGTAAAATGCAAACAGCTTCTTCCAGGTTTCGAACTTTTGTTGCAGTGTTCATTTTTAACAACGATGACAATTACATCAAAACACATTCATTGAGAGGTAGTGTAGATAATATGAAAAGAGTTAAACGGTTTTCTAAAGTGGAAACCTGGTGAGGGGTGTCCTCGTGGTGTAATGGTTAAAGCGATGGACTTCAGAATCGTAGTATGCGAGTTCAAACTCCAGTCGCGCAATTACGTTTACTTTCGGGCAAAAACCCTTAGGAAAGGTATCAACCCCCTTATCCTCCCAGCTATGGGTTAAATAGCACCACTAATGTTCTTCTAGGAGAATGGCTTTGACATTAAATAACCTACAAAGGTTGATATGCCATTAAACAAAGAACCCAAACCCAATCAAGTGGGAACCGTTTATTCCTAATTAACAAGTGATGACTCCGAGATTAATATAGAATTGGGTTGTAAATGGATTATTTCAGTCACACGACCGTAGAATTCAAACAAATTAACTAAAGTTTAAATCTAACTTTTAAACTTTAGTTAATTTGTTCGATTTCTTTGTTTAATGGCATATTAACATTTGTAGGGTATTTAATGCCAATAGAAGAATAGTAGTAGTACTATTTAACCCATAGAAATATGGAGGAGAAGGGGGTTCATACCTTTCACAAGGGTATTTGCGCGAAAGTGAACGTAATTGCGCGACTGGAGTACGAACTCGATGCCTACGATTCCACAGTCCGTCGCTTTAACCATTACACCACGAGGACACTCCCCTATAATTGGTGTCGTGTGTGGTAACCCGGTTAACTCGTACTGAACAAACATATTTGCGTGGATATGGTGAGGTTTGGTTTCTTTGTTTAATGGCATATCAACCTTTGTAGGTTATTTAATGCCAATCCTATTCTCTTAGATGAACAGTAGTGGTACTATTTAGCCAATAGGTGGGAGGAGAAGGGGTTCATTCCTTTCACAAGGGTATTTGCCCGAAGGTGAACGTAATAGATCGACCGGAGTACGAACTCGCTACCGACGATTCCTCAGTCCATCAGGACACCCCCCCTAGTTAATTTGAACAGAATAACTACAGCGAGTGGTTATTCATTTCTATCTCTGGTTCAACTAACATCCCAGATTCGCAGCATGCGTCAGGAATGTGAAGAAGATTTCATGAATTTTACGAAGTCAAGTAGAGAGCAAAAGAATTCTCCGTGTTATTCAACCCATTCAAACATAGTGAAGAAGAAGAAGAAGAAGAAGAAGAAGAAGAAGAAGAAGAAGAAGATCATGAATTATTAAAGTTAAGTGCAGTTTCCTTGTAACCATTATACATCAATGCGGTTACATACGTGGTATAATCTTTTACTCCTCTTAATGGATTCGTTCTGGCGAATATAATTCTCCATATTCCGCTTTCAGTAGAGTTGAATAATAAAGCTTAGGGTTAAGTTAATTATATTGTCAGGAACAAGATTACTACACAATATTCGTCTTAGTTACCTGAATAAAATTGATCTGTAAAAGATCACCAAGTTAAGAAATAATAGATCTGATATTAGAACAACAAGTACTGTTAGCAACCTTGGGTCTTTGTGCTGTGGTGGGTTATGACATAAATTTGTGACAATGTTGCTTTAAAAAATATATTAAAAAAATCATATCAATAGTCTGCCACACATACGGAGAAATACAGTTCATATATTATCCGCTGGTGTGAGGGATAGTCCTCACTCGAAGGAAGTACCGGCTTAACAGAGCAGAGTGGATTGCTCTGCACCTCCAAAGGGCAATCTCGAAGGAATCAAATATTTTTTTGTGAATAGTCAAATATGAGTCTTAATTCCGTTTAGTTTGGTTTGGTTTTATGGCACATCAACCATTGTAGGTTATTTAATGCCAAATCTATTTTTAAACATAGAAACAGTTCTATTTTAAACAATTCAGTTTTGCATAAGTAAGTATTTTAGTAGGCATTTGAACCATAGATAAGGCCCAATCAGGTGCTACCATTCTGGAGTAGAATGGACCTGTGAGCAGTGGCAATGAAGAGGTGCTCTGCATTCACCAAAGCTTCTGCATTGCTGGAACCTGATCACCAGATTGTTTTGTGTCATATCCACGACACTCATTGAGAGAAGGGGTCTAACCGCTTTGCTGAGAAGCAGTCAATGAATTCTACAGCCCTAGCCGACAGGACAACAGTCTTGTTTCATGTTTGGTCCCCCACTATGAAATAACATCATATCGAATCTTATATGGTGGGAAATCGAATAAATCCCTAATATATATATATATATATATATATATATATATTACTTTTAAAAGCGAGTGAATGGTATTAAGAACGTTTTAAAATCTTAAAAAACAATCAAAATTCTTAAAAAGGGGACCCTTTGAATTGGTCACTTCTCTTTAGAGAATTGTTGGTGACAATCGATTTTGTACTAGAGGAAGTAAGTATGGAGAAAAAATCCAGGTGAAGAAAAACACATTGAAAAAATGTTTGTAACCCAGCAGAGTTGATACTGGTAATTTTTTTTTTCTGATGGTCCGAGAAGGTTATTAAAAAGCAATGAAGTAAAGAATTTCGTTTGGATACACAATTCCAGTTTGTATTTTTTAAAAATAAATAATGCTCCCAGAATTGATACCTGCCGTTATTTTTGTTTAGGTCTCTAGGATAACAAGCATTTTGGGACTGTATACGCATGCGCAGGTCTGATTGGCCAATAGATGGTGGGCAATGAGGGAAGTTGAATTATAAGTGCTCGGTGTCGCAATGTAGTCGGAAGTATGTGCTCGGAGGGAATATGTTGGTTTATTCTAATCTGTAAACATTGATCAGTGCAGCCTATATAGCAAATATCGTATTTGCATGTAAACCAGTAAATAAAAGAGAAGTTTTGGTGAGGGATCACTAATTAATCAATTCATTAATGAATTCCGTTAAAGCTATGAATATATTTCTTGTTGCTTATTTTTGGCTGCTATTCCACAATGCCTACAGACGAGCCGCCACAGCCTGTTTGCCAGTTATATAATAAATATTTTAGATCAGCAATATTGCAGTTAATTACCCATAACTTCCTCAAAGCTTTCAACTCACTTCGTTTAATTCTTTTTTTGCTTTGAAATCTTATCGTATTTTTGAAGAAATATCTTTTATTTTTGTTTATTTTTCTATTTTTCGTTTTATTCATTTAACCATTTTTTTTCAGATTTCATTGTATTTTTTACAGAAATATTTTGCTACTGTGCTAGTTCAATCGATAAACGACGGATAAATTCATCAGGTATTCAATTCAGAGCTGGTATGATAACAGATAGTAGTTCCAGTAGCATTTTAATTTGTTTGCTTCCTTCCTTTAAAAATATGTCTTTCTAACATCTCTAAACATATTCAGTTATATTGTTAGCCAAAGGTAAAATCAAAAGCATTTACAAATTGTTCTTTAAGAAAAGTCATCTTCAAGTAGAAGCTTTATTCTGTTGAATATAAAGGGATGCCCGCATGGTGTAATGGTTAAACCGCTGGATTGTGGAAGCGTAGTAAGCGAGTTCGAACTCCAGTCGCGCGATTAAGTCCACTTTACTTAGACCTTTAGTAAAGCCCCCTTATCCTCCCAGCAACTGGTTAAATACTACGACTAGTGTTCTTCTAGAAAGATGGCTTCGGAATTAAATTACTTACAATGGTTGACATGCCATTAAACAAAGAAACCAAACATATATATTTGTGGGAAATTAACAAATTAAAAAGACTAACGAAGTAATATATATATATATATATATATATATAATGATGATATACATATATATCATCATGTCGTGCCGCCGGATATCCCTGACCCTCTATCGTTCATCGCTTCTGGCAGGTCCTCAAGGCTACATCCCGTATTCTCACAGAGCTGCTGTATGTAGGTTTGAGCTTGTCATCCTGCCATATGAGGGGTCTATAGGAGTACATCACTTATGAGCTCGTCCCTGCTTCTCTAGCAGTGTCCTGCGTGTCTGGTTCGTCTAACTTTGATAGTTTTCGTGATGGGAGGTAGGTGGCCGTACAGGACTTGTTCAAAATGGCTCACAGCATTCTTGTGTAGTTGCCGTTATGGCAACTACACACACATATATATAAATATAAATAGAAGTACTATTCGGTCCAGTTAAACCGGTGTTGGGAGTAATTCCATCAGGCCAAAAAAACATTCGACATTGAACATTCAAATTTTCCTGGTAAAGAACTCAATGTAACTGACATTACAGAGCAATAATTTCTTTAAGAAAAATGTGACCGGTTTTGTTTTTTTCTTAAAGAATATATATATATAGTAATCAGATGCGAATAAACAAACGTGCTTTCAATAAGTTTGATAAATCAAAAAGTGCTCAGATACTGAGCTGTATAAAAGCTAAAAGTAATTAAAATCTATTCTTTTTACTATTTTTCCTAATTGTGAGTTTTAAATCTTTTCTATAAAATAAAAGATCTTCAAATGAATTAATATTCCAATGAATAATAATAATATAATAATACAATTACAATCAAATTTTATTAGATAATCATGTTTTTATGCCAACATACGCAGAGGGAAGGTATGGATAGTTTTTGTCATCTTGTCGATGATATGAAAATCTGATCTCACTAATGAGATAAAACGTGATAGTGTCGGTACAACTGAATGGATCCACCACTCGAACAAAAAGCTTGGAGAAAAAGCTAAATGGGAATTACATAAGAATTTTATGTGCTGTTTTGAAGAATTGGAAGCAACACCCCTCAAAACAGTAGCTGTACGGCCACTTACCCCCATCTCACATTCTATCCAAGTATGACAAACAAGACACGCTCGGCACTGCTGGAGAAGTAAGGACTAGCACAGAAGGAACGTTGTCTTATAGAATCCGACACATAGACGAACCTGCATTTGCCAACCTAAAAATACTTACGGGCATTAGTTCTCTGCAGACAATGAATGCTGTCAAGAAAACCTACAAGAACCGATAGCTGAAAGTGGCGAATGCTTACAGAGAGAGAGAGAGAGAGAGAGAGAGAGAGTGAGAGAGAGAGAGAGAGAGAGAACTTCGTGTTTTCTTGATGATATAAAGAGACAGCGTTCCCTCTCGCTCACTCTCTCTCTCTCAGACATATTTATAGAGAGAGAGAGAGAGAGAGAGAGAGAGAGAGAGAGGTATATATATATATGCTTTAAGAAAAACAAAAACCGTTCACCGGTTATTCTCTGTGAAGTCAGTTATATTGAGCTCTTTTCCAAGAAAATTTAAATGACAGAATTATTCCTGACAGAATTATTCCCGACCCCAGTTGAACTAGACTGAATAATACATACATACATACATACATACATATATATATATATATATATATATATATATATATATATATATATATATATATATATATCAGGATGGAGAGAGAGAGAGAGAGAGAGAGAGAGTGAAAAGATAGATATCCGGGAGGCATACAATAAGTTTCCAGTCTTTTTTTCTTATGGGCACCCTTATTGATAGTACACACAGGAAACTATAGTCCCCTGCGAAGTAATCTCCTCCGGCTACAATGCACTTGTTGTACCGTTCCAACAACTTCTGGAAGGCCTCATAGAAGTCCTCTAGTGTGAGCGTGCCAATGACCGTCGTCACAGCCTCTTTCATCTCCTCAATTGTCTTATAATGACAGTCTCTGAGCTTAGAGAATAGCCAAAAGTCACAGGAAGCAAGGTCTGGACTATAGGGAGGGTGAGGAACTGTCTTGATGCCCATCTCAGTTAAATAGTCTGTGACAAGGATGGGGTTGTAAACTAGTGCATTGTCCTGGGGGAAATACCAATGACCCGATTTGAAGAGTGTTGGCCTCTTCTGACCGAATCTCTTCCTGAACTCCCTTAAAACCTCAAAGTAGTAACCCTAACCCTAACCGTTTGGCCAATCAACTCTGGTGTATAGACTTGCTTACTCCTCCCACACCTCTCATCATCCCACACAGACTCCCTGTCTTCCTTGAATCTCTTATGCCACTCAAAGACTAATGCTCGATTTATACAAGATGGTCAAAAAGCAGTCTGAAGCATTCCATACGTTTCTTTGTCATTTTTTCCAAGTTTAAAACAGAATTTTATTACATATCGTTCTACGAAAGTGTCAGATTGCATTTTTGAAATTCACCAGCTGTGACAATCAGACTTTTGTAAGGTGTATTCCAATTGCTGTTGTAACTGTTCATTTGAGCGTGAAATCATAAAAATTGGTCAGTCATCTCATAAAATGTATAGCAATAACATACTGACATACGACAATTTTAAATGCCCATAGGAAAAAAGTCTGGAAACTTATCGTATACACCTCGTATATGTTGCGAAAAAGTGAATCAACGATTGAATAAAATACAGTTTTACAAATTTTATAAATGTTATTTTTTTACTTGATTTAAAAATTTGTTGATAACCAAATTCACAGCTCTTTTTCTTGTAAGAAAATGTTATAGTAATCTTAACGTTAACATGCCTCGATATAGTATAAACAAGAAGAAACTTTATTGCAGTTTGCATCGTTTTAGATTTATTTAATCATATAATTTGTATGTAAAAGACTGTTGTGACAATGTGGACGCAAAGTATATCTATACACTGACATATAAGTTTAATGTAGCTGAATAATCAGAGGTTGGAAATGCAATATTTGTTGAAGCATCGCAATCGAAAAATGGTAAAACAAAAAGAAAACTTTTCGCTCGAAAAAAGAATAACTAAGTGATGTTAAAATAAAATATACTCTTGAAGGAATAGAATTATAAGTATAAGTACAGATTTTTATGGCATATCAACCTTTGTAGGTTATTTAACGCCAAATCCATTTTTATACAAATAATGAGTTTCATTTGAAACAATTCAGTTTAGCATGAATACACAGTTCAATTGTCAAAAACGTTTCCAATTCAATCTATTCAGTTTCGTCAAACAATTCTAATTCAGCTAATTTAGTTTAGTATAAGGAAAGCTTTTGTTTACACACAGTTAAATGTCGAAACAGTTCTATATATATAACAATTTAGTTTAGTGTAAGTACAGTTTCAATGTCAAAAACAGTTCCATTTCAAACAATTCGTTTTAGCATAAGCACACAGTTTAGATTTTAGTACAGTTTCAATGTCAAAAACATTTCTATTTCAAGCTATTCAGTTTAGTTAAATAGATCGAATTCAAACAATTCAGTTTAGCACAAGTATGCAATTAGTTCTAGTTATCCCATATCAGGTGCTACCATTCCGGACCAGAGTACAGATAGATAGATAGATAGATAGTTTATTCTTTTATCTGTCCATCGTATACGATAATCATGTCCTGCTGTTTTTCTTCTTCTAGTCTTTTTTGCTTTTTGGACAGGTATCGCCAAAAAATTAGAAGGATGCTCAAGAGCCCCAATATGCTCTTATGGCTGAGTTTTAGTCAACATTTTTTATGTGACCATTCTTTAAGTTGAGAGTAGATAATCTGGTTCAGCAGTCTGTTATTCTTCAAGTTTATACAAGTGGTCAGCTCCTTTAGCTTGTATAGAGTGAATATATCGTACATACCGGAAAGTTTAGATTTCTCCAGGATAAATTTATTTGAGATAGGGTGCCACCTCTTGACATTTGATATTTTACGCAAGTGACGGATTACAGGGTGAAACGATAAAATTGTCGTCCTAAAGAAAACAACACTACACCTTTATTTTAAAACATTTATTGAAAAAATCAATTCAGGTAATTTGATTATGTAGTAATTTACAAAGCTCTTTGCTTCGATGTGGCACAAGGGGTACCCAATGAGACTCAAACTCACTCTTGCAGGTTTGCTAGTCAAGCTTGCTAACCATTACATTATCCAAGGTGCCCAACTTGATTATGTAGTAGAGCTGACATCTATTCAATGTAGCTGCCTTCAGCCCCAATCACCGCCTCGATACGGATCTGAAACTGGGAGTATGCCTTTTCCACAAGCGCCGGCGGGAGCTCGGCGAATACTCGGCGGATGGCGGTGATCAGGCTGGCTTTGGTGTTGTGAGAGGTCATGTTGGTGATGTTCTCGACGTATGACCAAATGAAGTAGTCCAGTAGGTTCAGGTCGGGAGAGAAGGGGGGCAATTAGAGAAGGGTTCAAAGTCATAGCACTCCTGAAGTCAAGCCTGGGTCTCTTTGGACTTGTGGGCCGGAGCCGAGTCCTACTGCCACACCCAGGGTCTGCTACCCACCACCTGATTGCACCAGGGGATCCCCACACTCTTCAGCACATCCAGGTACACTTTCGTGTTGACTTTCAAGCCGACTTCGAAGATATGAGATGGCATGATGTGGCCCTCACTTGAAACCACACCAAAGACCATAACCGTTGCCGGAAACTTTGTTTTCATCACGCTGGGCACGTTGAACCGTCCGGATTTGCATTTTGAGGGTGCTGGCAAGGGTCCTGTTGTCATAACTTGGATCGGTAGAGAGCATGGGTTGTACAGCGGCGCATCTTCAATCTCGCTCGTTAAACATTGTGTCACTTTCAGACATGATAGAAGGCTCATATCGATCTTGGGATTTGTAAAACACTGGCCAACTAGTAGATGGTCTGCAACAACAAAAGAAAAGCGGTTTTCCTTTAACGGAAATGGAATCATGACGTCTTTTCTAGGGTGACAATTTTATCGTTCCACCCTGTATATTGACGTGAAATCTTTGGTCATCCCCTGTGTGTACCATCTATGTTTCTGCACAATATAGGAGATTTCCGAGAATTATAGCGCGGTACACGACATATTTAGTTTTTATTTAGTGGTCTTTGTTTAGCCAGACTACTTTCTCGGCCCGCCAAAATCCTTGAAAGTATTTGACGCTCGTGTTTCTAGTCCTGGATTTAGTCTGTTTTTATTGAGGACTATGTAGCCTAGATATTTTAATTTGTTTACTTGGGTTAGTATCTAGTCTTCGACTTAAATTTCTTGGCCAATGTTATGAAATTCCTGAGGAGGTTGGTACATAACCTCGATTTTCTTGAGGTTAATTTTCAGTTGTTATTGAGGACCATGAAGCCTAGATATTTTAATTTGTTTACTTGGGTTAGTATCTAGTCTTCGACTTAAATTTCTTGGCCAATGTTATGAAATTCCTGAGGAGGTTGGTACATAACCTCGATTTTCTTGAGGTTAATTTTCAGTTGTTATTGAGGACCATGAAGCCTAGATATTTTAATTTGTTTACTTGGGTTAGTATCTAGTCTTCGACTTAAATTTCTTGGCCAATGTTATGAAATTCCTGAGGAGGTTGGTACATAACCTCGATTTTCTTGAGGTTAATTTTCAGTCTAAATGCCTTTGCAGATTTCGAAAAACCGGTAACTTTTTCATGGTCGTGATCCACAAAGCAGTGTTGTCAGCAGATATGAGCTCGCTTGTCAGAACATTTCTGGCTTTTCTTGCAAATTTACATTGACTGGCGTTGAACAGGTTTATCTCTGTGTAACTTTACAATATCATTGTATATTAAGATTCAAACTAATTGGCAACTTATGTTGTTCGGATACGAAAGGTTTTATTCAATATTGTCTACATTTTTAGCTGTTCGATTCAAACTCGATGAGAGGGGAAGATGTCAAAGGGTATGAGAGCGAATCTCGCTTCCAGATACCCCACTTATACTCACTCCTGTTTCTCTTGCGCGCTGACGAAAAATCAACTGCTCTCTTTGGATTTCAAAGCTTGACTGCCTTCTGATTCAATTACTTATTGCATCATACTTTCTATAATCATCATAGGAGTCATAAACCCTTATTTCCCTACGCCGGTCGACACCCATTGATTTGTTTATTATCTATATCCTGTCGTCTACAATTTTATTTTTTTGACGTGAAGTGTTAAACCTGGTCGCCATCTGTGCATTCGTTTCACCTTTGCGAGGAACTACATTTACATTCAAATTCCTTTTCTAAATAACAATTTTACCAAATAAATAAAAGAATTAACATAATTAATTAATGACTCTAATTAATTTACATCCGGTCTACCCTGTACCCATAATACTTTGGTGGAATCAGTGAAGGTATCAGACAAGACCATGGAAAGAAAAACTGAGAATAGTATAGGGGCAAAAAACAGCCTTATTTCATTTCGTTCTAGTAGTTCTCCTCTTGAGCTGAATAATTCTTTAATTTATGTGTGCCAGGTGAAGTACTAAGGGTACCCTAGTTTACGTAGGATGTCTTATAGTGCTTTCCTGTCCACCGTGATACAGGCATAACAATATCATTGAAAGGGCTATATTATGTTCAAAGCATTTCTCATAAATTTGTCTCAAGAAGAAAACCATGCCCATGCTTCCTCGGTTTGTGCGGAACCCACATTGTGCTTCCGGTAGGAAATCCTCGACTAGGGTTGATAGTCTGTTAAGTAGCATGTGGGTGAACACTTTCTCTAGTATGGAGAGAAGCGAAATCTTGTAGTAATTGCTGCAGTCTCCCTCCTTGAAGATGGTCACTAGTGGGCGTCCTTCTAGTTTGCATGCATTTCCATGTTTTCCCAAGCATCCTTTATGATGGAGTTGAGTACTTCAACAAGTCTATACTTATATTCTCTCTTAATGACTTCTAGATGAAGTCCGTCTGCATCAGGAGACATTCAGTCCCGGAAAATAGAGATAACTTCACTCTCTTCGTTCAGTTCTGGGCTTCTTTGGAGCTGACTTTTATTCGATGTACCGGCCCATTGGCTTCGTGGTAGAGTGTTCACCAATGGCCCAGTAGACCGGGGTTCAATCTCAGGTCGTGTCATACCAAAGACTCAATAAGTGGTACTTGATAACTCCTTGCTAAACAACCAGCATTATATGATAGGTTTCAAGGGTAAAGTGAAACAATCCACGGAAAGGAGTAGCACCTTCCCCCTACACCTTGGAAAGGGAGTTTTCGGGTCGCCCAAGACTACGGTCGCCAACTATACTTACTTACTTTGTTCCATGTTTTCAATCGCATGTTGTTCCACAGTTGACGGTTCATTGGGCAATATGACCAACTGGTTCTTTCACCTGGCAACAAGCTCATGCAACTTTGCGATAATAGTTTGGTTGTGGAAGGCTAACAGTTGTTCTGGGTAGTTCACACTTGGCCTCCACTCAGCTCTCATGCTTTGTTAAAAACATTTGGGATTATTTGACTCCGCAAGTGTCTAGAGTTCATGTACTTTTGTCAGATATAGTTAGATATAGAGATAAATTAGAATATAGATATGTAGAGATGGATAGATTGAGATGGTTTGTTTTGTTTGTTTGTTTTTTGTTTGCATATCAACGGATGAAGGTTATTTAATGCTACATCCTCTTTATACACACACACACACACACACACACACATATATATATATAATCTGTAAACACATTTTGTAGATAACGATCTTAAACGAGCCTGAGCTCTTTTATGCACACAGATAAATAGTTTCAAGTATTGCAATATAACAGTAAAAATTAAACATCAGTTATTTGTTTGCACACAATTTGTTCCATTTGTCCCATATTTTAGACACTATCAGGTGCTACCAGAATGGACCTGGGAGCAATGGCAATAAAGGAGTACTCCACATTCTCCAAATTTCGAAGACTGAAGCCTCACCATCAGATTCCTTAGTGTCATATCCAGGATGCAGGTCTTATCCCTCTGCATAGATGAGTAAGTAAAAGTAAAGTTAGCGACCATAGTCGAGGGTGACCCGAAGGCTCCCTTTTCGATAGCTACTACACCAAGGTGTAGGGGAGGGCGCTACTCCATTCCCAGGATTGCTCCACTTTACCCTTGAACCGTACCTTATAATGCTGAGTGTTAAGCAAGGTGGTATCAAGTACCATTTTTAAAGTCTTTGGTATGACTCGACCTGGGATTGAACCCAGGTCTCCCGGGCCATTGGCGAAAGCCGGTGTATTTTAAAGCTCTTAGCCGACTGGGTTAGATATTGATATATATACATGTATTTATATTAAGAGGGATATAGATAGATATAGATATATAGATGAATATGGATATACTTAGGTAGAGATTTAAATAATTTATCTTTGCTGTACTCTTCAGTTACATATGATTATTTCTTGCAATATTTAGATCGTTTGGTACTATTTACCAACCCCTCCGCTCGGGCAGGATATGACACAAGGTCAATTTTTAAGCGGAGTTTAACAGGTTTGAATTCAGAGTTTTCCTTCTCCTAGACTAGTTGCCTCACCAAGGCTGAAGAACCTAGTCCGTCCTACTATTTACCCATAGCTGGAGGGAGAATAAGGGGGTTCATACCTTTCCCAAGGGTATTTGCCCGAAAGTGAACGTAATAGCGCAACTGGAGTACGAACTCGCGTACTACGATTCCGCAGTTCATCGCTTTAACCATTACACCACGAGGACACCCCTAGATCGTTTGGTAACTGTCAAAATACTGTCACTATTAACAACGAAAGAATTTCAATTCGTTGTAATTGTAAAAGATAAAAGCTTTTAATTTATATCTGGTTTTAAATCAGATTTTTCATGTGTTGTTAGTATCTGCTGAAAAATAAACAATATATATGTGATGGGAAAGTTAGGCTATTCATATCTCTCTCTTCGATGTTTATATTATATCTATCAGTGTTTTTGTTTATTTATTCATTCCACTTTCTTTCAGAAATTTTGCACTTAATATGTTACAATATATCAGCTGAATTGGACGTCTCACACAGTCCTGTGGTTTGCGACCTGGGCTAGCAGACCTAAAACTTCAGGTGTTGATTGGTTTGGTTTGGTTTGTTGGGTTTTATGGCATATCAACCTCTGTAGGTTATTTAACGCCAAATCCATTTTTATGTAAATTATCTGTTCTATTTAAAACAATTCAGTTAAGTGTAAATACAGTTTTAATGTCAAAAAACAGTTTTATTTCAAATAATTCAGTTAAGCATAAGCACGCAGTTTAAATGTAAGTATGGTCTGTCAAAAACATTTCTATTTCAAGCTATTCGGTTTACTCAAACAATTCAGTTTAGCATATGTATGCTGTTAGTTCTATTTAACCCATAGTTAGGGCCCTATCAGGTGCTACTACTCCGGGCCAGAGTGGACCTGGGAGTGATGGCAATGAAGGTGTACTCCGCATTCCCCAAACCTCCTGCACTGCTAGAACCTCATCAGGTGTTGAGCTCAAATGAGTAAATCTTAGAAAATAACAAGTCTACCAAATCCAATAATCAGGCCCCATCAAGTCAATTTACTTGAACCCCTAAAGCATTTCTCTCGACTTTGGTTTATGATTATAAGCTTTTTTAACCTTCATTTTTGAAGAGTAGATTACGTGTGGCCATTAACTAATTAATCTTCCATTACTGACCACACTGGAACAAAAACGTTCAGACAGCTCATTAGGTTAAGACTTTCACAATTAATTCTATGAGATTTTAGGAGGTTTTATTGTTGAGAGAAAGAAAAATGATATAAAGAAACAAAGAGAGATTAAAAGAAATAAAATGAAAAAGACGGAAGGAAATAGAAAGCGACAATGGTAGTAGAGAAATGAGAATAAGAGCGAGAGGAAAAGAGAAAGTGAATGAAAAGAGATGGTAAAAGAGAAAACGAAAATGAATGAAAAAGGGAAAATATTACGAATAAGAGAGACGAGGAAAAAGAAGAAAATTAGAAATTATTTAGATCGATAATTACTAAGAAATTTCATCAAAACAAGAATAAGAAAAAGAAAAAAGAAAGAAAGATGAAAAGTAAAACTAATAACAAGAAAGAAAGAAAGAAACAAACAAACAAACAAACAAAGTCATATGAACGATAAAAAGAAAGAAAAAGAAAAAACTCGAATGAACGATGAAGAGAAGGGAACCCGTATGAACCATGGAAAGAAAGAAAGAAAGAAAGAAAGAAACTCGTATGAATAATGAAAAGAAAGAAACTCGTATGAATAATGAAAAGAAAGAAAGAAAGAAAGAAAGAAAAAGAAAGAAAGAAAGAAAAAGAAAGAAAGAAAGAAAGAATCTCGTATGAACAACGAAAAGAAAGAACAAAAGAAAGAAACTAGTATGAATAATGAAAAGAAGGAAAGAAAGAATGAATGAAAGAAAGAAACTAAGAAACTCGTATGAACAATAAAAAGAAAGAAAGAAAGAAAGAAAGAAAGAAAGAAAATCGTATGAACAATGAAAAGAAAGAAAAATAGAAAGAAAGAAAGAAAGAAAGAAAATCGTATGAACAATGAAATAAAAGAAAGAAAGAAAGAAAGAAAGAATGAAAAATACTCGTATGAACAATGAAAAGAAAGAAAGAAAGAAAGAAACTCACTGGAACGATGAAAAGAAAGAATGACAAGAAAATAAGAAGGATAAGAAGAAAGAAAAAATAAAAAAAGAAAGAAGAAAACTTTTGTGAACAATGAAAAGAAAGAAAGAAAAAGAAAGAATAAGAAGGATAAAAAGAAAAAAGAAAAGAAGAAAATTTAGGAAATGTGAATGAATGAAAAAGAGAAAAAGAAAGAAATTATACAAAAAGGTCTATATCCTCTTCAACAGCCAGAACAAACCCAAAAATCCAGAATAAAAGGGTACATTCCGACAGAACATAAATTTACGATCTACATTGCTGGAGCCCGTCTTTCATGGGTGTCACCTTAACCACTTAGGTCACATAACATTCATGATTAAGCTGACTACAATTCTTTAGTTCATTTTTCACTCCTAATTCGCCAGGTCTCAGCGATTGCTTTTCTTTACAGTCCATCAATTAACTTTTTCTGAAATTTTATAAGACCTCTATTTATTATTATTATTTTATTAGCTTGGTTTGATTTTAAGGCATATCAACCATTGTTGGTTATTTAATGCCAGATCCGGTTTATTCGTATATATTAGATATATATGATTTGAAAAGATAAGTCAAGAAAGTTAAATGTTTCCAAGAATTGCTATGTATCTCTAACATCAGTCATTTGTTTACTCACAGTTCAATGATCAATCAGTTTTATTTCAATCAACTCAGTTTAGCATAAATCAACCAAAAGTAAATGCTTCCCAGTATTGCTATGTATCACTAGATGCTTCTAGGTAATGCTATGTATCACTAGATGCTTCCCAGTATTGCTATGTAACACTATATACTTCCAATTATTGCTATGTATCACTAGATGCTTCCCAGTACTGCTATGTATCACTAGATGCTTCTAGGTAATGCTATGTATCACTAGATGCTTCCCAGTACTGCTATGTATCACTAGATGCTTCCCAGTACTGCCATGTATCACTAGATGCTTCTAGGTAATGCTATGTATCACTAGATGCTTCCCAGTACTGCTATGTATCACTAGATGCTTCCCAGTACTGCTATGTATCACTAGATGCTTCTAGGTAATGCTATGTATCACTAGATGCTTCCCAGTATTGCTATGTATCACTAGATGCTTCCCACTACTGCTATGTATCACAAAATGCTTCCCAGTATTGCTGTGTATCACTAGATGCTTCCAATTACTGCTATGTATCACAAAATGCTTCCCAGTACTGCTACGTATCACTAACAATCCAATTAACCATTAGTCATTTAATTACACACAGTTAAATGATGAATATTTCTATTTGTAAGCAATTCAATTTAGCATAAGTCCACAAATTTAAATGAATAGGGAGAACCTCTTCATTGCAATCGCTCCCAGGTCGACTCTGGCCCAGAGTGGTAACACCTGATAAGGCCCTATTAATGGGTTAAATGGAACTAAACTCCGTACTTTTGCTAAACTGAATTGTTAAAAATGGAACTGTGTTTGTAGGCTACACTGAATTGTTTGAAATGGAACTGTTTTTGTACGCTATACTGAATTGTTTGAAATAGAACTGTTTTTATATTTAAACTGTACTTACGCTAAAATGAATTGTTTAAAAATGAACTGATTTGACATTTAACTCCTTGTAAACAAAATCTATACTTATACTAAACAGAATTGTTTGAATTAGAACTGTTTGACTAAACTGAATAGCTTGAAATAGAAACGTTTTAGGCAATTAAACTATGTAATCATGTTAAACTGAACTGTTTGAAATAGAACTAATTACTTGTATAAAAATGGATTTTGCCTTAAATAATATACAAAGGTTGCTATGCCATAAAAACCCAAACAACAAATCCATCAACCAACCAACCAACCAACCAAAGTTAAATGCTTCCAAGTATTGTTATGTATCAATGACATTTCAATTATGCTCGAGTCATTTATTTACACACAGTTAAAGGATCAAACAGTTCAATTCAAACAATTGTATTTAGCATAAGTCATTTGTTTGCACTCAGTACTGCTGGAGAAGAAAGGACGAGCTCATAAGTGATGTACTCCTATGGACCCCCACATATGGCCAAGCAAAAGCAGGACGACCAGCTCGAACATACATACAGAAGCTATGTGAGGATACGGGATGTAGCCCTGAAGACCTGCCAGAGGCGATGAATGATAGGGAGAAGTGGCGAGCGAGGATCATGGATATCCGTACTAGCGACACGACATGATGATGATGATAATGATGATAAATGTCTAACTTTTCTATTTGATCCATAAAGAGTGCTCTATCAAGAGCTAACTCTCCCGGTAAGAGAGAGCCTGGGAGCAATGACAATGAAGGAGTACTCTGTTTTCCCCAAATCTCGAAACTGGACCCTCACCATCAGATGGTTTAATGGTCATATCTAGGACACTCGTTGTGGAGAGGGATGTCTTACCTCCCTTTAGAGGTGCCATCGTTGTATTCTAAAGCCCCATCAAACTAGGCTGATTGTATTATGACTAGTTTTACTAATGTCTCATCATCATCATCATCATCATTATTATGTCGTGCTGGTAGCACGGATATCCCTGACCCTCTCTCGCCACTCCTCCCTGTCGTTCATCGCCCCAGGCAGGTCTTCAAGACAACATCCCGTATCCTCACATAGCTGCTGAATGTATGTTCGCGCTGGTCGTCCTGCTTTTGCACGACCATGTGTGGGGGTCCATAATGTCTAATGATATATTACTCAAAGGAATTCTTTGTACTGAGTCTTCTTTGTCTAGCTGAAATTTGGAAAGTGATTTGAGACAGTTAATAAATCATTTTGTTCCTAAGTGGTTGTCAGATCAAGATTTTTTTTATAAATGATCCTATGTTACAATTATTGTATATTTTCCAACTTGGAGAAGAGACGTGTGGGGGTCAAGGAACTCACCTCTTTTAGTCCAACGGTAATTAACAGATTAGACTCACTAAACCATTATTACAAGCTTTACGTACACACACACACACACACACACACAGAAACACACGCACACACACATACATATATATATATATACAGAGAGACAGAGATAGAGACAGAGAGAGTAGGAGACACTCAGAGGCTAACGGTTATTGACTGAATAAATTGAAAAGGTGACCGAAACAGTTTGAATTTCATATCGCGCTTATATCCTTGGGAACTGTATAAATCGAACCATTCTACCTCCAGCTCTGAGTAGATAGTTGGGCAAACTGGTCTCTTTAGCCTTGGTGTGGCAACTATTCTAGGAGAAGGAAATCTCTAAATTCCAACCCGTTGTACTTCGCTTAAAAATTAAGCTTGTTTCGACACCTGCTCGTGGCGTAAGGGTTGAATGAATACATAGATAGATATATAGATTTGAACAGACTGAGATCGATAAATTCACATGGGTTCCAAAAGTATTCGGGTAGAAGTTCCATTACCGGGAAAAAAATAATTTTCTCGAAAATAGCCTTCCTGCCATGCAACACAGTTATTCCAGCGAGCTTTCCTTGGCCGAAACACCTTTGATTTTAAAATATCCTAAAATCTTATCCTTGAAAGTAATGTTTAATTTAGGAAACAAATATCGCATTCAGCTATGCAGAAGAATATAGAAGATGCAACACTTGCACAATTGTTATATACTGACCCTCGACCGAGCCGACAATCAAGAGATGCACCTGTGTAAATAAGCGGAGGAACAGCGGAAACAGACAATTATATAACCAGGTGCCACAGACGATTTGGGTAAGTTCGAGTTGCAGTTGGAGTCAGTTGGGGACAAGATGCCAGCGTGAGAAACAGCTTGCTTGTGGCCCTCAGTGACCCACGGTTGAGCAATCCCAGCAAAGATGAGGAAGAAGTGCTGCTATGGTCAGAAGAACTTTGGGTCAATATGTAGCAGTCTGTCCCCGTCTCCACTTCACCTCTCACACACAACCAACATCAACCCTTTCGAGAATAAAGTGTGAGAGATATATTTTTATAAAGAAGCGTGTTCGTTCGTTCATTGAAGTCGTCGTTATGTTTGATTATGTTCGGCATATATTTGTATATGGGCACGTATTCTGAGTATACAACATAATCCTGTGTTTCGCCTAGAATATATAGATCCTGGGTTCATTTTTTCGAATTGGTTGAATTTGTTTTATGACATATCAATCGTAGAAGGTTAATCTTTTCAGAAATTTTATGCGAGAGCATTTATGATAAATATTTTATGGATCGTTTTACTAGTGGCTAAATAGCTATTAGATTTTTTCGTTTTGAGTCTTCTTAGATTAGAAGAAAAGTGGAGAATGATTCAAGACAGTTAATAAATATATATATATATATGGTTTATCAACTTTCATATGTTATCTAATTCTATGAGATTTTAGGAGAATAATTTAACCCATAACTGGGAGGATAAGAAGGTTCATGCAATTCTCAAGGGTATTTGTCCGAAAGTGAACATAATAGCACGACTGGAGTTCGAACTTGCTCACTACGATTTTGCAGTCCAGTGCTTCAAACATTACACTGCAAGGACATCCTAACAGATATGCTATGACGATTATTTATATATATATATATATATATATATATATATATATATATATATATATATATATATATATATATATATATATATATATATATATATATATATATATATATATATATATATATATATATATATATATATATATATATAACCTATATATATATATATATAACCTATATATATATATATATAACCTATATATATATATATATATATATATATATATATATATATATATATATCCTCCCAGCTATGAGTTAAATTGTTCTCCTAAAATCTCATAGAATTGAATAACCAATGAAAGTTGATAAACCATTGAACCAAACCATATCTATTGATCTAATGAAGAATGTTGATTAGACAAGTGAATATGCTACGTCGACAGTATATTTTACATCTCTTTTCGTACAACATACCAACTCCTTTACATGAGTATGCCACAAAACTGTATCTGGTGTTAAGGCTACAATTCTGAAGAGCTAAAGAGTGTGGAGTACTCTTTTTATCGTCATTACTCTCAAGTCCACCCTGACTTGTAGTAGTAATTCCTATTTAGGTCCCATCTATGGGTGAAATAGTTCTGTTTAAGAATTATTAGTATCAGATAGGAATGCTGGATGCCATATAATTTCTTTTTTGTCTTATCACTTTTGTTCATCTTTATATATATATATATATATATATATATATATATATATATATATCAAATTTACCAATCCCTCCGCTCGGGCAGGATATGATACAAGGTCAATTTTTTAAGCGGAGTTTAACAGGTTTGAATTCAGAGTTTTCCCTCTCCTAGACTAGTTGTCTCACCAAGGATTAAGAACCTAGTCTGCCCTACTATTTACCCATACATGGAGGGAGAATAATTGGATTCATACCTTTCCCAAGAGTATTAGTGCTACGTGAAATGCAAGCAGTCTCGTCCAGGATTTGAACTCGTGTCGCCGTGTCCATTTCCTGTGACGATAACCATTACACCACGGGCACCAATCGTATATTTTAGCTAGACACAAAAGTCGTTGATAAATAAGGCATTTCTGTGCGGAGGCTGATTTAATTTTATTAAGATTAAAGACTTTGGCTCTAATCACACATTGGATTAGGTCTAATGGAAAAAATATTTACTTAGAGTCCCAATAATAAATTTAATCTTTTCATCGGGCTTAGATTTAGAGCAAATAATTAACGCCCAATCTATAATAGACTTAATTAAATTGATTTTTTATATAGTTAGACAGAAAGAATCCCAACAACATATAGAAAACCCATTTTTACTGGTTTGTAAACCAGTATAAGTCGGTTTTCTGTATATCGACGTGAGGAAACAGGAAGTGATCCTACAAACTAAGACATTGAAAGGGTAAAAAGAATTATAGATATTTCAACCCTTCTAAGTTTTTCACACCGGTTTGTTTGTTTTTTTTAATTGGTTTTTATGTTATATCAACGTTTCTAAGTTATTTAATGCCAAATCCACCTTGAAACAAACAAAGAGTTCCTCTTCAAACAATTCAGTTCAGTATAAGTACACAGTCCAATTGTCAAAAACATTTCTATTTCAAGCTATTCAATTCAGTCAAACAGTTCTAATTCAAACAATTCAGTTTAGCGTAAATGCACAGTTTCAATGTCAAAAACAGTTCCATTTCAAAGAAATCAGTTTAGCATAAGAGCGGAGTTTAAATGTCAAAACAGGTCTATTTCAAGCTACCCAGTTTAGCATTAGTACGCAATTTGGTTCTATTTGACCCATAGACAGGACCCTATCAGGTGCTACCACACCAGGTCAGAGTAGACCTTGGAGCGATGGCAATGAAGGGGTAATCCGCATTATCCAAAGCTCCAGGTTTACTGGAACCGCACCATCAGATTGCTTAGTGTTATATACCCAGGACATTCGTTGGGAGGGTTTTTTTACCCCTCTGCAGAGGTGCAGTCGGTGTATTTTACAGCTTCAGCCGACGGGGCAATTTCCCACCAGTTTTAAATGGTGAATTTTCACTTGAGTCTGAGTGACAGCAAGTTTTCCCAGGTCCCTTGGAGTCTTTTGAATATTCTAGCCGATCTGAACAGTGCTGTGGTTTGTATGGACTTAATTCTTCCACTGATATCTGACTTGCGTATTATTTTTCCCAACCCTTTATGTTATATAATTGCGGAGGGATTTTTTTTATATTATCATTTTTCGTTTTGTATATCTTACCTTTCGGTTTAGTTAAGCTGAGAACCTTTCGGCTTAGTGCATGAGTTAGTTAGGTGCACACATTGAGTGCAGGTGTTCACGCGCGTGCGGGGAGGATTTGACAACAGATGTCACAATAAAAACCCCAGATAGGAAATGTGACCGGGGACGAGAATGACATCATGCCCGGAAGCGATGGGCTGAGGATTTTAGAACTTGAAAAAAGCAGTTAGTTGAGATTTAAACTCCGAACGAGTTAGTTGAGATTTGGGCTTGAACGAAGCAAGTCGACTTTCAGATATCGCCGAGGCCAGACCTGTAGTTTACGTCGAGGTACCGCACGTGGTGGACTCAGATGGAAAAGTCAGGATAGAAAAAAAGTTTGTCTCTCTCTCCTCATGTCGAAAAACCTTAAACTCAAAAAGGTAATAAAAAGTTTCGTACCTGAACCAAGAAAGACGTCAGTTTTTCGAGACTTTTTCGGATTCCCTATGTCTATTTCACATATTCATATGTTGGTCATATTTTTGGACCTTAATATATTACATTTGGAGACTATTCGAAGTGCACAAACTCTAATTAGTTTTTCGATAACCTTCATGTTCCACATCTTTTTTTAAAGTTCTCTGGCAAGATCCACGTATTAGTCATTCTTTTTTTAATTCTTATATTTTTTTTCTCTGGTCCAATGGAATTACAAATTCACTAGAAAGCTATGTTATATTTTTTTTTTTTTTGTTAATACGAGGTCTGGCCTTCTGGGGAGGATTTGGTAATCCGTTTATACCGCAAAATCTCAAAGATTTTTCTGCGTCTGATTTTCTGACACAGATTCTGGTTTGTGCTTATATCATTTATTAGTTTGGTTGCAATTCAATAGTTTGTACTGTTCATAGTGTATCACCTATTCCGAAAGTGTACGCTACATTTTCGATTTCATTTTGTACTATTCTGATGCTATGACTTTATTTGAAGAACGTTTAACTCTTTCCTAAACTTCAAGATTCCTCTATGCTCAATTTTTTTTTTTTTATATTATGCAGCAATTTAATTTATCATCGTATCTTCGGTCTTTCTTTTTATCCTTTTTCAAGGACCAACTAGCTTCTCATTTTAGTATTCTAAATTAACTTTGCTAGCAACTGAAATGTTCAGGATAAATGACATTTTTTTCTCTTTCCTTCTTCCGTTCCTGCGCAATGCAATAATTCAATGAACCGAGAACTCTTAGTATTTATACCTTGAATATACGCGCTTAAACCGGCGCCAGTAGGTGTCGTCAGTGATGTTTAATCTTCTGGGTCATTGGGGAGTTTCGGGTCTAGCGACATCATACTCCCCTCACCAGAACGACCCGCTCAGAGATACTCAAATTCTGAGTCACCTACCCTATAAGACGCTGAAACAAACTTATGGCTTGGACGGCTCGAAATAAATTATCTATTTATAAATAATTTATTCTATCATCCACTCCCTCAAAAAAACAGTTAATCTGATGATTGGATTTTCTTTTCTATAAATGATACATTAAATTCATAAAAAAAACGATTGCAAGAAAGTGAATTTTTATTACTTTTTAGATACAGTTCTGCTTATTAGCATTTATGCTTTTTTGATTGATCCGACATTTTTTAAACAATCGTTTAATCTCAAATGTTTAGTGTATATATTGAAATATAGTTCAATAAGTCAGTAGCTCCAAAGTCGTGAAGATGACGAACCGCACTGGGTTGTAAGATGCTAAGCACGCTTGATTCTGTCCAAGTGCTACTCACTGGATTTGCCTCTGTAATTTGGATAACGGCTTCAGAATCCCTGGTTTTAGGCCTTTCTCACCTTGTTTGATTGTCAAGGTTTTTGCTACCCAAGCAAAATTTATTGAACCATTTCGTTATTGTAACATGCTCAACAGCGCTTTCAACTTTCGGTCAACAAATGTTTTTGGTTTCTTCGTCGGCTATTTGTCTCAGTTTGAATCCGTAAAGCGTAAGTTACCAAATTAGACTATGTAACACGTGGATCTCTCTGGCTTACTAATACCACCCAGTGCAAAGCAATACACAACATCACAGTGCACTAACTACCACGATACTACCGATCACAGTGAGTATTTACTACGGCTTGGACTGGTTCGGTCAGGTGATTTACCTATCGCAAACTCGCCCGTAGCCAAAATATTGCAAAATATTTTTCACCCGAGTATATAGATATATATTGTGTAAGTGAGTATGTGTGAGAGAGAGAGTATATATATGTAGTGGAATAGCAATTCATCATCATCATCATCATCATGTCGTGCCGCCAGCACGGATATCCCTGACCCTCTCTCGCCACTTCTCCCTATCATTCATCGCCTCTGGCAGGTCTTCAGGGCTACATCCTGTGTCCTCACATAGCTGCTGTATGTATGTTCGTGATGGTCTTCCTGCTTTTGCTTGGCCATATGTGGGGGTCCATAGGAGTACATCACTTATGAGCTCGTCCTTGCTTCTCCAGCAGTGTCCTGCGTGTCTGGTTCGTCTAACTTGGATAGTTTTCGTGATGGGAGGAAGGTGGCCGTATAGTTGGTGTCTCGTGAGGTGTTGCCGCCAGGACTTGTTCAATATTGCTCTCAACATTCTTGTGTAATTGCCGTCTAGTTTCTTCTCCAGCCGTTTAGTTTGCGTCCATGTAGTGCATCCATATAGCAGTATCGATACAACCGCTGCCTGGAAGAAACTGCGTTTCATTTTATCGGTCAGGTCTGATTTCCATATGATCGAGAGCCTATCGATAGCCGTCCATGCTTTCGTCAGTCGTGTGTCGACGTCTTTTTCGGTTGATGAGACGCTACTTCCTAGGTAGGTGAATTTGTCTACTAGTTTCAGAGAGATTTCGTCTAGTGTGGCAATGTTGCCCGTTTGGTTGTGACACATATATTCAGTTTTGTGTGCATTGACATGGAGGCCAATGCCTGCTGCGGCTCGTTCCAAACTATGCAGTAGTGTCTCTGCTTGATTGGGCGTATTCGCCAGTAACGCCAAGTCATCAGCGTAGTCGGCGCCTGTGATTGTTTTTGCGGGGTACCTTTTGCTTCTTTTCTTAGTCAGCTCGAAGCCATTTTCTCTGATCTTGTCGATCGAAGTTCTAAGATGGAATCGAAGGCCTTGGTAAAATAGACAAATTGTAATGTCGCCTGAAGGTTTTTTGCCCGAACGCCTTCAAGGATTCTACGGATGGTCAATATTTGTGAGGTTGTGGATCTATTTCTCCGGAAGCCATTTTGGTTTTTCCTAAGTATGTTGTCTATTTTGGGTTCTATGCGGTTTCGTAGTAGGGCATTGTAGATTTTGGCTGCTATGGATGTAAGTGTTATCCCTCGGTAGTTCTTGGCTAGTCCGAGGTCGCATTTTTTAGGGAAAGGAAGGATGCATCCCTTCATCAATCTTTCTATCCTATTTTGATTATAGACTGCGTTACATTGCCGGAGCAGTATATCGTCGAATTGTCTAGTCTTCCACACTTCTGGGGGGATCTCGTCCAGCCCTGCAGCTTTCCTATTTTTAATTTTTCTAAGAACCGAGTCGAGTTCTTTTTTGGTGAAAGGACCTAGTTTAATGTCTAATTGCTTACTGATAATTCTGGTGATCGGTTCATCCGTTATTTTCGGTGGGTTTCCTTGTAGATTTTTTGAAATGCTGTTCCCACAGTTTTACTCTTTCTTGTTGGCTTACAACTTTCAATTTTGCTTTGGCTGTGCTCTTCCTTCTACTTACTTCGTTTATTGTTTGCCAGGCTATCCTGGATTGTCTATCTTCCACCGAGTCTCTTATCTTATCTATCTGATTTTGTATGTATTCTGCCTGTTCTTTTAGATATATTCCTGCTAATTGATATTGTGCCTTTTCTAGTTTTCGGGCATTTGTGTTTGTGGGGTTCTTCTGATAGCTTTTGGAGGCAGTTTTCACGAGTGCACGTTTTTCTCTAACCGCTAACGTTTCCCAAGGGACTCTATATTTAGTTCTAGTTTTTTTGTGTGTGATACACTTTGCTGCCGCCTCAAGGTGTGCTTCAACAAAATTTTCATATTCGTCATTTGGGGTACCTTTTTCTGTCTTCTCTTGTAGTGTTTCGAATCTGTTTCTTAATTCTAATGCATATTTGTCTCTAATATCTCTGTTGTTAAGTAGGGAGGAATAGTGATTAAATGATTGAATAAAGACCGATCTACAAACTCGCACGTAGCCAAAATATTGCAGAATATTTGATTCACCCAAGTATATATATATATATGTATATATATATATATATTGTGTAAGTGTCTATATATATATATATATATATAGTGTAATAGCGATTAAAGGATTAAATAAAGACCTATCTACAAATTCGATAAATTTAATTTCTTTAAATTGCCTGAAAAGTTTGTTAAAATACAAAAGTTTTTTTCTTGTAAGAAAAAATATTTGAGTAAGAGCGAAAATATTTGACAATATTTACATTACAAGAAATAAAAGTTCATGCATTCAATGTAACAGTTTGTATTGTCTAAATCCTGTAGATATATTTGTGTAAAAGATCTGTGTGTGAGTATCTCACTCTGTAGGAAATAAAGTATATCTATGCACTAATATGTAAGCGGATGCAGTTAAAATATTCATCAGGAGAGGAAGATTATTTAAACGAGCATGTCCACGTAAATCATATTTTCGTTCAGTTTGATGATTAAGAGATACTGACATTAAATGTACGCCTGAATGAACAAGACTTAGGTTTTTCCGTCTAAAGAAATAAATTCTAAAATTTTTAGTAGATTTACAGAATGAATCTTAGAATCTACAGAAGATTTATTTATTTCATTGCTTATTCATAAGATTGAGGTAGACTCGAAATTAGATTTTCAAAAAAGTTGATGATTAATCAATGATTCCAATTGGTTAAAAATGTATTTCTAATAATCAGGGCGGGAAAAGGTTTTTTAGTTACTTTGGGTTTTGATCCTTCAAATTTTTGATTATATATATCTCATAGCGTCAAGATTCATAGGCTGAATGCAAGAAAGTTGAATATTTCTTCAACGTAGAAGAACTGATATTCCAAAGCACAGATAATTTCCTTCTTTAGTAAAACGATTGATCAGGCCCGATTCCAAGACAATACTGTCATCAAATGAACTCAAAAAAAAAAATAGTCCTGGTATTAAGTCTTGAGATCTAGAAAACCATTCGATTGAACTGCAACGTCTGATTCACCTCTTTGGAAATTCTAGACTTAAAAAAAAGATTCAAATCATATAAGGAAAAATGCAAATAGACCCGTACATTTAGAACGCCATTCATTTATAATGGCAACACTCCACAAAACAACAGCGGTACAGCCACTTACCTCCCATCTAAAAAAAATATCCAAGTTAGACGAACAAAACATGTAGGACACTGCTGAAAAAAGCTACGAAAAACTCGTAAGTGACGTTTTTAAATGGATCCCTACACATAGACAACCAGTATTGCCCGGCCAACAAGAACTTATCTACGTCAGCTCTGAGGGGACACAGGATGTAACTAGGGCGACCAGCTGGGGGCGGTGAATGATAGGGACGGATGAGTGCCAGGAAAATCCCTGCAGTCAACCTGATTTGATGATGATATATACTTGTATATATATATATATATATATATATATATAGGGACTAAATGATCGTTAATTCATATATTACACTTTTTTTTTTTTATATCGGAAGGTTCTTTTTCTTTTCTTTTTTTTCCTTCTTACTTTGAAATCTGTCTTGAACACATATCTTATAGCACTATTTCCACTCCAGTATTAATGGAAGACTTAACTTGCAACTTTTTTTTCCATCGAACGTTTTTATTTAATGGTTCCCAAATCGTATTTATCTCTATACTTGGTCTGTTCAAAAGGTCACTGTAGCGCAACATAGGCACTGCTTTTTTAAGACATCTTCTTCTCCAATATCCTTACCTGTCTATCATTTTAACTTCATCCTATCAGGGCAGATGGATTCATTTTTTTCATTAATGGTTCCCAATTTGTATTCATCTCTATATTTGGTCTGCTCAGAAGGTCACTGTAGCGCAACATAGGCACTGCTTTTTTTATCTTATTCTCTAATGTCCTTACCTATCAATCCTTTTAACTAGTATTTTTTATATAAGAATGTATAAAATATATTGACATGTGACAGACCAGTATTTAATTGCTTTTCCAATTAAAAAAAAATTCATTACGATTTGTTTATTTCAGTATATATATACCAAGCCGAAACTCTTCTGCATAGTCTGGAACGAGCAGCAGCAAGCATAGGCCTCTAAGTTAATGCACACAAAACGGAATATATGTGCTATAACCAAACGGGGGACATCTCCACTCTAGAAGGAACCCCACTTAAACTAGTAGACAAATTCACGTACCTAGGAAGCAGCGTCGAACCAACCGAAAAGGACATCGAAACGAGGCTAACGAAAGCATGGACAGCTATCAATAGGCTATCGATTATATGGAAATCAGACCTAACCGATAAAATGAAACGCAGTTTCTTCCAGGCAGCGGTCACATCGATACTGCTATATGGATGCCCTACATAGACGCTAACAAAACGGCTGGAGAAGAAACTAGATGGCAATTACACAAGAATGCTGCATGCAATCCTGAACAAGTCCTGGCAGCAACACCCGACAAGACACCAACTGTACGGCCACCTGCCCCCTATCACGAAAACTATTCAAGTTAGACGATCCAGACATGCAGGACACTGCTGGAGAAGCAGAGATGAACTCTTAAGATATGTACTCTTATGGATCCCCACACATGGCTGCGCAAAAGCAGGACGACCAGCTCGAACGTACATTCAGCAGCTATGTGAGGATACAGGATGTTGTCCTGAAGACCTACCTAGGGCGATGAACGATAGGGAGGAGTGGCGAGAGAGGGTCAGGGATATCCGTGCTACCAGCGCGATATGATGATGATATATATATATATATATATATATATCAGTTACTGGACATTGGTTAGAGTGTTCGCCAATGGTCCGGGAGACCGGGGTTTAATCTCAGGTCGAGTCATGACAAAAACTCAAAAAATCGTACTTGCTTAACACTCATCATTATAAGGTAAGGATCAAGGGTAAAGTGGAGCAATCCAGGGAAAGAAGTAGGGCCCTCCCCAACTGTAGTAGCTATCGAAAAGGGATCCTGTGGGTCACCCTCGACTATGGTCGCCAACAACTATATATATCAGTGGTGAAAGGTGAGTATATATATATATATATATATATATCAGTGGTGAAAGGTGACATGGGAACAAGGCTATGCAGTCCATCATGAAGGCTAATCGCTTAGTTGGAAAGAGAAGAGGAGTCTTACTTTGAACCCCTGGAAAATTATTTGCTTCCTTTCATCTATGAAAGTAATGTGAAATAACATTCATGAGAGAAAATCGACTATCAATTTGTCCTGCTTCAGACTTGATAACCCTTGCCATAAGACTTGATGTCTACCCTCATATTCGCAATACCCAGCTGACGATAATTACCGCTGTTGGTTACGAGAGAAAATGATAAAATCTCTAAATAATGAATGATTAAAATTTATTTGTTAATTAATTCAATTCATCGATCCCTTTGTTGTGAAAAGTATTGCCACTATGCTCTCAGACTCATCTTCTTCAAAAAGTCTTTATTTATGGAGATAAAAAGCCAATTACTTGATCACTCTTCACTTTGGAAACACTTCATATAATTATTTACTCTCTTTAGTGGAGAAAACGATCTTGCATAAGAAGCAGATGTTGTAGATATGATCAGAATCAGACGTAGTAATTTGGTTTCTTCTTCCAGAACTTGATTTTGTTCAAGTTCCACGGTTATATATGAAACTTTTTGGATGCTTGACGCTTGCTTTGCAAAATCTGCAGCATGAAGTCAGTTCAGCTCGCATTACAATCTATCAAAATCCAATATTTTTATGTACATTCAAAAAAAGAAAAAAAACGCTTACATCGGAATTTTTCTTTTCGTTAGCGTGAAAAATCTTGGGATTTCACAATTCAACAAATCTGAACTCTCTCATTGGTTTGAATCTTCTTAGCTCAATGGGAAGAAAAACTTTATTCAAAATGTTGTTCACAACTGAATAATACAAATTTGTCGTCTAAATCTGTATTTGAATTGTAAAGTATTTGATTTCGACTTCACAAGGCAATAAAAACATTATCACTTGAGACGACAGCGACTGCTGGCTTAATATAGCTTGAAAGCAAACAAAAGAATTTCTACTTTTTAGTGGATTTCTCTCAGTGATTCCACGCTTTATTGTTTTTCATGCATCCAAAACGAAGAGAATAATTAAATAGGAAAAACTAAAGCTACGACCTTTTTGGATTATTGCAAACTAAATATTTTTTTATTTTCTGAAATCGTCCCTCTTTTCATCTATCTTATATTCTTTCATGCTCCTGATTCAAAAGCAATAGGAAAGCTACTAAATTCATTGCTTTTCCATGTGTCCTTTCTTGCTAAACAAACAAGCGTTTTCTACACTTATACTCACTAAATAATATCGATTATTTTTGTAAAAACAGTTGGTAACCATAGCCGAGGGCGTCGCTTAGGTTCCCTTTCCAAGGTGTAGGGTAGGGCGCTACTCTTTTCCCTGTATTGCTCCGCCCTTGACTCTTACCTTATAATTCAGAGTGTTAAGCAAGGAGGCATCAAGTACTATTTTTTGAGTCTTTGGTATGACTCGACCTGGGATTGAACTCCGGTTTAGCGGGCTATCGGCGAATACTCCAACAACTAGGCCAATCAGCCGGTAATAATTATAATTATAAATGAAGAAATTGTAAAAAAAATATATATATAAGTACAGAGAGGATAATGAAAATTATCAATAATTAATTACATATTTCACAAAATTATTTGTCCAGAGAAAAATCTATTTCTTGCTGTGCATGCGTTGGATACATGGACCATTCAACTGATATATATATATATATATATATATATATATATATATATATATATATATATATATATATATATATATATATATATATATATATATATATATATATATATATATATATATATATATATATATATATATATATATAAGAAAAATTTAACAGGACTTCTTTAGATCCAATGGATATAATTACATTTGGTGTTATTGATTCATATCAATACCCATAGCAGGATGAAAATAAATTTATAATCCTAATGTGACCAGATTTTGTTTTTCTAAAAGGAATTGTTGCTCTGTGACGTCAGTTACAGTGAGCTCTTTACCACGAAGATTTAAATGTTCGTAGTTAAATAATTTAATTGTTCTGACGGAATTATTCCCGACTCCGGTTTAACTGGACTGAATAATACATATATATATACATATATATATATACATATATATATATATATGTTGTGAATTTATATATATATATATATATATATATTGTGAATATATATATATATATATATATATATATACATATATGTTGTTAATATATATATATATATATATATATATACCTATTGGGTCATTTGGCATAATGGATAGAGTGTTTGCCCATGGCCCGAGAGACATGGGTTCTAATCTCCGGTCGAGTCATACCAAAAACTTAAAAAATGGTACTTGATGCTAGCTTGCTTAACACTCAGCATTATAAGGTAAGGATCAAGGGTAAAGTGGAACAATCCGTGGAAATGAGTAGCACCCTTCCCTACACCTTGGTGTAGTAGCTATGGAAAAGGGAGCCTTTGGGTCACTCTCGACAATGGTCACAAATTTTATTTTACTTTTACTTAGGTTTCACGTAAATGGATCATTAGGACAATTCTGACAAAAGAAGGGTTGGACCAAAACTATATTTTATCGATTAAAAGACTTGAAAGAATAAAAATAGCATAAAAAATATATCAATTCACACCACGCATATCTATATCTATATGTACGTGTGTGTGTGTGTTATTACAGAAGGTCCACATATAGTCCTTATAATTCTTTTTTTTAAATAAAGTCGAATTGAAAATAATTTTTCAACAAATATATTTTCTTACCGGGCCATTGGCCTGATGAGTAGAGTGTTCCCAATGGTCTGGAAGACCGGCATGCAATCCCAGATCGAGTCATATCAAAGACTCAAAAAATGGTACTTGATTCCTCCTTGCTTAACTCTCAGCATTATAACGAAAGGATCATGTGTAAATTGGAGCAATCCAAGGAATGGAGTTGCGTTCTCCCTTACACGTCGGTGTAGTAGCTATTAGAAAGGGAGCCTTGTGGTCACTCTCGACTAAGGTCACCAACTTTCCTTTTTTTATATTTTATTACTTTATATATAAGAAATATCTTCACTGGCGGTGAAATGGATATCGTCGTTGGAAATGGACACGGCAAAACGAGTTCAAATCGTGGACGAGGTTGTTTGCTAAAACTTTTGATAAAGTCATGAATCCTGGTATTTCCCTTCCAGCAATCGATAAATAAGACGCAGCCTGGGCTCTAAAACCTTGGTATCTCGATCAGTCAACGAGAAGAAAGATTGAATTTAAACCTGTCAAACTCTTTTTAAAAACTGACTTTGTGTTGAATCCTACTTGTGCTGGCTGGGTAGGTAATTACATATATAGAAATATATAAGGTTGAGTCTGGAATAAACTCCGTTTTTAAAAGCAAGTTGTAAATACGCATTTCAAACTTCCAATGTTTTTAATTCAATTGAAAATTACCTGATAAAAAGGGATACTTATTGCTCAATCTGATTTCAGTACGGAAAGGATACTATTATAATTTATTCTATGATCCCATGCCCTAAAATGGAGAAACTGAAAGTATATATTTGACATGTTATCTGGTGGGAGTTTAAGAAGAATAAAAACGCTACAGAAACAGCAAAGAAAATTTGTCATGTTTATGACCAAAGTGTCATTACTGACCACCAAGTCTGAAACTGGTTTTCAAAGTTTCGTAGAGAAGAACTCAGATCAAGACGCTCATCAGACTTCAATGAAGATGCTTTAAAGGAATTGGAGGAATATGATCTGCAATAAAGTACTCGATAATTAGTATTTGACTTCAACACAACTTAATGTACAATCTGCCGTTATTTAAAAAAGTTAGTAAAAGAAATTGGTTTGGTTGTTTTTAATGGCATATCAACCTTTGTAGGTTATTTAATGCCCAAGCTATTCTCCTAGAAGAATTGTAGTGGTACTATTTAACCCATAACTGGGAAGATAAAGGGGTTCATGCCTTTCCCAAGGGTATTTGCCCGTAAGTGAACGTAATAGCGCGACTGGAGTTCGAACTCGCGTTCCACGATTACGCAGCCCATCGCTTTAATCATTACACCACGAGGACACCCCCAGTAAAAGAAATCAAACTGAGATTCTTCATATTCCCAGTAAGAAGAATAAGGAAGATCACCTATCCTTAGAGATAAGAATTCTTTCAAGGAAGAGAAATGATCCATTTCTTAAGAATATCATTACAGGTGACGAAAAATGGGTCATTTATGACAATATACGAGGATCATTAAATATGTTTCCAGACTTTTTTCGTATAGGCAATTTTATCGATTGTACACACATGAAACTCTAGTCCCCTGCGAAGTAATCTCCTCCGGTTGCAATGCACTTGTTGTACCGTTCGAACAACTTCTCAAAGACCTCATGGAAGTGCACCATATTCACAATTAACACTATGTGCGAAATGGACATATAATGTTCATAACGATTGAACATAGGAATCTCAATATTCGAAAACACGTAACGACTTCTTGTTCAGGTACGAAACCTTTTTATTAACTTTGAGTTAAAGCTTTCAACGTAAGGAGGAGAGACACAATCTTGCTATGCTGTCTTATTCATTTGGCCCCCATCTCGAGCGACCCTCATAGGGCGCAAGTTCGCCTCGCGCCTGCGAGCTCCAAAAGTCGATCCTTCTCATTGGCGTCTAATTCTCAACTCTGACTTTCTTCAGATTCTCACACAACCTCTGCGCGCTTCCGATGCGTGACGTTACCCGCACCCCGTCACCCGTTTCGTCTCGGACTATTATGACATCTGAGTGACACCTCCATCCGCCCGTGCGCACCCGCGTTAACACCTACCTCAATGTTGCACCTAACTAACCCATGTGCTGTTCCGAAAGGTTCCCAGTCTAACTAAACTCAAAGGCATGAACCGAAATCCCTCGGCTATTATATAACAGAAGTCCTCTTGTGTGAGCATGTCAATGACATTCGTCACAGCCTCTTCCATCTCCTCAATTGTCTCATAACGACAGCCTCTGAGCTTAGGCAATAACAAAAAATTACAGGGAGCAAGGTCTGGACTATAGGGAGGCTGAGGAATTGTCTTGATGCCCATCTTGGTCAAATAGTCTGTGACAAAGATGCAGTTGTGGACTGGTGCATTGTCCTGGTGGAAATGCCACTGGCCCGATTTGAAGAGTGCTGGCCACTTCCGACGGAACCTCTTCCTGAACTCCCTTAAAACCTCAACATAGTAACCCTAACCCCAACCCTTTGGCCAATCAACTCTGGTGTACTGACTTCTTTACTCTTCCCATACCTCTTATCATCCCTCACAGACTCCCTGCCTTCCTTGAATCTCTTATGCCACTCAAAAACTCATGCTCGATTCATGCAAGATGGTCGAAAAGCAGTCTGAAGCATTTCCTACGTTTCTATAATATTTTTTTCCAAGTTTAAAACAGAATTTTATTGCATATCGTTCTAAAGTGTCGTCACGTCCAGATTACATTTTTGAAATTTACCAGCAGTGACAATCAGGATTTAGTAGGGTGTATTTCAATTGCTGATGTAGCTGTTCATTAGAACAAGAAATCATAAAAATTGGTCAGTCATCTCATATGATGTATAGCAATAACATACTGAATTTTCTAAATGCCTGTACAAAAAAAGTTTGGAAACTTTTTGAAGGCACCACGTACAATTCAAAAGTTAATGGATTAACGAAGATGAAACTCTGCAGTTTACTCCAAAGTTGGATGTGTGTCATGATGTGTGTACATTGGGATCATTACGGTATTATTCATTTTGGGGTTTTAAAACTGTAATCGGACATTCATTGCAAACTTATAATCTTAACAGCTGCAATGAAATCTAATAAAACACCCTATACTCGTCAATAAGAAAATCATTGCGTTTCTCTTTGATTATACAAGGGCACATTCAGCTCGAATCATGCAGGAAAAAAGAATTCTGGATTTTGGCGGGTATGTTCTACTCCATCCACCATATTCAACAGACCTTGAATCGAGTGATTTCAATGTTTTTTGTTCTCTGCAAAATGCTCTGAATGACAAAAAAATGTTCAAGAAAATCAACTGAAAACGCTTGTATAAAATCTATTCTGCTTGAAGAGTTGAATTTTACTTGAGAAAATGGCAAATGGGAATTTTACTTGATAAACGGCAAGAGGTGTTTTTTTACATCGGTAAGAGGTGATTCAAAAATAATAGCGAATATTCTATTGATTAAAATTAATTGATTGTACTAAAATGAAAATTAAGACTCAACTTGATATTGTAGGATTTTGATATTGTTGCCTGATGACGTCTAGGAGAACAATATATGTATAATATATAAAAAAAATATCAAGAAACGATTTTCGAACATTTTTTGGAAATTTTAAATTTACTGCTTTTATTTTCATAAATGGTAAGTATCTAATTGAAAATTTTAGTTACTTTAAACTGATTGCATGGGATTAAAAACGTCAAAAGATTTAACTTAAACGCTTTTTATTTGATTTTTCTTTTTGTTTTTGAATAGTTTATTGACTTTCACAAGATTTTATAATTTATGAAATATCACGTCATTTTTTTTGTTTGAAAAAAATCTTCTAAAATAAGTGCTACATTTAATTCTTTTACTCATTTCTATCGATCTATCAATCACTTGACTCGGTTTTATTCAACTTATCTCTTCTTTTTCTCAAACTTCGCTTCTGTTCTTTCTTTCTTTCTTTCTTTCTTTCTTTCTTTCCATTGAAGTAAACGACAAGCATCTGATGTTTTGTGTTATCGCTTTTCCCCCACTCTCTCTCAATCTTTCTCTTTCTTTCTTTCTTTCTTTCTTTCTTTCTTTCTTTCTCCATAACTTGTAGTGTATTTTTTCTTCCCTTTCTTACAATCAATCAAAACGAAATTCTCTATTATTCCTTTATCGGGATGACAAGGTGTAACTTTTGAACAGGAACATTACAGTCTTATTATATATATATATATATATATATATATATATATATATATATATATATATATATATATGTGTGTGTGTGTGTGTGTGTGTGTGTGTGTATATATATATATATATATATATAAGTTAAAAATATATAAAGTTGGTGACTTTATTGGAGGATGACCCGAAGGCTTCCTTTTCAATAGCTACTACAATGTTGTTGTAGGGAAGAGTGCAACTCTCTTCCCTGGATTGCTTCACTTAAACCTTGATACGTACCTTATAATGCTGAGTATTAAGTAAGGAGGTATCAAGACCATTTTTGAGTCTTTGGTATGACTCGACCTGACAATTGTGCAAACACTCTAACAACCAGATCAATTGACCAGTTTCTAATGTTTCTATGTCGCAGGTTCCATTTGGAGAGCAGGAGGCTAGTTGATATGAGAAACGCTCGTAAAGAAATTTTTCCAGTTATATTATGTTTGGCCACAGAATCAATGGTGAGTATTGGTGGAATACCAGTAGACAGTGAACACTATCGTCAATATCCCCTATTCTTCTGACTTGAGCGGCAGTCTGGTAAAATGGCGTATGCTATTGTGGCGGAATCACCTACTAATGGATTCAACCACTCTCCATAATACCGGAAGACGCAGCAATACGAAGTCATTCTAGATCCGGAAGCTAACCTCGCCTCCGCGTTGTTATGCGAACTAGCTTACCGTCCTATGTTCTTGTAACCAACCTTTGTTCTTGTAAATATATACCTACACTATAACCGGTATGTTCTGTTCTCTTTGTGACCTCTTCCAGGGCCATAACAGATATGAAAGCAGTATTATGCCAGTGAATTCTTTCATACAACAAAAATTGCCCTCATTGAAATTCTTTGGCGCTTGCTAATCGTTTACAGATACCAGAAATGGATTGTAAACACAGTCAGGTGGTGGGTAATATGTTACAGCTGTGAACACTATTTAGTACAACCAACGGTTTACGAAATGAAGAGAACCTCGATCAGCTTATACTAGCGAATTTGGCCGATCAAAGATGGACTACAAAGAAAAAAAAACGTTTGATACTGACGGGTGTTAAAATGAGGGTCACTTTCGCTGGTGGTGAATTTTACAAGCAAAGAATGTAAGCCCTATTCATGGCCGATGAAAATGTAAAGCTAACGGTGATGACTATGAACGGAAAATGATTTTCTTACTTGAAAACTTGCTTTATTCAGTAATGTTTTATGCCTCCTTACTCAAAATACTTATAAGCAGGCAAGGGTGCCGACCGTAGTCGAGGGCGATCCGAAGGCTCCCTTATCAATAATTACTACTGGTGTAGTCGTTATCGTCGTAGGAAATGGACACGGCGACACGAGTTCAAATCCTGGACCTGACTGACTGCATTTCACATAGCACTAATACCCTAGGAGAAGGTATGAATCCAATTATTCTCCCTCCAGCTATGGGTAAATAGTAGGACAGACTAGGTTCTTCAGCCTTGATTAGGCAACTAGTCTAGGAGAAGGAAAACTCTGAATTCAAACCTGTTAAACTCCGCTTAAAAATTGACCGTGTGTCATATCCTGCCCGAGCGGAGGGGTTGGTAAATAGTATCAATAATTACTACACTGTGGAGGACGCTACTTCTTTACTTGATTACTCCACTTACACTTGATCCGTAGCTTATAATGATGTATTAAGCAAGAAGTCATCAGGTACCATTTTTGAATTTTAGTTTGACTCGACCTGGGATTGAACCCCGGTCTCCCAAAACACTTGGAGCAGTCTTTTTTTTCATCCCAAACAAATATGCTTTGCTAATTATGGTCACCAAGAGTAAATACATAGACAGACCGGGTTCTTTAGCCTTGGTACGGCAAACAGTCTCGTAGGAATCACCGAATTCACACCAGCAGAATTCTGCTTGAAAATTGACCTTGTACCACGTCCTGCTCTTAGTGAAGGAATTCTGTATACACACACATACACACACACACATACACACACACACATACACACACACACACACACACATATATATATATATATATATATATCATATTTACCCAACCCCTCCGCTCGAGCAGGATATGACACAAGGTCAATTATAAGCGGAGTTCAACAGGTTTTAACTCAGAGTTTTCCTTCTCCTAGACTAGTTGCCTAACCAAGGCTGAATAACCCAGTCTACCCTACTATTTACCCATAGCTGGAGGGAGAATAATTGGATTCATACCTTTCCCAAGGGTATTAGTGCTATGTGAAATGCAATCAGTCTCGTCCAGGATTTGAACTCGTGTCGCCGTGTTCATTTCCTACGACGATAACCATTACACCATTATATATATGCGTGAACGTAGATCTAAAGAGAGAAAGAACGATTATATACCCGAAAAGTGAAATAAGAATAGAAAATATTTTGCAGAGATATAAAGATAGATTATCTTGCTATATTCTTCGCTCCAGGCTGTTTTGTTATCAAATAACCCAGGAGTACTTATAAATGTGTCAAATTGCTAACTATTTTCGGTAATTTCGATGTTTATCTTCGAATAACCGACGCCTTTTGAAATGAAGGCGCAATTTTTCGCATTTAGCTCAAAATAGAGATCTGCTGCCCGGGAAAAATTTGGTAAATAAGGTCCAATGGTTATAGCGGCAAAACAGAAATCTAGAGATCATGGCAGCCTAAACTCAAGCCAAGTTTGTTCCGTTGACAGGTCTTAGAATATGTTGACTTTACCCCGTGAATAGGGGGAAGCCTTCCCCAAAATGTGGTGAATTGAGTGTGACACTAAACCCCATTTAATGGTGAGGCTCCAGTTCTTGAAATCTAAGGAGTCGGGAGTGTTCTTTCATTACTATTAAACATGCGTTTATGTAAAATACAGCTTGGCTGACAATATGGGACACGATTAAAATCCCACGGTGCAGTCACAAAGTGATGCACCGGAATAGGGTGACCTGTGGACAGCATGACAGTTATTTCCGCTCGACGATGATCAAACATGCCACTCCAAAGAGGGCGGAAGTTGCATATTCCGTTGGCCAGTTATGGGAGGAGATTGCGTTGGCGAGGAGGCGTGTCCATATCTCCGCGTCGGGGTTTGATGGTAATATAAGGCCGACGAATTGAACGGAAGACAGTGAAATTCCGCTGTTCACGCAAGCTTGTCTCGTCGTTACCCCGTGTATGTTTTCTCGGCCATCGTCTAACTTACACCGAAGTGTCCAAGCCTCATAGACGAACGATTCTAATACATCTCCCGATTGCTCCTACTTCACACGAGCGTCCGTTGAGAAAATAAATATATATTTTTATATATATTACGTGTTGTCGTTTGTTTGGCCAGAGCGAAACGTAACATTTATTCTGGGCCTAAGTGGTAGTACCTGGTAAAGACCTATTGATGGATAAACTAGATCAGCTAAAAGATATTCATATTCGATTAAACTGCGTATAAAAAGAAGCTCAGGACCTAATCTAGATGCTAGACTATCAAAAATAAATTTCCCTCATGCATTATGTAACAGTGACTCGAAAAATGGAACTTGATGCCACCTTGCTTAACACTCAGCATAAAAGGTACAGATCAAGTGTATGTGGAGCAATCCAGGGAAAGGAGTAGCGCCATCCCCCCTGCGACTTGGTGTAGTAGCTATTGAAAAGGAGCTTTCGGGTCACCCTCG